>LR738711.1:598675412-598941879 GCA_902687465.1 Secale cereale | reverse complement strand
TGCCCCTCGGTGCATAGTTGTACTGACACATCTTCCTTGTATGGACTTTCCCCCATTATCTATGTTAGGTGTGTGTGGGTGCATGTGTGTGTGTGGGGGGGGGGACAGAATAACCGCACTGCGCCTGTCAAACGAGCGCACTGCCGCGTTAGCGCGAGGCCGACTTCCCTGTTTATAGCTTTCATCTCCCTAAAGAAGTTGACAGTCTTTAGGACATCGTCCACATCATCCATCCTTGAATTCTTTGCTTTCCTGTATATTAAAAGTTCATTCAAAAATGCATGTTGAACTGGTCTCAGGTCATGCGTTGCGTAACATGTTTGTATTGACAGAGGAAAAAAGACATAGGCGGTGTATGGGAGGAGAACAAGTTTGTACTTACAGGTTAATCAGGTCTTTGGCATTCATTTCGAGGAAGTAGCTACCAGGGTCATCACCGCCCAGTATGCTCATGATTTGCACGTGTTCAATGCCTTTGAACTGCAGGTACTTGACGTACTCTAAGATTGTTTTGTCAAAGTTTTTGTGGGAGTGCAAGAAGACAATCATTTGCGGAGTGAGCTGTAGCCTATGGTTGTGTTCCCAGACTATCTCTTTTACGACTAATGTTCCATCCTTTTCAATCTTCAGCCTCATTTTAGCCCCGTAGTTATTCCAGGCAATCGTTTTGTTCTGCTGTCTATTTGCTTCAAACACCTTCGATTGATAGACTCCATAGCACGTGCAATAAAGGTAGGCTCTGGTCTTAAACTTGGAGCCTTCCCTGACAGCAAAACCCGCGTGCTTCGCATAGACGTTGTAGAAGTTCTTTGCTTCTTCAAAAGTTTCAAAGCGTATCTCTAGCCTTGGCAGAACATAAGCTTCAATGTTAGGTGGCTGCACGCAACAGTGAGCAAACAAAAACGCAGTTGTGAAAATGTTAGATGGGGTGGTCACAGTACCATGGTATGGACTGTGCTTGTATGTTTTCTTTATATGGATACTTACATGTGTATAGCTCTGTGCTGCCTCCGGTGTTTGCTGTTCACCCTGGTGTATGGGCGCGGGTGGTGTCACCCTTGGCACATGCAGCAATGCATCTCTTGGAGGGAGCAATGTTGATGAAGATCTCCTTCTCTCATTGTACGGCCGTCTCCCCTCAGATTTGTTGTGAGGTTGCTCCTGTATATATGGCTCATAAATTGTACTTTGGAACCTGCTAGAGCGGCTAAATTTTCTGTCTCTTTGGCCTGGTCTTCCCGTCGCAACCGCTTTTGCAGCACGGATGATTGATGTTGACGGAGCGACTAGTGGAAGCCTTGTTGCAACCCATCCACAGCTTCCTGTCCTTGGCTTTCTACATGCGCTAGGGAAGGAAAACATTTGTTGTAGGGGATATTGTTGGCCTTGTTGCAACCCACGAGTGACAAAGCTTGTATTCCCAGATATTGGTGTTTGCTGCATAGAAGAACTTGTCCGTGCTTCTGATGATTCTGGTGTATCTTGAAATCTGCCTGTATTGTTGAAGTATCCAGGTGGTATTTCTGGTGTTACCCAACCAGGTGGTGCCCCATATCATCTTGGCTCATCAAACGCTCGCTGTGTGTGCCTCCTTGCTCACTTCTGCAATGTCATTCAACAGTTTTGAGATTAATCTTTTCTGCATTTTTCTCGTATACATGATGTGGGTAACATGTCATTCATTGAAGGCATTGTACAAGTTGAACTTGCATCGCTGGTTGTTATTTAAACTGTTGTTCTCTATTTTGTATCTGGTTTCGTTTTCACTCGAACAGTATAACTGTACATGCTCAACACTGATGTACTAATGTACTGTTTTTTAGCACTGCTTGTAAACTGAACATTGAACTTCATAGATGTATGGATATGCATATATAGAAAACTGATGCATGTCTTCTCTTTTGTTCATCTATAACTTATACAACTACACTAGAAGTACTCCTAGTTTATGTATCATTGAACTTACTGTGTAACATGTGTATATTTTTTTTAAAAACAACATTCTTTCACTAGTTAGACCTGACGCAACTACACAACATGTACTATTAGAAATAACATCATACAACTTGCAGTGGTAGTTGAACCTTATATAAAGTCTAGTAGCTCCTTGTACTGATGCATAAGTTTATGTTTTTTGGTTTTGAACTGAACCTATCATATTAGAGGTACTGACAGTAACCTCGACATCCAAATTGTGCATCAATTGGCAGGGGTGTAATGAACTGATCAAGCATTTGCAATGTACTATCAGGTTCTTCTTCATAGTAGGAATGATGAACTGATGTACTGACACAAATGTGGGAACCAGACATTACCTCCAGTGGACTGACTTCTTCTTCTTCGTCTCGTGGTCGGCGTACTGGCATGTTCTTGGGAGGCGGCACCATTGATGCTGCTCCTGCTTGTGGTGGACGTCTGGCGAAGAGGTCCAGGGAGGCAGCACCTTGCGGGGATCACTGCCCCGGAGAAGGAGCCCTGGCGACGGAGGGACACAGGAGGCGGGGATCACGGCCTCGTCGTTGGACCCGGTGACATTGGGAGGCAGGAGGCGGCGGATCACGGCCCCGTTGTTGGATCCGGCGACGGAGGGAGCCAGGAGACGGTGGATCACGGCCCCGTCGTTGGACCCAGCGACGGAGGGAGGCAGGAGGCGGCAGATTATAGCCCCGTCGTTGGATCCGGCGATGGAGGGAGCCAGGAGACGGCGGATCATGGCCCCGCCGATGGATCCGACGACGGAAGGAGGCAGGAGATGGTGGATCACGTCCCCGTCGAGGAATCCGGCGACAGAAGGAGGCAGGAGACGGCGGCGGATCCGTCGGTGGCTAGTCATGGCGCCACGGGCTCCCTCGCTCCGGCTGCCGCCGTTGCTCGCTCGCCCACGACGGCTGCCTCCGGCAGAAGAAGGCGGGTTGGGTTCGGGCTGGGTCGGCGGGATTTTACGGTGGTCGGTGCGTCGCGCCTATATAGGGCGGCGGGGGGGAGGGGTAACAGAATATTATTCTGTTACGGGTAACAGAATAGTCCAGCCCTATATATACATGTACATATATATTTCACCCCTCCCCTGTTCGACGCGTAATATATACTCCTACGTACGTACCGTAACACAACCCGAAAATAATCCTCCTTGTTCGTCAAATTACCTTTCTCGTTGTGTCATATATTGGATGGACGACGACCTCATGGGCCCATGGAGGGAAGAGTCGCAGGCGAATGCGTGAAAACCATTCTATGTGCGTGGCCCAATGTGTTGGTGATGTTTTCAATACTAAATATGCGCAACTTCTTTGCGGCACCTGCCTCAAAAACCGAAAGTCCCCATACGGAGCGACATCGATTCATAACGTATGTGTATTATATATGTGCTGCCCCGGCTCCCTCCTACCCTCTTTGACACGTACTATATACTCCTACCGCAACACAACCCAAAGAGAAACCTCCTTGCTGGGTCAAAGTGATGGAGGACAACCTTGCGGGCCCATGGATGGAAGCTTCACACGCGAGTGAGTGTCCTATACGACGCATAGTATTGCCCCCAGCCACCCTCTTCAACGCGTACTCTCTATATACTCCTACCGTACGTATAACAAAAACGAAAAAATGACCATCCTTGTTGGTCAAATTAACCTCTGTCATCACATGTCATAGTGCGTGACGACGACCTCGTCGGCCCACGCGAGTGAGTGTCCTAGGACCACCGCGTGCATGTGGCCCAAAGTTGCATGTCAAAGTTTTTCTGTAGCGAATATGCGACCAAAGGATTTTAGTGTTGAAATTTTTTAAAAAAATAGATAACATATATTCATTATTTATACATTGAATGATTCCCCAGGGATTTAAATTTGCAAAATCAATTTTGATCTACATGAGACCCGTGATAGTGCACGAAAATGGATTGCAAAATCATATGTGTATGTGTCCCTGGGTGCATGTTTAATCCCCATGCAATAAATTTGTAACATCTCTTTATTCGAACTTATTGTGGGGTCATATGGACACCAATAGACCAATAAATCCAAAACTAAGCTGAAATTCATGCAACTTATTGTGGGGTCATATGGACACCAATAGACTGTGATTTTTTTTAAATTTGAGACAAGCTTTGATATAATCTTCTTACATACAGGAAATTTTAAATAATTATCAACCAATATCGCAAACAAACTCTTTATTCGAACCATGGGCGTTAGACCAACAATGTTAGTGTCGTGCTTCGGTTAAGCAATAAAGCGGCATAATTAACCATCAAAAAGGAAAAATCAATATAATACGTGCCGCACACGCGCCCCGTGTGCCGTACGAGCATGTGTGAGTTGACGAGACGCATGCTAGCAGGCAGACCGGGAGGCCGAGGCATGCTAGTAGCTATGTGAAATGACGGTAGGCGCGCCAGCAGTCCGCCGTGCAGGCTCACCGAGAGGCGAGCCAACCCTTTGACCCCCACTCACCTCGCTCCCACTGCCCCGTATTAATGGCACGCCGGCCTTGCTTCGTGAAATGATGGTATAGGAATGCCAGAAGTCCGCCGCATAGGCTCACCGGGAAGCGAGACAACCTATGACCCCTACTCGCCTCGCTCCCACTGGTCTGTATTAATGGCGCGCCCGAGCGACCGCACCCCCTATTCTCGCCACACACACAATCCTCTCTCTCCGCCCGCATCCTCGACGCCGCTCTCAGTCCTCAAAGCCGGCACCCCCCATCCTCGCCACACACACAATCCTCTCTCTCTCCACCCGCATCTTCGATGCCGCTCTCATTCCTCAAAGCCGACACCCCCATCCTCGCCACACACACAATCCTCTCTCCCTACCCGCATCCTCGACACTGCTCTCATTCCTCAAAGCCGTCAGTGTATGAGGGTGCCATCGAAGGGCCCCATCAGAGGGAGTGGTGATGCCAGGGCTGCTGAAGCACCGGAGCATGGCATGAATATGGATACAGAGGTTTCGTCGCCGCTGACGAGGTGGAGAATGAGGTTGCGAACAAGCGGAGGTGGGTCGAGAAAGAACCGTGAGCGACTCTCTCAGGCCTAGACTTCATCAGCAGCCTCCCGGTGATATGTTGACAGTCATCATATCCCTCCTCCCAATCAAATATGGGGCGAGGACAACCACCCTTTCCCGGCGATGGCGCCCCTATGGCTCTCCACCCCTGTCGACCTCCTCGACGCCCATTAGATTTGCCATGGCTATCACAAAAGCTTGGATGCGTTCTCCCAGATCCTCGGCAGTCACCATGGCCCAATCAGAGGCCTTATCACGGGCAAGTTCCATTCCAATGGCAAGGACCGTGCTAGGCTTGACGAGTGGTTCCTATCCCCTGCCCTAGATCAGCTCGAGGAGCTCAATTTTAGTGATAGGCATATGCACTCGATGCCAACACCGTGCTCCGCTTCGCACCCACACTGCGCCTCGCCAAGTTCATGAACTGCCATCCCCCCTTAATGACGCGCCCACTCTTTTTCTACCACAACTGAAGCACCTCAAGCTTGTCGACGTCTGCATCCCAAAGGATGACATCGAGCACCTGCTCCGCGGCTGTACTACACTTGAGTTCCTTTGTCTTCACGCGATGAATTGGTCGAGTACCTTCCACATCACCTCTAGGAGTCTCTAGACTATTTATGTGTGTTGTTGGTGCTGCAACGAGAGATCACGAAAGGTGGACTTCAATATGGTCATTGAGGACACACCTTCACTCGAGAGATTACTTGTAGTTGATTAACAAGGATCAACAAGAATCGATGTCATTTCTTCGCCAAAATTTACAGTGGTGGGCTACTCGTCTGTCAAATACTACTACTTTCAGGTACAACAATCGCCTTATATCTCTCCTTCTTGATATCAACATTATTTCTCGTTTTGAAGATGTACGTTTCCTTTCATCAAGCAAAGCTTCACCCAAATTTTGGGCATAGTGAAGGTCTTGGCACTAGAATCTGTTGGCCCCAACCTGGACCAAGTTGTCAATATCCTGAGATGCTTTTCGTGCCTGAAGAAGTTGTATATCGAGGTGATATTCCCTTCCTGTTAAATGTTAACCATAAGGGAGATTAATTTTTTGCACCTTTTCCCAAGTTTACAATGATAATGTATTACGATTTCTGAAGGAATTTTGGAGGATTTCAGGACATACACCCCCACCCCATATTGGTTGCATATGAATCCAAAGGATAAATACTTCTGGATTGTAACCATATGAATCAAGTAACCAATATGGGGTGGGGGTGTATGTATCCATAAAATGTAGTGTTCTTCACTAGTTTTATTAGGAATTTCTTCATCCAATCCAACCTCTTGTGAAGAACACTACATTTTTCTAGATTGTAATCAAATGACCATGTTAATCATGTTAGATCAAAGGTGGCACGTTGGTGTATTTTACAAATCCTGCAAACCAAATAGGCGTGTAGTAGTGTTCAAAACTGGACGTAGGAACTAACACGTTCTCTTCTTTTGCAGATAATAATAGGCCCGGAGGTGGATAATGTTTATAACGACAATCACATCGAATGCCTGGATCTTCATATCTCAAATATTACCTTCAACTCCTACCGAGGGACCTTACCGGAGATTACACTAGAAGGTTCTTTCTTTCCAGAGCAAGGGTGCTGAGGGTACTGAGGTTGACCACACATTTATTTAGGAAAGATGAATGGCTTGTTGATCAGAGCCGGCTGGTACTGCAGATTTGAAGAGGCTCCAAAAAAGCTAAACTTCATATCGGAAGAGCATATGACAGAGTAATTGGAAGTCATTGTGTTAAACCTATACATGACTTGTCAGCTGCTGATCCCTTTGCAGAAATAACGAGGTTTGCAATGTTTGAATTTGGGCATTGTAATCTTTGAATTTGAACCTTGCAATATTTATGGTATCTGTTCTATAATGTAATTGAATGTTTAATTTGGTATTGCAATCATGTCCTGTTACAAGTATATATATGTTGTTCTTTTGTACACAGAGCATAGATGTTCTGCAGACAGAGCATATCACATCGCACACCGACGACACTAGGTAACCTGTCGGTGATGAATTCATCAATCGCAAACGGTTATATACCAGCAAGTGTTTGCCCACAACACACACAGCTTATTCCATCACAAACAGCTCAGATGGATCAACTGTATGCCATGTGTCGCACACGCAACTCTAATCTGATTCGTGCTTGATGTCTTCGACATCTCTCGCACAGTTCGTATTATTTGCCATGTATCACTATGTCAGCCTATGCTCGCGTCCCTCGGCAAGCTTTGTTTGCTGTTAGGCACCGTAGTGTGCTGTGCTCGTCGTTAGGCACCGCGGCGCGCTCTGCTCGCGTCCGTCAGCGTGCTCGGCTTGTGGACAACTTTTCCTTGCGTGTTCAACTGCTATATGCATATATATGGTTGCTCACCGTTGAGGCGACCGCAGAGCACTCTGCTCACGTCCCTTCCCACGCGCTCTGCCACCGGTTGGGCCGGCGCACGATCACGTCGTGGGCCCCATATGCATGCGGTTGCGCCGCGCGCATCGCCACGCGATGTAATTACGTGCGACACGATGGAGTTACGCGTTGCAAATTAGAACTGCCATCAGGGCGTGTCGATATTCCAGGCCGTCCGGTTTCCCCTTTAATTCCCACGGTCATTATAACCTTAGTCTCTTCAACCTTTTGATCGTGCCCCACAACACAACAAGCACACCCACGACGACACATAGAGAGGGGATGTCTAGCTTCGCTCCAATGGAGTTCGGCGAGCATAAAGTGGGGACCCACGCAAGGGAGACGGATCTCTTATTGGTGTACACTATTGACCCAGCCGTGGTGGATGACTACATCAACACCGTTGAGCAGTTGCTTGCTCGAGACAAGTACAAGGTGGCCAACATCGACCTCGAGTACACCGCCGGTCATCCCAGCATAGATCAGAAGGTTGTTGTTGCCCAGTTGTGTGTGCACCATCATAACCTCATCTTCCACTACTGCAAGGCCATAGAGCCTTCCGACCATTTTGCCAGGTTGTTCAACAGCACCGACTACAAGTTCGCTATGGTTGAAACCACCAATGATGTAAAAGCGCTGAGGGTTACGGGCTTGTCCTGCAAGAACCTTGTCGAAATCTATGAGCACTATAGGGCCTGGGGAAGCATGAAAAAGGACTCCTTGGTGGAACTCGCCTCGGCCATCATTGGCCCATACTACGAAAAGATGAAGCAGGATGCCAACAGAACACGTCTCGTATCCTGGCACGGGGCCTGTATGCGGCAACTGGATGAACCTCACCTCAAGTTTGCGGCCAAGAGCGTGTACACATGCTACGGGATGCACAAGCGGATAGTTGACATGAGGAAGTGCCTCATTACCGAGATCGACGAGGCCGGATCGAGCCACAAGCAGAGCAGCATCGACAAGTGTTCCAAGAAGTAGATGATGATCAGATGATCGTTTATCCAAGTTAACCATGCATGTCATATATAGTTGACTTTGGTGCTTTGGTGTGTGGAAATGTCATGTGTGTAGTAGCCACCTATGTAATTATACATGTAATAGTTTACTCTGGTGTGTGCAAATGTCATGTGTGTAGTAGCCACCTATGTAATTGGAAGTGCATATATATACATATTGTTGTTTTGTATGCAATCCTAACGCACAACACACACGTCTTATTAGCAGCAATTGTCCGTGTTATTATCGGTCTTCGCACACATTTCTGATTACAAACATGTTTGCCACGTATCACACACATCTTGTTAAAGTGAACTGTTTCTGTTCTCTTGGCTCAATGCAAACAGTTCATCCGAGTGAACCATATGCCGTATATCGCACACACCTTGATCTGGCTGACCATTTCTTTTGCTCCGCCTAATCACAAACAGTTCATCCGAGGGAACCGTATGCCGTATATTGTATATTGCACACACCTTCAACTGGCTGCCCGTTTCTGTTCTTCTTCCTCATAGCAAATAGTTCATTGAACTGAACCGTATACCCTACATCGCACACACAACTAAAATCTGAACCATGTTCGATGCATTTGTCATCGCAAATGTCTTTTTTGATGGTTTTTTACATCACCGTTTGTGATTATTGCATTGCACATAGTTTCGTCAAAGGGTCTCTGATCATAGTGTCACGTTAGCAGCATCCTGCAGTAGTGTGAGCCCGACGTGCTTTTGTATTTTTTAAGAAACACTCTCATGCTTCACTTATATTATTTTGAGAGATGAAATTTTTTATGCTCATGTTCTTCACTTAAATTTGTTTGAACTTGTCAAAAGCAATTGTAACATATGAAACTAGTCCCAAAGTGATAGATATCCAAGAAGGATATAATCAGAACTTTCATCTAGATCATTGGACAAAATAAACTTGATTCATTGTAATAGTTTTAAGATATGATGATAGTGATACGCGAGTTATGTTGATGAGTAATTCTACTTTAGTAAGAATATTGGTGTTAAGGTTTGTGATTCCCTATGCAGGAATGAAAGTCAATAGTTATGCAATGAAATTACATCCTACTTGTCTTGCATTATTTGGTGTTAGTTATGTTTAATGTTCTTTTATGATGGTTTTTGTTCCTTGGTTGGTCGCTTCTCAATCTTTTTGCTAGCCTTCACCTTGTACTAAGTAGACATACTACTTGTGCAATAAAATCCTAAAACCAAAGTTATGCCAAATGAGTCCACCATACCTACCTATATGCGGTAGTTCCATGCCGTTCTTAGAAAATTTGTATGTGCCAACTCTAATTTTTCAAAATAAACTTCTCTTTTGTGTGCCCGTACCGCTCATGTTGCAGCGATGGGTGGCCGATATTTTTTTCATGCTAGATGTGTTATTCTCAAGATGAGTGTTTATTCACTTGTCATTGCACAAGAGTATGACGGTAATAAGGATTCCCAGTCCTAAAATGAAAAGGAAATTTACTTTATGTTGTTAAATAATAAATTCCTTGGAAACTGTTGGTATGGATGGTACCCGTGGATACGGCTAGCCATGGAATGTGAAAGTATGGTGGAAAAAGGAATGAAATTTATTTTATGTTTGGGAACCACCTATGATGTATGTAGCATGGAAGGTATTGGGAACTCTTTGTTATTCTCATTGACGAGAAAAGCATGCCACCCAAAACAATTTTATATCTCAATTTAAGCTTTGAGCTCTAGCACCTCTACAAATCCCTACTTCCCTCTGCGAAGGGCTTATCTATTTACTTTATGCGATTTTTATTCTTATTTGAGTCTCATCTTCTCTTATAAAGCAGCAACTACAGAACACTATTATCACACTTGTGCATTGGATGTATCTAATATTTGGATGTGTTGCATGAATGGATCAATGATTGAGACTAATGGGCTAGGGATAACTTTCTTTAGTGTTGATATTTTGAAAGACATGGTTGCTTGTTGATATGCTTGAGTATTGAAATCATCATGTCAAAACTAGACTATTGCTTTGAATCATATAAAAGTCCAAATGGCCATGCTACAAAGAAAAGAATATGTGATGAACATGATAGGCAGCATTCCACATAAAAAAAATCTGTTTTTATCATTTACCTACTCAAGGACGAGTAGGAATTAAGTTTGGGGATGCTGATACGTCTCCAACATATCTATAATTTTTGCTTGCTCCATGTTGTTATATGATCAATCTTGGATGTTTTACAATCATTTTATAGCGACTTTATATCATTTTTTGGGACTAACCTATTGACACAGTGCCAAGCGCCAGTTGCTATTTTTTGCTTGTATTTTACTTCACAGAAAATCCCTATCAAACGGAGTCCAAATGTAGCAAAACTTTTTGGTGATTTTTTCTGGACCAAAAGACATTTTGTGGGCCAAAGAAGCAACCACGGGGTAGCCCGTGGGGACCATAACCCACCAAGGCGCGCCCTAATGGGTTGTGCCCCCATAGTGGCCTCCCGCACTGTAACACCCCGATAATTACGCGACAGTTTTTCCAAGCTAATGATGCCACGTCACCATGATCACTGTTCATAATCTCGCATTAGTTCAGAACGATCCAAAATCAAATTTTGAAACAAAGGGAAACAACAAAAGTTTTGAAAACATTAAAACCAAAATGTTCGGTTTGTGGAAAATAATCCATATTAACTGTCGTCGAAGGAACCACACCTTTATAATGTGTTTTAATGCACTATCAAAAATCAAATAACGATAAAAACTATTATTTGAATGCTCTTAAGTTAATAAACAAATACAAACAACTTTAATTATAGTGACAAATTATTTATGGCAGTAGCATATCTATTAATACTACTTTAGGTGCTAGTTGTAGCTTTTATAAAACTAGACTCAAAAGGAAACTAAACTAAAACAGTAATAGATAAAATAGAATAACAATACAAAATATATAAAAAGGTAAATAAGAAAAGCCCCCTCTCCCCACTGGGCCTCGGCCCAGCTGGCCACTGGGCTAGCCAGGCCGGCCCAGCAGACGCCCCCATAACCCCCCATTTCCCCCGTGACCTAGTTCGGTCCACCCCTCTCGCCCCGATCCCCACCATCGTCTTCCTCCAAGCGGCGCCCCCTCCCCATCGCGCACGCACACACCACACACTACATCGCTTCCACCCCTGGCTCCGGAGGACTCACGCTCGAGCCCCGCACCGTCCGGCGACCCGGTTGCCGCGGACGAGCCGCCTGCCGGCGACGACCTCCTCCTCCCCGAGCAACCACCCGAGAGCGTTGCCATCGCACCTTCGCAGAACTCGCGGCCGCCGTGCCCCTTGTGCATGGTTAGCTTGACCAAGGGCTCCATCGTCGCCCTCTCCTTCACCTACGGCTGCCCCTTTGGAGCGCGGCG
Organism: Secale cereale; assembly: GCA_902687465.1. Lineage (NCBI taxonomy): Eukaryota > Viridiplantae > Streptophyta > Magnoliopsida > Poales > Poaceae > Secale > Secale cereale. The sequence goes on along the minus strand of LR738711.1, from coordinate 598,930,056 downwards.
CTGCTACCCCGCCTGCATCGCCCCCTACATTAACCTCCGGCCACCACCCGTCTTCGCTTCGATCCGCCGCCATCGCTGCTTCCCCGGCTTCGTCGAGCACGCTCTCGAGCTCTCTGTGAGCTCTCGGTCCTCTGTGGCCTCTCCCCTCCCCTCTCCTCTCTCTCCTCCATGCCCCGTAGGTTCGCTCCGATGAGCGCCGTCGCCACCGCCACTTGGCCATCGCTCCGACCACCCCCTGTACGTGCGGCTAGCAGCACTGTGTGCGCATTGTTTCACTCGTCCGTTTTTGAGCCCGTAGCTGCCCAAAAGGTCGCCGAAATATCGATTCCGGCGAGTTACCGCCCCACTATGGCCGCCGGCGCTGCGCCGCGCGGCTAGATAGGCGGGCGCCGTATCGGGCAGGCGCCCGATGCCCCAGCTGCGCCCCGTTTCGCCAGCGCCCGACCCGCTATGGCCCCTATGGGCCAATGACACGTGGGCCCGCCCCTAGAATGAAAATGAAAAACAAAATATAATTAATCAATTAATTAATTAATTAATTAACTATTTAATTAACTTAATTAACTTTGCCTAATGAACATAATTAGTCTAATTATATCTGTTGAGTAGATGAGCCTATGACAAGTGGGACCCAGACACTATTCACCGTTTGACCCAGTCAGTGTTGACTACACTGTTGACTTTGACCCGGCCCCACATGTCATTGATTGTGGCTGGCACTGCACTAGGTGACAAAAGTATTTCACTATTATTATTCGAATTTAATAATTCTAGGAATTCAATAAAACTTTGAAAAATAAAATAAAATAAACCGTAACTCGGATGAAAATAATTTATATATGAAAGTTGCTCAGAACGATGAGACGCATCCGTATACGTAGACCGTTCGTCAACCACACGTCCCTAGCATACCGAACCTGCAACTTTCCCCCTCCGTTTCATCCGCCCAAAAACGCGAAACACCGGGAATACTTTCTCAGATGTTTGCCCCCTTCGTCGGTAACACCTCCTACCGCGTTAGGTCACACGTAGCAATGCGTATTTCCATGTCATGCTTTGTGGTGCGATGCTTGCTTTATATTTATTGTTTCTTCCCCCTCTTCTCTCCGATAGACATCGGGACTGAGACCGCTAATAGGGCCACGGTGATCGACTGCGTCGACTACGACCCCTCCTTCTTGCCAGAGCAACCAGGCAAGCCAACCCCCCTTGATCACCAGATATCGCCCATTCTCTTCTCTCTTATTCTTGCATTAGATTTGCTACTATTGATGATTCGATAACTCCTATTCTGCTGCATAGCCTGTCATTGTTTCTACCACTGTTGTTACCTTTATCTGTTATCCTAATGCTTAGTATAGGATGCTAGTATTCCATCAATGGCCCCACATCCTTGTCCATCTGCCATGCTATACTATCGGGCCGTGATCACCACGGGTGGTGATCGCGGGTATATACTATACACATACATTGCATGACACGTGATGTGACTAAAGTCGGGTCGGCTCTTTGAGTACCCGCAAGTGATTCGCTGAGGGGGCTGAAAGGACAGGTGGCTCCATCCAGGTAGTGATGGGTCTTCGTTCCTGACGGCCCCCCGAGTGGATCCGATGGACACATAGTGGAGAGGTGGCCTGGCCCTGGTCGTTGTCCGCGGTTATTTCATAATAACACGCTTAACGAGTTTGGATATTTGATCTGAGTCTGGCCATTGGCCTATACGCACTAACCAGCTACGTGGGAATAGTTATGGGCACTCAACGTCGTGGTATCAGCCGAAGCCTTCTTGACGTCAGCGACTGAGTGGCGCGTGCTGGGTTGGACCGCGTAACGCAACTTCCTTAGTAATGGAGGTTGCTAGGTATGCTCACCGGCCGCGTACGCAACGTGCAGGTGTGTATTGGGCGATGGGCCCGGATCCCTGGGCGCCTAGGACTTAGACCGGCGTGCTGACCTCTCTGTTGTCCTTAGGTAGGGCTACGACGTGTTGATCTCCCGAGGCCGGGCATGACCCTGCAAAGTGTGTCCGGACAAATGGGATCGAGCGTTCTGGGTTATGTGGTGCACCCCTGCAGGGAAGATAATCTATTCGAATAGCCGTGTCCCTCGGTAAAAGGACGACCCGGAGTTGTACTCCAACCTCATGACAACTAGAACCGGATACTTAATAAAACACACCCTTACCAGTGCCAGATACAACTCGGTGGTTGCTCTATCACAGGGTGATGTGCGGGAGGATCGCCGAGTAGGATTATGCTATACGTTGTTACTTGGTGAATTTACCATCTATTCTTTTCTACTGCTGCAAGACGGAGGCTGCCAGAAGTTGGATACTTGTTACTATTCCATCTACTCTCTTCTACTGCTGCAAGATGGAGGCTGCTAGAAGCGTATTCTTCGATTGGATTAGCTATCCCCCTCTTATTCTGGCATTCTGCAGTTTAGCCCACAGATATTACCCCCTTTACACAGCTGTCTTTACATATGTAGTATAGATCCTTGCTTGCGAGTACTTTGGATGAGTACTCACGGTTTCTTTGCTCCCCCTTTTCCCCCTTTTTCTCTCTCTTATCGGATGATGCAACCAGATGGTGGAGTCCAGGACCCAGAGGATCCCGAGGATGTTTCTACGTAGAGTTCGGCTTCGAGGAGTAGTTAGGAGGTCCCAGGCAGGAGGCCTTGCCTTTTCGATCATTGATGTTTTGTGCTAGCCTTCTTAAGGCAAACTTGTTTAACTTATGTCTGCACACAGATATTATTGCTTCCGCTGACTCTTGTGTTTTCGAGCTTATGTATTCGAGCCCTCGAGGCCCCTGGCTTGTAATATAAAGCTTGTATTGTTTTAATTTGTGTCTAGAGTTGTGTTGTGATATCTTCCAGTGAGTCCCTGATCTTGATCGTACACATTTGCGTGCATGATTAGTGTACGGTCAAATCGGGGGCGTCACAAGTTGGTATCAGAGCCGACTGCCTGTTGGAATCCCCCTTTCCAACTCCTTGGCCGAAGTTGAGTCTAGTCTTTGAAAAACAAATCTACTAACTTGTTGTGTGGCTTACAGGCCCACAACACCAATGGGTGATGTTAGGATCTTTTATTCCTCGTCTTTACTCTAGGAATCTGATCTCTCTTCTATTCGGGTTAAAAGATTTTACTAATTCAGACTCTAGGTTCTTGTAACTAATTCTCCCGGAGAGCCCTCATTTCGGAAGATCACCTGCTTCGTCAGAAGATTCTGAGGATATCCCTCGATATTTTCCCGAGACCTTGGCGCTCATCACCTTTGCAATTCACTGCCACCGATATATCCCTATGGATATCTGTGTGCATTTGTCTTTCTCATGATCGTTCCTCGTCGCTCTTGTTATTACAAGATACCTCGAAATATTCTCCGTTGTCCCGATAATCTTGTGAGTTTAGTGTCTTGCAGTTTTATTTCGCATGAAAACCCTTACAGTTGATTCCTCACATTTTTCGAGAATCCGTTCTTCTCAATTGTTCATGTGTCTCACAAAATTCTTTGGAATACTTTCTGATCTTCCGAAAATCCTCTGCAGCCTGTTACTCTTGAAGTTCTTGCCTGCTTGCATGAGGTTTAATTCCATATGACTAGTAGTCTTTGTTAATATCCCTTGTCTTAGCCATTTTGAGCCTATTGATTCAAGTGTGTGTATGCACGCAGTCATCGGGTTATCCTTTTTCAAATTATCTTTCCGACTCAGACGTCATTCCGGACATGAGTTGGCTCTCGGCCTTTCAAACCTTTATGGATTGTCCAACTAAGTGTTTTCAACTTATCCATCCTTGATCAGAGCGTCTGCTTCCGATCCTTCGTTTTGAAAACCATAATTCCTTTCTATTTAAGCATCAGACTAATCAGGTGATTATTGAATCTGATGCCTCTGCATTCTTTCTTCCTCTGAGTTAGTATCGATACTCACATCAGCTCCATTGTGGATCGCCCGATCCGTTGTTGGATTGTTATCCGACAGTGTCCTTCATATTCAGTCACCTTGTGAGTTCTTCCCCTGATACATAATGCCTTTGGTAAATTGTATCATCTGCTTTTGCCAACCATGCTCTGCTTTCGAGCTTGAGTATTTACTTTTGAAACTTGTGGTATATGTTACTAGGATGTCCGATGGGTTGAACCTATGCCTTACCCTAATCTGTGAGAACCCGAGTGTTTTCACAAGTCATACACTTCCGGTGTTCTACCAAATATAATTCCAACTCTACGGTTTTATCGAAGCGAGAGGTGAATGAAATGATATGCATTAAAAAAGTGGGAGTCGACCTTGAACTTTGTGTTCCTGCCCATGAAAATGATGTAGACCGTCTCGGAAGCTTCTTGCAAAATGATTATCCAGCTATATGATTCTTTCGGTATTCTTGAATTGATCCCTTATAGTTATGGTTCCGACCATGTTGTCCTGATTTGATATATCTGATGGGAATTCATTCCAGTGCCTCGTCTATTTTTGGCAAGGTTGAAATATCTATTGTCATAGGTCAATGACCCGGTTCTACTTCTATCATGTTCTACCTTCGAGTATTACCCCCTGGTATCTCGAAGATGTCTTGCCATTGCACTATCTTACTAACTTTGCTGAAGTAATGTTTTTCCTTGTCGTAATGACTCTATGGGTTCTGGGTTGTTGTCAACCAAGGACACCGACTAGTGAAATTATCCCGCACTACAAATCAAATACCCCTAGTATTTTACTAGGAAATTCTGAACTCAATCTGGTCATTCCTGGACTATCGGCTGTATCCTGGTCTTGTTATCTTTGACCGTGCTACCTCATCCTTCTGTGGTGCACGAATTATTCAGTGTGTGAGCACGACTTACGTCGAGCTTTCAACATCATGTTGCTTGTCTCGAAAGGCAACATTGGTTCCGATCTTGCATCTTTTATATTGATCATATAACTTGCCACTTCGTCATTCTCTTGCTTGTTGTCGTTGTTGTTTGATTGCATCCTCTTGAAACTTCCCAGCAAATGTGTCGATTCACCTTCAACACTTTGACTTCTTCTGAGATGTCAACTGTGTTCATGATGAGAAATACCCTCCTTGCCCTCGATGATTTTTATCATCATCGACAACACCCTTGGCTTCCTTTCATCGCGACTTGTCCACTTTATGATTAAAACTTACTCTCCAACTTGTAATATGTTCTATCTTGTAGTATTACCATGTTTTATATCAAGGCTGTTGCGAGACTGCTCCACCTCATCATAATTCTTGGCATAGTGATACTACTCCCCATCACCATTCTTCCTTGGTCCCCGTATTGTTTTCAACCGGGATACCAATATGCTAAAGATGCTACTTGAGTTCTACACTTCTAGCAACCCTTTTGCTTTCAAGTTAACGATCGACATTGTCGTTGTCCGCAGTTATTTCATAATAACACGCTTAACGAGTTTGGAAATTTGATCTGAGTCTGGCCATTGGCCTATACGCACTAACCAGCTGCGTGGGAATAGTTATGGGCACTCGACGTCGTGGTATCAGCCGAAGCTTTCTTGACGTCAGCGACTGAGCGGCGCGCGCCGAGTTGGACCGCATAACGCAACTTCCTTAGTAGTGGAGGTTGCTAGGTCTGCTCACCGGCTGCGTACGCAACGTGCAGGTGTGCGTTGGGCGATGGGCCCGGACCCCTACGCGCCTAGGACTTAGACCGGCGTGCTGACCTCTCTGTTGTCCTTAGGTAGGGCTACGACGTGTTGATCTCCCGAGGCCGGGCATGACCCTGGAAAGTGTGTCCGGACAAATGGGATCGAGCGTGCTGGGTTATGTGGTGCACCCCTGCAGGGAAGTTAATCTATTCGAATAGCCGTGTCCCTCGGTAAAAGGACGACTCGGAGTTGTACTCCGACCTCATGACAACTAGAACCGGATACTTAATAAAACACACCCTTACCAGTGCCAGATACAACTCGGTGGTTGCTCTCTCACAGGGTGATGTGCGGGAGGATCGCCGAGTAGGATTATGCTATACGTTGTTACTTGGTGAATTTACCATCTATTCTTTTCTACTGCTGCAAGACGGAGGCTGCCAGAAGTTGGATACTTGTTACTGTTCCATCTACTCTCTTCTACTGCTGCAAGATGGAGGCTGCCAGAAGCGTAGTCTTCGATTGGATTAGCTATCCCCCTCTTATTCTGGCATTCTGCAGTTTAGCCCACAGATATTACCCCCTTTACACATATATCTTTGCATATGTAGTATAGATCCTTGCTTGCGAGTACTTTGGATGAGTATTCACGGATGCTTTGCTCCCCCTTTTCCCCCTTTTTCTCTCTCTTCTCGGATGATGCAACCAGATGGTGGAGTCCAGGACCCAGAGGATCCCGAGGATGTTTCTACGTAGAGTTCGGCTTCCAGGAGTAGTTAGGAGGTCCCAGGCAGGAGGCCTTGCCTTTTCGATCATTGATGTTTTGTGCTAGCCTTCTTAAGGCAAACTTGTTTAACTTATGTCTGTACTCAGATATTATTGCTTCCGCTGACTCTTGTGTTTTCGAGCTTATGTATTCGAGCCCTCGAGGCCCCTGGCTTGTAATATAAAGCTTGTATTGTTTTAATTTGGGTCTATAGTTGTGTTGTGATATCTTCTAGTGAGTCCCTGATCTTGGTCGTACACATTTGCGTGCATGATTAGTGTACGGTCAAATCGGGGGCGTCACACGCACCGCCTCTCAGCTCTATCAATACCCAAATATTCCAGAAACCCTAGGGGAGTCGACGAAATTTTGTTCCAGCCTCCGCAAGTTCCAAAACCACGAGATCCAATCTAGAGCCCTTCTCCAGCACTCTGCCGAATGGGAACATGATCACAGAGGGGTTCATCATCCTCATTGGTGCCTCTAAGATGATGCGTAAGTAGTTGACCACATACCTACGGGTCCGTAGGCAGTAGCTAGATGGCTTCTTCTCTCTTTTTGATTCTCAATACAATGGTCTCTTGGAGATCTATTTGATGTAATAACTTTTGCGGTGTGTTTGTTGGGATCCGATGAATTGTGAGTTTATGATCAGATTTGTTTTGCCTTAATATCCATACTTGACTATTATAGCCTTGTATTTGTTCTTCGATATTTGGGTTTTGTTTGGCCAGCTTGATATATTTATCTTGTAATGGGAAGAGGTGCTTTGTGATGGGTTTGATCTTGTGGTGTACTTTCCCAGTGAGAGAAGGGGCAGCAAGGCACGCATGTATCGTCGCCATTAAGGATAAAAAGATGGGGTCTATTCCTACATGAATAGATCTTGTGTACATCATGTCATCGTTCTTATTACATTACTTCGTCTCCATGAACTTAATACAGTAGATGCAAGATGGATAGCGGTCGATGTGTGGAGTAATAGTAGTAGATGCTGGCAGGAGTCGGTCTACTAATCTTGGATGTGATGCCTATATACATGATCATTGTCTTGGATATTGTCATGATTATTCACTTTTCTATCAATTGCCCAACAGTAAATTGTTTACCCACCATTTACGTGTCAGGTTGCAAGTATTTGTTATTTGTGTGCAGGTACCGTTTATATAGTGTTGCGTAGTTCTCCTACTGGTTTTATAACCTTGGTTTCATATTAGAGGGAAATACTTACCGTTGCTATGTTGCATCATCCCTTCCTCTTTGGGAAAATACCGACGAAGTCTCAAGCCATGTCATTCCCATGGAAATAATGGGAATGAATTACAACCTTCTCGATGCCCTGGCTCGGCCTCAAACATTGAGAATCTCGGTTTTAATCCGCCATAAATTCAAAACTCACCCAAAAATCATGAAATTTGTCATGGTGTCACGACATGGCACATATATTTCATGGTAAAAAAATTGTCCGATTTGGGGCAAGATTTATTACAAGCTTCTTACAAATCGGAGCTTCTCCGAAGAAGCCTCGTGGTTCCGGTAGGGAACGCGTCCCCCTTGTGGGCAAAACAATAATCTCTGCCTCTTCTCGCCTTGTACTTTTTTCTACAGGCAACATAGAATAACAGGAGATTCGTGCTAAAATTTGAAATTATTCAGGGTTCGTTTGGCATTTTTGTACATTACTTGAGTTTTCTAGACATTTAATGTCCATAATTCGAATCTGAACTGCAAATAAATGCTCCAGTGCAACAAATGGCTATGAAAATCATACTTGTGTCCTTGCATGGATGTTTAGGTCCCATGCAAGGAACGAGAATGAATTACAAACATCTCAGCATCCTGGCTCGGCCTCAAACATTGACAATCTCATTTTTAAATCCTCGTAAATCCAAAACTCACAAGAAAATCATGAAACTTGGTATGGTGTCACGAGATGGCACATATATGTTGTGGTAAAAAAATCGCCAAATTTGAGACAAGGCGCACACATTAATAGCCAACGTAGGCATTTTGGAACAAATAGATGTTACGTTACTATTGCAAACAATTGTATTGTTTGGACCGTGTGTGTTCCTGTAACCATTTACGTGTGGCCATGCGTCCCTCGTTTTATTGGAGAGTACTACCTCGGCCCTGGTTTATTGGTCCTCTTAGTATTTTATGCCAAAATGTTACCATAGTCCATGGCGTGCATGTAACTGCTTGATTAGACGAGACGAGCATGAGAAGTCCACCGTACAGGCTCGATGGGACGAGCGCAAGAAGTCCGCCGTCCAGACTCGACGGGACGAGCGCGAGAAGTCCATCTTCCATGGTCGATGGGAAGCGAGCTCTTTGAGCTCCATCCACTCGCCGCACGCCTCGCTCACAACTTCTCCATTAATGGCTGTTGAGCCGTTGTATAACCTGTGGTTAAAGCACCTGGACGAAGGGTGTTTGCTTCTGATACCATGGCCCTGATCAGCATTAGAATTTGCTTTGTTCTTTTCTTGTTGAGAATGTTATGTTAGCCCATTTTCCACTTGTATTCCGGATAATTTAAAATGCCACATGCGGTAATGGATAATACGACAACAAATTTACAATGGGAATGGATAATACGACATCCAATTTACAATGGCGCGGATAATAATTTTCTTACATATTATGGATAATTTAAAATGCCACATGCAGCAACGCCCGAAAGACACAGGGGCAAGAGAAGAAGGAAATAGCAGACAACGAACCGGGTCACTACTATCTATACTAGTCGATGGATCGTCGGGAGAGGAGTTCCTCTAGCTCCTTCTTCACATCCTCATGACTTTGCTTGACAATAGCCATGGATTCATCCACATGCAACTCGCGCTTTATGTGGAGCTTCTTCTAGTCATCCATAAGTTCCTCAACGAGGGATTTCAGCGTCATCCCCAAGGCACTGCTCTTCTCATGAAGCTTCTTCTAGCTGGCGGCCTCCTCCTCCTTGGCAAGCTCCTTGTGGAGCTTTGCATTGTCATCCATGAGTTGCACGACGAGGCCGTACGCCTTCTCAACTAATGCATCGCTAATCTGGAGAAGATTCATCAAGTCATCGACCAGTTCCTATTGCTTAACTAGGCTAGCGAGAATGTCATCCTTGCTAGCCAAGGACTTCAACACCAACAACTCGTCGCATTCGTTGACGCGACGAGTGCACTTGTGAGAGCCCTCGCCTACCTATGAGAGCTCATTCGAGGGTTGCACGGCATGCGAGGACATCTCTGCTGCCCTTGCTGTGTAGCAGCGGGATCTCTCTAGTGCTTCCATGATGTTGGTCTTTGATTCCTGGTTATATGTTGACCCAGGACTTCTCCTGCCTGTCATGGCAGAACAATTTGACATGAAACACAAGTTTTTTGGTGATGAGGAGAGGTATGTGAAGATTCGAGGAATGTGCAGTAATTTTCGAGTGGGTAGTTTTTATAGCCCAGTGCTAAATGTGAACACATTTAGGTTTAATCGGTGCAAAGGGTGAACATGTTTAGGTTTGATCGGTGTGAACACATTTGCAATTACTTATTGCGTAGTAATTTGAAATGTGACAGGAAACTAGCTCAAAAATTATTGATGGTCTTGAAGCGTGAAACGGTTCTTGGATGACATTCGTGGGCCCGCGTTCTCAGATGTGTACGTATCTGCCCACTATAATACACGGTGCAGATATCACCATCGTGTTTGATGGATGGACTGTCACGCCTCCCACTGGGTGCCAGAGGATTGACCAAAATTGCAATATGGAGGTGTGGTTGCTCACCCTTGAGGCGGCCGCGGCTCGCTCTGCTCGCATCCCTCCGCATGCTCTGCTCGCCGTTTAGGCACCGATGCGCTCTTGGGTCGTGTCCCTCCACACATGCTCCACTAGCGGTTGGGGCTGGCGCATGGTCACGTTGGGGAAGCTTTAGTTATTTGATCTCAGCTGGGCACGGGGTACATGCGATGGAGATTATAGATTAGGTTAGTTAATTATACATCCAGGGCTGGATGATCACCCTGTGCTCATCCGGCTCTAGAGGTATAATTAATTAACCTAAACAATGATCTCTGCCGCCTGTTCTTTTCATGCAACTCCATCCCGTCGTCGGTCGATGGAGGTATGATGGTATGTGTGGTTAACTAACTAGGAAGTGGATGAGTATTGAGTCGCCGCCATCGGCCATTGCTGTGATTATTTATAGCTAGCAACTGGCTAGGGGATTGTGGATTTTACAATTCACCCATGTGGAGCGCGGGAAGCCTTCGCTGGAGCGCGGGAAGACTAAATGGAGCACACAACCGCATGCGGTGTCGCATGTTATCACACACGTGTTAACATAAGGAAACATATGTGTAACTTACTAATCATCACACACGAGTACTCACACCATGTATAATGGGCGATACTCGTAGCCATCGCAAGCAACTCGTTTGCATTTTCAAAGTAATTTACTATATACATAATCACACATGAAATAACTGTAGTAACCATTTGTGTTATATTTTCTCATTGCACACAGTTCATCCGAATGGTATGTTTGCTGCGTATCACACAAATCATTTTTACACGAATCGTTTGTGTTCTTTTGGCTCATTGCTGTGATTATTTATAGCTAGCAACTAGCTAGGGGATTGCGGATTTTACAATTCACCCATGTGGAGCGCGGGAAGCCTTCGCTGGAGCGCGAGAAGACTAAGTGGAGCACACAACCGCATGCGGTGTCGCATGTTATCACACACGTGTTAACATAAGGAAACATATGTGTAACTTACTAATCATCACACACGAGTACTCGCACCATGTATCATGGGCGATACTCGTAGCCATCGCAAGCAACTCGTTTGCATTTTCAAAGTAATTTACTATATACATAATCACACATTAAATAACTGTAGTAACCATTTGTGTTATATTTTCTCATTGCACACAGTTCATCCGAATGGCATGTTTGCTGCGTATCTCACAAATCTTGTTTACACGAATCGTTTGGGTTCTTTTGGCTCATTGTAAATAGTTCATCTATGTGAAATGTTTTCCTTCTATCATACACACCTTGATCGGGCTGATTGTTTCTCTTGTTCTGGCTATTCGCATACAGTTCAGCCCAGTGAATTGTATGCCGTCTATCGCACACACCTGGATCTAGCTGACCATTTCTATCACGTTCCCTAATCACAGATAGTTCATCTGAGTAAACTATATGCTATATATTGCACACACCTTCATCTGGCTGACCGTTATCGCTCTTATGCTGATCGCAAATAGTTCCGTCGAGTGAACTGTATGCCGCAAATCACACACACAACTATAATCTGAATCGTGTATGATGTCTTCGCCATCAAAAATGTTTTGTATATTTTTGAAGGTTTTCTTACACCATTATTTGCGATTAATGCATCACACACAGTTTCATCAAAGGGTCTCTGATTGTTCTATCACGTTTGGACCGTCCTGTAGTAGTGATAACTCCATTAGTTGATATTCCCAATCCCCGGAATACAACATTAGTCGTGAGCATGGATCCAGGGGATTGCACCACCATAAATTTGTCCAGAAGAGTACACGAAAGGTGGTGCTTGGCAACGGAACTCCATGAAATAAAAGAATTGGAAGCCCCAATGTCATTAACAGGAAACATACCAATGACCACCTCAGGTGTTTCTTGGGCTTCTTCTGCGGAGAGGTGATGAACTTGCCTTGAATAACTTTCTGTTTGGGGAAGTGTCCCATATTGTTGACTTGGGGCTTGAGGTTTGTTGGTGGCTTGCCGTTCTTGGGGCACTGTCAGGTGTAGTGCCTAGTTTGACCACAGGAGTAACATGCATTGTGACAGTTACAATCTTCCCCTACGGGGTTTGCATTATATTCTTGACTCAATTCTTAGTCTTGGTGTTACCCTGCTGCCATGTTGGCTTGAACTCAAACTGCGGCTATTGCCAGGTACGAGTCTTCTGAAAATCTTGTCCTTCTTTCTGTGGTTCAAACTTGCATTTGCGATCTTCATAAGTAGGCTTATGACAATTGGCAAGCTTGTGCTCCATTTCTGCATTGAGATATTTGTCACCAACGTTTGGAAGTCGGGGAAATCCAACACACTGACAGTACATCAGAGGGTACAATTGAGCCCTCCAAGGAACCGGTCTATCTTTCTTTCTTCAGTGGCTACATCATGAGTGGAATAGCAAGCCAAATGATTGAACTTGTTCAGATACTCACTTACAGACAAGTTTCCTTGAATATGATCAAGGAACTCTCGTTGCTTTATCTTCATGATACCCTCGGGACTTTGATACTTGCGGAATTTATATTTGAATTTCTCCTAAGTAATCTCATGTCCAGCAAGCCAAATAATTTTGGTATCGACCTACCATATAGCAGTTGGACCATAAAGATAATGAGTGGTGAATGGAACCTTATCAACGCCTTCCGTACGAGCAATCTCTAGCAAATTTTTGATGGTTAATAACCCACAAGTGTAGGGGATCACAACAATTAATGAGGGTAAAGTATTCAACCCAAATTTATTGATTCGACACAAGGGGAGCCAAAGAATACTCTTAAGTATTAGTAGCTGAGTTGTCAATTCAACCACACCTGGAAACTTAGTATCTGCAGCAAGGTAATTTAGTAGCGAGGTAATATGGAAGTAACCGTAATAGTAGCAAAAGTAGCGATAGTAGTTTTGTAGAGATTGTAACAGTAGCAGCGGAAAAGTAAATAAGCAACAAGAAATATGTGAAAAGCTCGTAGGCATTGGATCGGTGATGGAGAATTATGTCGGATGCGATTCCTCATGTAATAGTTATAACATAGGGTGACACAGAACTAGCTCCAATTCATCAATGTAATGTACGCATGTATTCCGAATATAGTCATACGTTCTTATGGAAAAGAACTTGCATGACAAGTTTTGTCCTACCCTCCTGTGGCAGCGGGGTCCTAGTGGAAACTAAGGGATATTAAGGCCTCCTTTTAATAGAGTACCGGACCAAAGCATTAACACATAGTGAATACATGAACTCCTCAAACTACGGTCATCACCGGGAGTGGTCCCGATTATTGTCACTTCGGGGTTGCTGGATCATAACACATAGTAGGTGACTATTGACTTGCAAGATAGGATCAAGAACACACATATATTCATGAAAACAAAATAGGTTCAGATATGAAATCATGGCACTCGGGCCCTAGTGACAAGCATTAAGCATAGCAAAGTCATAGCAACATCAATCATAGAACATTGAGGATACTAGGGATCAAACCCTAGCAAAACTAACTCGATTACATGGTAAATCTCATCCAACCCATCACCGTCCAGCAAGCCTGCGATGGGATTACTCATGCACAGCGGTGAGCATCATGGAATTGGTGATGGAGGAAGGTTGATGATGACGATGGCGATGATCTCCCCTCTCCGTAGCCCAAAACAGACTCTAGATCAGCCCTCCCGAGAGAGATTAGGGCTTGGCGGCGGCTCCGTATCGTAAAACACGATAATTCCTTCTCTCTGATTTTTTTCTCCCCAAAAGTGAATATATGGAGTTGGGGAAGACGCCGGTGGAGCAACAGGGGGCCCACGAGGCAGGGGCGCGCCGCCCACCCTCATGGACAGGGTGTGGGCCCCTGGTCTAGTTCTTTCCGCAGATATTTTTATATATTCCAAAATAATTCTCAATCGAATTTCCGGTCATTCCGAGAACTTTTATTTGTGCACAAAAATAACACCATGGCAGTTCTGCTGAAAACAGCATCAGTCCGGGTTAGTTCCATTCAAATCATGCAAGTTAGAGTCCAAAACAAGGGAAAAAGTGTTTGGAAAAGTAGATACATTGGAGACGTATCAATGGTCCTTAACCAATCATTGGCTTCCAGGGGATCTGCGGCTTGGCTGAAACATGGTGGTTTGGTCCTCTGAAAATCTGACAAATTTGAGTGGTTAGCATTATGGTTATTTTGTCTAACCATAGTACGCATACTCTCAACAATTCCATCAGATCCTGATTTCTCTTCTCCTCAAACATCCGCATAATTTGCTCTATTGTGGGTGCTTGAGGTAGAGGAGGGGTTGGCTGATATAGTTCTAGAGAATGTCCTGCCTATCTAGCGGATCGAAAAACTTGGATATCATCACCACCATGACTGCTGTTGCCACACCTTGTCATCCTATATTTTTTCCCAATACGAAGCATGGAGATGAGCAACATCCATAAAGGGTAAAATGCGAAGGCAAAGCAACCACCCCGAAAAAAGGCAAGGAAAAACCAAAGCGAATAAAAGATAACAGTATAATTATACGTAACATCACACATCATACATAGAGAGACGACATCATGGGTACTACTACTACATGTATACAACCATACATCAACGTGATACTCATCTAATCATAGTGGCAATGATTGCACTGGCACTCTGATGGCTCTGCTGGTGTCTCCTCTGTCTCAGACTCTAAATCAGAACTGATAATAATATTGGAAACCTCCAGGGAAAAGGAAACACAATGGCACTGACTGGATGGCTCTCCCTCACGGTATGGAGCATGATGGCTCTGTATTAGTCTTGTCCATGGGCAGCCCGGCCCGGACGGCCCGGCCAGACCTTACCCGAAAAAGCCCGACCCGGCCCGGCCCGACGCTGCTCCCGGGCCGGGCTCGTGCCTAGATATTGAGACCGATGGCCGGGTCGGGCCAGGGCCCGTCATATTTGCGCTTTCCCGATGGACCCGGCTCGAGGCCCAAGGCCCGCTGGGCTTTTACACGTTCGGGCCGGGCTTGGGCCTGAAAATCAGGCCCGATGGCTGGGCCGGCACGGGCCCGGGCCCAGGTTTTTTGCCTCGGGCTTGGCTAGGCCCGGCCCGAGGTTTGGCCAGGTATGCTATGTATCATAGGAGCAGCTGGAGTAGCAAGAAGTAAGGCCCACTTGGCGGAATACTCATGAGTAGTCACCGTTGAGGTATCCGAGTTACTCTGAGAAAGTACGGGTGTATCTGGCGTAGGTGGAGGTATAGTAACTGGACGGATGAGACGGGTATAAGAAAGCGAAGGTGGATCAAATGCAGATCAAGCGGTTGCGAGCTGGTCTTGAGTGCAGTTCAGCTCCTGGAATAAGATGTGGATCAAAAGGTACCCAGCCGTTTTGTAATGAGATAGGTGGTTGGCGAAACGATGACACTCCGGATCAATTATAGGAAAACGGATTTGTCCTATATCGAACATTGATGGGTAATAATAGAAAAACATGGGTGTAGTTACAGCTCAATCACGTTATATAGCAAGTCGGTGAGAGCCTCAAATGTGACAAACTGGACCACTTGGTCGGGTGTAGAAACAAGTCTGCCCTAGGAGGACCTCCGTATGATACACGTGCACAATGTTTGCAAGCTACTCTCGGTACACCTGGTTCACTGGGTCATCACCGTCGGGGTAGAGTCGGTGCCACATGTTACGAAGCAGGTGAGGAAAAGTGGAAGGTTCCGGCTCTGGTTGAGATGGATACAGAACTGGTGCCATCTACAATCAGAATATTAGTCGATCAGCAGTAAAAGAAACTACATGCATGCGACAACCAAGTGCAAATGGACACTCAAATCACCCAATGACTTCTATCTACCATTTTATAACGTGTTGGATGGCCAACGCATTATACAGTCAGTGCGACTCTGATACCAAGCATTGTGGCACCCTGGCTCACAGCAACCGGTTACCTTGCATTGCTAGCCCAGAGATCAAGTCTTCGGGCAACACACGACAACTTGGTACAGAATACAACCGTTTGATTGATCTCTTATGCATACATAGGTTCAGATATTACATGATAGTCGAGGCCAATCGATACACACAGTGCAGCTGCACTTATGTACATTATTTAGTAGACATCTCAGGGTCCTCGACGATAAGGAAAACTCCTACTTGGTAGCGGAATGAGGAAGTAGGAGGACTCCACTCCACAAGGACACTGCTTGGACATGGCCTAGAACGCGATGAACCGATCGACATCAACTCCTGGTATGACTTTTCCTGCATCGGGATGACACTCCAGGTGAGTACTTTGAATGCACTAGCAAGCTCACAACAAACAAAGCAAATACGAAAAAAGTGTCCTCCAAATTAATCTATAGCATGACCATCTCCCGGTCACTTCGACAAACTACCCTTTGGGCTATGTCATGGGTGGCCCCGATGCCAACCGCTGACATCCACCACCTTCGTGTCAAAAACTAAAACAAACTCGTTCCAAACATGGACATTGGTATCGTACAACTTGGGCACACAAGTTTATGCCTGCCTACCGGGCCAGGGTAACGCAAGTGCATAACCTTCCCTAGTTGGAGGCACCGGTAAGAGGCATGACAATAGACCGAATTAGGGCGTCCCCATCCAGGAAAGTGTGGTTGCACCGGTGAGCTCAATATGGTGGCACCATGACTCGATCAACAATTTGTTCAACTTGAACTAACATCAAGTTGAACTTGAATGAATATGATTTGAGCCATACTATGCAATGAGGTGCACAGGGTCATGATAATATGAATATAGGTAACGAATGCATCATACCTCAACAAGAACATATGACATTATCTCTACTGCACATAATAACAAAATGGCATATACTCTACTACATAATAGAAATATAGCATGTAATAACTCTAATGCAATAAGTTTTATATAGTAAATCATTTTGAATAATGAAGCATATAATGAACTTAATTCAAATAAAACCATTTCCATTGCCATGGTCGAGCGTTCCTTATATAAGTAGAGAAGTGGGCGGGCTCTTGACTCTGCCATGGTCGAGCTATCGGTAAAATTAGGAGGAAAGGGGCTCAGGCTCGACTCGGAGAGGAAGTGGAGGTGTGCATGAGAAGCTATGCATGCACACGGACACAGTGTAACACACTATGTGGGGCAAGAGCCGCACTCACGCTCACTGTTCTAAATGGTATCACCAGCGTCGGAGAGGAGCAGGGCGAGGGCAGATGGATCAAGGGAGGATGCTAAGTGGTAAGGACATGCTGCGGTGGCGCGAGGAGGAAGAACGAACGACGGCTGAGGGTCCTGATGTCTGCTAGAACTACGTCGGTATTTCCCCAAAGAGGAAGGGATGATGCATTGTAGCAGCGGTAGGTATTTCCCTCAGTGATGAGATCAAGGTTATCAAACCAGTAGAAGGACAAAGCAACACAACGTAAACATCACATGCACACAAATAACAAATACTCGCAACCCAACGTGTAAAAGGGGTTGTCAATCCCTTTTGGGTAACAGATGTGATAGAGTTGTAGATATTCATAGATTGAGCTCCAAATAAGATAAATTGCATCAAGGTATTTTTTGGTTTTCGTTTTAAAAGATCTGAAAATAATAGCAAAGGAAAATAGACCGCAAAGGCAAATAATAACAAATAATAGTGGCTTCTCTCGAGAAAACAGCAAACGGAGGGTGAACAAATTATTGTTGGGCAATTGATATAACTTAAATTAATCATGATGATATCCAAGCAATGATCATTATATAGGAATCACGTCCAAGATTAGTAGACCGACTCCTGCCTTCATCTACTACTATTACTCCACACATAGACCACTATCCAGCATGCATCTAGTGCATTAAGTTCATGGGGAAATGGAGTAATGCAGTAAGAATGATGACATGATGTAGAGAAGATCAATTTATGTAGAAATAGACCCCATCGTTTTATCCTTAGTAGCAACGATAAATACGTGTTGGTTTCCTTTCTATCACTAGGATGAAGCACCGTAAGATCGAACCACTATAAAGAACCTCTTCCCATTGCAAGATAAATAGATCAAGTTGGCCAAACAAAACCAAAATATCGGAGAAGAAATACGAGGCTATATGAAATCATGCATATAATATCAAAGAAGACTCAAATAACTTTCATGGATAGAAAAGATAGATCTGATCATAAACTCAAAGTTCATCGGATCCCAACAAACACACCGCAAAAATAGTTACGTCATATGGATCTCTAAGAGACCATTGTATTGATAATCAAAAGAGAGAGAGGAAGCCATCTAGCTACTAACTACGGACCCGTAGGTCTACAAGGAACTACACACACATCGTCGGAGAGGCACCAATGGAGATAGTGAACCCCTCCGTGATGGTGTCCAGATTAGATCTGGTGGTTCTGGACTTTGCGGCGGCTGGAATAGAATTTCATCAACTCCTCTAGGGTTTCTGGAATATCTGAGTATTTATAGAGCAAAGAGGCGGTGCGGGAGGCCACTGAGGTGGGCACAACCCACATGGGCACGCCAGGGGGGCCTAGCGCCCTGGTGGGTTGTGCCCCCCTCGGGGCACCCCCAGGTGCAGCTCTGGCCCATTGGGTGTCTTCTGGCCCAAAAAAATCTCCAAAAAGTTTCGTGGTGTTTGGACTTCGTTTGATATTGATTTTCAGCGATGAAAAAAACATGCAGAAAATAGCAACTGTCACTTGGCACCATGTCAATAGGTTATGGGTCATTAACATTTCCCCCCTAATCTTGCCCTAGTCTCATCTTTACCCCTAAAAAACATGTGCTCAACCTTTCTCCTCTTCCGCCTGGTGCTATTTCAGAAATACCCCTCCGCGCCATATCCGTCCAGTTAAACATCATTGACCATGCAGGAAACACATTTCGGACAATTTACCTCTCGTACTTACATGTGAGGCCCAAAACCCTATCTCACTCGCAGATCGCCTCTCCTCTCATCTGTTCTCTTCTCTCTGGCGACTAGAACCCTAACCCTAGTCCACCCGCTATTTGGTTCGCCGTCGACCGCCGTGGAGGGATGGCGTGGGGATTGAGATGCGTGGCGGTTGGATTTGACCCACCACTCCTCTTCACTGAGGTATTCGCGGATGGGTGTCATTCGGGGAAGCGGCGCCGACAGCGGCAGAGCTGAGGGCTCTCAGACCACAGCGGCGACCGCACCGGCTGTTCCAATGGGGCAGGTGTCTCTGCACAGTCACCATTAGCTTACTCACGCGATTTCTATCCTCACTGTCTTTGCCTTCCTCTATTTTTTATCAACATTTACCGTAGGATGGATCTAGGTAGAACTTTCTATCTCAACCATAGGATGGAAATTGCTGTGTTAGGCAGTTCTGGTACAAAAGGATTCGACACATGCTTTAATTTTCGTCCTGTAGTTGACTGCACATCAACATTTGTGAAGTTTAGAGCTGCAATCTTAGATAAATATCCTATTGGGGATCGTTGCAGAAATTCAAAAAAATTCTACGCATCACCAAGATCTATCTATGGAGTTACTAGCAACGAGAGGGGAGTGCATCTTCATACCTTTGAAGATCGCGATGCGGAAGCGTTGCAAGAACGCGGTTGGTGGAGTCGTACACGAAGCGATTCAGATCGTGGCCGAATCCGATCTAAGCACCGAACAATGGTGCCTCCACGTTCAACACACGTGCAGCCCGGTGACGTCTCCTGTGCCTTGATCCAGCAAGGAGAGAGGGATAGGTTGGGGAAGACTCCGTCCAGCAGCAGCACGATGGCGTGGTGGTGGTGGAGGAGCGTGGTACTCCGGTAGGGCTTCGCCAAGCGCTACAGAAGGAGGAGGAGGAGTTGGAGAGGGGGAGGGCTACGCCAAGGTTCAGGTGCGGCTGCCCTCCTACCCCATCTCTTTATATAGGGGCAAGGGAGAGGGGACCGACCCCCCTAGATCAGATCTAGAGGGGGGGCGGCGGCCAGGTGGGGGGGACTTGAACCCCATGTAGGTTGGGCGCCCCCACCCCTAGGGTTTCCCAACCCTAGGGGCCTTGGGCCCTTGGGGAGGTTGGGGGCACCAGTCCACCAGGGGCTGGTTTCCCCCTTACATAGTCCACTTGGCCCACCGGGGTAGGTGGCCCCACCCGGTGGACCCCCGGACACCTTTCGGTGATCCAGATACAATACCGGTGACCCCCGAAATCACTTAGGTGACCAAAACAGTACTTCCCATATATAAATCTTTACCCCGGACCATTACGGAACTCCTCGTGGCGTCCAGGATCTCATCCGGGACTTCGAACAACATTCGGTAACCACGTACATACATTCCCTATAACCCTAGCGTCATCGAACCTTAAGTGTATAGACCCTACGGGTTCGGGAATCATGCAAACATGACCGAGACATCTCTCCGGACAATAACCAACAGCGGGATCTGGATACCCATGTTGGCTCCAACATGTTCCACGGTGGTCTCATCGGATGAACCACGATGTCAATGATTCAATCAGTCCTGTATACGATTCCCTTTGTCTACCGGTATAGTACTTACCCGAGATCCAATCATCGGTATACCGATACCTTGTTCAATCTCGTTAACGGCAAGTCTCTTTACACATTCCGTAACACATCATCACGTGTACAACTCCTTAGTCACATAGAGCTCATTACGATGATGTCTTACCGAGTGGGCCCAGAGATACCTCTCCGTCATACAAAGTGACAAATCCCAGTCTCGATTCGTGCCAACCCAACAGATACTTTCGGGGATACCCGTAGTGTACCTTTATAGCCACCCAGATACGTTGTGACATTTGGCATACCCAAAGTATTCCTATGGTATCCGGGAGTTGCACAATCTCATGGTCTAAGGAAAGCATACTTGACATTGGAAAAGCTTTAGCATACGAACTACACGATCTTGTGCTATGCTTACGATTGGGTCTTGTCCATCACATCATTCTCCTAATGATGTGACCCCGTTATCAATGACATCCAATGTCCATGGTCAGGAAACCATAGCCATCTACTGATCAACGAGCTAGTCAACTAGAGGCTCACTAAGGACATGTTGTGGTCTATGTATTCACACATGCATTACGATTTGAGGATAATACAATTATAGCATGAACACTAGACAATTATCATGAACAAGGAAATATAATAATAACCATTTTATTATTGCCTCTAGGGAATATTTCCAACAGTCTCGCACTTGCATTAGAGTCAATAATCTAGTTACATTGTGATGAATCGAGCACCCATAGAGTTCTGGTGTTGATCATGTTTTGCTCGTGGAAGAGGTTTAGTCAACGGATCTGCGGCATTTAGATCTGTATGCACTTTACAAATATCATGGCAATGGCAATAGCTTGAGTGTTGTAACAGAAGAGAGTAATCGGGCCCGACGGGCTTAAATAACTCATAGGTCAGTGATGACCTCCTTCAACCAGACTCCTTCCTGCGCTGCTTCGGAAGCAGCTATGTACTCCGCTTCACATGTAGATGCTGCCCAACGCTTTGCTTGCAACTGCACCAGCTGACTGCCCCACCATTCAAAATATACACGTATCCGGTTTGTGACTTGGAGTCATCCGGATCTCTGTCGAAGCTAGCATCGACGTAACCCTTTACGACGAGCTCTTCGTCACCTCCATAAACGAGAAACATATCCTCAGTCCTTTTCAGGTACTTCAGGATGTTCTTGACGGCTGTCCAGTATTCCATTCCGGGATCACTTTGGTACCTCCCCACCAAACTTATGGGAAGGTTCACATCAGGTCCGGTACACAGCATGGCATACATAATAGAACCTATGGCCGAGGCATAGGGGATGACACTCATCTTTTCTCTATCTTCTGCCGAGGTCGGGCATTGAGCTATGCTCAATCTCATACCTTGCAATACAGGCAAGAACCCTTTCTTGGACTGATCCATACTGAACTTCTTCAATATCTTGTCGAGGTATGTGCTTTGTGAAAGACCAATGAGGCGTCTCGATCTATCTCTATAGATCTTGATGCCTAATATGTAAGCAGCTTCTCCAAGGTCCTTCATTGAAAAACACTTATTCAAGTAGGCCTTTATGCTTTCCAAGAGTTCCACATCATTTCCCATCGGCAATATGTCATCCACATATAATATGAGAAATGCTACAGAGCTCCCACTCACTTTCTTGTAAATATAGGCTTCTCCATAAGACTGTATGAATCCAAATGCTTTGATCACTTCATCAAAGCGAATGTTCCAACTCCGAGATGCTTGCACCAGTCCATAGATGGACCGCTGGAGCTTGCATACCTCGTTAGCATTCTTAGGATCGACAAAACCTTCCGGCTGTATCATATACAATTCTTCCTTAAGGAAGCCATTAAGGAATGCCGTTTTGACGTCCATTTGCCATATCTCATAATCATAGAATGAAGCAATTGCTAACATGATTCAGACGAACTTCAGCATCACTACTGGAGAGAAAGTCTCATCATAGTCAATTCCTTGAACTTTTTTATAACCCTTAGCAACAAGCCGAACCTTATAGATGGTCACATTTCCATCCGCGTCAGTCTTCTTCTTAAAGATCCATTTATTTTCTATGGCTCGCCGATCATCGGGAAAGTCAACCAAAGTCCATACTTTGTTATCATACATGGATCCTATCTCTGATTTCATGGCTTCAAGCCATTTATTGGAATCCGGGCCCGCCATCGCTTCTTCATAGTTCGAAGGTTCACCGTGGTCTAACAACATAATTTCCAGGACAGGGTTGTCGTACCACTCTCGTGCGGAATATGTCCTCGTGGACCTACGAAGTTCAGCAGTAACTTGATCTGAAGTTTCATGATCATTATCAGTAACTTCCTCTCTAGTCGGTGTAGGCACCACAGAACAATCTTCCTGCGCTGCGCTACTTTCTGGTTCAAGAGGGGTGACAATCACCTCATCAAGTTCCACTTTCCTCCCACTTACTTCTTTTGAGAGAAACTCTTTCTCTAGAAAGGATCCATTCTTGGAAAAAAAGACCTTGCCTTCGGATCTGAGGTAGAAGGTATACCCAATAGTTTCCTTAGGGTATCCTATGAAGACGCATTTTTCCGATTTGGGTTCGAGCTTTTCAGGTTGAAGTTTCTTGACATAAGCATCGCACCCCCAAACTTTCAGAAACGACAACTTAGGTTTCTTGCCAAACCATAGTTCATATGGTGTCGTATCAACGGCTTTAGATGGTGCCCTATTTAAAGTGTATGCGGGAGTCTCTAAAGCATAACCCCAAAATGATAGCGGTAAGTCGGTAAGAGACATCATAGATCGCACCATGTCCAATAGAGTACGATTATGACGTTCGGACACACCGTTACGCTGAGGTGTTCCAGGCGGCGTCAGTTGTGAAACAATTCCACATTTCCTTAGGTGTGTGCCAAATTTGTGACTTAAATATTCTCCTCCACGATCTGATCGTAAGAACTTTATTTTTCTATCACGTTGATTCTCAACCTCATTCTGAAATTCCTTGAACTTTTCAAAGGTTTCAAATTTGTGTTTCATAAAGTAGACATACCCATATCTACTTAAGTCATTAGTGAGGGTGAGAACATAATGATAGCCACCACAAGCCTCAACACTCATTGGACCGCACACATTAGTATGTATGATTTCCAACAAGTTGGTTGCTCGCTCCATTGTTCCGGAGAACGGAGTCTTGGTCATCTTCCCCAAAAGGCATGGTTCACACGTGTCAAATGATTCATAATCAAGAGACTCCAAAAGTCCATCTGCATGGAGCTTCTTCATACGTTTGACACCAATATGACCAAGGTGGCAGTGCCACAAGTATGTGGGACTATCATTATCAACCTTACATCTTTTGGCATTCACACTATGAATATGTGTAACATCACGTTTGAGATCAATAAGAATAAACCATTGACCAGCGGGGCATGACCATAAAACATTTCTCTCATATAAATAGAACAACCATTATTCTCAGATTTAAATGAGTAGCCATCTCGCATTAAACGAGATCCAGATACAATGTTCATGCTCAAAGCTAGTACTAAATAAAAATTATTGAGGTTTAAAACTAATTCCGAAGGTAGATGCAGAGGTAGCATGCCGACGGTGATCACATCGACCTTGGAACCATTCTCGACGCGCATCGTCACCTCGCCCTTCGCCAGTCTCCGCTTATTCCGTAGCTCCTGGTTTGAGTTACAAATGTGAGCAACTACACCGGTATCAAATACCCAGGAGCTACTACGAGCGCTGGTAAGGTACACATCAATAACATGTATATCACATATACGTTTGACGTTGCCGACCTTCTTATCCGCTAAGTATTTGGGGCAATTCCGGTTCCAGTGACATGTTCGCTTGCAATAAAAGCACTCAGTCTCAGACTTGGGTCCATTCTTTGGCTTCTTCCCTGCAACTGCCTTACCGGGCACGACAACTCCTTTGCCGTCCTTCTTGAAGTTCTTCTTACCCTTGCCTTTCTTGAACTTAGTGGTTTTATTCACCATCAACACTTGATGTTCCTTTTTGATCTCCACCTCCACTGATTTCAACATTGAATATACCTCGAGAATGGACTTCTCCATCCCTCGCATATTGAAATTCATCACAAAGCTCTTGTAGCTAGGTGGGAGCGACTGAAGGATTCTGTCAACAACCGCGTCATCTGGGAGATTAACTCCCAGCTGAGACAAGCGATTGTGCAACCCAGACATTTTGAGTATATTCTCGCTGACAGAACTATTTTCCTTCATGTTACAACTGTAGAACTTGTCGGAGACTTCATATCTCTCGACTCGAGCATGAGCTTGGAAAACCATTTTCAGGTCTTGGAACATCTCATATGCTCTGTGTTGCTCAAAACGCTTTTGGAGCCCCGATTCTAAGCTGTAAAGCATGCCGCACTGAACCAGGGAGTAATCATCACTATGCGACTGCCAGGCGTTCATAACGTCTTGAGTTGCTGGGAAAACGGGTGGATCACCTAGATGTGCTTCAAGGACATATGCTTTCTTGGCAGCTATGAGGATGATCCTCAAGTTACGGACCCAATCCGTATAGTTGCTACCATCGTCTTTCAGCTTGGTTTTCTCTAGGAACGCATTGGAGTTGAGGGCAACATTAGCGCGGGCCATTTGATCTACAAGACATATTGTAAAGATTTTAGACTATGTTCATGATAATTAAGTTTATGTAAACAAATTTAATGAACTCCCACTCATATAGACATCTCTCTAGTCATCTAAGTGATACATGATCCGAATTGACTAGGCCGTGTCCGATCATCACGTGGGATGGACTAGTCATCAACGGTGAACATCTTCATGTTGATCGTATCTTCTATACGACTCATGTTTGACCTTTCGGTGATCCGTGTTCCAAGGCCATGTTTGTACATGCTAGGCTCGTCAAGTCAACCCCAAGTGTATTGTGTGTGTCAATCTGGCTTACACCCGTTGTATGCGAACGTTAGAGCCTATCACACCCGATCATCACGTGGTGCTTCGGAACAACGAACCTTAGCAACGGTGCATAGTTAGGGGGAACACAATTCTTGATATTTTAGTGAGAGATCATCTTATTTATGCTACCGTCATTCTAAGCAAATAAGATGTAAAACATGATAAACATCACATGCAATCAAATAGTGACATGATATGGCCAATATCAATTTGCTCCTTTCGATCTCCATCTTTGGGGCTCCATGATCATCATCGTCACTGGCATGACACCATGATCTCCATCATCGTATCTTCATGAAGTTGTCTCGCCAAACGTTACTTCTACTACTATGGCTAACGGTTAGCAATAAAGTAAAGTAATTACATGGCGTTTTCAATGACACGCATGTCATATAATAAAATAAGACAACTCCTATTGCTCCGGCCAGTTGTCATACTCATCGACATGCAAGTCGTGATTCCTTTACAAGAACATGATCAATCTCATACATCATATATATATATCATTCATCACATCCTTTTGGCCATATCACATCACACGGCACATGCTGGAAGAACAAGTTAGACGTCCTCTAATTGTTGTTGCAAGTTTTTACGTGGCTGCTATAGGTTTCTAGCAATAATGTTTCTTACCTACGCCAAAACCACAACGTGATATGCCAATTACTATTTACCCTTCATAAGGACCCATTTCATCGAATTCGATCCGACTACAGTGGGAGAGACAGACACCCGCTAGCCACCGTATGCAACTAGTGCATGTCAGTCGGTGGAACCTATCTCACCTAACCGTACGTGTAAGGTCGGTCCGGGCCGCTGCATCCCACGATGCCGCTGAATCAAGATAAGACTAGTAGCGGCAAGTAAATTGACAAAATCTACGCCCTCAACAACTTGTGTTCTACTCGTGCATAGTAACTACGCATAGACCTAGCTCTGATACCACTGTTGGGGATCATTGTAGAAATTCAAAAAAATTCTACGCATCACCAAGATCTATCGATGGAGTTACTAGCAACGAGAGGGGAGTGCATCTTCCTACGTTTGAAGATCGCGATGCGGAAGCATTGCAAGAACATGGTTGGTGGAGTCATACACGAAGCGATTCAGGTCGCGGCTGAATCCGATCTAAGCACCGAACAACGGTGCCTCCGCGTTCAACACACGTGCAGCCCGGTGACGTCTCCTGTGCCTTGATCCAGCAAGGAGAGAGGGAGAGGTTGGGGAAGACTCCGTCCAGCAGCAGCACGACGACGTGGTGGTGGTGGAGGAGCGTGGTACTCCGGCAGGGCTTTGCCAAGCGCTACGGAAGGAGGACGAGTTGGAGAGGGGGAAGGCTGCGCCAGGGTTCAGGTGTGGCTGCCCTCCCACCCCCTCTCTTTATATAGGGGTAAGGGAGAGGAGGCTGGCCCCCCTAGATCAGATCTAGATGGCGGGGCGGCGACTAGGTGGGGGGGGGGACTTACCCCCCAAGCAGGTGGGGCGCCCCCACCCCTTGGGTTTCCCAACCCTAGGCGCCTTGGGCCCTTGGGGGGGCACTTGACCACCAGGGGCTGGTTTCCCCCCTTACTTAGTCCACTTGGCCCACCGGGGTAGGTGGCCTCACCCAGTGGACCCCCGGACACCTTCCCGCCATCCTGGTACAATACCTGTGACCCCCGAAATCACTCCGGTGCCCAAAATAGTACTTCCCATATATAAATCTTTACCCCTGGACCAGTCCGGGACTCCTCGTGATGTCCAGGATATCAAGCGGGACTACCAACAACACTCTGTAACCACGTACATACATCCCTATAACCCTAGCATCATCGAACCTTAAGTGTGTAGACCCTACGGGTTCGGGAATCATCCACACATGACCGAGACATCTCTCCGGCCAATAACCAACACCGGGATATGGATACACATGTTGGCTCCCACATGTTCCATGATGATCTCATTGGATGAACCACGATGTCAAGGATTCAATCAATCATGTATACGATTCCCTTTGTCTACCAGTATATTACTTGCCCGAGATTCGATCGTCGGTATATCGATACCTTGTTCAATCTCGTTACCAGCAAGTCTCTTTACTCGTTTTGTAACACATCATCACGTGACCAACTCCTTAGTCACATACAACTCATTACGATGATGTCTTACCGAGTGGGCCCAGAGATACCTCTCCGTCATACGGAGTGACAAATCCCAGTCCCGATTCGTGCCAACCCAACAGATACTTTCGAGGATACCCATAGTGTACCTTTATAGCCACCCAGTTATATTGTGAAGTTTGGCATACACAAAGTATTCCTACGGTATCTGGGAGTTGCACAATCTCATGATCTAAGGAAAGGATACATGACATTAGAAAAGCTTTAGCATACGAAGTACACGATCTTGTGCTATGCTTACGATTGGGTCTTGTCCATCACATCATTCTCCTAATGATGTGATCCCGTTATCAATGACATCCAATGTCCATGGTCAGGAAACCGTAACCATCTATTAATCATAGAGCTAGTCAACTAGAGGCTCACTAGGGACATGTTGTGGTCTATGTATTCACACATGCATTACGATTACCGGATAATACAATTATAGCATGAACACTAGACAATTATCATGAACAAGAAATATAATAATAACCATTTTATTATTGCCTCTAGGGCATATTTCCAACATATCCATGGTTCCTATATGATGCTGTAGAAATTAGGTATTGGGACATGAAATACTAATTGGGTGCCAGTGCAGTCTGACGATCAATTGGGAATTATGTTTGCAACCAATGATGAAACTCAGACAATTTAGTTAGAAATTAATGTGATACAAAGGCTTAGAGGAGAGACTGAGGGGAGAGGAACTAGATCTCAAGCTCAAATTTCTCAAGCTAGGTGTAGTTAAACAAGAGGGATTTCAGGTGCAAGAGGGAATTCATGTGGCAGAGGTAGTTCAGGTGGCAAAGGTAGTTCAGGTGGAAGAAGAACTGAATCTAGTGCAGTGCATGGACCAGGTCCTAGCAGTAGCAACCAAGCAGACGATGATCCAATCATAGAAGAGGAACAACCAGATGATGTACCCAAAGATGATGAGGATGAATTAATGCTCCTGAATTTGTAATAGGGAAGAAGCCAAAGGGGAAGGAAGCAGCTCAACAGGATGATTACATTGCCCCTGTAGAGTTTGATCAGACAGATTAAGATGAGAGAGAGAGAGGAGGAGAATGACATGGGTTACTCTGAGAGTTGTGATGAGGCCAGACCAGATGTGCATTTTAACAGAGATGATCCTTCTCTTGCAGAAGGAACTATATTCTCTGATGTTGTGGATTGCAGAAATGCATTAGACACTTATGCAATCAAGACTCAAAGTGAATTCAAATTTGACAAGAGTGAGCCTGGTAGCCTAACAGTACACTATGCGTATAGAAGGTGTAAGTGGAGGATGCATGCATCCTTTCTTAAAAATACCAAACTATTTCAGATAAACTAATAGTTAATTGTGCATGTTGTTTATGATTCTGACCCTTGTTACAATGTTTAATTGCACGTTAAAGTAAACAAAAATCCTCACACATGCCCAAGTGTGACAAGAAGACAAAGGTTGAGATCAGCAAAGTGCAGATGAATTGCAGATGCAGTTAAGAACTGGGTGAGAGAAAACTCCAATATATCTGTCACACAACTTCAAATTGACCTGAAGAAGAAGTATGGATTCCGGCTGCCATACACGAGAGTATTTTATGGTAAGCAGAAATCCTCACACATGCCCTAGTGTGACAAGAAGACAAAGGTTGAGATCAGCAAAGTGCAGATGGATTGCAGATGCAGTTAAGAACTGGGTGAGAGAAAAATCCAATATATCTGTCACACAACTTCAAATTGACCTCAAGAAGAAGTATGGATTGCAGCTGCTGTCGGGGAAACTGATCGCCCACAAACACCTATGGGACCGGAGCCCCTTTTCGGTACGGCAAGGGAGCGGAGGGAGCACAGAGAGCAGATCGAGGCGCACACGCGAGCAGTTTACCCAGGTTCGGGCCGCACGAATGCGTAAAACCCTACTCCTGCCTTGGTTGTATTGAGTTCTTGGCTCGGGAGCAAGAAGATCTACAGTACTAGCTACACCGAGCGTGGGAGTGATCAAGTTTCGGAACCCCCTCTACGTTGTGCATGGGCCTCCTTTTATAGGTCAAAGGGGTCACCGACAGGTGTCAACGTAGGTGAGGGTAAAAGTGTAAAATTGATGGTGGTTGTAACAGTGCATGTACAGTGTATGCACAGTGGCCTATACCTAACCTAGACGATGGGGGACAAGGGCATTGAATGCCCATCGCCGTCGCCCCAAAACAGTGTAAAAAGCGTCCGTCCGAGCGTCTCCGTTCGCCACGACGGAGGCCTTGTCATCGTGGCTTGCCATCGTGTACCCCAGGCTGCACGGCCATCCGCCACGTGCCCCAGGAAGGGCCCCAGGGCGACGCGTGGCCAGATGAGCTGGAGCGTAGGCACACAGTGAAAGCTTGCCGCGGCAAGCACCTTGTCGCGGTCGCTACCTTGCCGGGCCCGGAAGCTTGTCGCTCTCCGGGTCTTGCCGGGGCGTGCGATGCGCCACGACATGTCTTCTGAAATGCTGTTCTTTGGCCTTCCTGGCAAGCTCCTCTTGCCAGGGTCTTGCGCTGAAGGGATGATCTTGAGCCTGGAGCGGCCTTCCCGGCAAGCTCCTCTAGCCGGGGTCTTGTTTCTTAACTTGAATACTTTGTTCTTGAAAGACTCCAAAGGAATTAGAGTGGGCCTTGGCGAGCGCGTGGCGAGCCCGGTCACGGGACGCTGCTACTGCCCGTGCACAAGTCGGGATACTAAGGTACCCCTACTTTAGTACACCGACAGCTACCGTACATGAGAGTATTTTATGGTAAGCAGATGGCCATTGACAACAACTATGGTAAGTGGGTTGATAGTTTTCAATTATTGTACACTTTCAAGGCTGAGGTAGAGAAAGCATCACCTAGTAGTATTGTTCACATTGATAGGAACACTGTTCAGTTTCAAAAGAATGGCCAGAGCAGGTCCAAAGTGTGCTTTAGGAGAGTGTTTGTGTCATTTAAGGCACATTGGAAAGGTTTTTTTAGAAGGTTATATGCCATATATGTTAGTAGATGCCACTGCACTCAATGGTAGGTTCAAAGGACAACTAGTCAGTGCATATGCTGTAGATGCAAACAACTGGATATTTCCAATTGCATATGGTGTGCTAGAGGTAGAGAACCTGGAGAGTTGGACCTGGTTCTTTGAGCACTTGAAAAACCTGATAGGTCACCCAGATGGTCTAGTCATATACACTGATGCCTGTAAAGGATTAGAGGCAGCTACAGATGATGTTTTCCCTGGAGTAGAGCACAGAGAATGCATGCGGCACTTAGCTGCAAACTTCTCCAAGAAGTTTAAAGGGAATTTTTTTGATGAGAACTTGTGTCCCTGTTACCTAACATTTAGCTTAAAGAAACAAAATTACCATCTCAGGTAGTTGTATAGCAAGCCAGATGTCAAGGATTATCTAGATGAACATCATAGCAAGATATGGGCCAGGGCACTGTTCAATGATAAGTGCAAGTTAGATTATGTGAATAATAACCTTGCAGAGTCTTTCAATTCCAAAATCAGGAAATTGAAAGGACTACACATTGTATACCTACTAGACAAAATCAGGCAAGTCTTAATGGAGACATTTGATCTAAGGCAAAGCATTTCAGCTGGCACTTATGGAGGGCAGAGAGTGGAGGTATCCTACTGATCTGCAAGCACAAACTTGTAGCTGCAGATAATGGCAAATCATTGGACAACCTTGCATTCATGCATTATATTTCATTACTTCACTCAGAGGTCCAGCAAGTGACATTGACCAGTATGTGCATGAATTTTACTCTGTGCAAAGATTCAATCTTACTTATGCAGAGAATTTTCCTCCAATGGAGGGGAAGCAACAGTGGGACATTGTTGATACTGGGTTTAAACTATGTGCAACAGTTGAAAATAGACCACCTGAAAGACCAAGGAAAACTAGGATAAGGGCACAGGCAGAAGGAAAAGGTCTTGGAAAAAGGCAAAAGAAATGTAGTAGATGTGGAAGAATTGGTCACAAAGCCCCCCATTGCAAAGAGTCAATTGATCCTGCATTTGGAGAAGATGAGCATTGGGGTGCAGAAAATTCTCCAGAAAATGCTCTTGCAACTGCTTGAAGCTCTCCACTAACTGCTACAAGCTCTCCACCAACTGCTACATGCTCTCCACCAACTGCTCCAAGCTCTCCACCAGCTCCAAGCTCTCCACCAGCACTTGTCAGGTATGTTTTCTACTACATGTTCATGCATTCATTGTGTAAATTCATTATTTCATACTCATCTTGATTTTTCACATGCTTCTCGGTCCAAAGAAATGGACTAAAAGAGCTGCTGAGAGAGGAACTAGGTGGGGGTCACCACAGAAGAAGGCGAAAGGCGGCAAAACAACTGTCAGTACAAGGAGCAAAGCTGCAAATCCTGCTGCCAACACTAGGAGCTTGAGGGCCAAACTAGTGTGATTAGCTTATGTTGGGTCTGTCCAACTAGAGTGATGAACTGCTATATACCCTACATGTAATGTGTTAACTGATGTTGGTTGCTTTGCATGTTGTCAACTGTTGTGAACTCCTGTGTAATGTGCCAATGTTCTCCCTGTGCTACACTTGTCTCCTCATATTTGCCCATGTGCTACACTTGTGTGCTCATATTTGCCCCTGGATGGATATTTATTTGTGCTCATATTTTCCACATGGAAACAAGACTATCCAAAAGTATCTCAATGTGCATTCATAAAGGATTTAAATCACAATAAGCATCAGTATGTTCAAAGGTCACAACATACCATTACATCTACTACAATTTCATAGTTCACACCATTAGGCTCCATTACATAAAGGCTCTAGAACATAACGAGATAACCTAGATCAGCAAACACTTAATTAGCCTAATTTTACCACACAAAAACAAGACTAGCCACAATGTTTATGCCCAGAACAATGAAAAAGCCCTTTGTTTCCATCAGCTCATTCTTTTTCTTCAACTTTTGCTTCAGCTTCTTGTTTTTAGTGCTATGATCCATAACCCTCCTCTCCAGATTGCTTGCTTTGATCCAACTGTGTTCAAGGGCACCATGTAAATCCTCAAAAGCAAGCCCAACATAGTCAATAGGAGGGGGGTCATCCCATACAACCCAATCACATTCATCAGGAAGCTGCAAAAGCATAATTCAAAAATAATGTCAAAGTGAAACCTTAGCATCAATTCGGCAGAAAAATATATCAATTTGAGGGAAATATAGCACTTACATCAACTTGACAACCCAAAAAATGTCTACATGTGCTTGCTCCTCCCCAAGCTACATGCCGAGCCAGAACTAGCCCATGCCCTGGGCATCTAAGCTTCGAGCGCTCCTCAAGGCCACAAAAGATGGGATTGGGAATGAAATGCTCTGAACTAAACTGCACAATACCGCAACCATCCACCTACAAACGAAATCAGATGCACATGGATAAAAAATCCCAAATCCGCACAAACCCTAGATCTCAAATCCCCAAATATGTAGACTTTACAAACCTCGTCGTCCGCGGCTAAAGGCATCGAGCACTGAGCCGTCAAGGACATGGTCGATATCTTCCTTAACTAGCTCTCCAGCACTCAGCTGTCGAAATGCCCTGTGCAGCTGCCTCCTCCTACACTCTATTCTTAGCGTCGGGAGGAAGAAGAAAATCGAGAGAGATAACTGTTCGGTCGGCCCCATATGTAAGTAGGGGCAAACTTGTCCCAAAATTGTCCTGAAAATGGTCAAACCACTTTGACTGGACGGAAATGGCGCAGAGGGGTATTTCTGAAATGGCACCAGACGGAAGAGGGGCACGGTTGAGCACATGCTTTTTTAGGGGCAAATATGAGGCTGGGGCAAGGTTAGGGGGGAAATGGAATTGACCCATAGGTTAGTACCAAAAAATGATATAAAATGATTGTAAAACATCCAGGAATGCTAATATAATATCATGGAACAATAAAAAATTATAGATACATTGGAGATAGTATCAACTTCCCCAAGCTTAATTCCTGCTCGTCCTCGAGTAGGTAAATGATAAAAACAGAGTTTTTAATGTGGAATGTTGCACATCATGTCATATTATATTCTTTTCATTATAGCAAGGACATTTGGACTTTTATATGGTTCAAAGCAATAGTCTAGTTTTGACATGAGATTTAAATACTCAAGCATATCAACAAGCAACCATGTCTTTCAAAATATCAATGCTAAAATAAGTTACCCTAGCCCATCATGCTCATCCATTGATCCATTCATGAAACACATTCGCATATTAGTTACACCCAATGATCAAGTACGATTATAGTGTTTCCTAGTTGGTGCTTTATAAGAGAAGATGGAGACTCAAATTTAAAAATTAAAATTGCATAAGTAAAAGAAAGGCCCTTCGCAGAGGGAAGTAGGGATTTGTAGAGGTGCCAGAGCTCAAAGCTTAAATTGAGAGATAAAATTATTTTGGGTGGTTTACTTTTCCTACCAACCAAAATGACTTAAGGTTCCCAACACTTTCCATGCTATATATATCATAGGCGGTTTCCGAACATAAAATAAAGTTTATTCCTTTTCCACCAAACATTCACAAGCCATGGCTAGCCGAATCCACGGTTGCCTTAATTACCAACACTTTCCAAGGAATTTATTATTTGACAACATAAAGTAAATTTGTTTTTCATTTCGGGACTGGGCATCCCTAATACCTTTGCCTTACTCTCGTGCAATAACAAGTGAGTAAACACTAATCGTGAAAATAACACATCTAGCATGGAAAATATTGGCCACCCCTCACCGCCTCGCGAGCGGTACGGGCAGACAAAAGGGAAATTTATTTTGAAAATTAGAGATGGCACATACAATTTTTTTTAGAACTGCAAGGAAAAACCGCATATAGGTAGGTATGGTGGACTCATGTGGCAAAACCGGGATAAAGTATTTTGGATGCACAAGTAGTGATCATACTTAGTGCAAAATGAAGGCTAGCAAAAGACTGGGAAGCGACCAACCATGAAACGAATAATCTCATAAGCGAGCATTTAGCATAAATAACACCAAATAATGCACCACAAGTAGGATGTAATTTCATTGCTTGATTATTGACTTTCGTTCTTGCATAAGGAATCAAAAAAATTAACACTAATATTCTAACTAAAGCATAATTACGCATTAATATGACTCACAAATCACATCATCATGTCTCAAAACTATTACAAGGAATCAAGTTTATTTTTTCGAGTGATCTTCATGAAAGTTTTTATTATATCCTTCTTGCATATCAATCACTTTGGAACTAATTATCATGTGTTGCTTTTGGTAAGCTCAAACAAATATAAGTGAAGATCATGAGCATAAAATATTCTTTCTCTCAAAATAATTTAAGTGAAGCAAGAGAGAATTTCTTAAAAACTTACTAACTCTCAAATAAATTCAAGTGAAGCAAGAGAGTATTTATTCAAAAATACTAAAGCACACCGTGCTAAAAAAGATATAAGTGAAGCACTAGAGCAAATCCATAGCTCATAAAAATTTAAGTGAAGCATAGAGAGCTATTCTAACAAGTCATGGCATAATTTCGGCTCTCTCTAATAGGTGTGTACAGCAAGGATTGATAACTTAAAAAGAAAAAGGAAACAAGAAAAGACTCATATCATACAAGGCGCTCCTAGCAAAACACA
This sequence comes from Secale cereale, assembly GCA_902687465.1. Taxonomy (NCBI): domain Eukaryota; kingdom Viridiplantae; phylum Streptophyta; class Magnoliopsida; order Poales; family Poaceae; genus Secale; species Secale cereale. The sequence goes on along the minus strand of LR738711.1, from coordinate 598,894,698 downwards.
TATCATGTGACGAATAAAAATATAGTTTCGAGTAGAATACCGATGGTCGTTAGAAGAAAGAGGGGATGCCACTCGGGGGAATCCCCAAGCTTAGTTGCTTGCTTCTCTTTTAGATAATGGCTTGGGATGTCGGGGCATCCCCAAACTTAGGCTCTTCTTACTCCTTATTCCTTCACTCCACCGTAAGATAACCCAAAACTTGAAAACTTCAATCACACAAAACTGAACAAAACTTTTGTGAGATCCATTAGTATAACAAAACAAATCACTTCTATAAGTGTTGTAGAAAACCAATTCATATTTTGTATTTGTATTATATCTACTGTATTCCAACTTTTCTATGGGAAAAACCCATCAAAGAAAACCATAGAATCATCAAAACAAGTACATAACAGAAAAAACAGAATCTGCCAAAAACAGAACAGTCTATAGTAATCTGGAATTTTCAAATACGTCTATAACTCTAAAAATCTTGAAAAAATAGGGCCACGTGGGAAACTTGAATATGAATCGTCTGCAAAAAGAATCAACCAAAAAGCACTCTTCTGTTAGAAATGAGAATTTTTCTTGTTGGCGCAAAAGTTTCTGTTTTTCAGCAAGATCAAATATACTAACACCCAACATGATCCTAAGGCTTTGCTTGGCACAAACCTTTATTCAAACCACAAAAACACATCTAAACAGAGGTATTAAAGGTTATTTTATTGAAAACATCAAGGAAATCTGAAAGCAAAAAAGATACAAGTTGGGTTGCCTCCCAACAAGCGCTATCGTTTTACGCCCTTAGCTAGGCATAAAGCAAAGATCTCAAGTATTGTTATCCTTGTTGGACGATCCATATGTTTCCCTCATTATAGATTCATAAGGCAATTTGATCTTTGTTCTAGATACGTATTCCATATCCTTTATCAAGGGAAATTGTAATTGAATATTCTCTTCTTTCATGTCAATCACTTCACCAATAGTGCGCAAAAATGGTCTACCAAGTATAATAGGGCAAGAAGGATTGGAATCGATGTCAAGAACAATAAATTCTATGGGTACATAGTTCCTATTTGCAAGAGTAAGGACATCATTGATCCTTCCCAAAGGCTTTTTAATAGTGGAATCCACCAAATGCAAATTAAGAGAGCACTCTTCAATATTGGTAAGACCAAGAACATCGCAAAGAGATTTCGGAATCGTGGAAACACTAGCACCCAAATCACACAAAGCAAAGCACTCATAATTTTTAATTTTTATTTTGATAGAAGGTTCCCATTCATCATGCAACTTTCTAGGAATTGAAACTTCTAATTCCAACTTATCATCTAAATCTTTCATCGTAGCATCAACAATATGTTTAGTACATGCTTTATTTTGTTCATAGGCATGGGGTGAATTAATCATGGATTGCAACAAAGAAATACAATCAATCAAAGAACAACTATCATAATTAAAGTTTTTGTAATCCAATATAGTGGGCACATCACTAGTTAAAGTCTTGACCCCTCCAAACCCAATTTTATCAGTTTTCTCAACAAGATTTTCAATCTCTGAAATATTGGGACGCCTTCTACCAAAAGTTGACTCTTCTCCAGTCCCTTTATCATAAAGTTTAACTTTACTAAACAAAGAATCAATGGAATAGACAACAATCATTTTAATGTCTTCATCATTTGTATTATGGCAATCACTAGTAAACACTTTTTCTAAAAATTCTCGTTTAGCTCTAAGCATGGTGGTTCTTTTCTTACTTTAATCCATAGAAACATAAATAGTTTTAATTAATTCTTCAACTTTAGGCACAAAAATTTTCAACTTGAGATTTTCTACATCATGAGAAATTATATCAATACTCCTAGACATATCATCAATCTTATTCAATTTTTCTTCTATGGAAGCATTGAATACTTTTTGAGTATTGATAAATTCTTTAATATTATTCTCTAGATCATATGTGTTCCTATTATTATTGTAAGATTGATTTCCATAGGAAATACCATAATTATTAGAGGAATTACTAGGAAAAGGCCTAGGATTAAAATTACCTCTATAAGCATTATTGTTGAAATTATTTCTAGAGATAAAGTTCACATCTATGGCATCACTAGTTTGGTCAAACAAAGTAGACAAAGGAATATCATTAAGATCAATAGGACTACTTTTACAAGCAACCATTTTCAAAAGAGCATCAACTTTTTCATTCAAAGAATCAATCTCAACCGAATTAACTTTTTTGCTAGTCGGCGCCCTTTCGGTATGCCATTGCCAATAATTTGCCATAACATTGTCAAGCAATTTGGTGGCTTCACCCAATGTAATTTACATAAAAGTAACACCCACGGCAGAATCCAAAAGGTTTCGAGAAACAAAATTCAACCCCACATAAAAATTTTGTATGATCATCCAAAGATTTAACCCATGAGTTGGGAAATTCCTTAGCATCATTTTCATCCTTTCCCTAGATTATTCAAGCTTGCTCATGTTCAAGCTGCTTGAAATTCATGATCTGGGTTCTAAGGGATATAATTTTTGCGGGCGGAAAATATTTAGTGATAAAAGCGTCTTTGCATTTGTTCGAAGAATTGATGCTATTGCGAGGCAAATAAGAAAACCAAAATTTTGCATGATCTCGCAAAGAAAACGGTAATAATTTCAATTTCACAACATCATTGTCCACATATTTTTTCTTTTGGATGTCGCATTATTCCACGAAGTTATTAAGATGGGACGTGACATCCTCAATAGGAGTGCCAGAAAATTAATCTTTCATGATAAGATTCAACAAAGCAGTATTAATATCACAAGTCTCTGCCCTAGTGGCCGGAGGAGCAATCAGAGTGCCAATAAAATCATTGTTGTTGGTATTGGAATAAATCACACAACTTAGTGTTCTCTTGTGTCATTTTTGAGCATTTGTAAACAAGAACACAAGTGGGCAGTAGATCCGAACGGAAAAAGAGGGAGAATAAAAACGGCAAATGTTTGTGAAGTGGCGGAGATGAAAACGAGAGGAAAATGGAAAAGAATGTAAATTGCGAGGAGATGAGATTGGTGAGTAGGAACCTGGTATATGTTGAAGGTGCTCGCCGGCAACGGCGCTAGAAATTCCTTTTGATGTCTGCTAGAACTACGTTGGTATTTCCCCAAAGAGGAAGGGATGATGCAGTATAGCAGCGGTAGGTATTTCCCTCTGTGATGAGACCAAGGTTATCGAACCACTAGGAGAACCAAGCAACACAACGTAAACAACACCTGCACACCAATAACAAGTACTCGCAACCCAACGTGTAAAAGGGGTTGTCAATCCCTTTCGGGTAACGGACGTGATAGAGTTGTAAATATTGATAGATCAAACACCAAATAAGATAAATTGCGGCAAGGTATTTTTTGGTTTTTGGTTTAATAGATCTGAAAATAAAAGAAAAGGAAAATAGATCGCAAAGGAAAATAATAGGAGAAAGAGACCCGGGGGGCGTAGATTTCACTAGTGGCTTCTCTCGAGAAAATAACCAACGGTGGGTAAACAAATTACTTTTGGGCAATAGATAGAACTTCAAATAATCATGACGATATCCAGGCAATGATCATAATATGGGCATCATGTCCAAGATTAGTAGACCGACTCCTGCCTGCATCTACTACTATTACTCCACACATCGACCGCTCTGCAGCATGCATCTAGTGTATTAAGTTCATGGAGAAATAGAGTAATGCAATAAGAACGATGACATGATGTTGACAAGATATGTTTATGTTGAAATAGACCCCATCGTTTTATCCTTAGTAGCAAGGATACATACATGTTGGTTCCCTTTCTATCACTAGGATCAAGCACCGTAAGATCGAACCCACTACAAAGCACCTCTTCCCATTGCAAGATAAATAGATCATGCATATAAGAGATCAAAGCAGACTCAAATAACTTTCATGGATATAAAATGATAGATCTGATCATAAACTCAAAGTTCATTGGATCCCAACAAACAGACCGCAAAAGAGTTACGTCATATGGATCTCCAAGAGACCATTGTATTGATAATCAAAAGAGAGAGAGGGAGCCATCTAGCTACAAACTACAGACCCATAGGTCTACAAGGAACTACTCACGCATCATTGGAGAGGCACACTTGGAGATGGTGAACCCCTCTGTGGGGGTGTCTAGATTGGATCTGGTGGTTCTGGACTTTGCAGTGGCTGAATATAATTTCCTCGACTCCTCTAGGGTTTCTGGAACATCTGAGTTTTTATAGAGCAAAGAGGCGGTGCGGGAGGCCACCGAGGTGGGCACAACCCACCTGGGCGCGCCAGGGGGGCCTGGCGCGCCCTGGTGGGTTGTAACCCCCTCGGGGCACCTCCAGGTGCAGCTTTGGCCCATTGGGTGTCTTCTGGACCATAAAAAATCTCCAAAAAGTTTCGCAGTGTTTGGACTCCATTTGATATTGATTTTCGGCAATGTAAAAAACATGCAAAAAACAGCAACTGGCACTTGTCCCTATGTCAATAGGTTAGTACCAAAAAATGATATAAAAGGCCTGTAAAATGATTCTAAAACATCCAAGAATTATAATATAACAACATGGAACAATCAAAAAATTTAGATACGTTGGAGACGTACAGGTCCCGACACCCAGAGCACGCATTCTACATGTCGAACACCTTGCGCCAGCATGGTTACCACGTACACTCGCACACACGATGTTTTTGTAGGGTGCAGACCGTGTCTAGGGTGAAGGCCTTTCAATGTTGTGCTCGGATGTGCTCTCGGTCTGCCACCTAGCTCGATCAACAAGACCAGAGACTGCTCCAAAGTTTCTACATAGAAACTTTGGCATCAAGTTGTGCTCAAAAGGCTTGGAGGATAAGTCAGAATATTTCTGGTTAAGAATCTCTTAGTAAGTTAATGATGTGATAAAAATTCTAGCTCCAGTAGATCAAGGAAAAATACACTAGCTTCACAAACTACCATTTCCGTCCAGAAGAAAAAACACTTTTCCTAGCTGAAAATTTACAAAGGACCAATGGATATTTTTGCATAGGAAGGTGAGGCATGATGTAAAGAATTCTCGGGAATTTTCTTGGAATTTATTTAGCAATAAAAATGAGGGTTTCCTCCCAACATAGAGGGAAGATATTCATTTTCAGGCAGAAAATGAATATAATGCCATAAAAAAGAAATAATGACATGGCAAGATTGTGAGAGAGATGAAGTTTTGAGAGGGTTTTAGGATAATAGGATTCACTTGGAAGAAATTCAAAAATAATTCCAATCGTTGAGTCCAAATGAATTAATAGAAAAACCGATTTGCAAAATAAATATTCAATAAAACCAAATAAAAAGAAAAGCCAAAATCTAGTGTGTCACAATCGGTATTAGTCATGGCATGGTTGGGAAATCCGAGCATTCTTAGGTCTGATTGAAATCCTATGTGCTGTTATAATCGGGGGCGTGTGATAACCCACAAGTGTAGGGGGTCATTTGTAGTCTTTTTTGTTAAGTAAGAGTGTCGAATCCAACGAGGAGCTAAAGGTAGAACAAATATTCCCTCAAGTTCTATCGATCACCGATACAATTCTACGCACACTTAACGTTTGCTTTATCTAGAACAAGAAAAAAACTAGGAGCACTTTGCGGGAGTAAAACTACAAATAAATTGCAAGGTAATAAAAGTAGATATCTTTTGTCAAAAAAGAAAGTCATTTGTCCCTAGGTGATTGATCACTAAACCGGTGATCATTGTTGTAATTTAATATGAGGGAGAGGCATGAGCTAACATATTTCTCTACTTGGATCATATGCAGTTATGATTGGACCTCTAGCAAGCATCTGCAACTACTAAAGATCATTAAGGTCGTAAAACCCAACCATAGCATTAAGTATCATGTCCTCTTTATCCCATACGCAATGACCCCCAAACTTGGGTATGTGCTTCTATTACTCACGCCACCCACCATAAGCGAACCAAGAACGTATTGCAACACCCAATAGAGGGGATCCCTCCATTTGTGCGACACAGAGGGCACCATAGGACAGCACCAAAATAAAATGTACAACTCAAACCAATCATGATCATCTATCAACCCATAGGACAAAACAGATCTACTCAAACATCATAGGATAACCACATATCATTGGATAATAATATATAGCATTGAGTGCTACTTCTCGAGCTTGCGTTGTATTCCCTCGAAGAGGAAAGGGAGATGCAGCACAATAGCGTAAGTATTTCCCTTAGTTTTTGAGAACCAAGGTATCAATCTAGTAGGAGACCACACGCAAGTCCCTCGCACCTGCACAAACATATAAGAACTTCGCAGCCAACGCGATAAGGGGTTGTCAATCCCTTTACGGTCACTTACGAAAGTGAGATCTGATAGAGATGATAGTTTATATTTTTGGTATTTTTGTTTATAAGAACAGAAAGTAAAAGCGGAAAAAGTAAAGTAGATGTAGATTGATATGTTGAGAATAGACCCGGGGGCCATAGTGTTCTCTAGTGGCTTCTCTCATGATAGCGATATTCTACGGCGGGTAAACAAATTACTGTCGAGCAATTGATAGAAGAGCGAATAATTATGAGACTATCTAGGCATGATCATGGTATATAGGCATCACTTCCTAGACAAATAGACCGACTCCTGCCTGCATCGACTACTATAAATCCACACATCGACCGCTATCCAGCATGCATCTAGTGTATTGAGTTCATAAGAACAAAGTAATGCCTTAAGCAAGATGACATGATGTAGCGGGATAAAATCAAGCAATATAGGATATAAACCCCGTCTTTTTATCCTCGATGGCAACAATACAATACGTGCCTTGCTGCCCCTATTGTCACTCGGAAAGGACACCGCAAGATTGAACCCAAAGCCAAGCACTTCTCCCATTGCAAGAACTATAGATCTAGTAGGCCAAACCAAACCAATAATTATGAGCACACATAAAGAGTTCAGAAAAGAACCAAATATTTCTCATAGACTATCTTGATCATAAACTCACAATTCATCGGATCTCGACAAACACACCGCAAAAAGAGATTATATCGAATAGATCTCCTCGAATACTAAGGAAAACTTTGTATTGAGATCCAGAGAGAGAGAGAGAGAAGAAGCCATCTAGATACTAGCTATGGACCCGAAGGTCTGTGGTAAACTACTCACAACTCATGGTGAGGGCGATGATGATGATGTAGAAGCACTTCGTGATGGATCCCCCCTCCGGTGGAGCTCCGGAACAGGCTCCAAGATGGGATCTCACGGGAACATAAGGTTACGACGGTGGAACTAGGGTTTTCTCTCCTCTTTTGATGGTTTCGGGGTACGTAGGCTTATATAGGAGGAAGAAGGACACCGGGGGCCTCACGAGGGACCCACGAGGTAGGGGGCACGCCCTGGGCAAGGGGGCGCGCCCCCCACTGTCGTGGGCACCTCGTGGCCCCTACTCCGTGGTTCTCAAGTCTCTCGTGCGTGATTTTCTCCAAAAATATCTCTCCCGAAGGTTTCATTCCGTTTGGACTCCGTTTGATATCCCTTTTCTGTAAATCCCTAAAACAGGCAAAAAACAGCAATCTGGACTGGGCCTTTGTGTTAGTAGGTTAGTCCCAAAAATAATATGAAACTGTATGACAAAGCCCATTAAACATCCAAAACATCATAAATAATAGCATGGAACAATAAAAAATTATAGATACGTTGGAGACGTATCAAGCATCCCCAAGCTTAATTCCTGCTCGTCCTCGAGTAGGTAAATGATAAAAACAGAATTTTTGATGTGGAATGCTAACCAACATAGTTTTTCAATGTAATTCTCTTAATTGTGGCATGAATGTTCAGATCTGAAAGATTCAAGATAAAATTCTATATTGACATAAGAAATAATAATACTTCAAGCATACTAACAAAGCAATCATGTCTTCTCAAAATACTATGGCTAAAGAAAGTTATCCCTACAAAATCATATAGTCTGGCTATGCTCCCTCTTCATCACACAAAATATTCATATCATGCACAACCCCGATTTCAGCCAAGCACTTGTTTTCATACTCTATTCTTTTGAACCTTTCAACTTTCACGCAATACACGAGCGTGAGCCATGGACATAGCACTATGGGTGGAATAGAGAGGTGGTCGTCCAAAAGACAAAAAGGAGGGAGATAGTCTCACATCAACTAGGCGTATCAACGGGCTATGGAGATGCCCATCAATAGATATCAATGTGAGCGAGTAGGGATTGCCATGCAACGGATGCACTAGAGCTAAATATGTATGAAAGCTCAACAAAAGAAACTAGTGGGTGTGCATCCAACTTGCTTGCTCACGAAGACCTAGGGCATTTGAGGAAGCCCATCGTTGGAATATACAAGCCAAGTTCTATAATGAAAAATTCCCACTAGTATATAAAAGTGACTAAGCATAAGACTCTCTACAATGAAGAACATGGTGCTACTTTGAAGCACAAGTGTGGAAAAAATGATAGTAGCAATTGTCTCTTTTTTTGGCCTTTCTTTTTTTCTTTGGCCTTTCTTTTGATTTCTTTTTTTTTGCGGAGGGGCTTTATTGATTTAGCCTTTCCTCCCATGGGACAATTCTCTAATAATGATGATCATCACACTTTCATTACAACTCGATACTACAACAAAGTATGACTCTATATGAATGCCTCCGGTGATGTACCAGGATGTGCAATGAAACAAGAGTGACATGTATGAAAAGTTAAGCATGGTGGCTTCGCCACAAATACGATGTAAACTACATGATCATGCATGGCAATATGACAATATGAAGTGTGTCATATGAACGGAACGGTGGATTGTTGCATGGCAATATATCTCGGAATGGCTATGGAAATGCCATGATAGGTAGGTATGGTGGCTGTTTTGAGGAAGGATATATAGTGGGTTTATGGTACCGGTGAAGGTTATGCGGTACAAGAGAGGCTAGCAATGGTGGAAGGGTGAGAGTGCGTATAATCCATGGACTCAACATTAGTCATAAGAACTCATATACTTATTGCAAAAATCAACGAGTCATCAAAACAAAGCAGTCAACGCATGCTCCTAGGGGGAGGTTGGTAGGAGTTAACCATCGCGCGCCCCCGACCTCCACACAAAGGTTGACACTTTACAAATACCTCATGATCTAACTTCGTCACATAGCGGTTCACCATACGTGCATGTTACGGGAATCACTAACCTTAACACAAGTATTTCTCAATTTCATAGTAACTCCACTAGTATGACTCTAATATCACTATCCTCATATCTCAAAACAATTATCAAGCATCCAACATCTCATCATATTCAATGCACTTAGTGTGAAAGTTTTTACTACATTGATATTGGATGTCTATCATGTGAAGACTAGTTTTATAGCCTAAACACATTACCATGCTGTTTTAATAGACTCAAATAGATATAAGTGAAGCATGAGAGTTCAGCAATTTCTTCAAAATGTAATCACCACCGTGCTCTAAAAGATATAAGTGAAGCACTAGAGCAAAAACTATTCAACTCAAAAGATATAAGTGAAGCACATAGAGTGTTCTATCAATTCCTAGGCCATATTTAACTCTCTCAAATAGGTTTGTCCAGCACGGATAATTGTGGCAAACTAATAAGAAAATACTCAAATTATACAAGACGCTCCAAGCAAAACACATATCATTTGGTGAATAATAATATAGCTCCAAGTATAGTTACCGATGGATGAAGACGGAAGAGGGGATGCCTTCCCGGGGCATCCCCAAGCTTAGGCTTTTGATTGTTCCTGAATTTTACTTGGGGTGCCACGGGCATCCCCAAGCTTAGGCCCTTGCTACTCTTTGTTCCATAGTCCATCAAAGCAATACTCAAAACTTGAAAACTTCACAACACGAAACTTAGACAAAAATTCTCGTGAGTTCCGTTAGTATAAGAAAGCAAACCACTACTCAAAGGTACTGCAATGAATTCATTCTTTGTTTATATTGGTGTTAAACCTACTGTATTCCAACTTCTCTATGGTTCATACTTCCCAATATTACTCATAGATGCATTGAAATAAGCAAACAACAAACGAAAAACAGAATATGTCAAAAACAGAACAGTCTGTAGTAATCTGCAGGTTTTGCATACTTCTGTAACTCCAAAAACTTCAAACTAAATTGGTAAACGTGAGGAATTTGTCTATTAATCATCTGCAAAAAGAATCAACTAAATAGCATGCTCCAGTAAAATCTGATGACCATTCTAGCAAGCGCTAGCGATTCTGTTTTTCACAGCAAGATCATATAAACTTCACACAAGTCTTCCCAAAGGTTCTACTTGGCACAGACACTAAACAAAACACAAAACCACATATAAACAGAAGCTAGATGAAATATTTATTCCCTAACAGCAGCAAAACCAAAAAAATATATAATTGGTTTGCCTCCCAACAAGCTCTTTCTTTATAGCCATTAAGATAGGCTTGGGATTTCAATGATGTTCACACGAAAGAAAAGAATTCAAGCACAAAGAGAGCATCATATAGCATGTGAAAATCACATCTAAGTCTAACATACTTCCTATGCATAGGCATTTTATAGGAAAACAAATTACCAAGACAAGCAAGATCTATCATATGCAAGGAAGAAGAAAGAAACAAGAACAATCTCAACATGAAGAGAGGTAATTTAGTAACATGAAGATTTCTACAACCATATTTTCCTCTCTCATAATAATTGCATTTAGGATCATAAGAAAACTCAACAATATAGCTATCACAAAACATATTCTCAAAACGATCCACATGCATACGAAGTTGACACTCTTCCAAAATAGTGGGATCAACATTAACTAAAGTCATGACCTCTCCAAACCCACTTTTATCAACAATTTCATAAGATTGAACATTCTCCAGATATGTGGGATCTAAAGTTGACACTCTTCCAAACCCACTTTCAATATTATAGCAAACATTATTATCAATCTCATATTCATCATGGGGTTGAAATAAATTTTCAAGATCATAAGAAGCATCACCCCAATCATGATCATTGCAACAAGTAGTGGACATAGCAATACTAGCATCCCCAAGCTTAGGGTTTTGCATATCATTAGCACAAACTACATTAATAGAATTTACAATAGAATCATTGCAATCACACTTTTCATTTAAGGAGCTATCGTGAATCACTTTTAACAGTTCCTCACAATTTTCAGATTCATAAATTTCAAGCAAAACCCCATAAAGATAATCTAGTGCACGCAACTCACTAGAAATAGGTTCAACATAATTGGATCTCTTAAAGAGATTAGCAAGTGGATGAGGATTCATACTTTAGCAAGCAAAGATGCAAGCTAATTGAGGGCACATAGCAACACAAGAAAACAAGAGGCACGCGAACGGTAAACACACGACAAAAGGAGGGCAAATAAAACGGCAAGGGTGAAGTGGGGTACAGGAAAACGAGAGGCAAAAATGTAATGTGAAGGATAAGGGTTTGTGATAGGTACTTTGTATATGACTTTTGCATAAGCCTCTAGGGCAACGGCGCCAGAAATTCTTCTTGCTACTTCTCGAGCTTGCGTTGTATTCCCTCGAAGAGGAAAGGGAGATGCAGCACAGTAGCGTAAGTATTTCCCTGAATTTTTTAGAACCAAGGTATCAATCCAGTAGGAGACCACGCGCAAGTCCCTCGCACCTGCACAAACAAATAAGAACTTTGTAGCCAACGTGATAAGGGGTTGTCGATCCCTTTACGGTCACTTACGAAAGTGAGATCTGATAGAGATGATAGTTTGTATTTTTTGGTATTTTTGTTTATAAGAACAGAAAGTAAAAGAGGAAAAAGTAAAGTAGATGTAGATTGATATGTTGAGAATAGACCCGGGGCCATAGTGTTCTCTAGTGGCTTCTCTCATGATAGCGATATTCTACGGTGGGTAAAAAAATTACTGTCGAGCAATTGATAGAAAAGCGAATAATTATGAGACTATCTAGGCATGATCATTGTATATAGGCATCACGTCCGAGACAAGTAGACCGACTCCTGCCTGCATCTACTACTATTACTCTACAGATCGATCGCTATCCAGCATGCATCTAGTGTATTGAGTTCATAAAACAAAGTAACGCCTTAAGCAAGATGACATGATGTAGAGGGATAAACTCAAGCAATATGATATAAACCCCATCTTTTTATCCTCGATGGAAATGATACAATACGTGCCTTGCTGCCCCTACTGTCACTGAGAAAGGACACCGCAAGATTGAACCCAAAGCCAAGCACTTCTCCCATTGCAAGAATTATAGAACTAGTAGGCCAAACCAAACCAATAATTCGAAGAGACTTGCAAGGATATTAGGAGCACACATAAAGAGTTTAGAAAGGAACCATATATTTCTCATAGATAATCTTGACCATAAACTCACAATTCATCGGATCTCGACAAACACACCGCAAAAAGAGATTACATCGAATAGATCTCCTCGAAGACCAAGGAGAACTTTGTATTGAGATCCAGAGAGAGAGAGAGAAAAGAAGCCATCTAGATACTAGCTATGGACCCGAAGGTCTGTGGTAAAATACTCACAACTCATGGTGAGGGCGATGATGATGATGTAGAAGCACTCTGTGATGGATCCCCCCTCCCGCGGAGGTCCGGAACAGGCTCCAAGATGGGATCTCACGGGAACAGACGGTTACGGCGGTGGAACTAGGGTTTTCTCTCCTCTTCTGATAGTTTCGGGGTACGTAGGCTTATATGGGAGGAAGGAGGACACCGGGGGCCTCAGGAGGGACCCACGAGGCAGGGGGCGTGCCCTGGGCAAGGGGCGCGCCCCCCACCCTCGTGGGGACCTCGTGGCCCTTACTCCGTGGTTCTCATAGACTATCTTGATCATAAACTCACCATTCATCGGATCTTGACAAACACACCGCAAAAAGAGATTACATCGAATAGATCTCCTCGAAGACTGATGAAAACTTTGTATTGAGATCCAAAGAGAGAGAGAGAAGAAGAAGCCATCTAGATACTAGCTATGGACCCGAAGGTCTGTGGTAAACTACTCACAACTCATGGTGAGGGCGATGATGATGATGTAGAAGCACTCCGTGATGGATCCCCCCTCCGACGGAGCTCCGGAACAGGCTCCAAGATGGGATCTCACGGGTACAGAAGGTTACGACGGTGGAACTAGGGTTTTCTCTCCTCTTCTGATGGTTTCGGGGTACGTAGGCTTATATAGGAGGAAGGAGGACACCGGGGGCCTCACGAAGGACCAAAGAGGCAAAGGGCGCGCCCTAGGCAGGGGGCGCGCCTCCCACCATTGTGGGCACCTCGTGGCCCCTACTACGTGGTTCTCATGTCTCCCGTTCGTGATTTTCTCCAAAAATATCTCTCCTGGAGGTTTCATTCTGTTTGGACTCCGTTTGATATCCCTTTTCTGTAAAAACCCTAAAATAGGCAAAAAAAACAGCAATATGGACTGGGCCTTTGGGTTAGTAGGTTAGTCCAAAAAATAATATAAAAATAATATACAAAGCCCATTAAACATCCAAAACATCATAAATAATAGCATGGAACAATAAATAATTATAGATACGTTGGAGACGTATCATTGAGCACCATGTTTAAGTAGAGATTACAACAGGAAGAAGGGGTGTTACACTGCTGCATAGAGGGGAGAAAGTTGGTGCTGAGGGTAGCAAGATTGTTGATGTAGATCGCCGTCACGATCCTAGCCCCGGTGGCACTCCGGTGCCACCGGGAGAGAGGGGGAGAGAGCCCCCTCCTTCTTCTTCTTCCTTGTCCCCCTCCCTTATTGGGAGGAGGGTTCCCCCTCTGTTCCATTGCCTCCATGGCGGCGTAGGGGCGAGAGCCCCTCCGAGATTGGATTTGTCTCTCTGTTCTCTTCTGTTTCACGTTCCTGTTGTCTGGCCCTTCACCATATCTTAAATTTATGGAGATCCTTAACTCCGATTGCGTTGAAATTTTTACACAAATGTTTTCCTTAAATTATCTTTCATGCACCCGAATAAGTGCTCCAACCGACCCTTCTGGAGGGCAAAATCCACCATGGCGTACCTTGGCCCTGGGGCGGACCCATGTGTCTTGTGGTGGCTGTGGGCCCTGTTTGCATTGATTCCAACTCCCAAAAATCACATATATGCCGAAATAATTCTCCGTAAATTTTTATTGTATTTGGACTTCGTTTGATATGGATTTTCCGCCAAATAAAAAACTTGCGACAAAAAGGAACTGTCACTAGGCACTGGATCAATAGGTTAGTCCAATAAATCATATAAATTGTTGCCAAAAATATGTAAAAGTTGTATAATATTGGCATAGAACAATCAAAACTTATATATATATGATGGAGACGTATCAGCATCCCCAATGTTAATTCTTGCTCGTCCTCGAGTAGGTAAATGATAAAAAAGATAATTTTTTATGTGGAGTGCTACCTAGCATAATCTTGACCATATATCTAATCATGGCATGAATATTAAGACATGAGTGATTCAAAGCAATAGTCTATAATTTGGCACAAAGACATCAATACTCGGGCATCCCAACAAACAATCATGTCTTTCGAAAATATCAAATGTTAAAGAACGTTATCCCAACAAAATCATATATCCTTGTCATGCTCTGTCTTCTTAACACAAAGTATAAATCATGTACTACCCCGGTGTCAGTCGAGCAATTGGTTCATACTTTTTAACGCGCTTCGGCATTTTCACTCTCAAGCAATACATGAGCACAAGCCATGGATATAACACTATGGGTGGAATAGAATGCGGTGGTAGTAGACAAAAGAAGGGAGAAAGTCTACCATCAACTAGGCAAATTAATGGGCTATGGAGATGTCCATCAATTGATATCAATGCGGGGAGTAGGAATTGCCATGCAATAGATGCACTAGGAGCTATAAGTGTATGAAAGCTCAATATGAAACTAAGTGGGTATGCATCAAACTCTACTATGAAAAATTCCCACTAGTATATGAAAGTAAAAGTAGAGGAGACTCTCTATATGAAAAACATGGTGCTACTTTGAAGCACAAGTGCGATAATGGATAGTAGCAATGCCTCTTCTCCCCTTTCTGTCATTTTTCCTTTACTTTTCTTTCTTTCTTTTTCTTTTCTGTTCTTGGGCTCTTTTTGGCCTCACTTTCTTCTTTTTCCTTTTTTCCGGAGTCTCATCCCGACTTGTGGGGGAATCGTAGTCTCCATCTTCGTTTCCTCAGTGGGACATGCTCTAATAATGAATAATGATGATCATCATACTTCTATTTACTTATGACTCAAAAGAAATAAAAATTACAACTCAATACATAGAATAAATTATGACTCTATATGAATGCCTCTCGCGGTGTACCAGGATGTGCAATGATCTAGCATATCAAAGATATCACAAGACGGACAAGCCATGAAAATATTGTGCTGGCTGTCTTACGATCATGCAAAGAATTATGAAAATGAATGCTCAAGTCATCTATATGATGGAAGTGCATGGCAATATATCTCGGAATGGCTATAGAAATGCCATAGTAGGTAGGTATGGTGGCTGTCTTTAGGAAGGTATAATAAGCACTGGTACAACATGGTGCTACACAAACAGTTTTTAACCCCTTTACGCAACGACATTTGGAACCGTCGC
The DNA here is from genome assembly GCA_902687465.1 of Secale cereale. Taxonomy (NCBI): domain Eukaryota; kingdom Viridiplantae; phylum Streptophyta; class Magnoliopsida; order Poales; family Poaceae; genus Secale; species Secale cereale. Next base: position 598,879,087 of record LR738711.1, on the reverse strand, counting down.
CAAATGAGTGTGGGCGATAGGGGGTCCTTCCACACGACCCAGAAACCATCGGGGATAGGGAGCCTTGATGCATAAAGTTGTCCCTGTATAACTGTTTCCGATATCTCGAATATCCCAAATGCTTCTGTCGGATTCAGGGCTCCACAAAACCCTTGTAAGTTTGAACACTGGGTGCGTGCGAAGAACTCAACTCCCCCTATCAGTCTACTCGCCGTTTCTACAAACTAGCTCAAGGGACAAGAAAGAGCGCACACAAGGCAGTTTACCCAAGTTCAGGCCACCTAGCGGTGAGTGGCCCTACTCCGGCAATGTGGTGGATTGCCTCAAGGTGGGTTGAGGAAGAACAAGTACCATGCGCGAACCACCTCGCGAGGTATGTTCTTGCTTGTGTGGTGGTGAGGATGATCCGAATGATCCGTCCCCTATATGGTGGTGGCTATCCTATATTTATAGTGGCCTTGGTCTTCTTCCCCCAAAATATTGGCAGGAAGGGATCCCACAATGGCCAAATTTGAAGGGGGCAACTAGTACATCTTAACCTGACTAAAGGTGGTCTTCGCCTACAAAGCTTATGATCTTGATGCCATGGTGGGCTCGACGATGACCTCCGTCCTTCCGTCCTTGCGACCCTGGTCTTGTTGCATAGAAATGGAAACCTTTGGTTGATTCCTCGCAACTCTGCGCATGCACTTGCCTCTTTAGCACCAAAGAAGAAACTGGTCGTCCTGCGCCCGCTGGCGCCAACTTGGTCTTGGTCGTCATGGCTTGCGTCATCTGAACCTTACGAGGTGAGGCTTGCATAGAGTTCTCCGCCCCTCAAGAGCCAGCCTAGCGAGACTCTCCCCTTCGGAGGTCTTGATGTCGTCCACCTCGCGAGTCTTTGCCCCCAGCGAGGGTCTTGGGTGTCGATACTGAAGATGGGTCATACTAGGCCGGTGGAGGTGCCACGTAATGGGCTGCGGGCAGGCAAGTCTGGATACCCTGGTTCCCACAACACCGACAATAGCCCCCGGGCCCAAGGCGCGCTCGGACTTGGCTTCGAGGCGAAGCCAAAGGGCAAGGGCAAAGCTCCGCGGGTCCCAATCGACGTGTGGTGTTCTGATGGGACGTGGGCGTCTCCACTTCCCCATACTGCCTCGGCAACCGCTTGACTTTACGGTCGCCTGCTGCTAACTCGGCCTTGATCAGATCGCCCGCTGCATTCTGTCTTGGCTCCCCCTTCATCTTGCTATCGCGCAATCTTGCAGTTCGCCTTCCAGCTCCGGCGCCGCGCCCGTCTCTCTTTGCTTCCATGGCCCCCAAGTGGAGGAAGAAGAAGGGGAAGCCGAACGCTCCTGCTGAATCTTGGTCAGGTTTGGAGCCCGCTCTCGATCGATCGATGGTGATCAACTCGGAGGGGCTGGCCAAGGTCCGACAGGTCCTTGCCACCAACTCCAACGAGTGGAAGAAGATGGTAGTCTGGCCCGCTTCCCAGTCTTTGATGGACATGGAAGCCATCGAGATCCCCATTCATCTTCAAGCTCTTCTGGTAGGATTGGTCCCCCTTTCTCCAATTTCTTCAATGCCATACTCTCGCAATACCAGATCCACGCGCTGCACCTGGACCTTGCGTCCATTACCCTGTTGGCCACCTTTGCCTTCCTATGCGAGGCCATGGTGGGCATTGCCCCACCTGCTGCCTTGTTTCACCATTTCTTCTCGCTCCGCCTGGTCGATGACTTTCAATACTCCGAGTGCACAGACTTTCAGCCCGAAGCGGCGACTACTGATTCGGGCATTGAGTTCGCGCTCCGCCTGGACATGAATGATTCCCGGAAGCATTGGGTGTTCATGGATGCCACCACGTTTAGCCCTCTGCTTTTGCTTCCACGATGTCCGGCACAGCCCAGCACCGGTCGGGGCCATAAGAAGCTTGTCGATTGCCAGCTCACCTTTGTTTGGGCCAGACTTGCCAGATTGATGAAGGCGGGGGTGACAGCTCCGATGGTGGTGAGGGAAGTTCGTCAGGCGGCGCATTGCGCCGCTTCAGTGCCATTCCCGTCCGATGTGGACCTTCATCGACCCTACAGATGCCATCAGGCTTCAGGGGCCTTCGCTTCCCTCCGAGACGCTGCGTGCAGTGCTTGGGCTCCTGACCGACGACCCAGCGCCCGCCGCGATTCCTAAGGATAGTTTCCTCCTATAAAATTGCTCGAACAAGGAGGACTTCATGAAGCAGATGCACTCTTTTGACGAATGGGGGCTGCGCCCAAGGGGCCTTGTCGAGCCCCAGAAAACCCTGTCCTAGTGACTCCGGTGCTTGACGATCCCGCGACGCGCGCCTCACATGTGGGCGCAGGGGGGCAGACGCCGCTGGAGGCTATCGAGGCATCGGATAAGGAGTTGATGCCTCCTGGGGCTCCCGAGGTAGCTGCTCCAGGAGCCCCCGGGGGCGCTCCTGAGGTCGCCGTCCCCGAGCAAGCGCGGTCTGTTGCCCCTAAGGAGACCACGCCTGAGGCTCAGGCGCGTACTCCCGAGGCGGCCACGAGCCTGTCGGCCTCTGAAGATCATGCCCCATTCTCTGGCCCGCTTCGCCCGAACTTCGGGGCGCTCCGCAAGAGGAAAGGTCTGTGGGGTTGCAACTGGGATGGTCACCGGCCCCTGAGACAACGGAGATATATAGCAGCGAATGGTAAGTGCCTTATCTTTCCTTTTCATCATGTGTGACATTCCTTCCTGACTCAGTCTCCCCAGGGTTGCTTCGTTCGTGATGGTGGAAGATCCTAGAGGTCGCCCCTCGGGGGTTCTTGGCTCGGTGCCGGGAGGCCTGGCCATGCACTGGAGGACCGTCAGCCCACTAGGCCACCACGACTTCCTCCAGGAAGCCATCAGCCCACTAGGCCGGCTCGGGGAAGAACTTACTGATGTCGACGTGCGCCTTGAGTCGAAGAATCTCCGCCTGGCATAGGAGTGGCAAAAGCTAAAGGTTGCCGTCAATCTTGGGCGTCGACAGCACGAGCTAGCCATCGCGGACACTGAGAAGTCCCTTGCAGCTTCTCGCGAGGCTTGTGCTCGTGCCTTGGAAGAAGCCATGGCCGCCGATCATCGCCGCAAGGCGGCCGGGGAGCGGGAGGAGGAGCTTCAGGCATCAAACGCCACCCTTGGGCAGCAAATCCAGGCGCGGCGAGCCGCACTAACGACACCACTGAGGGGAGCCCCCTCTAATGGGTAAGATGTAACACCCCAAATTTTTGATTTGGTTTTTCTTGCAAACTTTTGGCCTTTTTGAAAGGGGATTGTTTGATCCTTTCTTCTGCCCTTCTAAAACCCCCTATTGCCAAAGTTTGTGTGTGTCTTCTCAAGATTGGGTTTTGACCTTGAAGCTCTCCTCTTGTATTTGGCTCAAGCACAAGTTGAGATTCAAATGGAGTTGTTTGAGTTCACCTCTTCTTGTTTTTAAATTCTCAAGTTTTATCTTGACTCCTCTCCCCTCCAACCTTCATCTTGCCATGATCCCAACATAAGCAATCCTCTCCAAGACTATCTTCACATCATGGGACAAGCATTTCTTCAATTCCAGCAAGTTTGAACCTCATTGGGATTTTTTCTCCTATTTATCTCACTTCAAAACAAATTCTGTCTTTTATAGTGGACCTTGGTGATTTACAAAGGAACCACCTTTTTCATCTACCTACTTGACTCCAAACCAACTCTCCTAGATAGTCCTTAGTACCCACAATATAGATCCATCTTGTTTCACTGGTCCGCAGTTCAAATTTTTCGAATTTCACCTGCTACAAGTTTGGACCAGATGTGCAAAAATTGGTGAAATTCATATTTACCTTCTTCCAAAAATTATGTGAAAAATCATGCAGCCTCTAGATACATCAAGAGGCCACTCCACCAAAAATCAGCTCCAGAGTCATTACACAAATCCTAGAATCATTCCATCAAACACCTAACCTACACTGAACTGTTAGCTGTTAACTGAAACTGTCGACAGTTAACACTTCGTCAGTTTTGTCAGTTTCGACAGTCGTCGGGCGCGGCGACAAAACGCGTCTGTATCTCCCTTGGCTCGATGCTACACTGTAGCTCCTTCTTATCCTCGCGCCGCACGGTCACTTGGAAGCTTCTGGGCGTCGGTGGCGCCCTGGCCCGACCGCGCCGGCGGCTGCCACGGCCACAGCGCCGCCCGTGGCGGCTGACAGACGTAACGCCGCTGCTCCACGCCGTTTCACGCCGCCCAAACCACCCCAGTGCACCGCGTGTCCTTCTCCACAGCCAGCGCACGCCTGGCACGCCGTTGCCATGGCCTGGCACGCGCAGAGCACCGTTTCTGCCGCCGACGTGCCGCACGGCCGCTCCGTCGGTGACAGGTCGTAACACCCCTTTTACTGCCCACTTAAGCACGGGAATGGAACCGCAACAACTCATGGAAGGTGCTCAAGCTGTTAACCCCGCCGTCCGACCGCTGCAGCGCCGCAATTAGCTCGCCAGACCTATCCGTTCGTGGCAGCCACCTCGGGCCGCCTATAAAAGGCACCCCCGAGCTTGTGCTCGAGCACACACGCCTCCACTACTCCCCCAGACCACACCAAACCTCTGGAAGAGCCCCGAGAGGCTTTTCATCCCCGGCTCCGGCCAACTGCCCCCGCCTCGGGCTCCAGCTCCGTTCACTCCGGTGAGGGCTCCTCCGCCGCCGTGAGCTATAACGTAGTACCCTGGCATCCCCCTAGTCCTAACCTCCAGCCCAATTTCTCCCCAGGAACCTTCCCCGACGAGCTCCACGAACACCCGAGCCGTTGTCCGCCGGAGATAAGCTCGTCGTTGACGTGGGACTCGCCGGCCTCCAACTCCACCACCGTTCGACGCGGAAGGCCACCGTGAATCTAGAGGTACCCCTCCCCTCCCCTATCTCGCCGTGGATCGACGCCGGCGATCACCGCAGCACCGTCGCCGGCGCAGCTCTGCCCCGTTTTTCAAACTTGACACGAGGGGCCCTCTGTCTGTCTCTCATCTCTCTCCCTTCGAAACGTTTTCTGTTAGCGCAATCTGCAAAATACGCCTTCCCTCTGCGGCTGGCGTATCACATACCGGTTCGCTTTGCCCTTTTCTGTTCTAGCCCCTGGATCTTTACTGTTTCATTACAGATAGGTCCCTAGACAGAAACCTTAATATCTTTTAAACTAAAAGTGTTTTTAAATTGATTATTTTTCTGTCCACCTTGGTTTTCTGTCTAGTTTTTTGTCATATTTACGTGGAAATATTTTGAGCAACTTTTTTTGCACGCGCGGTATTTATGTTAGTATGTATTTGTTTGAATACATAGATACCGGAGGCCATGACAGAGACGCGAATCACGCCGAGTTAGACTCCGACTTTTCAGAACCAGGCAAGCATGTTTGAACTCTTGATATGATGAGTGTGTTGCATGTTTGCTCGAGTAGTTCGTTCATGAGCATGATTATATGAGCATATGTGTATGGCATATTTCATGCAAGTAATGCTTCGGGTGAGTCCCGAAGGAGAATGTTGAACCACCTTGATCATATGGTGATATGATGGGGTGGAATACTGGTATTGTTGGAGCATGCCAGTAGTTGGTCAACTCAGTATCAACGGAGATCACACCTCAATCCCGTTCGTCTCCTTTTCAGTACTATCATAGGCCGTCCGTTGGGATTACGGTCTAGTCGGTTGTAAACCACTTTCCGAGTACACACCAAGTAGAGGGCCGGGATGAGGGTTCCATGGCCCTGGATTAAAGCCCGTCATCCGGTCAGGGGGCATGGGTGTTTCCGGTTGGGACCGAGAGGTGGGCACCCCTTAGAGCGCGCATATATAAATTTGATCCCATGATATTCGAGGTTGTAGCCTCCCCGTCTTAAAGTTTTCCGTGAATGTTGTCGCGGGAGATTCCGGACGATTGGATGTTAAATGGGTGTCTACTGGTTAGTTGAGTTTCTGCTAAAACACCATAGACGGGGCGAGCCTACGTGGCTAGTAGAACCCGTTGGCTATGAGTTAATGGTACAAGCTCTGCAGAGTTAAATTCCTTCAGTACGCATGTTTATGGCCTAGAGTCAATCTTCATATCAACCCGGTGACCGTCTCTAGTTTATTCTCGAGAGTAACCAGAGTAATATTTCTGTTAAGTTCATTTGGTAGATGAACTCACCAACCATCTCAGTATTTATTTTCAGAAGTACTTCATCATTATATCCTGTTATTTACTTTTGTTATAAGCCCTTTATGTGATGTCGCTTAGACGTCCGACTGTGGCATTCTTATTATTTACTTTTGTTATAAGCTCTTTATGTGATGTCGCTCAGACGTCCGACTGTGACATTATTTCCTTTTATAAGCCCTTTATGTGATGTCGCTTAGACGTCCGACTGTGGCATTCTTATTATTTACTTTTGTTATAAGCCCTTTATGTGACGTCGCTTAGACGTCCGACTGTGGCATTCTTGTTATTTATTTTTGTTATAAGCCCTTTATGTGATGTCGCTCAGACGTCCAACTGCGGCATTCTTTCCTTTTATAAGCCCTTTATGTGGTGTCGCTCAGACGCCCGACTGTGGCCTGTTATCATTTATCATTCTCCTACAAGGCGTCACCCAGACCCTCGTTGGCCCCGTTATTTTTCCTTTTGGATTTCGGGAGGATTACCGCCCGACTTCTAGTCTTACTTTCAGTACATTCATATTTTGTTCCGGTTGCATTTTTCCGGAATACTCATATGCATTGATGTTGGCATTTGTTATATCTTAAGTCCGAACTGTCTTGCGAGTACATTCAAAGTACTCACCTGGCTTGTTGATTTGGCCAAATGTGGACGAAGGCGATCTCATGGATGAAGAGTTCGATAGCGAGTCCGACACTTAGAGGAGTCCCAGTCAGTTTCTTGCGATCCTGGAATTGATCACTGTTTCATACTGCTTCCGCCTACCACCAAATAAATTCATCGGGTCTCACTCCGACGCTCGATGAACTGTAAAATATCGGAGTCACACCACCCACTTCACCGTGACATATTCCACCGCCTTTTATTACGAGTCAGTAGTATGCCACCCTACCTTGTGCCATACCCGCCTCTATGTAATATATTGGCGCTCTTGTAATAAAACCTGTTGAGCCATCCTTGGCCCAACCTTGTATAATACTCAGTGTACTGGAAATTCTGTATCAAGGAATTGTCTGCCAGCAGGAATATTATTCCTCGCTGGTTTATTAAAGCGACCGGTCTTCCGGTAATTATTTTACTAAAAGACCGGTGGCGACAACCTTGGTATCAGAGCTAGGCTGACTGTAGGAAGCCACTAGGTGCGCTCGCTAATCAGTTATTAGCGAAAAATCTGCTTTTCAGCATTTTTACATCTGTAGCAATTTTCTGTTGGTCAGCATAAATTTATGGCCTGACTATTCGGAATTTTTGTCTACTTTTGTAGATGGCCAGCAACGACTGTGATGTACAGGTGTTCGCCAACATTCCTGAGGGGTTTGTAAAGCTCCTCATCGCCATCACCAAAGTCGCAATCGGGCCATCCACACGTCCCGAATTTACACTCTACCGTCACAAGCTCAACGACAACATGTCTATGCATCAGGCTGTGTTATATTTCAAAGGTGGGCGTTCTGGAGCGAGCCGCCTTCGACATGTTGGTCAGCATAATACTCATATGCATTGATGTTGGCATTTGTTATATCTTAAGTCTGAACTGTCTTGCGAGTACATTCAAAGTACTCACCTGGCTTGTTGATTTGGCCAGATGTGGACGAAGGCGATCTCATGGATGAAGAGTTCGATAGCGAGTCCGACACTTAGAGGAGTCCCAGTCAGTTTCTTGCGATCCTGGAATTGATCACTGTTTCATACTGCTTCCGCCTACCACCAAATAAATTCATCGGGTCTCACTCCGACGCTCGATGAACTGTAAAATATCGGAGTCACACCACCCACTTCACCGTGACATATTCCACCGCCTTTTATTACGAGTCAGTAGTATGCCACCCTACCTTGTGCCATACCCGCCTCTATGTAATATATTGGCGCTCTTGTAATAAAACCTGTTGAGCCATCCTTGGCCCAACCTTGTATAATACTCAGTGTACTGGAAATTCTGTATCAAGGAATTGTCTGCCAGCAGGAATATTATTCCTCGCTGGTTTATTAAAGCGACCGGTCTTCCGGTAATTATTTTACTGAAAGACCGGTGGCGACAACCTTGGTATCAGAGCTAGGCTGACTGTAGGAAACACTAGGTGCGCTCGCTAATCGGTTATTAGCGAAAAATCTGCTTTTCAGCATTTTTACATCTGTAGCAATTTTCTGTTGGTCAGCATAAATTTATGGCCTGACTATTCAGAATTTTTGTCTACTTTTGTAGATGGCCAGCAACGACTGTGATGTACAGGTGTTCGCCAACATTCCTGAGGGGTTTGTAAAGCTCCTCATCGCCATCACCAAAGTCGCAATCGGGCCATCCACACGTCCCGAATTTACACTCTACCGTCACAAGCTCAACGTCTATGCATCAGGCTGTGGTATATTTCAAAGGTGGGCGTTCTGGAGCGAGCCGCCTTCGATTTGTGGGCAGAGCTATGCCTACGGAGAGGCATGCTATGCAGATGGCTGCCCGTCAGGCGATAGCTCGTCTCCGGGACATTCTGCCTTCGATGAAGACTCGTCGCTTCCGTTACCTCCCATGCCACATGCCTTATACGTGCCACTATGCATTTGCATGTGCAAATGGGGAGCGTGACGAAGCCATTGAATCCATGGTTGAATACCTCAAGGCTCTTGAGGCAGCCTTTGATAATCTAGTGGACGATCTGGTGGCCGCCCGTATGGAGATGGTCCAGAGTGGCTCCGCCAATAGGAGGGAGCTACTCCATACTACACCACCAATGACATTTGTCTCGTCCGCCGCCACCTATACACCTTCCATCATGGCCACCGCTCGCCGTCTGCCTACCACTGAGGAGTTTGACCAAGTCATTGCTCCTACCCCAGTCAGAGCTCCACCGCCTGCTGCACCTGCTTCGACACCTCGTACTCATACTCCGCGCATGGAACCCATCAGTGAGGAGGAAGTTGAGTCTCCAGCACCACTGGGCCTTACCCTTGGAAGGCCAAGGGAAATCTTCAACATCTCCGACTAGCGCGTGTTTTCGCGACACGCCGCGCTCGCTTGTAATATTTGTGTGATATGTAAAATAGGTTGATGGGAGTAGTCTGTTTGCGCATCATGTAGGACCTTGGAGGAGTGCACTAGTTCTAATAACATGTCAGGATGTGTACGCACACCCTGAGTGACGTATGTATAATTAGGATCCGTGTGTAACATATGTACTAGCAGCCTTCTCCGTGCGCAATCGACCAGTTATTTCAAAAATATTTTTTTTGGGCTCGTGTTTGACCACTGCAGCAAAATCTTGGTTTATTTTGCTGCTCGGTTCTTCTCAGGTTTTCTGCCTTGTTACCCCAGAGTAACAAATGACTCGTCCCTGGACACGTTCCATGCCAAGTCCGCCAGAGGAAAATTATGGCACGCAGACAAACAACAATTTCTCACAGGGACAGTCAAGTCAGCAGGGCAGTGAGACAACATTTTCTCAAGTATGCCGCCTTTACGAGAAAAGTCAGCAACAGCACCGAGAAATGATGAAGCATGTCATTAACATGGGAAATCACCGCGAGCCATACCAGCAGCACTCAAAATTGTCTGAATTCCAGAAGACGTGTCCAACAACATTTTCTCACACAGACAAGCCACTTGAGGCCGATGACTGGCTTCATGATATTGAAAGGAAATTAATCATGGCACAATGCTCAGACCGCGAAAAAGTGTTGTACGCACCGCATTATCTCACGGGAGCAGCCGCGTCATGGTGGGAAAATTTTCTACTTATGCATCCCGACATAAATAATATCACCTGAGAAGATTTCAAGGAAGGCTTTCGTGGAGCACACATCCCTAAGAGTATCATGAAAATCAAGAAAAGAGAATTTGATGATTTGAAGCAAAGAGGCATGACAGTACAGGAGTACAACAGTCAGTTTGTGCAGATATCACGATATGCCCATGAAGAACGAATGACAGAAAATAAAAAGATGGAGAAATTCCTGGACGGACTGGCACCAGCACTAAAATGCCAGTTAGTCGTACACACTTTTCCAGATTTCAAGACACTGGTAGACAAAGCCATTACATTGGAAAATGGATGTCGCAGTCTGGAGGATATCCGCAAGAGAAAAAGGGATCAGACCAACCACCCCCGCAACAACAAGAATAAAATGAATTTCCAGCGGAACATTGTGAACAGACCCCCGACCAACGACACACGTCCAAATAAGAATTTTCATGCAAGAGACAAGGATTTCACCTATCGCCCGGGTGTTACCTGCTATGCATGTGGGGAAGAAGGACACTATGCTAAACAGTGCCCTAAGCCAAGAAACTTAGCACGAAAGCCGAACAACAACGGGAACAATTCCGCGCCCAAGCGTAACAATTTCAACCCCAATAACAATCACAGGAAAGGCCTCCTAAACCATGTGACAAAGGAGCAGGCACATGATGCACCGGATATCATACTTGGTACGTTCCCTGTCAACACAATACCTGCCACGGTTTTGTTTGATTCTGGAGCTTCTCATTCGTTCATTTCGAAGAGTTTTGCTTTGCAACATGGTTTTTCAATGCTTCCCTTGGGAAAATCAATGAGCATCAAGTCCCCCGGAAGTAAGCAGATCACTCAAAATTTCTGCCAAGGTTTGACCATTGAGATTGAGGGATTAAAATTCCACGCAAACCTCATCGTGTTGGAAAACAAGGGGCTGGATGTTATCCTGGGTATGGACTGGCTAACCACCAATAAAGGATTTATCGACTGCTTCAACAGAATAGTGATACTTACTCATCATCATGGGAAAACAATAAGAGTCGCAGCTCAGGAGAGACCAGTATCTCGGCAACCAAAATTAAACAAAGTCGATACAGCTGAGTTGAGCAAGGTTCCAGTTGTATGCGAATTTCCAAACGTATTTCCCAAGGAATTACCAGGCATGCCGCCAGACAGAGAAATAGAGTTCATTATTGAGCTAGCACCAGGAACCACACCCATATATAAGAAACCATACAGAATGGCGCCATCCGAGTTGGTTGAATTAAAGAAGCAAATAAAGGAATTGTTGGACAAGGTATTTATACGGGCCAGCTCCTCACCTTGGGGCTCGTCGGTATTATTTGCCAAAAAGAAGGATGGGACCATGAGCCTGTGTATAGACTACCGAGCACTCAACATGGTCACAATCAAAAATAAATATCCGATGCCACGGATAAATGATTTATTTGACCAGCTCGCACAAGCCAAGGTTTTCTCAAAAGTTGACTTAAGGTCAGGTTATCATCAGCTTAAAGTACGCACAAAAGATATCCAGAAAACAACATTCACCTCAAGATACGGACTGTATGAATTTACAGTGATGCCATTCGGACTGACCAACGCCCCCGCATATTTCGTCCACCTCATGAATAAGGTATTTATGAAATTCATGGACAAATTTGTGGTGGTATTTATTGATGATATTTTGGTATATTCCAAAACACCGGAATAACATGCTGAGCACCTCCGCATTGTACTGGGAGAATTAAGGAAACACCAACTTTACGCCAAATTCAGCAAGTGTGAATTTTGGTTGAGACAAGTGGGTTTCCTAGGACACGTATTAACACAGGAAGGAATTGTTGTGGATCCAGATAAAGTCAAGGCTGTACTTGGCTGGAAGTCGCCAGCCAGTGTGACGGATATACGCAGTTTCCTCGGTATGGCCGGATATTACAGAAGGTTTATTGAAGGATTTTCCACCATAGCCAAGCCAATGACCCAGCTACTCAAGAAGGACAAGAAATTCGAGTGGACCGAAGCATGTGAGAAAAGCTTCCAAGAGCTCAAAAAGAAGTTAACGACAGCCCCAGTATTAATTGTGCCAGACATACACAAGAGCTTTGAAGTATATTGCGACGCATCCCGGAAGGGCCTCGGATGCGTACTAATGCAAGAAGGCAAAGTAGTCGCCTACGCATCCCGGCAACTGCAAAAACATGAAGAAAATTATCCTACTCACGATTTGGAATTGGCAGCAGTCATTCCTGAAGGAAATATGCCCTAGAGGGAATAATAAAGTTATTATTTACTTCCTTATATCATGATAAATGTTTATTATTCATGCTAGAATTGTATTAACTGGAAACTTAGTACATGTGTGAATACATAGACAAAACAGAGTGTCCCTAGTATGCCTCTACTAGACTAGCTCATTGATCAAAGATGGTTATGTTTCCTAGCCATAGACATGAGTTGTCATTTGATCAACGGGGTCACATCATTAGGAGAATGATGTGATGGACAAGACCCATCCGTTAGCTTAGCAACTTGATCGTTTAGTTTTATTGCTATTGCTTTCTTCATGACTTATACATGTTCCTATGACTATGAGATTATGCAACTCCCGAATATCGGAGGAACACTTTGTGTGCTACCAAACGTCACAACGTAACTGGGTGATTATAAAGGTACTCTACAGGTGTCTCCAAAGGTACTTGTTGGGTTGGCGTATTTCGAGATTAGGATTTGTCACTCCGATTGTCGGAGAGGTATCTCTGGGCCCACTCGGTAATGCACATCACTATAAGCCTTGCAAGCATTGCACCTAATGAGTTAGTTGCGGGATGATGTATTACGGAACGAGTAAAGAGACTTGCCGGTAACGAGATTGAACTAGGTATTGAGATACCGACGATCGAATCTCGGGCTAGTAACATACCGATGACAAAGGGAACAACGTATGTTGTTATGCGGTTTGACCGATAAAGATCTTCGTTAAATATGTGGGAGCCAATATGAGCATCCAGGTTCCGCTATTGGTTATTGACCGGAGACGTGTCTCGGTCATGTCTACATAGTTCTCGAACCCGTAGGGTCCGCACGCTTAAGGTTTCGATGACAGTTTTATTATGAGTTTATGAGTTTTGATGTACCGAAGGAGTTCGGAGTCCCGGATGAGATCGGGGACATGACGAGGTGTCTCGAAATGGTCGAGACGTAAAAATCTATATATTGGACGACTATATTCGGACATCGGAAAGGTTCCGAGTGATTCGGGTATTTTCGGAGTACCGGGGAGTTACGGGAATAGAGGAGAGAGGCCAAAAGGAAGGAGGCGCGTGGCCCCCTTCTGGTCCGAATTGGACAAGGGGTGCAGCCCCCTTTTCCTTCTCCCTCTCCCCCTCTTTCCTTCTCTCCTACTCCGGAAAGGAAAGGGGAATCCTACTAGGACTTGGGAGTCCTAGTAGGACTCCCCACACTTGGCGCGCCCCTCCTAGGGCCAGCCTCTCCCTCCCTCCTTTATATACGGGGGCAGGGGGCACCTCTAGACACAACAGTTGATCTCATGATCTCTTAGCCGTGTGCGGTGCCCCCCTCCACCACAGTTCTCCTCGATAATATTGTAGCGGTGCTTAGACGAAGCCCTGCGACGGTAGAACATCAAAATCGTCACCACGCCGTCGTGCTGACGGAACTCTTCCTCGACACTCGGCTAGATCGGAGTTCGGGGGACGTCATCGAGCTGAACGTGTGCTAGAACTCGGAGGTGCCGTAGTTTCGGTGCTTGATCGGTCGGGCCGTGAAGACGTACGACTACATCAACCGCGTTGTTCTAACGCTTCCGCTTCCGGTCTACGAGGGTACGTAGACACACTCTTCCCTCTCGTTGCTATGCATCTGGTAGATAGATCTTGCGTGATCGTAGGAAAATTTTAAAATACTACGTTCCCCAACAATTCCTGCACTCAAGGAATGGAGGCACTTCTTACATGGAAATCGCTGTGAAATATATACGGACCATAAGAGCCTCAGCTATATTTTCACACAGCCAGATCTAAATTTACGTCAACGACGCTGGTTGGAACTGGTAAAAGATTACGACGTTGGTATCCACTATCACCCTGGGAAAGCAAACGTGGTAGCCGATGCTCTCAGCCGTTACCCGAACAGCGGCAGCATACAGAACCTGAGACCCGAATTTCAGCAAGAATTCGCCAGACTCAACCTAATGATGGTCACGGAGGGCGAAGTATCCAAGCTGGAAATACAGCCTACACTGATAGAGCAGATAAAGAAGGCTCAACTCGGACACCCCAGCATCGAAGGAATGAAAAGAAAAGTAAGTCAAGGCAAGGCTTCAGAATTCACCATAGACAGTGAAGGAATATTATGGTTCGGAGACAGACTTTGCGTACCCAACAACAGTGACCTCAAACAGCATATTCTAGCGGAAAGTCATACCGCTCCATACTCAATCCACCCTGGAGGTACAAAAATGTACACGGATATTCATGAAAGATTTTGGTGGCACGGCATGAAGAGGGATATAGCCACATTTATTGCATGCTGCGATTCATGTCAATGCATTAAAGCCGAGCACCAAAAACCCGCAGGGATATTACAGGCAAATAAGATACCAGAGTGGAAATGGGATGATATCGGAATGGACTTCATTGTTGGACTACCACGGTCACAACACGGCAACGACGCCATATGGGTCATCACTGATAGACTGACCAAGGTGGCACATTTCATACCCGTCAAGACAACGCACACCACTCAAAAGCTCGCCAAGCTTTACCTCGCCCGGATAGTATGCCTACATGGTGTTCCCAAGACTATAATATCTGACAGGGGTACTCAGTTTGGATCAAAATTTTGGGACCAGTTGCAGCAAGCCCTCGGAACGCAACTAACATTCAGTACGGCTTACCACCCCCAAACTGGAGGACAAACGGAACGAGTAAATCAAATACTCGAAGACACGCTAAGGGCCTGTGTCCTCACCTATGGGACCAGTTGGGAGGAAAGCCTACCATATGCCGAGTTCGCATACAACAATAGTTACCAAGCTAGCCTACAGATGGCACCTTTCGAAGCCCTGTACGGACGAAGATGCCGTACTCCTTTGAACTGGTCAGAAACAGGGGACAATCGCATATTCGGCCCCGATGTGTTAAAAGAAGCCGAGGAAAGGGTAAAAATGATACGGGATCGACTCTGGACCACCCAAAGCCGACAAAAGAGCTATTACGATCAAAAGCATCAGGAAATAAGTTTTGAGCCCGGTGACGACGTATACCTGCGTGTGTCACTGATGAGAGGATTACAACGATTCAAAGTCAAGGGGAAACTAGCACCACGATTCATCGGACCCTTCCGTATAATTGCACGAAGAGGCACAGTAGCTTACCAACTGGACCTCCCCAAGGAATTGTCCGACGTTCACGACGTGTTCCACGTCTCGCAACTACGGAAGTGTGTAAGCAACCCATAGAAACATGTGTCACATGAAAATCTGGACGTGCAACCAGATCTTACATACCGAGAACAACCAGTGAAGATTTTGGAGAAGTCTGAAAGGAGGACCCGTCAGAAAACTATTAAATTTCTCAAGGTTCAGTGGAGTAACCACACACAGGATGAGGCAACATGGGAAAGGGAAGATTTCCTTCGGACAGAACATCCGCACCTATTTGAGGATCAGCTGAAATCTCGGGGATGAGATTTTTCCTAAGGGGGTAGGTGTTGTAACACCCCAAATTTTTGATTTGGTTTTTCTTGCAAACTTTTGGCCTTTTTGAGAGGGGATTGTTTGATCCTTTCTTCTGCCCTTCTAAAACCCCTTTTGCCAAAGTTTGTGTGTGTCTTCTCAAGGTTGGGTTTTGACCTTGAAGCTCTCCTCTTGTGTTTGGCTCAAGCACAAGTTGAGATTCAAATGGAGTTGTTTGAGTTCACCTCTTCTTGTTTTTAAATTCTCAAGTTTTATCTTGACTCCTCTCCCCTCCAACCTTCATCTTGCCATGATCCCAACATAAGCAATCCTCTCCAAGACTATCTTCACATCATGGGACAAGCATTTCTTCAATTCCAGCAAGTTTGAAACTCATTGGGATTTTTTCTCCTATTTATCTCACTTCAAAACAAATTCTGTCTTTTATAGTGGACCTTGGTGATTTACAAAGGAACCACCTTTTTCATCTACCTACTTGACTCCAAACCAACTCTCCTAGATAGTCCTTAGTACCCACAATATAGATTCATCTTGTTTCACTGGTCCACAGTTCAAATTTTTCGAATTTCACCTGCTGCAAGTTTGGACCAGATTTGCAAAATTTGGTGAAATTCAAATTTACCTTCTTCCAAAAATTCTGTGAAAAATCATGCAGCCTCTAGATACATCAAGAGGCCACTCCACCAAAAATCAGCTCCAGAGTCATTACCCAAATCCTAGAATCATTTCATCAAACACCTAACCTACACTGAACTGTTAGCTGTTAACTGAAACTATCGACGGTTAACACTGCGTCAGTTTCGTCAGTTTCGACAGTCGTCGGGCGCGGCGACAAAACGCGTCTGTATCTCCCTTGGCTCGACGCTGCACTGCAGCTCCTTCTTATCCTCGCGCCGCACGGTCACTTGGCAGATTCTGGGTGTCGGTGGCGCCCTGGGACGACCGCGCCGGTGGCTGCCACGGCCACAGCGCCGCCCGTGGCGGCTGACAAACGCAACGCCGCTGCTCCACGCCGTTTCGCGCCGCCCAAACCACCCTAGTGCACCGCGTGTCCTTCTCCACAGCCAGCGCACGCCTGGCACGCCGTTGCCACGGCCTGGCACGCGCAGAGCGCCGTTTCTGCCGCTGACGTGCCGCACGGCCGCTCCGTCGGTGACAGGTCGTAACACCCCTTCTACTGCCCAGTTAAGCGCGGGAATGGAACGCAACAACTCATGGAAGGTGCTCAAGCTCTTAACCCCGCCGTCCGACCGCTGCAGCGCCGCAATTAGCTCACCGGACTTATCCGTTCGTGGCAGCCACCTCGTGCCGCCTATAAAAGGCACCCCCGAGCTCATGCTCGAGCACACAAGCCTCCACTACTCCCCTAGACCACGCCAAACCTTTGGAAGAGCCCCGAGAGGCTTTTCTTCCCCGGCTCCGGCCAACTGCCCGCGCCTCGGGCTCCAGCTCCGTTCACTCTGGTGAGGGCTCCTCCGCCGCCGTGAGCTGGAACGTAGTACCCTGGCATCCCCCTAGTCCTAACCCCCAGCCCAATTTCTCCCCAGGAACCTTCCCCGACGAGCTCCACGAACACCCGAGCCGCCGTCCGCCGGAGATAAGCTCGCCGTCGACGTGGGACTCGCCGGCCTCCAACTCCACCACCATTCGACGCGGAAGACCACCGTGAAGCTAGAGGTACCCCTCCCCTCCCCTATCTCGCCGTGGATCGACGCTGGCGATCACCGCAGCACCATCGCCGGCGCAGCTCTGCCCCGTTTTTCAAACCTGACATGAGGGGCCCTCTGTCAGTCTCTCATCTCTCTCCCTTCGAAACGTTTTCTGTTAGCACAATCTACAAAATACGCCTTCCCTCTGCGGCTGGCGTATCACATACCGGTTCGCTTTGCCCTTTTCTGTTCTAGCCCCTGAATCTTTTCTGTTTCATTACAGATAGGTCCCTAGACAGCAACCTTAATATCTTTTAAACTAAAAGTGTTTTTAAATTGATTCTTTTTCTGTCCACCTTGGTTTTCTGTCTAGTTTTTTGTCATATTTATGTGGAAATATTTTGAGCAACTTTTTTTTGCACGCGCGGTATTTATGTTAGTATGTATTTGTTTGAATACATAGATACCGGAGGCCGTGATGGAGACGCGAATCACGCCGAGTTAGACTCCGACTTTTCAGAACCAGGCAAGCATGTTTGAACTCTTGATATGATGAGTGTGTTGCATGTTTGCTCGAGTAGTTCGTTCATGAGCATGATTATATGAGCATATGTGTGTGGTATATTTCATGCAAGTAATGCTTCGGGTGAGTCCCGAAGGAGAATGTTGAACCACCTTGATAATATGGTGATATGATGGGGTCGAATACTGGTATTGTTGGAGCATGCCAGTAGTTGGTCAACTCAGTATCAACAGAGATCACACCTCGATCCCGTTCGTCTCCTTTTCAGTACTATCATAGGCCGTCCGTTGGGATTACGGTCTAGTCGGTTGTAAACCACTTTCCGAGTACACACCAAGTAGAGGGGCCGGGATGAGGGTTCCATGGCCCTGGATTAAAGCCCGTCATCCGGTCAGGGGGCATGGGTGTTTCCGGTTGGGACCGAGAGGGGGGCACCCCTTAGAGCGCGCATATATAAATTTGATCCCATGCTATTCGAGGTTGTAGCCTCTCCGTCTTAAAGTTTTCCGTGAATGTCGTCGCGGGTGATTCCGGACGACAGGATGTTAAATGGGTGTGTACTGGTTAGTTGAGTTTCTGCTAAAACACCGTAGACGGGGCTAGCCTATATGGCTAGTAGAACCCGTTGGCTATGAGTTAATGGTACAAGCTCTGCAGAGTTAAATTCATTCAGTAGCTATGTTTATGGCCTAGAGTCAATCTTCATATCAACCCGGTGACCGTCTCTAGTTTATTCTCGAGAGTAACCAGAGTAATATTTCTGTTAAGTTCATTTGGTAGATGAACTCACCAACCATCTCAGTATTTATTTTCAGAAGTACTTCATCATTATATCCTGTTATTTACTTTTGTTATAAGCCCTTTATGTGATGTCGCTTAGACGTCCGACTGTGGCATTCTTATTATTTACTTTTGTTATAAGCCCTTTATGTGATGTCGCTCAGGCGTCCGACTGTGGCATTATTTCCTTTTATAAGCCCTTTATGTGATGTCGCTTAGATGTCCGGCTGTGGCATTCTTATTATTTACTTTTGTTATAAGCCCTTTATGTGACGTCGCTTAGACGTCCGACTGTAGCATTCTTGTTATTTATTTTTGTTATAAGCCCTTTATGTGATGTCGCTCAGACGACTAACTGCGGCATTCTTTCCTTTTATAAGCCCTTTATGTGGTGTCGCTCAGACGCCCGACTGTGGCCTGTTATCATTTATCATTCTCCTACGAGGCGTCACCCAGACCCTCGTTGGCCCCATTATTTTACCTTTTGGATTTCGGGAGGATTAGCGCCCGACTTCTAGTCTTGCTTTCAGTACATTTATATTTTGTTCCGGTTGCATTTTGCCGGAATACTCATATGCATTCATGTTGGCATTTGTTATATCTTAAGTCCGAACTGTCTTGCGAGTACATTCAAAGTACTCACCTGGCTTGTTGATTTGGCCAGATGTGGACGAAGGCGATCTCATGGATGAAGAGTTCGATAGCGAGTCTGACGCTTAGAGGAGTCCCAGTCAGTCTCTTGCGTTCCTGGAATTAATCACTGTTTATACCGCTTCCGCCTACCACCAAATAAATTCATCGGGTCTCACTCCGACGCTCGATGAACTGTAAAATATCGGAGTCACACCACCCACTTCATTGTGACATATTCCACCGCCTTTTATTACGACTCAGTAGTATGCCACCCTACCTTGTGCCATACCCGCCTCTATGTAATATATTGGCGCGCTTGTAATAAAACCTGTTGAGCCATCCTTGGGCCAGCCTTGCATAATACTCAGTGTACTGGAAATTCTGTATCAAGGAATTGTCCGCCAGCAGGAATATTATTCCTCGCTGGTTTATTAAAGCGACCGGTGTTCCGGTAATTATTTTACTGAAAGACCGGTGGCGACATAAGAGCTCCAGGAGCATGAGGAGGCGTTGTTGCTTGAGGCCTTGGAGAACAATTTGGAGCTTGAGAGTCTGGAGGTGAGGGAGCGTCAAGTTGCGGCAGCCGAGGTTGCTGCCCGAGAAGCTAAGATCCAGGAGGAAGTCGATCAGAAAGTGGAATACACTCGCGAAGCCCTTGCAGAAGAATACCACAAGAAACTGAGGCTCCACGAGGCAAAATCCCAGCTATAGAAGCTTGAGATGGAGGGCAGGACCGCCGCCCTCAAGAAGAATCTAGAGGCCCTGGCGTAGCGCGAAGTGGCCGCCTGGGAGGCACATGCTTCCGTCCAGGCCAAACTGTCTTCGCTTCAAGGGCAAGTCACAGACGCCGAGTCCCTTGTGGGTCATGCTGTGGACGAGGCGAGTCGCCTCCGGACAATGCAGCCTGAGCGTTCTTCAATGCTCGAAGGTCTTAGGGCGAGGGCCAATGGGGCCCTAGACATGATCTGCGAAGAGAGCGTCCCACGGCCGCATGAGGTTGATGATGCCGGCTACCTCCACTTCTTCACCCTAGTCGTGACCCATCTGAAGGGTCGGGCTGCGAAAGCTCGCCAGCTTGTCTAGGAGAGAAGCCGTGACCTACTTGGTTGCACATTCTCGCGTGTCTTCAGCCACCTTATCTGCCTTGATCCTGACCTTGAATTTGACGCCGTGATAGCCCCCGTGCTTGGGGCCACTCTGGGCGTCTTGGCGAAGTGGGTGGACGACCATGTGGACAATCTGATCAAGAAGCTCACCACCAAGGGAGACATGGGTGTGCCTGCGACCGAAGAGGGCGATGGCGATGACGATGCTGCAGAAGGTGACTCACCTTGCTAGGCTCTTATTTGCTGTTTTGCCCTGTACGTAAAAATGCTATCGGACACTACCCCGAGGGGATGTGAGAGCATTTTGGGGAGGAGAATTCCTCTACTATGTATGACATTAGGTGATGCTTTTAAGGTAGATGGTGAGAGGTTCCGTCTCAAGCCAACAAAGGCCCTTGACGAAAGCCAACACCTCAACTTATCTGGGAGTGGAAGGTCTTGAATGAGTCCTCGTGGCGCGAGGGCGCCCTTCTCGTGAGATGGCATCCCGAGGCTGATGAACGCCTAAGACCCCCGAGGAGCCCGCGGGTCCTCCCGAGAGCGCCTAGTGAGGATCTTAGCACCAGCCCTGGCGAGGCGCGTGTGATGTCTACACACGCTTCTACTCTTGTAGACTATGTTGGGCCTCCAAGCGCAGAGGTTTGTAGGACAGCAGCAATTTCTCTCAAGTGGATGACCTAAGGTTTATCGAACTCAGGGAAGTAGAGGTTGAAGATGGTCTCTCTCAAGCAACCCTGCAACTAAGATACAAGAAGTCTCTTGTGTCCCCAACACACCTAATACACTTGTTAGATGTATAGGTGCACTAGTTCGGCGAAGAGATGTTAAATGGCAAGTGATATGGATGGCAAAACAAAGTAATATAAATCTGTAATAAAAAGTGCAGCAAGCAAACAAGTGGTAAACGTGAGCACAAATGGTAATGCAATGGTGGAAACAAGGCCTAGGCTTCATACTTTCACTAGTGGCAACTCCCAACAACATTAACATAATCGGATCACATGATATTTCCCATAAAACATGCAATGGAGACGCACCCGGAGGTCATTCCTTCGTGGTCAAGAGAGGACGAGAATTATGTAGGGCTACAAAAGCACACCTCAAAGTTCGTAGTACTCAATCTAAGGATTTCCCAATGTCACCGCGGCCATCCAAAGAGAGTCCCACAATCACCACAACATATCTAAAGGATAGTCAAAGACAAGCACCAAGAGACTCTCAATCTTCAATCAACACACAAAAAAGGAAATCACTCATGAAATTATTCTTCTAATCCATGTCCAATAGACCGCTGTCACCTTGGTCTCGGGGATTATACTAGATAAAGACAAGTGAGTACATCAATCCAATACATAGAGGAAGGGGAAATATCATGGGATCACCCTAGATTAACATAGCCTATGATCACAACGAAGATCACATCATGGGAGAGAGAATTGACCTCATAGCTACTGGTAAGAACCTCAGCCCCGAGGAGGAACTACTCCCGCATGGACATGGTGAGGAGGAGGTTGATGATGGTGTTGATGGAGAGGTGCAGCCCCGCGAGGAGGAGACGGCCGGCGGCAGCCACGGAGGCGGCGGCGGCTGCCCTTGGGGGCGCGGCGGCCCTAGGGGCGGCGGCGGCCCTCGGGGCGGCGGCGGCCCTAGGGGCAGTGGCTCCTTGGCCCCCCTTCTTCCTCGTGGATGGTGCTGCAATGATGCTGGTCCTCCCCTCCAAGACGGCGGCTCGGGAGGAGGAAAATTCGTGGCCCTTGGTGACCTAGGTTTCCTCTATTGATATAGACTCTCGGATTCCCGTCATCAGATTTTGGGCCTCAGTAAAACGGGCTTTACTCGGCCGGCCGGACTCTGATTTGGACGAATTTTATATCCAGAAGCATCGCCTCGAAATTCCCCACAACTTTTGCAACTAGACTTTTTTCCGTTTGACGTCATCCTCGGGTCGGAATGTGATCATCTTTAAAAAACGTTCTCAGACATATTTCAGGAAAGTCAGAGTCCTACTCCAATACGACTCCTTTTGCGTTTTTGTCAATTTCCAAGTAATTCCTACACAATAAAGTGTAAAACAAGAACATTGTGCACTTTTGCAACCATTAGTAGGTTAGTCCAAATGTGATCAAAAGTGTATGGAAGTGCATAAATATCATAGCAATATCACACAAAAAGGGCATGGAGCAAGCAGAAATTATAGATACGTTTTGGACGTATCAACATCCCCAAGCTTAATTGCTGCTCGTCCTCGAGTAGGTAAATGATAACAAGCATAATTTCTGTGGTGACATGCTATTAACCATATAAGAACTTTTCACAGTCACATGACAAGTGCTTACTGAGACAATGAATCTGTAGTAATTAAGTTGCATCATGAGAAAATCACAAAGAACTGAAAGTTTTACAATATGATACTGAAACACTCAATAGATTTGTAGTGAGCATGGTGTGCAAATATTACAAAGTAATATCTCGCTTGCCCTCTTTAGTGAAGCAAAACATAAATGCAGGGGCACCTCCAAGGTTTAAGTGACGACTAGATACAATGATTTCAGAATAAACGATATCATAATCATGCAAAAGACAATGGTACTTTGGGACAATGCACATTACACTTAGAATGACAATCATGCTCTAAATAGTTGGTGCTTTAAAGAAGGTGGAGACTCTCGAACCGTGGCTTTTGTTGGCAAGGTTGAAAACCCGTGGTCGGAAACAAAGACAAAACATGTACCAGAGGTCTTGGTTTTAAAAACAGAGGTAATAATTATATTTTAGATTATGCATATTTCGTCAACGAATGCTAGCAGATAACTCAATTACTTCTCGAGCTGGACAAGTTTTGAGGAACAGCTCCCGAATGAGGAGGATCACATCCTTTTAATCTCCTTTGTTTATCACTGCCAAAGTTTTCTGATTTCTCATGAACAAAGCGTGAAGGAGGGTTTGTTTGTTGTATAATTTTTTTAATGAGCCGGGCGCACTCTATGCCAGTTCCTTCTCGTATTATGGGTTTGCACATTAGACATGCAATCCCGGGGTGAAGCTAGTCCAACTTAAAAATATCATGAATTAACTACTACTTCCTCATGAGCTAAAACAGAGGCACAAAAGAGAAATGTTTTTTTTGAATAATTTCAAGATGGTACATGAAAGTCTTCGTTAGGAATGGCAGGTAAATACCATGTATAGGAAGGTATGGTGGACTCATATGGCATAACTGGTTTAAAAGGATGTGGATGCACAAGTAGTCAGTCCGCTTAGTACAGGCGAAGGTTAGCAAAAGACTGGGAGCGGCCAACTAAGAGAGCAATGACGGTCATAATCATGCAGAGCGACAAAGCAACATTGAATCAGGCATGGAAGTTATATCGCTACTCAGAAACAAAAGATCATCAAGGCTTGACAGACTTTCTTTACAGTCTTAAATATGCGTGAGCATACGCCAAGTCAATCAAAATAAATTCTTTGAAGGAAGATATTACTAAACCATACCACATCATAGGCAAACAAATCATGTTGGTACTCCAATAACACATTGGGAGCCCCCCAGCTATTTGAGACTAACCATAAGAAAACATGAACTACTAAGCGCCATTATGCACATAGAATTTTTATCATAGACATATCAACCAATGCAACAGAAGCCAACTCTCTTAATAAGATAAGCATGATAACTAAAGAGAGTTCCAGCGACCAACTAAACAAAAGCTCTTTAAAAAGATAAGCATGAAAAGTAAGAGCTGAACATGATAGTAGCTATTGAAAGACAAAGAACACACACACCAAGGATAGACATGAAAATTCTATGTTATGTTCTAGGTAGAAGTGGAGCGTGTTTCTCTCCCGCATAAAGAAAGCTGAGTTCCGACTCGTTATGAAAAACTAAAAAGGAAACTAAAAGCAAGACGCTCCAAGCATAGCACATAACACATGAAGTGATAAAAATATAGTGGAACGAAAGAAGAACTGATAATGTTGATGGAGAAGGGGATGCACGGGGGCATCCCCAAGCTTAGACGCTTGAGTCTCCTTGAATATTTCTTGGGGGTGCATGGGGGCATCCCCAAGCTTGAGCGTTTGACACTCCTGAATCTTTTTATCATCTTCCCTCACACACTTGAAAACTCCCTTCATACATAACCCATCATAATCTGATTAGCGAGGTTAGTACCCATAATAAAATAATTGTTCCTTGCTGGAAATAAGGATATTCTTGAAGGTCTACTGTCTCTCAAGATTGCCAAAAGGTTTTTGCAAAGAAAAAGCAAGCTCAAAGTTTGCAAAACGAAGGAAAGGCAAAACAGGACAGAATCTCTGAAAAACAGACCAGCAGGTAGTAAATAATTTGGCACTTCTGCAAATCTAATCAAAAAACTCAGAACAGACGCCCGAAAGACAATTGTATAGGGCACGCTGTCGAAAAAATTCAGACCAAAAAGAGGATATGGTGATTTTATACGAAATTTTCTATCCAAGGACAGAATCTGTTTCCTGGACAGCACGTCACAACTTTTGAACTTTCTTGCAATCAGAGGCTACACTTGGCACAAAGCTGAAAAATAAAGTTACAATGATGTTGCTACAGTAGTAACAAACATCAAGACCACTAAAACTGAAAGCAAAGATAACAAAGGTTGTCTCCCTAGAGCTCTTTCTTTATAGCCATAAAGATAGGCTTAAGACTTTAATGATGCTCTCGTAGGAATAAGAGCTGAAGAACAAAAGAGAGCATCAAGAAGCAAATAGCAAACACATTTAAGCCTAACATGCTTCATATGCATAGGAATATTGCAATAGAATAATTCATTGAATCACAAAGCAACTAGCATAGGAAGGCAAAACAAGCATAACTTCAAAATATTCACCATAAAGAGAGGAAACTTCTTATTATTAAGATATTTAGAACCAAGTCTCCCTCTCTCATTATAAATTTCAGTGGCATCATGGATGAATTTAACAATATAAGCATCACATAAAGCATTGTTACCATGATCCATATGCAAAAAGGTACTCTTACTCTCCACATAAGCATAATCTTTCTCATTGGTAATAGTGGGAGTAGGACTATCATAAACAACTTGAACACTATAGATTAATTGTGTATTAGGAGGGTGGTGTTCAACAAGGGAGTAATTCCCTCCATGATTATGACAAGTTTCATAAGGATAATTTCTCCTTATGTCATAGGTACCTTTATAATCACTATAGATTGGAGTTATAACATCATTATAGTAGAGAAGAGCATTATCATTGCTAGCAACTATATGTGTAAACATGTTGTCTTTATTCTTACTAGCAAAAGAATTATCAATTATCACATCACTAGTGGGTAAAGGATTTGTAATCCTATCATCCCCAAGCTTAGAGCTTTCCATGTCATTAGCAATATTGATATTAAATAAAAACATACTAATAACATCACCACCATCATGATTGTTATGCAAATAATAAAGTTCCAAAGGTTTTTTAATTTTCTCTTCGAACACATCATGTCCAAGTTCAAGGTAGAGCTTATAAAGCTCTCTCATATTTTTGTTGTTTTCCATTAAGCAAAACTAGTGAAAATAAAAACAAGAAACAAAAAGATTTAATTGCAAGATCTGGAGAAGATACCTTCACTTACCTCACTTCCCCGGCAACGGCGCCAGAAATAGCTTGATGTCTACACACGCTTCTACTCTTGTAGACTATGTTGGGCCTCCAAGCGCAGAGGTTTGTAGGACAGCAGCAATTTCCCTCAAGTGGATGACCTAAGGTTTATCGAACTCAGGGAAGTAGAGGTTGAAGATGGTCTCTCTCAAGCAACCCTGCAACTAAGATACAAGAAGTCTCTTGTGTCCCCAACACACCTAATACACTTGTTAGATGTATAGGTGCACTAGTTCGGCGAAGAGATGTTAAATGGCAAGTGATATGGATGGCAAAACAAAGTAATATAAATCTGTAATAAAAAGTGCAGCAAGCAAACAAGTGGTAAACGTGAGCACAAATGGTATTGCAATGGTGGAAACAAGGCCTAGGCTTCATACTTTCACTAGTGGCAACTCCCAACAACATTAACATAATCGGATCACATCATATTTCCCATAAAACATGCAATGGAGACGCACCCGGAGGTCATTCCTTCGTGGTCAAGAGAGGACGAGAATTATGTAGGGCTACAAAAGCACACCTCAAAGTTCGTAGTACTCAATCTAGGGATTTCCCAATGTCACCGCGGCCATCCAAAGAGAGTCCCACAATCACCACAACATATCTAAAGGATAGTCAAAGACAAGCACCAAGAGACTCTCAATCTTCAATCAACACACAAAAAAGGAAATCACTCATGAAATTATTCTTCTAATCCATGTCCAATAGACCGCTGTCACCTTGGTCTCGGGGATTATACTAGATAAAGACAAGTGAGTACATCAATCCAATACAAAGAGGAAGGGGAAATATCATGGGATCACCCTAGATTAACTTAGCCTATGATCACAACGAAGATCACATCATGGGAGAGAGAATTGACCACATAGCTACTGGTAAGAACCTCAGCCCTGAGGAGGAACTACTCCCGCATGGACATGGTGAGGAGGAGGTTGATGATGGTGTTGATGGAGAGGTGCAGCCCCGCGAGGAGGAGACGGCAGGCGGCAGCCACGGAGGCGGCGGCGGCGGCCCTTGGGGGCACGGCGGCGGCGGCCCTAGGGGGCGGCGGCGGCCCTAGGGGGCAGCGGCTCCTTGGCCCCCCTTCTTCCTTGTGGATGGTGCTGCAATGATGCTGGTCCTCCCCCCCAAGACGGCGGCTCGGGAGGAGGAAAATTCGTGGCCCTTGGTGACCTAGGTTTCCTCTCTTTATATAGACTCTCGGATTCCCGTCATCAGATTTTGGGCCTGAGTAAAACGGGCTTTACTCGGCCGTCCGGACTCCGATTTGGACGAATTTTATATCCAGAAGCATCGCCTCGAAATTCCCCACAACTTTCGCAACTAGACTTTTTTCGTTTGACGTCGTCCTCGAGCCGGGACGTGACCATCTTTAAAAAACGTTCTCAGACAGATTTCAGGAAAGTCAGAGTCCTACTCCAATACGACTCTTTTTGCGTTTTTGTCAATTTCCAAGTAATTCCTACACAATAAAGTGTAAAACAAGATCATTGTGCACTTTGCAACCATTAGTAGGTTAGTCCAAATATGATCAAAAGTGTATGGAAGTGCATAAATATCATAGCAATGTCACACAAAAAGGGCATGGAGCAAGCAGAAATTATAGATACGTTTTGGACGTATCAGTGTGCACCGTGACCCCGTGACGGTAGTTCGAGTACTGCTTGAGGCAGTTCCAGCGCGCGTGGTGCGCAAAGCATGCCCAGCCGCCGCTCACGAGGCGCTCACGGGAGTGGGTAGTAGGCTTAAGCCCCGTTCCTTAAGACAAAAACCAAAGGCAATAAAACGCTGTGAATCTAGGAAAAACCCCTCCCTTTTTGCAAGAAGATGAAACTCCAAGTTTTAGTCCGAAAGGGAAGCAAATTAAACTACAGAAAGAGGGCAATAAAAAGAACCAATACGCCGCATCCGACACCTCGGCTAGACTTTGTCTTCTCATCAGCGCGGAGCTAAGTGCTTCCGCTAGGCGTGGGCATAGTCATTGGGGGACAGTGTCAACGGCCAGCATGGAGCATGGTGCTTCTGCTTGGACGTGGGGTGGAGCCCCCGTGAGGCCTGAGGGAGGCACTCAATAGACTCCGGGGTGTGTACAGCCCCACTCATTATTACGTGAGAGTGTCACGGCAAAGATCTTCATGGACATCTTTGGCTTCTGGACAGGGCCCCGCCCTGCACCTCCCCTACAACCGTTGGGGCGTCCGGAAACCAGGACAAGGCCAAGGGGCAAAGGGGATGCTGGCAGTGCCCTGGCGACCATACGCCCTCCGCCAGGGGAAAGGATCGCCGATGCCCGCCCCGGCAAGGACCTACCTCCGAGTGGCAGACACCGTCACCGCGACGGTGCTTTGCCCTGGGTAGTGCGGAGGGGGCCTGACTCCGGGCCTCCCCCACACAGCCTCGAGTGCGTTGCCTCTTGCTGCAACGGGGCCGCCATCCTGAGGTCCAAGGTCGTCGTCGCGGCTTGATTTTCCTACGGTCCACGGTCAGTGTAATCATGTCCTTGAGATATTGGCTGTACCAGGTGGCTGCTGTGGATGAATGCGTTGATGAAGCCCCATGGCGGCTTGCGGAGAGTCTCGGGCTCACTTGGTCCCGTGGCCTCGGCCGGTGGGGGAAACAGTTGAGGACTCCTTGGTGAGTACGGCAGGTCTGCCACGAGGGGCACGGCGATACCCGTGGCTCCTGCCCTTGAGCCGTTTCCTGGCCATCCATCATCTCCATCTTCTTGGCCTGGTGCGGGGCCACAATGAACGCAGGGCAGCATCTCGGCGAGGCCCCATGGGGGGCGCCCGAGCTTGCCGTATCCGCAGGCACTGCGCCCCCAGCCAAGCGAGCGGTGTTGCGGCCTAGTCCAGCACCGCGATGTCCTTCGGGTTCCTCGAGAAGAGGCGCACGAGCGCTGTGAAGGCCGACGCGCAAGCCTGGTAGCGCCCGTGAGGCGGGCAAGGTGCAGAAAGGCGCAGAGCCCCTGCACGCGGCATCCAGCGGAGTTGAGACACGCTCCAGCAAGGCGTCACGGCCGACCTCCATCAACCTGCATCAGAGCAATTCCTGTGCCACAACAAGCGCGGCCCGCATATTCACTTTCTCACGTCGAGTGTGTGGTGCTGTCGCCCTAGCGTAGCTTGAGGATCATGCGGTGAGCGGTTGCGGCGTGGTGTAGAAGCGAGCGGCAGCGGCCCACACGCCCGCGGTTGGCGGCACCGGGCGGTAGGCGAGCCGGCTGGAGCGTGGTGTTGAGGTCCCCATGGACGGGAGGTGCCTTCTGAGCAGGCCAAGCGGCCCAGGTCTCGGTGGGGCTCGAGGAGCGTCAGCCATGGAAACGGCAAGGTTGTGACCATTTGACCAGAGTAAGAGAGACTCCGAAGCAGCCCTACCTGGCGCGCCAAATGTAAGATTTAAGGCTCCGCAAAACCCTTGTAAGTTTGAACACTGGGGTGCGTACGAAGAACTCAACTCCCCCTATCAGTCTACTTGCCGTTTCTACAAACTAGCTCAAGGGACAAGAAAGAACACGACACAAGGCAGTTTACCCAGGTTCAGGCCACCTAGCGGTGACTGGCCCTACTCCTGCAATGTGGTGGATTACCTCAAGGTGGGCCGAGGAAGAACTAGTACAGTGGGTGAACCACCTCGCGAGGTGTGTTCTTGCTTGTGTGATGGTGAGGATGATCCGAATGATCCGTCCCCTCTATTGTGGTTGCTATCCTATATTTATAGTGGCCTTGGTCCTCTTCCCTCAAAATATAGGCGGGAAGGGATCCCACAACAGCCAAATTTGAAGGGGGACAACTAGTACATCTTATCCTGACTAAAGGTGGTCTTCGCCTGCAAAGCCTCTAATCCTGACGCCACGGTGGGCTCGACGATGGCCTCCGTCCTGCCGTCCTCGTGATCCTAGCTTGTCGCATAGAAATGGAAACCTTTGGTTGATTCCTCGGGACTCTACGCCTACGCTTGCCTCTTTAGCACCAAAGAGGAAACTGGTCGTCCTGCGCCCGCTGGCCTTGGTTGTCATGGCTTGCATCATCTGAACCTCACGAGGTGAGGCATGCATAGAGTTCTCCACCCCTCGGGAGCCATCCTAGCGAGACTATCCCCTCCGGAGCTCTTGATGTCGTCCACCTCGTGAGGCTTGGCCCCCTGCAAGGGGTCTTGCGTGTCGATGCTAAAAATGGGCCGTACCAGGCCGGTGGAGGTGCCATGCCATGGGCTACAGGAAGTTAAGTCGGGGTACCCTGGATCCTAGAATGCCGACAGCTTCATCCTTGCTAATCGTTTGTGCTCGCATTGCCATCACAGTCGGTGTTTTGTGGTTTTACCTAAAACCAAGCAGATTCCAGGCACGGGAGTTTTCCAGGCACGTACCAAACTGTCTCTACGTTTACGATGCCTGGCACATCACAAACAATTCATTATGGTAAACCATGAACGATAGGTAGACAATCACACACATTTAGCTTTACCGCATCGTATGTGATAGTGTCTAACATCACACACACTTTGCAAACGGCAACTGTGTGCATTGTTACACATGTTTCCTCTCCGTGAACCGTGTCAGATTATGATGTATATCGCACACGCTGTGCTTTATTGACCGTGTGCGTCGTAAGGACCTGCACACCGTAATTTTGCCCTAATTTAATTGATGCTATTTAAAATTGTACCTAATTTGAACTTGAAAGTAGGCTATAGCTTTATTCATATCCATCAGGTTCAAACAACCAATG
Organism: Secale cereale; assembly: GCA_902687465.1. NCBI lineage: Eukaryota > Viridiplantae > Streptophyta > Magnoliopsida > Poales > Poaceae > Secale > Secale cereale. The sequence continues at coordinate 598,848,404 of LR738711.1, read as the reverse complement.
CACTATTCGATTCACAGGTACATATGTTTAAAAATTACATAAGCACCAAATAAATAATGGTGAACCAGGGTTCTATACTTGTACTATTACATATGGTAAATAAAGAGGCGACATACATTCTGGTTGCTGAACAAGGTGAAGCGGAATGGGCCTATTGTGCTCTCCTAGATGCAGAAGACACGCACGACTCTAGTCCAACCCCTTGTGATGGTCGGCCACTAATCATGTAGTTTGAGAGGTAATCTTGAGTAAACTGCTCCAGGATCCACTGCAAAGAAAAAAAGATTCAGACGTTGTCATCTAACACAACTAATTATGGCAGTGAGAAGAAGGCTACATGTTTCTTACTTACCATCCCGCAGTTCACTATTGTCTTGCATAAGGTGTAAACAAATAGTTCGTTTGACATCTTTTGACACATTCTATTAACAATCTTTATCATTTTCCTCACTTGATGCTGGTTCATGAATATCTCATTGCCCGATACGCAGAAAGGGTCGATGTGTGGATCTTTGGAAATGACATATGTACCTAAAAGCACCAAGTTAATATTAGAAGCTAAACAACAATTGAAAAATGATGTAGTACAACACTCCCTCCATCCCATTATATAAGATTCTATTACATGTATATCTAGACATCATCTGAACATTAAGGTAACACTCTTCCTTATTCCTATGTAGCCCGGGATTGCATATTTAGTCATCCAGTACAATGCATGTTGCTATGTAGCCTCAGATATATTAAATATGGCCCTAGTTAACCTACTGATAAATGGGTTACAAATATATTTAGTGAAATGTCAGATTCAACGATTAATACCTTATCATCTCCTAGGCTATATGGTACTAGCTACCGATATCCTGAACAATGAGTACATATAGCAATGACATGAAACTAACATCAATGGAAAACATCACTGTTCTCAATATTGTCCGGTATGAGTACATATAAAGGCATGTTAAGAACAACAAGCTAAACATCCACCAAATATATCCATGGTAGACAACATAATCTACAAATGATAGCTTCAGTGTGCAGGCTTAAGCACGCTAGTTAACCAAAACAAGAAGTGGAAAGGTGTCTTAACTGCATTAGGCATAACATTTAAAAACAAGCAAATAGTCATTCAACATGGTATTGTGCAGGTCTAAAGTACACTAGTTATTGTAAAAAAACGAAAAGGCATGTTAACTACAACATCCTTAACAGCAACCAAATATCGTAATTCATAGTGGTATAGTTGAAACTGTTATTGATGAAATTCAACTGCATGGCAAATAGTTGCACATATAGAGCATCACATTCTGAAGAACTGACATAAACAAGGCATAAGGCCATCTCTAGCTGATCCTTTAAAAGTTAACGGACTAAAACCCTTAGTGGATATATATATATATACTCTAGCAATTTTTGGTCGTTTCTAGCCGATCCCCTAAACTTAACGTTGTAAACTTCAATTTGATCAAGTTCAAAGCAGGTTCAATCGAAAGTAGCATGCATTCAAACCTAAAAATAGATAGTTTTGCATAACTAAGCTAAACTACTTTCGATCGAAGAGGAGGTTGAGCCAATCCTTCCTCGTTAGGTACCGTGTGCCGCGAGCTGGGTCCGGGCCGGTGCCATCATCAGGGTCGTTGTGGAAGGCACTACTCTACTTGTCGACATCGATCTCCTCATCCTCGCCGCCCACCTCGACACCCTCCGCGCCGCCATCCTCGCCGCCTTCGACCTCGTCATCGGAGGAGAGCATGATATCCTCGCCGCTCCGCCTCCATGAGCTCCAGGTGCTGCCGGCGGAGCTCTTGCATGTAGGCCTCGTCGATGGCCTTGGCCTCGAGGCGCTCCCATGCCTCGCGACCCTCCCTTGCCATAGCCAAGCTCACCACCCCTGGCTCAAATAGAACGAGATCGACAGGACGTGTGCTGAAGGGGAAATTGAGCCTAGCCGCCACGCCGTGGCAGCGGACCTGTCAGTGGTCGTACTCCATGGACGCGAGCTCGGCCGTGTGGAAGCTACCGAGCCACTAGCGGGTGTGGGTCTCCCGATCCGTAATCTCGGCGACCCACGTCCCCGCCGCCACTACCGGACCCCAAGGTAGGACCTCATCGGCAGCCGAGCCCGAGGGAGGACGGGGAAGTCCTTGAACCGGCATAGGGGCACGACGACGGGTGGATCGGGCGACCAGCGATGATGGATCGATAAAGAGCCCGCGGAGGACGACGGAGACACCTCGACGGCCACCTCGCCGGCTTTGGGCGAAGAGGCCGCGATAAACCTCTTTTTGGCCATTGGCTCCTCGAGCTCCCCGGCACACAGGCTGAGATTGAGGATTGAGGCAGCGGCAGCGACCTACACATGGTTTCGAGCAAGGGAGGGGTGGTGTGTGTCTGTGTGAGCGGATGTTTTGGGGAGTGTGTGGTGTGTGTGGAGGGGGTCAAGGTGGTGGTTGAGGAAATATCGCGGCTACTAAAATTTTTACTAGGCGGGAGTAACAAGGTGGGGCTACTGAAAATTTGGATCAAGGGCGAGTAGATATTTTTGAGATTGCAGGGGATGTAGAGGCGGGAGTAAAATGCCGGGGCTACTGAAATTTGAATCAAGAGACTGATGCAGAGCAGGAGTAATAGACATCACACACAGTCCGCACATACTAATCGTGTGCTATCAAACATTATAACATTCGAGGCGATAGATATTTTTGAGATTACGAGGCAGTAGATATTTTCGAGACCAGGAGGCAAGCCTCGTGCAGCCCAATCTACTATGCTGATGTGAGGGACTGCATGGCACGGGAGTGGCACACGGGTAGTCTGACCAAACCGTGTTTGTTGCGTACCCAATCGCAGACGGTTTCTAGATCCAACTCGTGTGCTGTTTATAGATTTGGCAAAAAGAATAACGCGGGAGAGGGTCATAACATGAACACACTTGCAGGTGGACCAAAGATATGTATGAAAAGGGTGGTTTGATGTTCGAATACCCAATGCACAACTTTGATGTGGCACCTGTCGCACAAAAGCACCGTATTGCTAGTCAGCCACCCCCTACGAACCCCATTTCGTGTCGGCGGTAAGGGAATCCTGGCTACGCATGCATGGCCCCAAATAGCTAGGTCTGAAATCTCACCCTACTGTAACACAAAGCCTATAGGATTCCATCATATATGTATGGTCAAACTTCCCCTTTCGCTTCCCGACAAAGGTGGACTGTGTATCGACCCACAAATGTGTGATTGTGGCGTGAGATGGGTGAGACCACATCGAACCACATGTGGGTGGTCCTACTATAGGTATGAAAAAGGGTGTGGTGTGTGATATTTAACTACCATTCACAACTTTGATGTGGCATGTGTGCCTCGCAAATTAACTAGACTTCCCTGACCCCACGGAGGTTGTAGGTAGCACGAAGTAGCCCCCCCCCCCCAGACACACACGTCGGGGGAGGGCATCTCACCAAGATGTATAGTAACACGGACCAAGTAGAATCCAACTTGGTCATACAACCTCTCCCCGCTCGTTGTTGGTAAAAGTGATGGACATCCACACAACCCCGCAAAATGGGCTAGCTTGTCACCGATAACCTCGCGAGGGAGTATTGTATGACGACAAAACCACATTGTGCACGTGGCCCAAGTATGTATATGGAAGTGGTGTGTGTGGTGTTTGAATACCCAATGCACAAATTTGATGTGGCACCATGCTTTGGGACCATAAAATACCCATACCAAGTGAGGGTTCACGACGCATATCATGCACTCCAACTTAATTAGGCTTTGAATGGGTCGACCTACTATACGATAACTTGAAGCACAGAAGAAGAATCCACCCTGGTAACATTTCTTGTCGTTCGTCGAAATGATGGACGTCCATGCGGGCCCACAAATATATATAGGCTTGCCGCCCATAACCAAGCGAGTGAGAGTGTGTCCAAAGACAACCATTATTGCATGCTTGTGTCCCGAACATATTTATGGAGGTGTGTGATGCATGCAGATGTGTTGAACACCCCACCCAATGCACAACATTGATGTGGTGCATGTGTTGAAAATCGCAGAGGTCCCCACATAGAGCAAGAGGTCGTTCATGACTTGTCGTGTGCTCGCCCCCCTTCAATTCATCGGGATGGATTCATGTGTACAGATGCACTATTATATATATGTAATCTCACATCATGATCTATATCAAGACAAAACAAAAAATTAATCTCCTCCTAAGTCAAATTAGTTAACCTCTCTCGCACTGTAGGTGAAAGTGATGGGCCAAGCTGGTCACACCCCTTGAAATGTACTATATATACACCTAGTAACACAACCCTAAAAGAATTAGTCCTCCTTGTTCGTCAAACGTACCTCTCTCTCGCTGGGTCAAAGTGATGGATGACGAACTCACGGGCCCAACACAGAAGCGAAGCGTAGATCGCACGTGAGTTATCATCCTGTATAGGACTACGTACCACCATCTACATGTGGCCCAAAGAGCTATTTGTGTGATGATTCAATACGCAATGCACAACTTTGATGTGGCACCACGTATATAGGAAACCAAAAAGTCCCTACAGAGAGCGCGGAATTCATGACGCGTGGTATGTGCTATATGTATGCCCCCATTCGACACATGGTATATATATGTACTTCTACTGTACAGCATAAACCAAAAAAGAATCATTCGTTAATGATCAAATTAACCTCTCTCTCTCTCTCATTGGGTCAAAGTGATGGAGGACAACCTCACATGTCCACAGATGGACGCGCCACACGCAAGTGAGTTCCTGTATATGGGGCAACCACCACCTGCATGGTATTGCGTGATGTTTGAATACTAATATAATGTACAACTTTGATGTGGCACCTGCCCCTTGAACCGAAAAGTCGCCACATGGAGCAAGGTTATGACACGCATATATAGAGAGTATTCATGTTGTCCCATCTTTGACATGTACATACTCCTAAACCGTTTATATACGTAACACAAACAAAAAAAAACCATCCTTGTTGGTCAAATTAACCTCTCTCTCGTTGTACGTTCAACTGGTCGATGATGACCTCGTGGGCCCATAGAGAGAGGCACACACGAGCGATGTCATCGGACAAAACCACCGCGTGCATGTGCCTGTGTGTTATGTGATGTTTGAATACCCAATGCACAACTTTGACGTGGCATATGCTTCGCAAACTGGAAACACACTACACCACGATGCGTGTGGCCCCCTCACTTCAAGCCGGTGGGAGTGTGTATGCACGTGCTCGACCTTTGATATGGAATCCCACCATGATCCACACCACACACATGGCAATATGAATCTACTTTTTGGTAAAATGCCTCTCATTGTCGGTGAAAGCTGAAAACCGTTGCGGGCTAACGAATGTTTACGTCGCTGATAACCGCACGAGAGAGAGTGTCCAAGAGGACCACCAATGCATGCATGTGTCCCGAACATTATGTATGAAAGGGCTATGTAATGCTTTAAATAACCAATTCATGACTTTGATGTGGTATATATGACTCACAAAATTCTCAATAATCCCACAGGGAGGTTTGCGACTCGTAGTGTATTGCCGGACCCCTCCCCCCACCCCCACACACACAGACACACACATCCCGCACCACCACAGCCACTCTGAGGCATGTCAAACTTTTTCTGCAATGAACATGTGACCAAAGGCGGAGTGTCATGTGAAAATAAAAAACAGACATCATCCAAGTGTTTTTATACATTGATTGATTTCCTAGGGATTTAATGTGCAAAATTCAAATTTGAGCTACATATGCACCAAAATGGGTCGCAAAATCATATGTGTCCCTTAGTGCATGTTTCCCTGTGCAAGAGATTTCAAAATATTGAGATTTGTTTTAAATTCAGTAAATCCAAAAATTAGTTGAAATTCATGAAACTTATCATGGTGTCATATATGGACACCAGTAGACTGTGATATTGTATTTTTTCATCAATGAGACCCGTTTTGATATAATCTTCTTACAAACGAGAGATTATTAAAAACTGGCAACCAATATCTCATACAGATTATTTATTCACACCGTGTGCGTTAGACCGTGCCATGCTTCAGTTAAGCGGTAAAGCGGCAGAATGAATCATCAATAAACCAAAAAAGTATACGTGCTGCCACACGCCCCCTGTGCCGTGCGAGTAGGCGTGAGTTGATGGGACGCATGCGAGCAATCCTCCGCGCGGACATACCGGGAGGCGTGCGTGCAAGTGTGTGTATTGATGGGAGGCGTGCGAGTAGTTGTTTGAAATGATGGTAGGAATGGGAGAAGTTCGCCGCGTAGGCTCATTGGGAGGCGAGATAGCTTTTGACTGTAGCATGCCTCGCTCCCACTAGTTCGTATTAATTGCGTGCCCGAGCCGCCAGCCATAATAGGCGGCTGCACCCCCAGTCCACAGTGGTCACCAACGTATCGACCTTGGAGTGTGCGAGGATACCCCGAAGTGCATCGTCGGAGGGAGTGGCAATGCTGGGGCTGGTGAAGCACCCGCGCAAGGTGTGAAGCTAGGCACAGAGGTTGGCGTCGCCGCCGACGAGGTCTCGCGCGGGCAGCAGCAGGACCTTGACTTTGTCGGCGCCGTCGTGCGCCCCCTAGCCAGAGCCAGAGACTCTGGCAACGATTGCTACTCCCTCGGAAAACTAGTTAGTCGTCTATATACCCATTTGTGCGGCAAACATATCATGTGTTTTTCTCTGGTTACTGATGGCTTCTCGCCCCTCGTTGGTTACCCCAAGTGGAAGGTTGAGATGTAGCGTAGCGGCAAATTTCCCTTGGCAAAGGTACCAAGGATCGAATCCCGTGAGACTCCGAGGGTCGACAAGTAGGTGTCAACAGCGCCAGAAACTTAGCGGTCGACGGGACCTGCACACAGATACAGATAACTTTGCTCCCAACGAGTACAGAGAGGTTGTCAATCCCTCCGGCCTTGTTGTTTACAAAGGATCAAACACAAGAGATAATAATGATAGCTATGACTGCAACTAGGAAATAAAAACAGGAAGTAAATAGAAGGTGTGATCAGCGGTGGTAATATGGACCGGGGTCCCATGATGTTCACTAGTGATGTCTCTCTCCCAAAAGACGATAAAACAGCAAAGCGAGGTAAACAAATTACAGCTGGGCAATTGACAGGATTATGTGCGCTAACCAATGCTAACTATGCTGCAAAGAAAGGTAGAGGCTCAAAAGCATGGGCGGTACGCCAAGGCAAGTAAACCGAAATCCATCTGCATCTACTACTAATCATCCACCTTGAGATATCTATCCAGAACATCTCGCTGGTATTAAGTTGTGAATCCCACCCAAAGTGTAAACTCAAAGCAACAGACAACTGCATTAAAAGAACTTTGCGTAAAGTAAACAATCCTTGCACCCGCAAGTACCAGCACCGTTGTTTTCTCCCTTGTGGCAACAGCACATCCCCTAGACTCATGTTTCTGTCACTCAAGCTAGTCATCAGGGGGCATGAACCCACAATGAAGCATAACGCTCCCTCTTGGAGTTACTACCTACTACTTGGCCAAAGCAATAAACAGCAACGGAGAACATGCAAGAATTACTCAAGAACAAAGATATAAAAGAGGTGAATCAAATATATTACTCAAACACAATATGAACATAGTCTCATAATCCATCAGATGCCAGCAAACTCAGCAAAGCAACAACAGAAAGATTACATATGTGCCTCGATCATGTAGGGCAGCTCACGAGGTCTAAACCATGAAGAGCAAAGAGGGGAGGAGAACATCACATAGCTACTGATCATGGAACCATGGTCCAAGGTGGACTACTCACGACTCATCCGAGAAGCGTCCATGGTGGTGGAGAAGCTCCCAGTGGTGGTTCTCCCCTCCGGCAGGGTGCTGGGAAGAGTTCTCCTGATGCTCCCGATCTTGGAAGCGCTGCGGCAGCGGAACAGAGGCGAGATCGCGAAAAAGGGTTCTGTCCTCGAGGGTTTCGGGACGAGAGGGATATATATGCGAAGGGGGGCAGCAGAGGCGGAGCAGGGGCCCCAGGCGCCCCCTGGCGCGGCCAGGGGTTGGGCCGCACCAGGTGGCCGCCTGGGCCTCCCCTAGCTCCCCTCTGGCCCATCTTTGGTTCTTCGCGAAGCTTCCTGTACGCTGATTTTTCCTGTATTTTCCCTGGAATTTTTGGAGCACTTTTAATATGGGGGAAACCTGAAATAGAAAAACAGCATAAAACAGGAACTGGCACTGTGGTGCACTGAGTTAATAGGTTAGTCCAAATATGATCAAAAGTGTATGGAAGTGCATCAATATCATAGCAATATCACACAAAAGAAGCATGGAGCAAGCAGAATTTATAGATACGTTTTGGACATATCAACATCCCCAAGCTTAATTCCTGCTCGTCCTCGAGTAGGTAAATGATAACAAGCATAATTTCTGTGGTGACATGCTACCAACCATATAAGAACTTTTTAAGTAAAGCAATCAAGGCATGTAATTCAATTCAAGTCATAACAAGCAAGATTCTATATTAGCATTGTAACAAGCAACATAAGAACATAAAGGTGCAAGAGCTCTCGCTGTCCGTGACTCGAATGTCTCCAAATGGTGTTTGCGTGCAAGAAAGGCGATAGGGATATACGAGAGAATAAAACATAGTTTTTGTATTGTTGAGAACTTAATCTACTAAAGTTTCACACTTGGTCTTCTTTGGAATCTTATCTTGACTCATCCCCAGACCACTAGTCAGGTACAAGTCAAAATGATCCACTCCCTTTCGATATTTTGAGCACTCATGCAATGGATGAGCGTAAGCAAGAAAGTTGACACTTAGGATGGCAAAGAGAGAAAAATGATGAAGGGGGAAGACAAAAAAGGTGTGAAAGGCTCACATCAATGAGGACAATCATAGGCGAGAGAAAGCCAAATGATAGATATGATGTGAGGAGTAGGGATTGCCATGCAACGGATGCACATATGAGCTAAGGTAAGCTCTCCAATGGAACTAGTGGGGGTGCATCCAACTTGCTCGCTCAAGAAGACCTAGAGCTCTTTTGAGGAGGCTCATCATTGGAATATACAAGCCAAGTTCTATAGTGTGAAGGTCCCCACATAGCTATATGCATGAATGATAATCTCTATGGAGTACAAGCTATAAGATGAAGTACGAGTGTGGATCTCTCAAAAGGAATAGTAGTGTGCCCCCTTCTCTCTTTTTATCTCTTTTTTCTCTTTTTTTATTTTTTTGTGGCCTCAATGGCTCTTTCTATTTAACTCTCATTTGTCCTCTTTGGGATCTTTTGATTTGTCCTCTTTGGGATCTTTTCCTCACTTTAGGGGCAACACTCTATATATTACAAGAAGTATAGAAGATCTTTCACACTTTACAAAAGTACTCAACATAAAGAAAATGAAACTGTCATGATGTATGCAAATGTATGCCTCTGCCGGTGTAGCAGGATATGCAATGATACTAGCGCATCATGTAGCAATGATTAGGGCAAGGCCCAACTAGCATGCGGCTCATCGATCAAGCAAAAGCATGTATGACATGAAGATCAAGTCATGAGAAGATGGATGTTGCATGGCAATGTATCTCAGTAAGGCTATGGAAATGCCTTGATAGGTAGGTATGGTGGCTGTTTTGAGGAAGGATATAATGAGGCTTATGATGACAGAGCATATCGTGCCAAGGATTTGGATGCACCGGCGAAGTATGCACCAACTCTCGAGGTGAGAAAGGGCAATGCACGGTACCGAAGAGGCTAGAAAAATATGGCTAGGTGGAAGTGTCAACTTTCGAAAACTCACATTAGTCCGAAGAACTCATGCACTTATTATCGGTAACTCTCAATCTAATTAGGAGGTTCACAAAGAGACAAGTACCCCGAGGAGGAGTGTATGGGGGTTTGGTTATCCTTGCGCATCCTCGACTCATGGTACGTGAGTGTACTCTAATATTCGATCCCTCCAAAGATTAGTGATCCATCTAGTAGCTAAAGTTCTCAACTATTTTGTAGGTTTTCGAAAATAAACACGGATTTCCCAAAATACGACATCTATCACTAATAGGCTAAAGCTCTTGACACCAAAAGTTCAGACATTACTCATGGCAATACCTCAAAACTATTGCAAGTTACTACTAAAATTAAATAGCAACCTCAATTACCTACTTTAAGTTAAGACACACAACTCAGTGCAACAGGCAAACTCTCTGAACAAGATAAACATGAAAAATCAAGAGAGTTCAGCAACCAACTAAACAAAAGCTCTTTAAAAAGAAAAGCATGAAAACTAAGAGCTAAACATGACAGCAGCTATGGAAAGACAAAGAACACACACGGCAAAGATAAGCATGAAAATCCTATGTTGTGTTCTAGGTTGAAGTGGTGCGTGTTTCTCTCCCACACAAAGAAAGCTGGGTTCTAACTTGTTATGAACAGCAAGCAAAGCTAAAGAAAACTAAAAAAAGAAACTAAGAGCAAGACGCTCCAAGCATAGCACATAACGCATGAAGTGATAATTATAGTGGAACGAAAGACGAACTGATAATTGTCGATGGAGAAGGGGATGCATGGGGGCATCCCCAAGCTTAGACGCTTGAGTCTTCTTGAATATTTCTTAATGGTGCACGGGGGCATCCCCAAGCTTGAGCGTTTGACCCTCCTGAATCTTCTTTTATCATCTTCCCTCGCACACTTGAAAACTCCCTTCATACATAACTCAGCATAATCTGATTAGCGAGGTTAGTACCCACAATAAAATAATTTTTCCCTACTGGAAATAAAAATAATCTTGAAGAGCTACTGTTTCTCAAGATTGCCAAAAGGTTTTTGCAAAGAAAAAGCAAGCTCAAGGTTTGCAAAATGAAGAAAAGGCAAAACAGGACGGAATCTGTGAAAAACAGACCAGCAGGTAGTAAATAATTTTTTCGGGGCACTTCTGCAACTCAAATCAAAAAACTCAGAACAGACGCTCGAAAGCCGATTGTATAGAGCATGCTGTCAAAACAATTCAGATCAAAAAGATGATCTGGTGATTTTATTCGAATTTTTCTGTCCAAGGACAGAATATGTTTTCTGGACAGCACGTCACAACTTTTGAACATTCTTGCAATCGGAGGCTAAACTTGGCACAAAGCTGAAAAGAAAAGATACAATGATGATGCTACTGTAGTAACAAACATCAAGACACAACAAAAGCAAAATAAAACCTAATTCATTGTGGGCTGCCTCCAAAAGCGCTTTCTTTTATGCCTTTAAGCTAGGCATGATGCAAAAAGAGAAGATCAAGTTTTATCAAGAGTAAGAGAATAGCTAGCCCGTGTAACAGACTCAAAAGGCAACTTAATCTTCTTTCTAGGGAAGTGTTCCATCCCTTTCTTGAGAGGGAATTGGAATTTTATATTCCCCTCTTGCATGTCAGTGATAGCACCAACGGTGCGAAGAAAAGGACATCCCAAAATAATTGGACATGAAGGTTCACATTCAATATCCATAATAGTAAAATCAACGGGAACATAATTGTCATTGACAATGATAAGAACATCGTCGATCTTCCCCAAAGGTTTCTTACGGAAGAATCAACAAGACGAACACCAAAAGAACAAGGATCAAAAGGTTTCAATTCAAACATATCATACATTCTTTTGGGCATAACGGAGGTACTAGCTCCAACATCACATAAAGCATAGCAAGAGAAGTTATTCAACTTAATTTTAATCATAGGATCCCAACTATCTTCTAGCTTTCTAGGTATGGAGGCTTCTACCCTAAGCTTCTCCTCCCTAGCTTTGATAAGAGCATTAGTGATATGCTCCGTGAAGGCAAGATTAAGTGTGCTAGTGTGGGGATCTCTAGACATCTTGTGAAGAAAACCAATAACTTCAGAAATGGTGCAATTATCAAAATCAAGGTCACTACTATCAAGTAAAGTGGTAGTGTTGTCCTTTAGGCTCACTTGTTTGGTAGCTTCTATAGTCATAGGAGTTTCTTCTTCTACGGTTGAGGTCATAGCATCACCATTAATAGGTCCAATGGGACTAGGAGTGCATTGGGTGCTAAGAGTTTGGATATCCTCAACAACTTGGATAGTAGCAACAGTGTGGTGGGTAGGAAGGCTCTTAATCCTATCTTCTTCCTCCTTTTCTCTAGCCCATCTCTTTTTAAGTTTAGCCATCATCATAATGTTTTCATTAATTTGCACTTGAATAGCATTCATAGGAGTGGTCTTCCTCTCCTCAAGAGGAGAAGTTCTAATTTTAAGCAACTCTACCTCATGGGCTAAATTGTCTACCTTCGAAGAGAGATTATTTAGTTTGTCTAGTTTTTCTTCTACACTCTTATTGAAGGCCTTTTGGGTAGTGATGAAGTCTTTAAGCATAATCTCTAGTTCAGAAGTGGAGTTCTTGGTGCTAGGATAAGCATTGTTGTTCCCATAGGAATTAGAGGGGAACGGTCTAGGGTTGCTACCAAAATTACTCCTATAAGCATTGTTATTGAAATTGTTTCTAGAGATAAATTTCACATCTACTTGATCTTGAGCAATCAAAGAATTTAAAGGAACATCATGAGGATTAATAGAAGATTGCTTGGAAAGTAGAGACATGATCAAGTCAACTTTTTCATTTAGGGAGGAAATCTCCTCGACAGAGTTTACCTTCCTACCTGTTGGAGCGCGTTCGGTGTGCCATTGGGAATAATTGGTCATCATCTCGTCGAGAAGCTTCGTGGCAGCACCAAGTGTAGTTGACATAAAGGTTCCTCCCGCGGCCAAATCTAACAAGTTCCGCGAGGTAAAGTTCAAGCCTGCATAAAAAGTTTGGATAACCATCCAAGTAGTCAAACCATGAGTAGGGCAGTTCTTGACAAGAGATTTCATGCGTTCCCAAGCTTGGGCAACGTGTTCATTATCCAATTGTTTAAAATTCTTTATGTTACTCCTTAATTGGATAATTTTAGCAGGGGGGTAGTACTTCCCAATAAAGGCATCCTTGCACTTGTCCCAAGAATCTATACTATTCCTAGGCAAGGATTGAAACCAGATTTTAGCTCCTCCTCTCAAGGAGAAAGGAAAAAGCTTAAGCTTAACAATATCACCATCTACTTCTTTGTACTTTTGCATATCACAGAGCTCAACAAAATTATTTAAGTGCAAAGCAGCATCATCTCCACCGCCGGAGAATTGATCTTTCATAACTAGGTTCAGTAAAGCAGGTTTAATCTCATAACAAGGTGCTGAAGTGGCAGGTGTAGCAATAGGTGTGCAGATAAAGTCATTGTTGTTATGACTAGTGAAGTCACACAACTTGGTGTTCTCGGTGGAACCCATAGCAGCAGCAAGCAAGATAACTATTTTTGTGATTTTTGGTAAGGGACACTAAAGCAAAAACTGAAAGGTAAACTAACAAGACTAAAAAGCAAAGATAAAAGATAGCGTGCAACTCCCCTATCTTGAAGAGTGGAGTCCCCGGCAACGGCGCCAGAAACTTGCTAGATGGCTTCTCGCCCCTCGTTGGTTACCCCAAGTGGAAGGTTGAGATGTAGCGTAGCGGCAAATTTCCCTTGGCAAAGGTACCAAGGATCGAATCCCGTGAGACTCCAAGGGTCGACAAGTAGGTGTCAACGGTGCCAGAAACTTAGCGGTTGATGGGACCTGCACACAGATACAGATAACTTTGCTCCCAACGAGTACAGAGAGGTTGTCAATCCCTCCGGCCTTGTTGTTTACAAAGGATCAAACACAAGAGATAATAATGATAGCTATGACTGCAACTAGGAAATAAAAATAGGAAGTAAATAGAAGGTGTGATCAGCGGTGGTAATATGGACCTGGGTCCCATGATGTTCACTAGTGATGTCTCTCTCCCAAAATACGATAAAACTGCAAAGCGATGTAAACAAATTATAGCTGGGCAATTGACAGGATTATGTGCGCAAACCAATGCCAACTATGCTGCAAAGAAAGGTAGAGGCTCAAAAGCATGGGCGGTACGCCAAGGCAAGTAGACCGAAATACATCTGCATCTACTACTAATCATCCACCTTCAGATATCTATCCAGAACATCTTGCTGGTATTAAGTTGCGAATCCCACCCAAAGTGTAAACTCAAAGCAACAGACAACTGCATTAAAAGAACTTTGCGTAAAGTAAACAATCCTTGCACCCGCAAGTAGAAGCACCGTTGTTTTCTCCCTTGTGGCAACAGCACATCCCCTAGACTCATGTTTCTCTCACTCAAGCTAGTCATCATGGGGCATGAACCCACAATCAAGCATAACGCTCCCTATTGGAGTTACTACCTACTACTTGGCCAAAGCAATAAACAGCAACGGAGAACATGCAAGAATTACTCAAGAACAAAGATATAAAAGAGGTGAATCAAATATATTACTCAAACACAATCTGAACATAGTCTCATAATCCATCAGATCCCAGCAAACTCAGCAAAGCAACAGCAGAAAGATTGCATATGTGCCTCAATCATGTAGGGCAGCTCACGAGGTCTAAACCATGAAGAGCAAAGAGGGGAGGAGAACATCACATAGCTACTGATCATGGACCCATGGTCCAAGGTGGACTACTCACGACTCATTCGGGAAGCGTCCATGGTGGTAGAGAAGCTCCCGGTGGTGGTTCTCCCCTCCGGCAGGGTGCCGGGAAGAGTTCTCCTGATGCTCCCGATCTTGGAAGCGCTGCGGCGGCGGAACAGAGGCGAGATCACGAAAAAGGGTTCTGTCCTCGAGGGTTTCGGGACGAGAAGGATATATATGCGAAGGGGGGTAGCCAGAGGCAGAGTAGGGGCCCCAGGCGTCCCCTGGCGCGGCCAGGGGTGGGGCCGCGCCAGGTGGCCGCCTGGGCCTCCCCTGGCTCCCCTCTGGCCCATCTTTGGTTCTTCGCGAAGCTTCCTGTACGCTGATTTCTCCTGTATTTTCCCTGGAATTTTTGGAGCACTTTTAATATGGGGTAAACCTGAAATAGAAAAACAACAGAAAACAGAAACTGGCACTGTGGTGCACTGAGTTAATAGGTTAGTCCAAATATGATCAAAAGTGTATGGAAGTGCATCAATATCATAGCAGTATCACACAAAAGAAGCATGGAGCAAGCAGAAATTATAGATACGTTTTGGACGTATCAGTTACTCACCCCTTCTATAATTTTTCTGGAATACAAATCCTATGGTTATGTTCTCTTAGTCCATGAAATCAAAGTAATTAAGATCTGTTCGATGTACATAGTGTATTGGTTGTTTGAATATTATTTGTATAGAGTTAGTGATTAATTGTTTGTTCTGTACAAACGAGTTTTGCTAATAATCCCACTAGGGTTAGCTTGCGTGCTAATAATTCATGGCTAGATCTTGAGAATTAATTTTGAATGTCCTACAAATGTGTTTGTGCCTTATTTTCTTCCAGATCTTAAGAATTGATTTTGAATGTCCTACATGTATGTTTATGCCATTTTTTCTTTCAGATTGGTATATACACAGATGAGGCTCCGGCCAACACCGCCGCCGGATGTAGATCTTCGACCCGGCTGCATAGCCAGAAGCGGCCACGCCCCTCTGGACCTGAGGAACCAGTAGAATCTCTGATGGACCGCATCAGTGATCTCTCGTACGTCATCCTTGGGGAGATGATCTCCCTTCTCCCCACTAAGGATGGCTGCCACACACAAGTCCTCGCATCTCGGTGGCGCACTTTGTGGCGCGCTACGCCTCTTAATCTCCACTGTCGTCAGCTATCTGTCGATGATGATTCTGAACTCCCAGAGCCACCATCTCCTCCCACCAGGGATCCATTCAACACATCTGCATCCCGGCATGCTACTTGCTGCATCACGGTGGACGCCTGGCTAACATCCCATCAATTCGATAACCTCCAGCAGGTTGAGTTCTACCATGACTATGTATGTAACATACCACGAACCAATGTATCTGTGCCCTGACCACTGATGTCCATCTTGTGGTTTTCCTCCTCTCTCCACACCGCCACCTTCGCCCAGTGCCATCTAGCAGACAATTTGGTACAAATGCTACGACTCCCACTACTAAAAAAACTTGCACTTGTGGTGGTTGATCTGTCGCAGGCCGCACTACACAGCATCATCCACTCCAGCCGCCCTGCCCTGGAGCACTTGCTGCTTGTTTTTGGAATGGAAGTTCGTATCAATTGTCTCAAAATAAAGTCGCCCCACCTTGTAAGCATGGGAATTTATTTTTTTGGACATGATCTCATCATTGAAGATGCTCCTTCACTTCAAAGGTTGCTACTTGATTCTGTTATTGTACCTTCGCAAATAACTGTAGTATCTGCGCCTAAATTGGAGACCTTGAGTGCAATTCGTGATCCTTTTAGATGGTTCAAGATGGCGTTTGGCTCCACACAAATTGAGGTACTGTATATTATTCATGTAAAATTTTGTAATCTGCATTTTTCATTTGTGCGCATAAGTATCATCTTGGAGTAGACTTTTGGTAGTAATATTATTTTCTATGCTCAATGAAGAGCTTGTCCATCCTATCAGTGCTGGTAGATTCAGTCAAGACCTTACATATCAGTATGTGGTGTTTTGATTTGAACATGATTATTGGCTTGCTGCAATGCTTTCCATGTCTAGAGAATTGGTATATAAAGGTGATGATTTCACGCACATTGAAAGCCCATATATAATGTACTATAATTAATCGATCAGCTATCACTCTTTCAACATAATATTTTTTACACATTAAGTGGTTTCAGTCTTCATCTCTATTTATGGACTAACACATGTAGAAAAAAGTATAACCAACTGATGGTTCAAGAAGCACCGGGATTTTCTCAGATCTCATGACATTCGTTTGAAGACAGTAATGCTGGAAGGATATACTTCCAACAATGCAAACACTAGCTTTGTCACATTCTTGATGTTGAATGCGAGGGTACTATTGTCCGTGACGATTAAGTTTTTCAACAAGAAATTTCTTACGGATGCAAGTGTTGAAAAGCATAAAAAGATGTTTCAGGTGGACCTAAGGGCTTCTGACCGTCTTCTGTTTACAACAGATTTTCATCATGGACCAGTAGAATTTCTGGCCGGGGATGTTGATTTTATAGATCAGACCGATCCATTTGATAGTGACTGCCAAAAACTTTGGTTGAGTTAGATGTCAATGTCTCGTTCAATCTGGATTTTGTCTAAACCTGATGAGTAATTAATCTTCGTGCTTTTTACTGTTTGTAAGCTGGGGTTAGATATTGTTGCCCTTTTTAACTTGGCTTTGACCCATACTTTCTTTCATACTGGGCCAATGGCTTGCCATTTCTGTAATTAAGACATAAATATTATAAGAATTCACAACATAGGGAAAGAACATTACTCTCGTGGGATCCTTGAGATCTTTTCATTGCAGAACTGCAAGTTTTTAGCGCCCACCAGCACCCACAAACTTATTTGCAGCTAGCACACCAAATGGGCTATAATTCTTAATAAGAAAAGCCGCATGGTAGTGACAGATTTGGATTTTTCATCTGGGACCCATGAGGAAAAAGCCTATCCAGGGCAGTGTCAACTCGACAGTAAACATTGAGAAACCTGGTTTTTAAAATTACTGTAAATCTGAAACTCGCCTCAAAATCATGATACTTGGCATGGTGTTATGACATAGCACCAACATGCTGTGGTAAAAAATTATTCCAATTTGGGACAAGTTTTGGTACAAACTTCTTACAAACTGGAGCTTCTCTCAAAAAGGCTCATGGTTCCGAGAGGAACCTTGTCACCTATGTGTGCAAAATGACATACAATATCACTTCTCGCCTTGATTTATTTTACAGAGGCAACATGCAACTATAGTAGCGTCGTCCTAAAAATATGAAATTATTCATGGTTCGTTTTCCCATTTTATACATTATTTGAGTTTTCTAGGCATTTTGGAACATACTTTGGTGTGTGCAAAGGTCATGTGTGTACTAGCCACATATGTAATTGGATGTTCAATCCCTTTATGGGATCAAGTCCTCATAAGTTATAAGTAAATATGATGTTGTTCTGTGTGCAATGACATTGCACACAGACCATACTGGGGAACCCGTCGGTGATGATTTCATCCACCGTTGACAATTGTATACCACCAAGCGTTTGCCCACAACACACACAGCTTATTAGCAGCAATCATCTGTATTATTATCGGCCTTCGCACACAATTCTGATTACAGACTTGTTTGCGGTGTATCACACATATCCTGTTAAATTGAACCGTTTCAGTTCTCTTGGGTAAAAGTAAACAGTTCATCGAAGTGAACCGCATGCTGTATAACGCACACACCTTGATTTGGCTAACCATTTCTTTTGTGTTTCCTAATCACAAACAGTTCATCCGAGTGAACCGTATGTTGGACATCGCACACACCTTCATCGCATACAGTTCATTCAACTGAATCGTATGTCCCTCATCGCACACACAACTAAAATATGAACCATGTTTGATCTATCCTTCATCGCAAACGTTTTGCATCTTTTTTTACGATTATTTTAGATCACCGTTAGTGATTAATGCATCACACACAGTTTCGTCGAAGGGTCTCTCATCATAGTGTCACATTAGCAGCATCCTGCAGTAGTGCAGGTTTATGCACCGGCGAAAGTTGTGCGGCACGAGAGAGGCTAGCAATGGTGGAAGGGTGAGAGTGCGTATAATCCATGGACTCACATTAGTCAGAAAGAACTCACATACTTATTGTAAAACTTTATTAGCCCTCGAAGCAAAGTAATACTACGCATGCTCCTAGGGGAGAGGTTGGTAGGAGTTAACCATCGCGCGCCCCTGACCTTCACACAAAGATAGAAAATCAAGGATAAATTGTGCTCCAACTTCCCGTCATAACGAGAGACTGTATGTGCATGCTCCGGGAATCACAAACCTTAACATCAATATCTTACTAAAAATGATCATCCACTAGTACCTCCCACATAATATCATCTCTATATCGCAAAACTTTTGCAAGGAATCAAACATATCATATTCAGTGCTCCACAAGTTTTATGTATGATTTTATGACTAACCATGCAATTGACCAATTCATGTTGACTCTCGAAATAGATATAAGTGAAGCATGAGAGTTTAATTCTTTATACAAAATACCATGCTCTAACAAATATAAGTGATGCAAGAGAGCATTCTATTTGCTATGTAGAGAAACAACCAATCCAAACCGCAAATGATATAAGTGAAGCACATGAAGTGTTCTATAAAGCCATACTCAAAAGATATAAGTGAAGTGCAATGATCATTCTATAAATCAACCAAGGACTATCTCATACTAGCATGGTGCGTAAATGAAAAGTGAAAAACAAACACAAAAGGCACTCCAAGAATTTACGCATATCATGTGAAGAAAACAAAAACCAAAAACATACTGATACTTGTTGAAGAAAGATGCGATGCCTTCGGGTCATCCCCAAGCTTATACACTTGAGTCTCCTTGAATATTTTATTTGGGGTGCCTTGGGCATCCCCAAGATTTAGTCTTGCCTCTCCTCCTTCTTCTCATATCGAGACCTCCTTGATCTTTGAACACTTCATCCACACAAAACTAAACCGAATCTTTATTAGCGGGGTTAGTGCGTATAACAACCAAATCCCATCATGTAATGATGTAACATTATTGTATAATTATAATCAAACATTACCCACTGTATGCTATCACAATTCTATGGCCCCAAGTCAAGGAGGTTTCAACAAGATTTCAAACATAAGCAAATAATGAAGCTATAACAACAATTTGTGAAAATAGGATAGTCTGTAAAGATTTGAATTGAAGTCATATTCTGTAGTCTAATTTTTTTTTTTGAAAAATTAGGACGTGATAAACAATTTGTATAGATGTACTGTGTAAAAAAATCAGAAATTTATGACCTTCCAGTAAGAAATGTAAATTCATGCTCTACAACCAAAGTTTCTGTCTATGCATCGCACATAACAACCAAACAATCTAAACTTCCTAAAGGCAAATCTTGGCGCATTATTTTATAATACAATGACTTTGTACAGGGGCTAATTATTTTTGCAAGAAACTTCCATGAAAAGTTCTACATTATTTCCATGAACATGAACACAAGTGTTCAAGGTTGAACCCCATTTCTGCAAAGCCTAACCTTCAACCGCTTCTCTTTTTGAATAAGTTTTAAGTTCCCCTCTATATTTTTTTTTCAAACTTTATAAAAGCACTCAACAGAAAATAGATGACTCTCTAAAACTTACGGGTTGTCTCCCTGGCAGCGCTTTCTTCAAAGCCATTAAGCTAGGCATATAGTGCTCAAGTAATGGATCCACCCAGATCCCAAGGTATATCAAAGCCAATTTAAATTGACAATGATTTATAATTTAGTATTAAGCACAAAGTAATGTGTGTCATGCCACAACGAAGTCTAACTCTCTTCCTATGCATCGGTATGTCATAAAGGAACAATTCGCGGGCATCAAGTAAAGGCCAATGCATAGTATAAGCAGTTCTTGCAATTTTATCGTGTTGGAAACATAGAGAGGCGAAGTTGTAGTTCATCTCTCGTAATAATTGCAAGTAGGAGCAGCAAGCACATGCATATTATATTCATGAAAATCATCATGTGTAGTGGTAAAACGCAACCCATCAATATCATCCTTAATAAGTGTAAACTTCTCCGATATAGTGTAGTTGGGAGAATTCAAAAAGATAATAGGACTATCACGTGTGGGTGCAATAGCAACAATTTCATGTTTAACATAAGTAACTATAGGAAGTTCATCTCCATGGGCATAATTCATTTTGGCATCATGGCCACAAGCATAGCAAGCATCAATTTCACCAAAAAGGGATATTTCAAATGAATCAACGGGATCATAGCAATCACTCTTCGGTAAGTACGAAGGGAAATTAAACAATGTATGCGTTGAGGGGTTACTCTCATTAGAAGGTGGGCACGGGTAGCTAATCCTCTCTTCCTCCTTTTGTTCTTCGCTCTCCTCATCATCTTTTTCATCCAATGAACTCGCGGTGTCATCAATTTCTTCTTCCATAGATTCCTACAAAATATTAGTCTCTTCTTGGACATCAGAGACTTTCTCAAGAAAGTTATTAATGTCGGAATTGTATTCATCATTATCATAGCAATATTTAATTATAGCAATGTTTTTAGGTCTATAAACATCATCATCAAAATCTTCATTCTTTGGAGACAAAGATTCAATTTCATAAGCACCCTTAAAACAAATTCTTCTATTCGGTCCACATCATAGTAATCATATCTACCATTAGCATAACAAGCTAAGGTTTAATTATCATTAAATTTGCATGAGAAGGGAAGGTGTGGAGCATTCATCCTAGAGCAACAAGTATAATCACATCTTGAGCATAAATTCCAAGCATACCAATTCAACATACCAATTAGATCCCATAAAAGATTCCCTTTATGTGTCAAGCGATAATCCCTATTGTATTCACGTTGATCCAACGCGTCTCCCATTATCATGTTGAATGGGGTTTTCTTAGGATTATCAAAGTAATTCATAATATTTTTCACATAATGAGCATCGAGGGTTTTAGGAGGTTCCCCATCTCCATGAGTAGCAAGTACAACTAATGTTTTTGGTATTTCATGTTCCATATCCATAACTAATGATAGAGAACAACTCAGGAAATAAAAACTACTTAGTGATAAAGCAAACAAGCACACACGAGAATATTCACCCCACGCTATTGCTTCCTGAAAATGGTGCCGGAAGCAAGAGTGTCGAACCCACAATTGTAGGGGATTGTTTGTAGCCTTTTTTGATAAGTAAGAGTGTCGAACCCAACGAGTAGCTTAAGGTAGAACAAATATTCCTTCAAGTTCTATCGACCACCGTACAACTCTACGCACACTTTTTGTTTGCTTTATCTAAAAGAAGAATAAAACTAGGAGTACTTTGCGAGAGTAAAACTACGAATGAATTGCAAGGTAATAATAGTAGATAGCCTTTGTCAAACAATAAAGTCATTTGTCCCTAGATGATTGATAGCTAAACTGGTGATCATTGTCGCAATTTTATATGAGGGCGATGCATGAGCTAACATACTATCTCTAATTGGATCATATGCACTTATGATTGGAACTCTATCAAGCCTCTACAACTACTAAAGATCATTAATGTCTTAAAACCCAACCATAGCATTAAGTATGAAGTCCTCTTTATCCCATACGCAATGACCCCAAAACTTTGGTCTGTGCTTCTGTCACTCATGCCACCCACCATAAGCGAACCAAGAACATATTGCAACACCATACAACGGGGATCCCTCCGGTTGCACGACACGTAGGGCACCGTAAGACAGGGCCGAAATAAAATATACATCTCAAACCAATCATGATCATCTATCAACCCATAGGACAAAACATATCTACTCAAACATCATAGGATAACCACATATCATTGGATAATAATATATAGTGTTGAGTACCATGTTTAAGTAGAGATACAGCAGGAAGAAGGGGTGTTACACCGCTGCATAGAGGGGGGAAAGTTGGTGTTGACGGTAGCAAGATTGTTAATGTAGATCGTCGTCACGATCCTAGCCCCGGCGGTACTCCGATGCCACCGAGAGAGAGGGGGAGAGAGCCCCCTCCTTCTTATTCTTCTTTGTCCTCCTCCCAAATTGGGATGAGGGTTCCCCCTCTGTTCCATGGCCACCATTGTGGCACTGGGGCGAGAGCCCCTCCGAGATTGGATATGTCTCTCTGTTCTTTTATGTTTCGCGTTCCTGTTTTCTGGCCCTTCACCGTTTCTTAAATTTCCAGAGATCCGTAACTCTGAATGCGATAAAAAATTACAAGAATTTTTTCCATTAATTATCTTTCTTGCACCGGAAGAAGGGCTCCAACCGACCTTCGAGGAGGGCAAAACCCACCACGACGCGTGTGGGCCTTAGGGCACACCCAGGTATCTTGTGGTGGCTGTGGGCTCCCGTTTGCGTTGATTCCAACTCCCAAAAATCAAATATATTCCAAAATAATTCTCCGTAAATTTTTATTGCATTTGGACTTCGTTTGATCTGGAATTTCTGTGAAACAAAAAACATGCAACAAACAGGAACTGTCAGTGGGCACTGGATCAATAGGATAGTCTGATAAATCATATAAATTGTAACCAAAAAGATGTAAAAGTTGTATAATATTTGCATGGAACAATCAAAATTTATAGATACGACGGAGATGTATCAGCGTGCGAGGGTTAACTCCTACCATCCTCCTCCCTAGGGGCATGTGAGTAGTACTTTGCTTCGAGGGCTAATAGAATTTTACAATAAGTATGTGAGTTCTTTATGACTAATGTGAGTCCTTCGATTATACGCACTCCTATATTTCCGCAATTTGCTAGCCTCTCTGGTACCATGCAATGCCCTTTCTCACCTCAAGATTTGGTTGAAACTTTACTGGCGGATCCAAACCCCATGATATGATACACTCTATCAGACATAAGCCTCCTAACATCTTCCTCAAAATAGCCACCATACCTACCTATCATGGCTTTCCATAGCCATCCCGAGATATATTGCAATGCAACTTCCAGCGTTCTGTCACAATACTTGTGTCTTCATTGTCATATTACTTTGCATGATCATATAGAGCTAACATGATATTTCTGGCAAAGCCAGCATTCATCATTGTTATACATGTTATGCTAGATCATTGCACATCCTGGTACACTACCAACGACATTTATTTTGAGTCATATTGTTCTATTTATTGAGCTGTAATATCGAGTTGTAAGTAAATAAAAGTGTGATGGTCATCATTATTAGAGAATTTTCGCAGTGAGGAATGGATTATGGAGACTATGATTCCCTCACATGTCAGGATGAGACATCGGATGAAAAAATAGGCCAAAAAGGTCCCAACAAAACTGAGTGGAAAAGAGATAAGGGGCAATGTTACTATCCTTTTCCACACTTGTGCTTCAGAGTAGCACCATGTTCTTCATATAGAGAGTCTCTTGAGTTGTCACTTTCATATACTAGTGGGAATTTTTCATTACAGAACTTATCTTGCATATTCCGATGATGGCTTCCTCAAATGCCCGAACTTCCATGAGCAAGCAAGTTGGATATACACCCACTTTGTTTTCTTTACAAACCCTACTCCTCGCGTTGATATCGATTGATGGGCATCTCCATAGCCCGTTGATCTACCGAGTCGATGTGAGACTTTCTTCCTTTTGTCTTCTCCGATTGATTTCTACCACTACATTCTATTCCACCTAATGATATGTCCATGGCTCACACTCATGTATTGCGTGAAGTTGAAAATGCTAAAGCGCGTTAGAAGTATGATTCAATTTCCTGATTTTACACAAAGGTGCTCATGATTTATATTTATGCGGTGAAGGCGGAGTCGTGTCATGCTTAACATGATAAAATGAGCGGGGATACCATTCGTTAAGGATTGTATATTTTGAGAAAGTAATGATTATGCTTCTTATATTCATGGATATTATTATGTTGATATTGTTACTTCATCAATTCTCAATATTTATGCCGTATAAGGGATTGCATGATACACATGTTAGGTAACATTTCACATCAGAAATTCTGTTTTTATCATTTACCTACTCGAGGACGAGCAAGAATTATGCTTGGCGATACTTGATGCCTCTCTAATGTATCTATACTTTTTTGTTGTTTCATGCTATTACATTACTCTATTTGCATTTTAATGCTATTTTATATCACTATTTGGGACTAATCTTTTAACTCAGTCCCAGTGCTAGTTGTTGCTTTCTACTTATTTTTGGCTTCTCCGGAAATCAATATCAAACAAAGTACAAACCTGAAGAAACTTTACATTGTTTTTTCTAGACCAAAAGGGACCCTGGAAACTTTGGGAGAAGACCACACGTGCTACGAGAGAGCCACAAGCTCGTAGGGCATGCCCATTGAGCTCATGGGCCCCACGCAGCTCCGCTTGACCTAATTCCAACTCTATAAACTCCCAAATATTCCCAAACCACCAGAAGGAGCAACGAAAAACTTTTTACGCCACCGCAACCTTCTGTTCTTCTGCGATCCCATTTGGAGGACCTTCCAGAACTCCGCCGGAGGGGAAATCGATCATTGAGGGCTTCTACATCAACCTTGATGCCCTTCTGATGATGTGTGAGTAGTTTACCACGTACCTACGGGTCCATAACTAGTTGCTAGATGGTCTCTTCTCTCTCTCTGATCTTCTATACAATGCTTTCCTCGATCTTCTTGGAGTTCTTTCTCATGTGATCTTCTTTTGCGGTGTGTTTGTTGGTATCCGATGAATTGTGGGTTTATGATCAGATTATTCATTGAAAGTAATTGAGTCTTTTCTGAACTTTATTATGTATGATTTTTAAAGCTTTCTATTTCTTTCTGATCTATCCATTTGGTTTCGCCAACTAGATTGATTTATCTTCAATGTGAGAGGTGTTTTGTGATGGGTTCAATCTTGCGGTATCCTCGCACAATGATAGAAGGGGTAGCGAGGCACATATTGTATTGTTGCCATTAAGGGTAAAACAACGAGGTTTAGTCATATTGCTTGAGTTTACTTTACCTACATCATGTCATCTTTCTTAAGGCATTACTCCATTTGTCATGAACTTAATAACATAGATGCATGTTGGATACCGGTCGATTGGTGGAGTAATAGTGGTAGCTGCAGGCAGAAGTCGGTACTTGTTACGGATCTGATGCCAATATACATGATCATTGCCATGAATATATCATAACTATGTGCTTTTTATCAATTCCCGACCGTATTTTTTTATCAAATGGATGTTATGTGTTCGAGAGAGAAGCCCCTAGTGAGAACTATGGCCCCCGGGTCTACCTTTAGCATATTATAAAAACCAAAAATACTTTGCTGCAATTTATTATCTTTTATTTTGTTTTGCTATTTATCCATCTACCTATAAAAGATTTGATCCTTGCATGTACCAAGTTCAAGGGAATTGAACACCCGCTCGCCCGCGTTGGGCGGAAGTTTTTGCTTTTGTGTGTGCAAGTGTTGTTCATGAGGGTTTGCTTGGTGCTCTTATTGGTACGATAACCTTGGTTCTCACCGAGGGAAATACTAATCACTATTGTATTGCTTCACCCTTCCACTTCCTGGAAAATCCAAATGTAGCTTACAAGTAGCATGCACTAGCCCATTGCTTTCTACTTCCTCCAGAAAAAAATCACAATTGCCTTCGTGCCCATGTTCTTGCTCATTTTTGTGCGATTTCTCCAATGGTCCAATTAGATTTTTGTTGTAGTGCTTTATGTTTTTGAAACTTTTCTATGGTTGGTAACCATGTATATGAGCTTGCATGTTGAATTTGTATAGTTCAAAGTAGTTTTGATGCGTGATATAGCCTCTAGACACTTGTAGAAGTAGTTGCTATTAATTTTGTTAAGTTTTGTTCTGTTTTATTTTGGGGACAAGAAATATCAGAATTTTTCCAAAGAAAAAAATGTTTACCAAGGTATTCCATGGGGTTTCTTTGAGGAAGAGCTCCCCATGGCCTGCAATCATGAGCCGGATCTAAAACTACCGCGGGATGCTCTCATGAAAGCATGCGAATGCTCATTCGATGCGATACAAGCCGGCATCAAGGAAGAGTTTGATATGTACGTACACAATGCCGAGTTAACAGACTTATTGTTAGATAAGTGTCTACAATACTATGATCTCACTGATTCCTTTGTGCAGAAATTCAAGTATGTATCTCATCGCTCTTCTCATGATGTTATGTTTGACATATATGAAAATTCTTTTCGCATGACTGTTAAAAAATAGTGTTGGTTTTAGAACTCCCTCTCAGGGGACATGCCGCAAACCTCATAAATATGATTTCAAGGAATTTCTTGTGGGTATTACTCTAGGTGAAACTAGGGGCATAACACAAGCTAGAATTGGGAGCATTCACTTTCCCGCTATTAATTATTTTGCTATGTTCATAGGAAGAATCATAAATTGTAATCATGATCTCAGTACCTTATGTGCTCCTGATTTAAGCATTCTTAAAAGTGTCGTAGTAAGGGATAGAAAATTTAACATGGGCGCCATCATTGCACGTCATTTGCATAACAATGCTCTTGATGGCGATCTTTTTGGTGGGATCTATTCCACTCGTTTAGCCACTTATCTTAGCATACCCATAAAAGAGAATTATACATTGTTACCACCTTCCTTCCTTGATTATGAGGCTATGGAGTGCCACCAACTACTCGAAAGACATACCGCACCATTCTGATATAGGCTAACCTTTAATAAGTGTCGTGATATCCATATTACTTTACCTTCTCCAGCCATCTTTAACTTTTAGTAAAAAAATGAAATTTTATATTAGAGGAGGAGGCCGAGGCGTACGAGAAGGCAGAGAAGACTACTCGCCTTAATGAGGCGTCCTGCCAAACAGTAGTGGCTGCACTTGAGTACAACCTGAATTACTCCCATGAGTTCTATTTGGGCCAGCCATGGCTAGACACGAAGTTAGGCCAAAAGCCTAAGCTTGGGGGAGTATGTATTTCTCACCAAAATTACATTCATGTACCACACATTCATTCTAGTTGTCAGTGTTCACTATCTTTCATTGTACATCAAACCTAGTTTTTATTTCGCTTTCTTTTGTGTGTTTAGAAAACTTTGAAAATCCAAAAATATTTCTTGCTTCTTTTCAGTTTTTCTTCCTCATGTAGTTAGTTAGTAGTGTTAAAATAAATCCCAAAAAGATTTCTCGATTCTTCTTTTGTTTGTTGGGAGTTCTCCCGTGTAAATAGTTTTTCCCGTTTTTCGCTCATCCATTGTTAGTTTGCCTTCTTCAAAAAACTAACAAACTCCAAAAATATTTCAGTACGTTTCTCTGAATTTCTTTTCTTTTCATCGAGTCGTCGTATGGAGAAGACCATGATGAAAATTTTGAGTGGCTCTCATATGCTTTCTTGCTGATCTAATGCAAAGCTAGTATTACCTCTACAAAAGTAGGGGTCCTTTTGCACCCCTTTACTTGTGCACGGGCAGTTGGAGCCGCACCTACGGCCACGCTTGGCAGAGCAGGAGAAGGAAGACACGAAGCTGCCAAGGCAATTCTCAAGCCACAGACATGAAAGACAGAGGGGCAAGGTAGGCTCCTCCCTCGGCAACACCCTTACCGGGGCGGCCTATGCGACCCCGGCAAGAGCCTTGCCAGGGGACGATTGCCCAAACACCAGCAAGCCCACTGCCCTTGGGTCTGAGAGCCCAAGCACCATCGACAACGTCAAGACCAAGATTCAAGGGGAACCTACGCAGTGGCTTGCAGACCCTTGTAGGGCCAAGGGAGCAGAAGGCGAATACCCCCGACAAGAGCCTTGCCGGGGGCGACCGAAGACCCCCGGAAAGAGCCTTGCCGGGGACGGCCACAAGACCCCGGCAAGACCCTTTTGCCAGGGGCGTCTATGGGGCCACAGCCAGGCCCGCACCCACCAAGGTTTCGCCGCCCCGCGGCCACTCCTATGTGACGACCGGCTCGCCAACTGGACAAGCACATGCGTGGCAACATGCGGCTCCTACGCCAAGTACAAGAACCTGCATGGTGGCATGCAGATCTTCGTGAAGACCCTGCCACCACAGTAGCTAGCAGCTAGCGTGGGCGCCTCGTCAGCCTGGACGTGTGTCGGAGCAAGGTGAGGCGGCAATGGGCCAGAAAAGCTTTCTTGCCGTCCCCAATAAAGCTAGGGGACACATAGGAGGCACACCGAATGCGTTTGTCCTAAGATGTCAGGGGATAACCTTGTACACTGTAGTAGATTTACACCTCATGTGTGTCACTGTGTCAACACCTTGGATGTATAAAAGGAGGCCCAAGGCATACTGAGAGAGAACTTGGACTTTTTGAACAGCCACGCATAGAGGCCAGTTCAAGAGCTAAAGAACACCAAATATACACAGACACGGAGGACTAGGGTTTTACGCATTATCTTGCGGCCCGAACCTGGGTAAAAATTCCCACGTGTTGATCGCCCAGACCCGCTCTTTGCACAACTCTACGCCCCGCAACCGTAGCAAAAGGGATCCCCAGGATCCCATAGGTGTCGTTGCGCCAAGAACTTTGGTGCGCTAGGTAGGGGGCGCTAGACTGTGAAAATCTGGTCTGGGAGTGAACACGCCACCTCCTCCATCGTAATGGCCGCAAAGAAGAAGAAGGCGGGGGAGGTCAGCATCATCCCCATTGTTTTGGTGCCGTCGGCCGGGAGGGCAGTGTCGTCTGTAGCCGCAACCACCATCTACATGGCAACAAAAAAACTAAGTCACACAAAAACTTAAGCATTTTCCTTTTTTATAGGGTTGTTTTCCTCAAAAGATCCCACTCCTTGTATGGAGAACCTGCAAGCAAAGGAGCCTTGTCGCTATTAGAAACACCCTTGTCATGTTTTGAGTCCGCTCAACAGTTCAAGCGGCCACGCCGAGAACGGCAAGGTGGCTTGCCCGGCAGCAAGCGCCCCGAGTAGGCTGCTAAGGATCTGTCTTCAAAGTGTCGCGGCATGGGTTTTCGCCCTGGCAAGCCTATCCAACTAAGCGTTGGGTGCATACATACAAGGGAAGATCAAAACGGAGACAACTTGCACAGTTTCAAAATACGGCAGAGTTATATTACATCATTGGTCGCCACGATTCTAACTTAAGATAGATCTGTCTTGGGCATGAACTTACAGCGGCACTAAGAAGAGGGGTGGCTAGTCCCGGCGCTGGCCTTCCATCCTCTTGACTTGGTCGATGTAGCTGATGATGGGCTTGATATGCTCCTTGAGCACCGCGAGGTCCGCATCCTCCGGCAAACTATCAAGCGCGTTGGCGAAGTCAACGTCGGGGTTCCAGAATGCCACCTTAGTAAGCACCTTGGTCAGGGCGCCCCGGTAGAGCCTCCGAGCCTCGCTGGCCAGATAAGTTGCTCGATTGGAGTGGAGCTGCTCCAGGGCCTCGAGGACGCGCTCGAAGAACAAGGTCAGCCTGGCGCTAGGGGTCACGCTCGCCTCCTGAGAGTACCTGAAGTCCGACATACCCATGACATATAGCTGGCTGCTGAGCCTCTCCGCAATGTCGACGAGGCCGTCGGTCCAGAGCTGTACCCTGCCCATAAAGTAATTGTGTGTGGTGGCATCATCCTGCCATTGCTGCTTCTCGTTCTCAAGGGCCTTGGTCAGGGTCTCGTCACAGGCCCTGACCTCCGAGAGCACCTCTTCCGAGGCATCCAACTTCTGCTTCAAGTCGTTTTCGGAGACGGTGACCTGTAGATCCGCCAGTGCGCGGTTGCCTGTGTCCCTCTCCTCCGCCAGCTTCAAGACTTCCTCCTTCAGCCCCTCCCGCGCCTGCTCCAGCTCATCCACCTTGCTGACCTGGAACAGGGCCAAAGCGTCAAGAGCATCCTTGTGCTTCTGCTCCTGCTCCAGAGTCCGCTACGCGACAAGCTTCTTGATCTCCTCGTCCTTGTTGTGGAGCGCGGCAGCAAGAGCCCACTCATGGGCCTCGAGGTCCTCCTCTTGGGCATTCAGAAGAGCTTTCTACTGCGTCCGGGCAGCGTCGTCCTTGGTGGCCTGCTCCTTCGCCAGCTCCTGGGCCTTCTCGATGTTAGCTAGCTGTAGGGCGAGCTCCCGCTGGTGCTGGTCCAGCTGGACCTGCATGGTGCCCAGCTCGTCCCGGGCCTCATTGAACCAGACTTGCGTCTGGGCGATATGGTCCTCAAAGTCCGCTTCTACTTTGTCAATGGCTGCCATCCTCGAGTTCACCTTGTGTTGGCAGGCGCCGTAGAGCGCCTCAAGCTTTTGGAAATTGGCCCTCATGGCCCGAAGGAGGTGCTCTTCTTGATAACCGTCGTCGCTGGCGCTCGGTTCATCAACCACCTGACGCTCAGTGGTGGCAAGGACCTCATGGTCAAAGATCTCCCCCTCGGCCGGCGACCTGGTGCTTACCGTCCCTGGGAGGAGGACGAACAGACCGTCGCCCACCTTCAAATATTTTCCTGAGGTGGGGGCCGCGGAGGAGGAGGGTTGGTCGTTGGCCACCTCCTCCCCGGCGGGCCCCTTGGCGGCCTCCTCGACAGCGGTCTTGTCGGGGTCCCCGGCAGGACCTTTGTCGGCCTCCTTGGCAGCGGCCTTGCCGGGGTCCCCGGCAGGACCCTTGGCAGCCTCCTCGGCAGCAGCTTTTCCAGTCTCCCCGCCAGGCCTCTCTACGACCTCCTCGATGGCGGATGCGGTGGCTTCTTCGGCCGCGATCTCGGTGGCATCGACTTCAGCATCCTTGACAACCTCCTCGATGACGGCGTCGACATCCATTCGGTCTGCCATGGGGGAGCCTGTAAACAAGAAGAGAAGATGAGGCGAGGCCGAAACCAAGGGAACACAGAAAAGAAAGAGCATCACATGGCGAAGATGACTGGGGACCAGGAGCTGGCGACTTACCCGTGCCAGGCCGAGGAGAGGTGGTTCCTTCCCCGCCAACATCCGTCGCCAGGGTAGAGCCACTAGCGCCCGTGCTCGCCCCCTCTTCCTCCGTGTGCGTGGGCTCGCCAGTGGGCGCCCTTGCTGGTGAACGCCCCTCTGAGTGGCATAGTTGTCGGGGACAGCGTGTCCGGGGCGGCCCTCGGCGACTCCTTCGGCTGCCGCTCTCCTCCTGTAACCCCGGAGAGGTCAATATCAAGAGAACACACCTGGATGCCCGCCAGCAAGGAGTGGAGAATGGACTCACGCTGGGGGCTGGAGTGGGGGCTGCGCTGAGGGTTGTTCTCCGGGCTGATCACAACTAACACTGGCGTGCGCGGAGCGCTTGCCGGGGGCTTGTCGCCCACCAAGGGTTTGGCCCTCTTTGCCGCCCTCTGGGCCAGAGTTTCCATGTCGCTGAAAAAATTACACCAAGTTAAGGAAGAACAGTGTGGGCAGAAGGTTAATGGATGGTGGAGGACAAAATGCTTACTCATCCTCCTCCTCCTCCTCTGGCCTCCTCTCCCTCCTCGGGCTAAAGGTCCCTGGATCGAGATCGTCCTCCGGGGCAACATCCATAGTTGGAGGAGAAGGGGATGGTGTCAAGCGGTACCTGGACGAAGAAGAAGTGGCAACCGCAGCCTTCTTTGCATTCCTTGTCCGGCGTACAGACGACACTTCAGCCCGCTGCCGTTGCATGGACTTGTCGGGCCGGACTGGCTCGCCGAAGCCCACCCTCCACTAGACGCGCTTCTTCCCAGGCATCGGGGGGTCATCCGCACCGATCTCCTCCTCGGCCGTCTCCTCGACCACTTCCTCAATGGAGGGAGATCCAGCGCCAGCGCTACTGGTCTCTCTGGTGGGCCTCTCCCACTCGGTGAACTCTCTTTCCACTGTGGTCGCATCGTGCTCATCCTCCATGGTGGCAAAGCTGCCGGCCTCCTTGGCAAGGGCTGCCTCCTCCGCCCTAGCGGCGATGTAAGCAAACTCTTCCACGGTGGTGTCGCGGATAAGCTGCGGCTCCTCGCGAACGTACTTCTCCGACAAATTGTGAAAGAATGCCTGTGCCTCTTCCACCTTTGGCTCGACCCATGTCAGACTGAGGCCATGCGCATTGAAGACCGGCATCATGGCAATGATGGCGCTCTGGCGAGAGTTGTTGCTCAGCGGGACCACCCCCGCTGGCAACCCGAACAGGTTGTCGGGCTTGGCGGCCCCGGGGGCCTTTCCTACCTTGCCGGCCTTCCCGATCATATCGACCCGGCCGGCCTCGTCGACCCTAAGCTGGAAGAGCCTCTGGCAGAGATGGGCGTGGTGCAACATACTGAAGTTGTGATTCAAACCAGAATGGAGCCTCATGATATCGACCGCGTTCCTAAACTCCCAGGCCGGCCTCCCCTTGTTATTCAGTGGGGCGATCCGGCGGCAGATAAAATCGGCCCCGGTCATTTCAAGGGTGAGCCCGGCCGCGGCAAAGCGATGGATGTGGCACCCCGGCTTAGAGAAAACCGGAACGCATCGTATTCCGGCCCAGAGATCGAGATGAAGTCTTCTGGAATACGGCAATGCTTAGTATAGAACAAACCAGCTCTTTTTTACAACAAGAATATGAATACAAGGGTTCCGATATTACAATGAATAACATCGGCACGGCGACACTACGCCAACCATGGTTTCTCTATACAGGCAGCACAACAACTCGAAGCAGCGGAACAACTACTAGCAGCGGAACAACGAACGGCGATGATGGACTCCAATTCGCAGGGACTCTGGCTGGAACGTTTATCCTAGCTCGCGAACATGGGAACAACAGCAAACAAGCAAGCAATCTAGGCACGACCTGCAAGCTGGCATGACACGCCAGGTCAGTACATTGAATGTACTTGTAAGCTCACAATATACCAGAAGCATTCAAGACAAACAACAGCATGTCAATTACAGGTTAATCAGGAATTATCAGGATAGCATAGCATGAACCACATGAACATGATACAGCTAGGCAATATGAGCATGGCATGAACATATAAATCTGATGATACTAGCATGCAACGTGATGACACGATTTCGGGTTACCTCGTAACCATCACATGCATCACTTACCAACCTTGGACATTATATGATCATCTCAGGATCAAATCAAGCTTGGTATAAACAATACCGTAGTAATCATCAAATGACCACACGGAGCTTGATCTTTACCCACGATTCTCGCACAACATCACGAATATCCAACAACTCGGTATCCTCGATACCACTGTGATCATTCCGACGATCACCACGACGACCAACAATTGGTCTCAAACGGTGATCTTTCCGGCGATCACAACCAACTTATCTCTTCATCGAATCGGGGTTGTTATTAAGCACATATTTATTGTTACTGTTGACTCATAGTGTGACCAACTATGAACTGGGCCCATATCCGTGGGCCTGGCTATCGATAGATTTAATATACACTCTGCAGAGGTAGCACACTGTACCCACACTACGGAACCCATGGCCTCGTTCTCCCATTCGGGTGTACCAACGGTGTTCCGACAAAACCGATCTACTGTCATGACACTCTCCCGGCCACTCTGATCAACTCCCCTTTTGAGCTAAGTCCTGGGTGGCCCTGTGTCTACCAAAGACACAACGACCACCGTCGTGGCCAAACATAAAGGGTCCCAAACGGGGACCCGGATCCATAACAATAACAACGGGCACACAAGGTTATGTCTGCTTACCGGGCCAAGGTACCGCACGCCCATAACCTTCCCTCGTTAGAGGCACCGGCGAGAGGCATGACAATAGACCCAGTTAGGACCTTCCCATAAAGGTAAATGTGGTTGCACTGGTCAGTTCGATATGGTGGCACCATGACTTAGCAAACAGTTGTTCAAGTTTAATTTAGTCTGGTTAAACTTGAATGAAAAAATGCTGAGTCATGATAAAATACATGATGCAATTACAATGCATGAGCATGAATATCAACATAATCACGAGAGAACCACATAGCTATCCACCATATAAACAATGAATCATAAGCATGGGATACTGACTAGCATGAACATCATAAGTACGTATTTTTTCGAAACATAGCATGACCACTAACATCAACAATAAATATTATGCAAGAACCTATCAACAATACTGACATGCAAGCATTTAATTAACTAGATGCAAAGGAACATGCATAGCAACGGTACTCGGGACAGACAGCAGTCATGCACGAAAGACCATCACCAACATCAACATGTACTACAATCAAGCATAAACATATGAAAAGAATACTAGCAACTAGCAGGGCATAATAACCAGGTGCATCACAACATAGCAAGAAAATAAAGAATAACCCCGAAGCATTAACCGAAACAACGATAATCATATTTTAGACAAGCAATCATTTAATAAATATTCAAGTTGAAAACAATGGCTAATGCATGACTATCATGCAAGTGGGTATTGTGGCTTGCCTGGGGTGACGGAGACTCCAGGAAGAAGTGTGGTGAAGCCGCGGAACGAAACGCCGAAACGCTTCTTTCTCGGAGGGGGCTGATTAGAGGCAAGGGCATAATGGCCATTTTCACAGTGTGAACACTTGGTGAAAATGGTACCAACAGAAAGAGCTCGACGTGACGAAGACGTGAGCGCTGGTTTCACCTGATTCGGAGTTACGCTCGCGAAGATATGAGGAGTTGAACAACAAGGACCAATATGTGAAAGTTTTCATCACCAACGGCTCGCTGAGTGGATAAGGCCGAAGCGCATATAAGAATATAAGCTTTCAGAATGGGAAAACACACTTTGGGCTGAAGAAGCAAGAAAATACACCTTCAGAAATTGAAAACGCCTTTCAAGAAGACGTGTCCACTTACTCCGCTCGGGCCCGGGGCCAAGTCAACGGATAGAGGCTGTCGAGCGGGACCCACGGGGCAGGGGCCAGGCACGGGCATCGTCGTCTTCCTCCTCGTGCCCCAATTTCCGCACGGGACAGAGGAGGAGCAGGGGGGCTCTGCCGGCGACGGGGCGGCTAGCTCCGGCCACCTTTGGCAAGGGCGCAGCCACCGGGGAGCGCGGGAGGCCGAGGCGGCCGCCTGGAGGGGCTCCGGCCGCCGGGGTGGCATGGAGAAGCGGCAACGGGAGCAGGCAGAAGCTGCTGCGGCGATGGGGCCGGCCGACTCCGGCTGTCTCCGGCTGAAAGGAGACCACCGGCGGGTGCGGGGCGGTGCACCGGTTCCGTTCAGAGGATCAGCTGGCGCCGGTGAGGCTTGGGATGGAGGGGAGCCGCAGCGACAGAGGAGGTACAGAAAAGTTTCTGGTGACGAGGGGCTCGGCGATGCGGGCAACTCCGGCGAGGGGCAAGGGTGTGGGGCGGCTCAGTGAGACGAGAGGAACACGATGGACAACACAATAGGAGGAGAGGGGCCTTGGATTGGCCGGAACTAGGCCGAGACCGAGGCGGCGATGGCGGACGCCGACGGAAAGAAGAGGAACCCGAGGGCTCTGGTGGTCTAGAGAGGCAAGGTAAAACTGGTGAGGTGCGGGAGAGGTCGAGGGTCTCTTATATAGGCGAGGAGAGGGCTCTGGACGCTCACTAGCGAGCTCGAACAGTGTGCTAATGGAGGTCAGGAGTAGTTCACCGCAATGGCACTGTCGTGATGGCGCGCTGCCGGCAAACCACGACGATGCAGTGATGCAGGGCGGTGCATTCGAGCACGGGCGAGCTCCTGGACAAGGTTTGAGGTCGAGACGAGGAGGGAGGCGTCGAGCACAGTGGCCCGACCGATCCAGAGCGCGCCTTGTGCATGACGCAGGAGTGATCACCACGCGCACTGGCGCAAGCGGGGAAATTTGGCGTGGCCAACCATGTCCAGTAGGATGACCTAAGTGCCCTTAGTAAAGATGCAGAAAGAAATTGATCCAGGAGCAAAGAAGAGATTTGCAAATGGCTCCATGGTAAATCAACAGGAAGGTGTTTGTAACTTCCTGGGGTTAAACCAGCTGGGTAACTTGGTAAATAAGTTGTCTGGCAATGATCCTACACTAAGATGATGTAGATCACCAAAAACCAGACTAACATGAGGAGTTTAGATGGGGGTTGCTGTAGAAAGTGCAAAACTAGACAGATTAGGGGATTAAGATGTTGCACTCACATACTGAAGTGTCATGAGCTGGAATTTGGTGTAGTTGAATTATTTTACCATATGGAGCTGTTGTAAAAACCTCATACCATTTGGAGTTACCAAAGTGGCACTTGCTTCACAAAGTTCCATTCTGGACAAAGTCTTGGAGAATTTACTGAGGGTAAATGGATAATTGGATTGAGTCAACACATGGTGGAGTGAGTCTAGGTAGGCGTAAGAATGGCCTCGTAAATTGTTAGCTCAAATGAAGCAAGGTAAAATAGGGTTGCTTCACAAAGTGAAAATTTTACCATAAACCAAGATTTGGAGGTGAGCTCACATAGATGATCCCCACGAGCTCTAATTTGGTAGAGATTCAAGATTTGATCAAATGAAGGATGTGACCAAGTTTCATCTCATTTGGACAAGCCTAGAATATACTTCCTTCACAAAGTTTCTTTCTGGACAGAAACTTTGGAAAATCACAGGAAAATAATTACTAGGAAAATGAGTTTGAAAATTGGCACAGAGCAATGATATGGACATAAAAAGATGTCCACCAAGTTTGGGGGCAATTGGGCAAAGGTAAATAGCACTTGCTTCACAAAGTGCCATTTAGGGCAGAATAGGAAAATGATTATTGGAGGATTATTTTTGAACATGGCAATGAAATGTTTTGCCACATTTGAGCAAGATATGACCCAAACAATTTATGAGAATTATCTGGGAATTTTTAGAATGACAGGGATATAGGTTGCTTCACAACCCACGGCAAAAAGAATTATTCCTTTAATGGAAAAGGAATATTCCTTGGAAAAAGAATATTGGGTTAGGCCAAGGATGAAAATGACAGGGTCTTGCAATGATAAGAAGGATGGCAAGCCACTATAAAACCTAGGAAGACATGATCTTCGCAAGTTTCAGAACCACATAGCCACTGAAAAGCAAATAAAATCAAGAAATCCAAGAAAATCATCAGAAAAATAAAAGGGCAAAATCCAGGCTGTTACAAACCTTCCCCTCTTAAAGAAATCTCGTCCTCGAGATTTGGTTGTTTAGGGTCAAATAATTTTTCTGGCTTGAAGAAACCGTTTCCAACTCAGGTTTCTTTTATTCAGAATATTTCCACGGAATTGGATCTGACTGATTGACTTGATCTGGGGTGGTTTGCCTTGTTGTATCTGACATTCTGACAGGACATACCTTATATGTTCCTGTTTATACTGACTCACATTTTATTTCATATCCGTTGGCTGAGCTAGCCTCCGAAATATTATTTTTACGGACATACTGGTCCTTCTTGATATTGATCCTTGCTGGAAATTTTATCTTCGTATCGAGTACTGAGAATATTCCCCGAAGTTGGGGAACATATCTTCCCGTGGAACAAAGAATCTCTTCTATCCAGGCATCAGATTTCTCGAATATAGGCATGCCTTCTGGTTCCAAAACAGTGATGTGGATGATATCTCTTTTTGCTAACGGATGCTGTCATTTTGCAGGAGTTTCTGACTTATCCTGACTGTCTTCACAGTCTAGAGTATCCAATTTGTACTAAAGGTTTGACTGTCGCTTGTCGTGACTGATAGAAAAATGCACCATCCTCTGATGATAAAATTTGCAGTCTTGACTAACGGTGATCTTGGCAAAGAATCCCATCCACACAGGCTATTCTTTTAATTGCTTCCCTTGTGCGAGAGATGACAATCCTCAAAGTATATGTGTTCACACTGATTCTTCATTGTGCCGGTATCTCCTTGGGAATAACAGTCGGTGCGATGCTCCATCACGGGTGTTGAGGTCAATATATTGAGTTGTCCATGAGTCTGACCGGAGAGACTCGGGTATTCAATGCTGACAGTTCTGAGCATAATGTGGACTGAGCTGGTTGCCTTGCTATGAGGTCCTTACCACAATGGAATATATCTCTTAGGTGGATCTTTGCTTGGGTTCATCGTGGAATAAGACGTCCTTGGGCAATCACATTTTTCACATAATAACCGGCATACCTGTATTGTTGGTCTTTCTTTTTCATTATTACTTTCTCCATCTGGATCCTGAACTGAAAGAGCGGGGCCTTACATAGATCCTTGATTATTTCCGCGGCCCTGAATACAGTAACGTACAGTATCTGGCAATCATACCTTGGCCTAGTTCATGTTTTGAGCCTCAGTACATTTATCCGGCTCACGTGTGGTCATACAGGTCTCAATACTGTTGGGGATTATGCCGGATAATGACAGGGTTAATAACATCATATTGTTGGATGTGTGGGACTGATCTTGACAATTACTTCCAAGATTGTTGTCTCAGTATTGTCTTTCCTTCAGGACTTGTTGATTATGGCAACACCCACTGGTTTTTGTTTCTTGAATAACCGGTGAGGTTGTCGGATGTGTACCGCGAATTCTTCCTTGTGGAAGAGACTTGCATGGACTTGGCAGCATACTGAATGCATTAATATCTGATTTCCGAGGCATACCTCTGACCAATTTTTATTCAAACCAACTATTGCAGATCTGCCACTTGGAAAACACGGCCATATGTTGACAATTTCAAATTTAACGTCTTCTATTTGTGCCATACAGAAGAATACTGGGCATCTTGCGTTCGAAAACTACCGGGGTGTCGTGTTGAGAAAGACTGAATGGCTTATGCTCGAAGCCTTTGGTGGATATCTTCTTGAGGAAAAATGGGGTGCCGTACCTCATAAGCTTCCCCCCTTAAAGACTTTGCTAGGGAGGACTCGGTACCTTATGCCAAAAGCTTTTGCTGTATGGGAATCCATTCATTCCATATCTATGCCTACTTGGAACCTTGTCTTTGTACACTTCGGCAATGAATTTTGAGATGGATGGAACTGATTTTCTTGGTGATTGGACTGACATATATATCTTTGTCAGTCCGGCAACTGATTGTTTGTATGGCAAGAATTTTCTGACTGTCCTTACTGAATTTACCGTGCATTTGGACTGACCTGTGGGTGTCACAATGTTTTAAATTTGGCTTATCGCAGATTCAATCATTGCGTATGGATCATACCTTTGACTGGGAATGCACTTTTGATCCATCTTGGTTCTCTTTTTGATTTAATCATTGCTACGATAAAGTGTATCTCTGACAGGTACTTGTTGCTGAAAATTAGAGAAGAACATACTTGTATTCAGACCAGATGTAATACAATGTTGTCGGCTGACAAATCTGAGTTCCTTTGTGTATATCTGTGCTGCTCACGGCTTCTTCTGATCCGGTGTCAGTCGAGGAATAATTTCCATAAGGGGGTAACACCGAGGATTTAAAACAAAGAAGCACAAGAAAAAGATTTATTGCAACAAATCATACAACAAACAAGCTACAAAGCTACTCCACACAGGCACACACAAGCATGAAGCTACCGCAGATGCACAAACACTACATGAAGGATTACGTCCTATGCTTGAGAAAACGCTCGCGAACTGACGAGGAAGCTAAGGGAGTAGCGAGTGGAACCGCTAACTCTGAAGCTCCGGATGGACGAGGTGGAGGAGTTGGAGAAGCTGGCGGAGACCGAGGTAAGGCAACACCAAGCACTCTCCTGGCCCTAAGGGCGTCTCAAACTAACTCAGAAATAAGAAGACACTCGGCCGTCATGTAATGAGACATGGCGAGGATAGCCAG
Source organism: Secale cereale (assembly GCA_902687465.1). NCBI lineage: Eukaryota > Viridiplantae > Streptophyta > Magnoliopsida > Poales > Poaceae > Secale > Secale cereale. Next base: position 598,808,204 of record LR738711.1, on the reverse strand, counting down.
GTCGTCTTGAGGGTTGACGGAGGGATATTGGATTCACCTAGGATTCTCGACGATGATGGGATAATATTGATAAGCACGGTTCTCTTGCACCATACTCTCTTGATCACGAAGGCCGATGACTCCTGCTATTGCAGCAAGCTGAACGGCACGCTCAGGAGTAGCACCGTAACCACCGTGGAAACTGTAGGTGCACTTACCAACAGGAATCGGGGCTGACAGATGAACATGAGCAACATATTCCCAAATTCTTCCTATAGAAAAAAACTGGAATACTTGATAATGAGGTGGATCTCCGAGGGGATAAATACTATGCCACATGTCGTCAAGGAGGGCGGCAAAGCTGAGAGGTGCAGGAGTGGGACCGAACTCAATGGGAACAGCACCGGGAGCTAAGGAAACGGGACTGAACTCATGGAAGTTGACCTCCATCTACGCATGAAACATGGGTTAATGGTAACCGAAATAAGACTACATGCATCAAGCAAATGCAACAACCAAATGAAGCAATCAAGGGCAACAACTAGACCCTATACTACCGTTTTCTAACGTTCCAGCCGACTAGGACGCTCTACAACCAAACCTGCTCTGATACCAAGCCTGTGGCACCCCGGCTCAGAGAAAACCGGAACGCCCCGTATTCCAGCCCAGAGATCAAGATGAAGTCCTCTGGAATACAGCACTGCGTAGTATAGAACAAACCAGCTCTTTATTACAACACGAATATGAATACAAGGGTTCCGATATTACAATGTATAACATCGGCATGGCGACACTACGCCAACCACGGTTGCTCTATACAGGCAGCACAACAACTCGAAGCAGCGGAACAACTACTGGCAGCGGAACAACGAACGGCAATGATGGACTCCAATCCGCAGGGACTCTGGCTGGAACGTTTATCCTAGCTCGCGAACACGGGAACAACACCAAACAAGCAAGCAATCCAGGCACGACCTGCAAGCTGGCATGACACGCAAGGTCAGTAATTGAATGTACTTGCAAGCTCATGATAAACCAGAAGCATTCAAGACAAACACCAGCATGGCAATTACAGGTTAATAAGGAATTATCAGGATAGCATAGCATGAACCACATGAACATGATATAGCTAGGCAATATGAGCATGTCATGAACATATGAATCTGATGATACTAGCATGCAACATGATGAGACTACATGCACCATTTATTCCGTTCGGGTTACCTCATAACCATCACATGCATCACTTACCAACCTTGGACATTATACAATCATCTCAGGATCAAATCAAGCTTGGTATAAACAATACCGTTGTAATCATCAAATGCCCACAAGGAGCTTGATCTTTACCCACGATTCTCGCACACCATCACGAATATCCAACAACTTGGTATCCTCGATACCACTGTGATCACTCCGACGATCACCACTACGACCAACATTTGGTCTCAAACGGTGATCTTTCCGGTGATCACAACCAACTTATCTCATCATCGAATCGGGGTTGTTATTAAGCACATTTTTATTGTTACTGTTGACTCATAGTGTGACCAACTACGAACTGGGCCCTTATCCGCGGGCGCGTCTATCGATATATTTAATAGACACTCTGCAGAGGTAGCGCACTATACCCACACCATGGAACCCATGGCCTCGTTCTCCCATTCGGGTGGACCAACGGCGTTCCGACAAAACCGATCTACTGTCATGACACTCTCTCGGCCACTCCGACCAACTCCCCTTTTGGGCTAAGTCCTGGGTGGCCCCATGTATACCAAAGACACAACGACCACCGTCGTGGCCAAACATAAACGGTCCCAAACGGGGACCCAGATCCATAACAACAACAACGGGCACACAAGGTTATGTCTGCTTACCGGGCCAAGGTACCGCACACCCATAACCTTCCCTCGTTGGAGGCACCGGCGAGAGGCATGACAATAGACCCAGTTAGGACCTTCCCATAAAGGTAAATGTGGTTGCACTGGTCAGTTCGATATGGTGGCACCATGACTCAGCCAACACTTGTTTAAGTTCAATTTAGTCCGGTTAAACTTGAATGCAAAAATGCTGAGTCATGATAAAATACATGATGCAATTACAATGCATGAGCATGAATATCAACATAATGATGAAAGAACCACATAACTATCCACCATATCTACAATGAATCATAAGCATGGCATACTAACTAGCATGAACATCATAAGTACGTATTTTTTCGAAACATAGCATGACCACTAACATCAATAATAAATATCATGCAAGAACCTATCAACAATACTAACATGCAAGCATTTAATTAACTAGATGCAAAGGAACATGCATAGCAACGGTACTCAGGACAGATGGCAGTCATGCACCGAAGACCATCACCAACATCAACATGTACTACTAGCAAGCATAAACATATGAAAAGAATACTAGCAACTAGCAAGGCATGATAACCAGGTGCATAACAACATAGCAAGAAAATAAACAATAACCCTGAAGCTTGCCTGGGGTGACGGAGACTCCAGGAAGAAGTGCGGTGAAGCTGCGGAATGAAACGCCGAAACGCTTCTTTCTCGGAGGGGGCTAATTAGAGGCAAGGGCATAATGGTCAATTTCACAGTGTGAACACTTGGTGAAAATGGTACCAACAGAAAGAGCTCGACGAGACGAAGACGTGAGTGCTGGTTTCACCTGATTCGGAGATACAGTCGCGAAGATATGAGGGGTTGAACACCACGTACCAATTTGTGAAAGTTTTCATCACCAACGGGTCCCTTAGTGGATAAGTCAGAAGCGCATATAAGAAAATACGCTTTCAGAATGGGAAAACACACTTAGGGCTGAAGAAGAAAGAAAATACGCCTTCGGAAACAGAAAACGCCTTTCAAGAAGACGTCCCCACTTACTCCGCGCGGGCCCAGGGCCAAGTCAACGGATAGAGGCTGTCGAGCGGGACCCACGGGGCATGGGCCAGGCATGGGCGTCGTCGTCTTCCTCCTCGTGCCCTTGTTCCCGCGCAGGACAGAAGAGAAGCGGGGGGGCTCCGCCGGCGATGGGGCGGCCAGCTCCGGCCACCTCTGGCCAGGGCGCGGCCACCGAAGAGCTTGGGAGGCCGAGGCGAGGCCGCCTGGAGGGGCTCCGGCCGCCGGGGTGGCGTGGAGGAGCGGCGACGGGAGGAGGACGGGAGGAGGCAGAAGCTGCTGCGTCGATGGGGCCGGCCGGCTCCGGCCGTCTCCGTCCGAACAAAGAGCACCGGCGGGTGCAGGGCCGTGCACCGGTTCCCTTCAGAGGATCAGTTGGCGCCAGGGAGGCTTGGGATGGAGGGGAGCCACGGCGACAGAGGAGGTACAGAGAATTTTCTTGTGACGAGGGAATCGGCGATGCGGGCAACTACGGCGAGGGGCAAGGGTGTGGGGCGGCTCATTGAGATGAGAGGAACACGATGGACAACACCAGAGGAGGAGAGGGTGCTTGGGTAGGCCGGAACTAGGCCGAGACCGAGGCGGCCATGGCGGACATCGACGGAAAGAAGAGGAACCCGAGGCCTCTGGTGGTCTAGAGAGGAGAGGGAGGAGCTGGTGAGGTGCGGGAGAGGTCGAGGGTCTCTTATATAGGCGAGGAGAGGGCTCTTGACGCTCACTAGCGAGCTCGAACAGTGTGCAAATGGAGGTCAGCAGAAGTTCACCGCAATGGCACTGTTGTGACGGCACGCTGCTGGAGAACCACGACGATGCAGTGACGCAGGGTGGTGCAGTCGAGCACGGGCGAGCTCATGGACAAGGTTTGAGGTCGAGATGGGGAGGGAGGCGACGAGCACAGTGGCCCGATCGATCTAGAGCACGCGCTGTGCATGACGCAGGAGTGATCACCACGTGCACTGGTGCAAGCGGCACGATTTGGCATGGCCAACCATGTCCAGTAGGATGACCTAAGTGCCCTTAGTAAAGATGCAGAAAGAAACTGATCGAGGGGCGAAGAAGAGATTTGCACATGGCTCCATGGTAAATCAACAGGAAGGTGTTTGTAACTTCCTGGTGTTAAACCAGCTGGGTAACTTGGTAAATAAGTTGTCTGACGATGATCCTACACTAAGATGATGTAGATCACGAAAAACCAGACTAACAGGAGGAGTTTAGATGGGGGTTGCTGTAAAAAGTGGAAAACTGGACAGAATAGGGGATTAAGATGTTGCACTCACATACTTAAGTGTCATGAGCTGGAATTTGGTGTAGTTGAATTATTTTACCATATGGAGCTGCTGTAAAAACCTCATACCATTTGGTGTTCGAAAGTGGCACTTGCATCACAAAGTTCCATTCTGGTCAGAATCTTTGAGAATTTACTGAGGGTAAATGGATAACTGGATTGAGTCAAAACTTGGTTGAGTGAGTAGAGGTAGGTATAAGAATGGCCTGGTAAATTGTCAGCTCAAATGAAGCAAGGTAAAATAGGGTTGCTTCACAAAGTGAAAATTTTACCAGAAACCAAGATTTGGAGCTGAGCTCACATAGATGATCTCCATGAGCTCTAATTTGGTATACATTCATGATTTGATCAAATGAAGGATGTGACCAAGTTTCATCTCATTTGGACATGCCTAGAATATACTTCCTTCACAAAGTTTCATTCTGCACAGAAACTTTGGAAAATCACTTGAAAATAATTACTAGGAAAATGAGTTTGAAAATTGGCACAGAGCAATGATATGGACATGAAAAGATGTCCACCAAGTTTGTGGGCAATTGGGCAAAGATAAATAGCACTTGCTTCATAAAGTTCCATTTAGGGCAGAATTGGAAAATGATTATTGGAGGATTATTTTTTAACATGGCAATGTAATGTTTTGCCACATTTGAGCAAGATATGACCCAAACAATTTATGAGAATTATTTGGTGATTTTTAGAATGACAGAGATATAGGTTGCTTGACAACCTAGGGCAAAAAGAATTATTCCTTTAATGGAAAAGGAATATTCCTTGGAAAAAGAATATTGGGTTAGGTCAAAGATGAAAATGACAGGGTCTTGGGATGATTAGAAGGATGGCAAGCCACTATAAAACCTAGGAAGAGATGATCTTCCCAAGTTTTAGAACCACATAACCACTGAAAAGTAAATAAAATCAAGAAATCCAAGAAAATCATCAAAAAAAGAAAAGGGCAAAATCCAGGCTGTTACAATGGATCCTGGTGGTGGCAATCGTACGCTTATGGCCCTCCGCGTCAAGATCGCTCCAGTCCTTGCGACGGACCGGCGCCTTCGAACAGACCCGACAGAACTCTGACGGGTTCGTCTCCTTGATCCAGCACCACCAGCTTCGCCACTCCTCCCACCTCTCCTTCGTGGCACCCTCCGAGTACGCGCCCTTGGCCTACTGCCTCGGAATCCAAGAAATGTTGCCCGAGATGGCGCCCCCGGCTGGATGCGAGGAGTAAAGTAGTGGCATAATAGCGTCGTGCTAGGGTGCACTCCGGCAAAGCCCTCGCAGAGATGGGTGAACTAGGCCAGGCACGCCACGGCGTTTGGCGTGAGGTCCAGGAGGCGGAAGCCGTAGGTGTACATGATGTTGCTGAAGAAATCCGAGAAAGGGGGGAAGAGCCCACAGAAGAAGTAATTGAAGAAGAAAAGATACCGACCTGGACCACCCGTGGCGAAGCAGGAGGCGGGGACAACGCACGTGGCGCGATGTGTCGTCGTCTCCGTCCCCCACATGCACTTGAACTTGTCTTTGAGGGTGAGCGCGTCGACCGTCGGCTCGAAGAGTGGGAACCGCGTCCGCAGCTCCACCAACGCGCTCTCTGGCGACTCTTTCTCCCCGGCATCCATCGCCATCCCCTCCTTTGCCGTCCCTTTACCCTTTCCTATCTTGGGCGCCATGACGGTTGAGAAAGGGCAGAGGATCAAGGGTAGTGAAAGCGCGGCGGCGGCAAGCAAGGGCAAGAACTCCGGTTTACGCCTGGAGAAGGAAAGGGGAACGGTGGTTCCGAGATTGGAAGAGGCGTGGAGGATAAATGAGTAGCGCCCCTGCGGTCCCCTCTTTAATGGGGAAGGCACAGGCCGCCTCTTTACTATTTCACCACAACATGACATGACACAGGCACATTGCAACCGCTCTGTGCACAACCCCCACGTCACACGCCCCTGCTGTCCCCTCTTTAATGGGGAAGGCACGGGCCGCCTCTTTACTATTTCACCACAATATGACATGACACAGGCACATTGCAACCGCTCTGTGCACAACCCCCACGTCACACACTAACGCGAGTCGTGGGGAAGCGCAACCAGCGAAGGAATCCCCACAGTTAAAACCCTACCACGTGTGCCCGTGCACCGTTCTAGGCCTGGCCCAAAAACGCTCCGCGCTTATGTGTGGCCCAAGCCCGGGGGCTCCTGTTGGTGTACAAAAGCAGGGGTCCTTTTGCACCCCTTTACTTGTGCACGGGCAGTTGGAGCCGCACCTACGACCACGCTTGGCGGAGCAGGAGAAGGAAGGCACAAAGCCACCAAGGCAATTCTCAAGCCATAGACATGAAGGACAGAGGGGCAAGGTGGGCTCCTTCTTCGGCAACACCCTTGTCGGGGTGGCCTACGCGACCCCGACAAGAGCCTTGCCGGGGGGCGCTCGCCCAAGCACCAGCAAGCCCACCGCCCTTGGGTCTGAGAGCCCAAACAGCATCAACAACGGCAAGACCAAGATTCAAGGGGCACCTACACAGTGCCTTGCAGACCCTTGTAGGGCCAAGGGACCAGAAGCTGAAGACCCCCGGCAAGAGCCTTGCCGGGGGCGACCGAAGACCCCCGGCAAGAGCCTTGCTGGGGACGGCCACAAGACCCCGGCAAGAACCTTTTGCCGAGGATGTCTACTGGGCCACAGCGAGGCCCACGCCCTCTAAGGTTTCGCAGCCCCACGGCCACTCCTACGCGATGACCGGCTCGCCAACTGGACAAGCACATACGTGGTAGCATGCCGCTCCTACGCCAACTACAAGAACCTACGTGGTGGCATCTAGATCTTCGTGAAGACCCTGCCACCACAGCAGCTAGTAGCCAGTGTGGCGCCGCGCCTTGTCAGCCTGGACGCGTGTCGGAGCAAGGTGAGGCAGCAATGGGCCGGACAAGCTTTCTTGCCGTCCCCAATAAAGCTAGGGGACACGTAGGTGGCGCATTAAATGTGTTTAAGATCTCAGGGGATAACCTTGTATACCATAGTAGCTTTACACCTCCCGTGTGTCGCTGTGGCAACGCCTTGGACGTATGAAAGGAGGCCCAAGGCATACTGAGAGAGGATTCATTCTTTTTGAACAGCCACGCATGGAGGCCAGTTCAAGAGCTCAAGAACACCAAATATACACAGACAAGCATGACTAGGGTTTTACGCATCATCTTGCGGCCCGAACCTAGGTAAAAATTCCCACGCGTTGCTTGCCCAGACCCGCTCTTTGCACAACTCTACGCACCGCAACCGTAGAAAAAGGGATCCCCAGGATCCCATAGGTGTCGTTGCCCCAACACCTTGTCTCCTCCTTCAGAATAAAATGTTTGCAGATTCCAGCATAGTCCACGGCATACTTGCACTATTATTATTTTCACATCATTCGGTCGTGCAAGTGAAAAGCACTAATGACGATGATTTGATAAGTAATTATGGTTAAGGAAAGTAGGTATGAACTCGATCTTCTTGTTTTTTTCATAAATATGTGTAACTCCGTCGATCTAGATTCAGCATATTATGGGTAAACATGTTTGTGATGACAACTAGAGATTATAGTTGATCGAGTGATGCTTAAGTAGCTATGAGTGAATAATGATTTATCTCGAGTGTCAACATTCATTAAAATGGTTGTGATGTAGTATGTTAGTATGGTATCCTCCTCTGAATAATTCAAGTGGCTTCACTTGGCACATGTTCACACATGTAGTTGATTCAAAACCAATGTAGCCTCCATGATATTTATGTTCGGAGTGTTTATATCCTACTCGTGCTCATCAATGTTAATTATTCACAATGCATAATTAAGAACGTTGTCACTCTCTAGTTGGTCGATATCGGTGTTCGGGGAACGGGGGAACCCAGACTTGCCTGCCTGCGGCCCAAAGCGTGGCTCACAAGGCGGCCTAGTATGGCCCAGCATCTTCAGCAACCACTCAAGACCCTCGCGAGGAGCCAAGCCTCGCGAGGAGGACGACACAAGGAAACTCCTGGGGTGGCCTTGCCAGGCCGACTCATGAGGATCGGAGATATCAAGGCGAGGGGCGCCTCGCGAGGTCCTCATGACGTGAGCAGTGACGACCAAAGCCAGGCGGGCGCCAGCGGGTGCAGAGTGCCATTTTCCTCTTTGGTTCTAAAGGAACAGGTGTGGGCGAGGAGTCCCGAGGCGTCAGGGAAAGGTTTCCGTATCGGTGCAACGAGACCAAGACCAGCAGGACGGCAAGACAGAGGTCATCGCGGAGCCCATGGTGGCGTGACCACCAGAGCCTTTGGCAGCGAAGACCACCTTTAGTCAGGATAGCTTGTACTAGCTGTCCCCCTTCAAATTTGGCCATTGCGGGATCCGTTCCCGCTCAATATTTGGGAAGAGGACACAGGCCACTATAAATTGGACTAGCCACCACCATTGGGGAGGGATCATCTCATACCATCTTGAGCTGATCTCATCTCGAGTTGATTGAATCATCGAGACCTCAGACACACCACAAGCTCACCCAAGCTCAAGAACACCTCTCCTCAGGAGGCACTTCGTCCATGTACTAGTTCTTCATCTTCCTACAAGGCAATCCACCACACCACACTGGATTAGGGTGTTACACCACAACGATGGCCCAAACCAGTATAATCTTGTGTCTCTTGTTCATTGGATCTGACGAGCTAGGCTCAGGGCTGTTGAGCAGACGAGCTAGGGCGGAAGGAGAGATCTTCGTGCGCACCCCAGAGTTCGAACCTTAAGGGTTTTGCCGAAACCCAACATCTGACATTTGGCGCGCCAGATAGGGGTGCGTTGAAACTTCCCTTCCATCGTTCAGTGCTCCGTCGTTCCAGCAGTCCATGGCCGACGCTCGTAGAGCCCATGCTGAGCGGCAGGCTACGCTTGCCGCCCGCGTTGCTCAGGCTGCTCCTGCTGGCAGGCCACCCCATCATTCTCCATCGCATGCTGCCAACGCAGCCACCGGTCCGGCGCGGCAAGAACAACAGGCATCGTCTCTACACCCCTCTGTGCGGCGCGATGGACGCACCGCTACCACATCGCTGACTCTGGCGATCTCTTCTTCCCATGCTCGCCGTGGACCCATGGATGCGCAAGCTATGTTGCTCATGGCACGTGAGCTACTGCGCTACCGCCCTGTCGACGACTTCTAAGAAGAGCTCGTCAGCGCCGCAGGGGGCTCTCCGGCACTGTCCCTCTCCCTGCCTCGTCTGCGTCTGTGATAGCATGGCTTGTTAGGGATGATAGACTAGTCATATCAATAAGGAATTCCTTCTTTTCCGGAAGCCCGTTGAGACAGAAGTCCAAAGTTAAGCTTGCTCATCTTCGAGTAGTTTCAAGATGGGTGACTGACCGGGAAGTTGGTCTAGGGTGTGCACGAGTGAGGACAAAGTGCGTACAAAATACTAGTATTGATATGTGAGGCCATTCTAGATCCCGCCACGAGTAACGACCACCGACGGGTGTATCCGGGGCGTTACAAGTTGGTATCAGAGCCGATCCTCATGGTTACACGGATGTTTTCGGACAGGTGCGCGGTCATGTTGTTCATGACGTTTGTGACCCGGCGTGGCACACGACATGGCACAAGTGCCGGACTGGAAGCACAGACGTATGTGCCTAGAGGGTACGTTCCCGTGGCCCAAAGAGGACGTCTGTTCCTCTGAGTGGGGGTGTATGTGATAGCCTGTCTTATTAGGTATGATAGACTACTCATATCAATAAGGAATTCCTTCTTTTCTGGTAGCCCATTCAGACAGAATTCCAAAGTTAAGCATGCTCAGCTTGGAGTAGTTTCAGGATGGGTGACCGACCGGGAAGTTGGTCTAGGGTGCGCACGAGTGAGGACAAAGTGCGCAGGCAAGACTAGTATTGATATGTGGGGCCAGTCAAGATCCCGCCACAGCGCAAAGAAGGAAGCTGCCAGGAGATCTAGCGGCCCCGCGGTGGAGCACTTGCGCACCCTCCACCGCAGCGTTGAGACGGCGCGCCCCCCGCTGCGGTGGCGTGCGAAGACCAAGACCAAGTCCCACCACCCCAGCAAGCTCCGGTGTCGACAGCAGGCTGCAAGGCCCTCGCTCCCGAGCTGCGCAACGTCAGCTGGACTGGGAAGTTCAATACCGACCTGCCTCCACGCTACGACCGCACCCCCGACCCTGCGGAGTTCCTGCAGCTCTACGAGCTAAGCATCGAGGCGTCCAACGGCAACCAGAAAATCATGGTGAACTGGTTCCCCATGGCCCTCAAGGATGGCGCATGCTCATGGATCTTGAACCTGCCCGCGGGATCGATCTCCACCTGGAGCGAGATGCACGACCGGTTCATCGCCAACTTCAAGGGCACTCGAGACCGCCCCCCGGACGCGGGCGACCTGCAGCGTATCAAGCAACAACCAGGAGAAACCCTGCACAAGTTTATCCAACGCTTCAACAGTGTCTGTGTCAAGATCCCCAAGGTCACGGACGAGGCCATCATTTCGGCGTTCTCAGATGGTGTCCGTGACATCAAGATGAAAGAAGAGCTCGCCATGCACGAAGATTTGTGCACGTCCTTGGAGCTATTCAACCTCGCAACCAAGTGCGCCAGGGCAGAGGAGGGGCACCTCTCGCTCGTCGAGCTCCCCGCTGCTGAAACCGAAGACAAGAAGGCCAAAGGCAAGGACGTGAAGCACAAGGGAGTAGGAGTGCTTGCAACCGAACTAGAAATGAAGCGCGGCCGCGACTACCCGAAGCCACCCAAGAACGGCCGAGCATTTTGCGCCTTCCACAACGTGCACAGCCACAACACCCGTGACTATCAAGAGCTCAGGGCCCTCCGCGAAGGACGCGTCATCCAACGCCCCGAAGCTGTGACTGTCAAGAGCTCAGGGCCGCGAGGGAGGTCGGACCGGAGGATTCTGGGATGACAGTGGACCCCGTCAGGAGTGGTGTGATTAGCCTCGGGAGGACCGTTGGCGCGGCCAGCCCCGTGAGGACGCCTAGAGGGATCAGCCCCGAGAGGACCGTCCTCAGGGCAGGGCCGGCCTACCATCTCTGCCACCGCCAAGGAGAAACGACGACCAGGATGAGGGGGGCTGGGGGCTTCCAGGAGTCGCGTGCCATAGCTTGCATCTTGGGAGCAGCACAGGCCCCAGCTTCTCAGCGCCTCTTCCAGCAGTTCGCCCGTGAAGTAAACGCGGCTCTCCCCAAGCTCGAGGCTACCCATCCACTCAGGTGGTATAGGTGCCTCATCACCTTCAGTTCAGCAGACCAGCTGAAGTGCGCAGCTACGGCTGGCGCCCTGATACGTCCAAAACGTATCTATAATTTCTGCTTGCTCCATGCCACTTTTGGGTGATATTGGTAGGCTATTTATACACTTCCATACACTTTTGATCATATTTGGACTAACCTACTAATCCAGTGCACCCAGTGCCAGTTTCTGTTTTCGGCTGCTTTTGTATTTCAGGTTTTCACATTACGAGAACTGCCAGGAAAAATCCAAAAAAATTATATAAAAAATCAGCATTCCAGAACCTACCTTGCGCCCGAAGGACAGCCGGGAGGGGGGGAGCACCAGGGCTCCAGGCGCCCTAGCGGCGCCCCCCTGGGCCGCGCAGGGGGGGCGCCTGGGCCCCCCGAGCCCCGTCTGGTGCCCCCCTTTGGCATATATTTAGAGCGTCCTTCGAAACCCTCGAGACGGGAACTCTTTTTCGCGATCTCATCTCTGTTCCGCCGCCGCCGCCGCTTCCAAGATCGGGAGCACCAGGAGAACTCTTCCCGGCACCCTGCCAGAGGGGAGGATCACCATCGGGAGCCTCTCCACCACCATGGACGCCTCCCGGATGAGTTGTGAGTAGTCTCCCTTGGACCATGAGTCCATGACCAGTAGCTATGTGATGTTCTCCTCCCGTTCTTGTGCTTCACTAATTAGTCCTCGTGAGCTGCCCTACATGATCGAGGCACCTATGTAATCCTTATGCTGTTGCTATGATGAGTTTGCTGGGATCCGATGGATTATGAGATTATGTTCAGATTGATCTTGAGTAATATATTTGATCTACCTCTTTTATATTTATGTTCATAAGTAATTCTTGCATGTTCTCCGTTGTTATTTATTGCTTTGGCCAAGTAATACGTAGTGACTCCAAGAGGGAACGTTATGCTCGATTGTGGGTTCATGCCCCTCGATGACTAGTTTGAGTGACAGAAACATGAGTCTAGGGGATGTGCTGTTGCCACAAGGGGGAAAACAACGGTGCTTGTGCATGCGGGTGCAAGGATTGTTTACTTTACGCAAAGTTCTTTTAATGCAGTTGTCTGTTGCTTTGAGTTTACACTATGGGTGGGGCTCGCAACTTAATACCAGCGAGATGTTCTGGATAGATATCTCAAGGTGGATGATTAGTAGTAGATATTGATGGATTTCGGTCTACTTACTTTGGCGTACCGCCCAGGCTTTGAACCTCAACCTTTCTTGCAATGTAGTCAGCATTGGTTTGTGTTCGTGGTCCTGTCAATTGCCCAGCTGTAATTCGTTTACCTCACATAGCTGTTTTATCGTCTTTTGGGAGAGAGACATCACTAGTGAACATCATGAGACTCCAGTCCATATTACCATCATTGATCACATCCCCTATTTACTTTTTGCTTTTACTTAGTATTGCAAACATTATCTATCACTACTATCATTTGCGTTTAATCCTTTGTGAACTACAAGGCCGGAGGGATTGACAACCTCTCTGTACTCATTGGGAGCAAAGTTATTTGTATCTGTGTGCAGGTCCACGTTGATTGCTAATATCTGGCACCGTTAGCAGTTGACACCTACTTGTTGAACCTAGGAGTCTCTGGGGATTCGATCCTTGGCATCTTTGCTAAGGGAAAAACTTCCACAACACTGCATCTTACACCTTCCACTTGGGGTAACCAACGAGGGGTTAGAGGCCCATCACGCCCTCCCGATGCTTTGCTCTCCCATCATCAGTAACGTCCAAGTTACCAAGACCCTCATCGACGGTGGCGCAGGGCTTAACGTCATGTCCGTCGAAAGATTCGACAGCCTCCAAGTACCCTACGTACAGTTACTGCCTACCAAGCCCTTCTCCGGAGTGACTGATGGTTCCACCACTCATGTGGGGCAAGTTCGCCTACCTGTAACCATTGGCAAGCGTGAAAACTACCACACTGAGCTCATCGACTTTGATGTCACCCGCATCCATCTCCCTTACAACGCCATCCATGGGTATCTGGCCCAGGCCATGTTCATGGCAGTAACTCACCATGGCTACAATGTTCTCAAGATGCCTGGAAGCGGCGGTGTCATCACCATCGCCTGTGAGGAGAAGGACGCAGTGTGCTCACTCGAGCGTGCTTACTAGGCGGCGGCAGTCGAAGATCCAGACAACAACAACATCATCTACCCACCGGAGGTCGTTCCCAAGAAGAAGCAGCAGTTGCTGGCTCTGGAGCCTCATGACGACGCAGCACAGGGAGGCAGCACCACATGGCCTCTTCCCCCTCTCGCATAGGAAGGCATGCCCGGTGCCCCTCTCAGGCTGGGCTCGGGGGCTCTCATCTGGAGGGCCTCGGATCTAGCCAATGTCACGAGGGAGGCGCTCGGGCACCACATGGAAGAGTGCTTCGCTGCACACTTCCCTCCAGAGGCCTTAAGGGACGAAGCACCAAGCGCACAAGAGTTCATCAGCCAGACCATCGAAGACCCACAAGAGCCAAGAGCCATGCGAGGCGAGCGCCGCCCGGCTCCTCCAAGGGCAATTGTCGGTCCAGGCTCAGGAGACAGGTTGTGTGTTTACGTCGACGTCCCTGCACTCAATAGGATTGCGTCTCAGGAGCTCTACTGGCCTTCGCAGGTGGTCCGATGCCAGGGTCCCCCTCACAGCTACGCGCGCATGCCCTTCAACTTGCCGAACCAGGCGACCCTGCACCAGCGCCACATGCAGGAAGTCATGGCGGCTCGCGAGGCTAGGCACAAGGATATCCAGGCAGAACTAGACTCGGACCTCCGCAAGATCTGGGGAGCCCCAGAGCCTCATGAGGGGCCGGAGCCAGACGACACGTAAGGAGAAGCGCCTTGATCGAGCACCCTCAGCTACACCAACACTACTTCAGCAACCATGCCAGGTGACATCTTTCGATTTCTATTCAACTTGGAGCGCCCCTCGGGCAGCATTATTCCCAGGTCGCACGGGTCTGTCCCTGCGACGTGCATCCTTTTGCATCTCAAGTCACATTTTGGGGGCGCCCCTCGGGCTGCACTATCCCCAGGCCGCACAGGTTCACCCTAGTGGCATGTATCTCCCTTGCATCTTACCAAAGCTAGAGCCATCATCCGTGTTGTGTTGCATTTGAATCATCTGTTTGACCACCGTTCTCATGCCTTGAACATCCTGCGCCCCGCAAGCTCGCTTGCATCCGTCTTATGCCTTGGGGTGGCACGACGTCTATGCTCGGGTCCGTCCCTGCAGTGTCGGCAAATCCAAGCGACTGAGCTCTGGCTCACGGGCCGGTCCCGTGTACGTCACCACCTATGGCCCTTGGTGCCTCGCCCAAGGTCGAGTCGGATACCAGCAGTTGAGTCGGGGCGCACGGTACCATGTCATGTCGCTCCGGGAGCCACGCGACGGTTTGCTTCCCTTAGGACGTCCACGTGAGAAGACTAGGCACGACGTCTGTGCTTGGGTTCGTCCCTGCAGCGTCGATAAATCCAACGGCTGAGCTCTGTTTGGTAGGACGGCCACGTTCATGTCACCTCCTGGGGTTGTTGGGACCCGGCTTTCTCATAGGGCGACTTCGAGGGATTCACCCGGTGTGGGCTGTCTAACCATCTTGCAGGATCATCTCGAGCACTTCCAGCCAAGAGTAGGCGCAACCCGCCTTGAAGTAGGGCCTCGTGAGTCCCGCGCTGGCTCACGGGTATCCAGATACACCTCGTCTAAGCCCCACCGTGCAGCCACGTGTCTGTGCTGGGCTGTATACGCCTGGGAGCTCTCTGCAGTAGGGAGTCCCCTCCCACGGTCCAGTGGAAGCACCATGCTCCGCAGTGGCTGACAACACGGTCGAGGAGCGTCTATGCCCGCGCAAGAGCGGCAGCACTATGCTGCGCGCTGGTGATAAACAACTGGGGCGGCCTTACGGCCGCATTAACCTTAGGGAGCCCCATGGCTCAGTGGCCAACCCCACTGCGCTACGCTCCCTTCGGGAAGGTAGCGCGAGGGAGCTGGGCACGAGGGCTGCGTCCGGGTCATGCCTGGCGCACGCCCCACCAGGTCCCTCGGGCCTGGTTGACACGCAACACTCCCGAGCGCAAGCCCGGCGATGACAGGTATGGGGTCTGTTCGTACGTGAAGAGGGACCCTTGGGCATAGCGACCCAAGGGCCTAACTGGACCCGTAGCCCCTCACTCCCTGGTCCTGTCCTGGTTTCTGGTCGAGGCCAGCGGCGACTGAGGTACGCGCGGGCCGGGCCCTGTCGACGCAGAACACCAAAGCCCTGCTTAGCGCTTCCTACCTGGGTATCGTTTGCACGTTAAGGGGGACTCCTGAGCATCGCAACTCAGGAGCCTAACTGGCCACGTAGCCCCTCACTCCGTGGTCTTGACCCAGTGGCCTGGGCAAGCCAGCTGGCGGCTGAGGTATGCACGGGGTCCGGCCCTGCCAACGTACACCGATAAACAAGAAAAGAAGGGCGAATATCTAGCAATTATTACAAGCCAAATTGTCCTTCGAAGCATCAAACGGAAGTTTTAATGCCTCCACGAGGCTCACTCATGTCGCATGAGAATGAAGATAAAAGGGGAGCGCCGTCACCAACCTGCAGGCCTTCCCCTCAGCCTTGGGCGCTGCTGCTCGAGGGTACCTCCGCCCTAGCGGCGCCACCATGCCCTGGGGAAGCATTCTAGTCCACGGCATCGGCGGCGCCACTGGCTGAAGGGGAAGGATGGACGATGAGGAACTCCTTCAGCAGGGCCTCCACATGGTCCTTCACAGCTTCAGCGGTGGCCTCATGGTGCTCCGCCTCCACAGGCTTGATCAGCGCCCCGAGATCAGCATTGGAGTCGCGAGGTGCAGCTGGCTGATGACGCGCGTCAAGGCAGAAGAAGAAAGTACACGAGCTTCCTCGTCCGCCAGAGGGTTGATCTCGTGCACGACATCCTCGAGCACCAGGACAAGGAAAGGAAGCAGCTGGAAGGGCCTTCATCATTCGTCGCCAACGGCTTCAAAAAGCCCTTATCGTATAGTGCCCCCAGAGCCTGGCGGGACCTCACCTGAGGGACTTAAAGGCTGCGCGGTGCTCGGCCAGGACCTTCACTTTGGCCTCGAGCTGGACCTCCCTAGCTTCCGTCGCCCGCTTCAGCTCCTCCAGTCGGTCGCGCTCTGCAGACAACTCCTTCGTCAGCTGCTCCGGCTCGGCGTCACGGCTGGTCACGACATCTTATCGGGCCTTCATCCTCTCCTCGTCTGCCTTGCACTTCCCATGCAGGTCTCTCAGCTCGGTCTCCATTGACTGACAGCGCTCCAGGGCGGCCCGAGCATCCAGCAGTGCCACTTCATGAACAACTGCAGCATGGTCAGCAGCCTGCTTGTCCTCCTCGGAGGCCGCCACGGCCTAGCTCAGCGCGTCTCGCCCAGACGCGTTGGAACCCAGCCATCCGGAGACCAGCTCAAGGCGCCCGGCCACCAGGCGATGATCAGCACCCTGAAGGTCATCCTGGAGCTGCTTTAGTCCTATGAAGGCATCCTCCAAGGTGCTAGCTGGAGCAGGAGGGCCACGAGCTGGCGGCATGGTCACAGCAGGGGACTGTGGCGCGGCCAAGACCTCCTGAGCCCTGGCGACCCCAGCAGATGGAGCTGGGATCGTGACTTCCGCTTGAGGAAGGACCTCTGGGCCCTGCATCGACACCCTTGCACCAGAAGCTGAAGCTCCTCCATCGTCCGTCTGCGCCAGAGGGGATGAGGCCAAGCCAGGCCGCGGGGCCTCTAGCGCAGCCCCTCCCCCTTTGCCTTTTTCGGCGGCGTAGACCCACAATCACGGGGCAAGATATCGTGAATCAGCAACGGAATCGAGAACGAAGACAAAGACATGCCAAGGTACTCACCGATTCACTACGACGATGCTCGAGACCTTTTCAGGACCATGGGGCCCAATGGTCCCGCGGCCTGCGCCGCGGGAGCACGGGTCCACAAGACAGGCGGCATAGCAGTGCTGCTTGGCGATGCCGTGGCTGGGGCACCTCCTCGGGTGGTTGGCGCCGACCGGCTCTTCATCGGGACCCCTTCTAGCGGTTTCCGCGGGGGAGTTGGCTTGGACCTCGTGACAACTCCAGCTGGGGGAGGCACCTCCTCCACCGGGTGGTCGTCGTCGTCATCATCGTCAGGCAGGGAGCGAAGGAGTTCGGCCGCGCGTGGGGGAGAGAACTATCCCGTTCCCTCCGCAGTAGCCTCTGAGCCTTCTTCCCCGCTGGAATAACCCGAAGACACCTCCACCGGCGAAGCCACCACTTGAGCATCAGGGGCCGCCGGAGGCACAAGCCCCGCGCATCAAAGATAGGCATGGAGGACGCCACCGCTGCCCCGTCCTAGCGACGATACAAGGGAATAAAGGAAGCAGGCGGATACCCCAAGTCAGCCCCAACCAGAAGACGGAGATCCGCCTCAAGCTGATCAGCAGTCAGGGCGTCATGGCGCAGCCGGAGGTTGTCCGCCTCCTCTCCAAGCGTCCACAGGGGGCGCACACGGGCCTGCAGCGGAGCCATGCGGCATGTCAGGATTTCCTTGACGACCATAGCCCCCATCAGCTTCGCCGCCTCGGGATCCTCTGGCCTCAGGTCTACGGCCATCTTCTCCAACACCTTCTCCGCCCGAGGATCGGTGAGCTTCGCGCTGAGCCACCTATCGTTTGACTCAGGCGCAGCCGCCGGCAGCGCCAGCCGAGGATGGGAGCAGTTGGCGTCCATGAGGACCCACTTGTTCCGGAAGTTCTCGGCCTTCTTCCTGGCCTTCAAAATCGTGTTGGCCCCGTTGGCCGCGACAAAGTGAGCACACCGTGAGAAATGGCCCTCCTTGATTCGGAGGTAAAAGAAGTGGCGAAGGAGTGCCACAAACGGCATTATCCCCACGACTGCCTCGCAGTAAAAGGCAAAGATGGACAGAAGAAGGACGGAATTGGGATGCAGATGAAGGGCATGAAGCTTATAGTGGCTGAGGATGGAGAAAAAGAAATTGGAGAAAGGAGGGATGAGCCGCACAACAATACTGCTCGAAAAGATGGGGTGGAAGGTACTCTTGGGACCCTCCGGCGTGGCAGAGGCAGTTCGGACGGCGGTTTTCCACTTCTCATTGGTGCCCTCCGCCGTCATCAGGAGCACGGCGGCGTGGTTCGCCTCCGAGAAAGTCGGCGCCTGCAAAGCCAGCTTGTACCAAGCAGACGAAGCGGTGGCCTTCGACTCGCCGGAAGCCATCGGTGCGAATTTGGAATGAAGCTGGCGAGGATCAGGAACTTCACGGAGAGGAGGAGCAAGAAAGGGGATATGGAGCAAGGCAAGGGCTAGCAATGAAGGCGCACCGGCACGCACTTGCCTTTTGTCAGCTATGTAGTTGCCGAGGCGGCGTGGGAGCGCAGACGCCGACGTCTCGTCATTCGCCAGGCGCCAGTCAGAACCGCAGGCTTTGGGGCCCGCAGCGCTCCGCACTTGGCCCTTGGCTTTGTCGCGAAGCCAAGCCCGACCGTGCCTTCGGCCCGTCGGCTACTTTCGGTGTTCTGGGAACGGGGGTACCGAGACTTTCCTGCCTGCGGCCCAGAGCATGGCTCGCAAGGCGGCCTAGTATGGCCCAGCATCTTCAGCAACCACTCAAGACCCTCGCGAGGAGCCAAGCCTCACGAGGTGGACGACACAAGGCAACTCCTGGGGCGGCCTCGCCAGGCCGGCTCGTGAGGATCGAAGATATCAAGGCGAGGAGCGCCTCGTGGGGTCCTCATGACGTGAGCAGTAACGACCAAAGGCAGGCGGGCGCCAGCGGGAGCAGAGTGCCAGTTTCCTTTTTGGTGCTAAAGGAACAGGTGCAGGCGAGGAGTCCCGAGGCTTCAGGCAAAGGTTTCCATATTGGTACAACGAGACCAAGACCAGCAGGACGGTAGGACAAAGGTCATCGCGGAGCCCACGACGGCGTCACCACCAGAGCCTTTGGCAGCGAAGACTAGCTTTTGTCAGGATAGCTTGTACTAGATGTCCCCATTCAAATATGACCATTGTGGGATCCCTTCCCGCACAATATTTGGGAAGAGGACCCGGGCCACTATAAATAGGACTAGCCACCACCAATGGGGAGGGATCATCTCATACCATCTTGAGCCGATCTCATGTCGAGTTGATCGAATCATCGAGACCTCACAGACACCACAGGCTCACCCAATATCAAGAACACCTCACCTCAGGAGGCAGTTCGTCCATGTACTAGTTCTTCCTCTGCCTACAAGGCAATCCACCACACCACAGTGGATTAGGGTGTTACACCACAACGGTGGCCCGAACCAGTATAAATCTTGTGTCTCTTGTTCATTGGATCTGACGAGCTAGGCTCAGGGCTGTTGAGCAGACAGGTTAGGGCGGAAGGAGAGATCTTCGTGCGCACCCCAGAGTTCAAACCTTAAGGTTTTTGCCGGAACCCAACATCCGACAGTCGCTTCTCAATCTATTTGCTATCATTCGCGTGTACTAAGTGGGAATACTTGTTGTGCATCCAAATCCTTAAACCCAAAGTTATTCTAGATGAGTCCACCATATCTTCCTCAACTCCATTGTTGCTCTCTAGTTGGCTGCCATATCCATCTTCCATGTCATTCATCTCCAACACATCCATCTCCATCTCCCTTGTTGCTCCATCCACCACCATAGAAGGGGGACAAGATCAAGGGAAGAAGAGGAGGATCTACCACTGCGAACACTGGCCTTCGGGTCGGCGCTGTCTCCACCGCACCGACACCTGAACTCGCACCGCCATCTCCATTACCACCATGGTCGGCGCCACAGCGATCATCATCACCGTCGCCGCCATGCCTTCTCCCTTCATCGGCACGATGCCGGCTTGTAACTTGAACCTCATCTCTATGTGTACCATTAACTTGTTTGAGTAGTTTCACTAGTTCCTGAGTATGTGGTGGAAGCCTATGTGATTCTTGGTGATCCCATATTACATGTTCATGATTCAATTTAGTGTTCTCGCGAGTGTTGAGAGGAGGTGTCACTCGCACTATTGCCATGATAGGTCGTAGAAGAGCTATTGTCGTTGTGAAGGGTTTGGCCATTGGGAGTAATTCGAGGTGACAATAAAAACCTCTGATGCCTCGCCATCACAAATGATATGGGATTTATGGAGAACCCTTAGAGAGGCCGCGTCCACAGGGTAAACCTGTAATTGTCATGAGTTGTAACCCAATGGAGGAGACTATGATTGTGGCGTGCGGGCACTATGTCTACTTCGAGTAGTACGTTTACTCTACCCGGCTCGGCCCACTTATGCATTTGACCGGTTACGTAGCTCGTTAAGGACAACATAGTTACGGGGTTTGCACTGCCTTCCTATTTGTTCCCTGTGGGTTCAACACTATTTATTACGAAAGTGCTACAACAGTGATGTGCACTTGGAGGGCTTCAGGAACCGCTGATAATGTGTTTAGCATGGAAGTATTTAATTCCTTTATTGTGACGTTGCCAGGAAAAGCACACCTCTCGAAATGTATTAATATCTGTTTCTTGGTTCGAGCTCTCGCACCTCTACAAATGTCCACTTTCCTCTATGAATGGCCTATCTATTTTTACTTTCATGTTATTTACTTTTATTGTCGCGTCATCACCTTCTCATTCAAGCACCAACTCAGAGAGCACTATTGTCATTCTTAGTTTAACATGCATTGAGTCTAGTTAATGTTGGATGTGAGCATGACTGGATCTCTTCTACCCTGAATTACAATGTTTAGTCACTGCTTGAACTTCAGAGGTGCTCTCATTTATGTTTTGCGGTCTCAGAAAGGGCTAGCGAGATACCATGTTATCCTATTGTATCATGATTGTCTTGAAAAATTGTTGGCGTTTGAGTTATTTTACTATTGCTCGCTAGTTGATTATTTTATTGTCATGAGTAAATGTGAGACCTAGGTGTTATCATTCATATGGTTGGTTCATACTCTTTGCTGAAAACATGAACACTAATTAAGAATATATAAAGTAACGAGAATTAAAGAGTATGTAAAAAATCTGTATCACTTTCAGTTTGTCAACTGAATTGCTTGAGGACAGTCAATGAGTTAAGCTTGCGAGAGTTGATACGTCCCAAACGTATCTACTTCTCCAAGCACTTTCGCTCTTGTTTTGGACTCTAATTTGCATGATTTGAATTAAACTAACCCGGACTGACGCTATTTTCTTCAGAACTACCATGGTGTTGTTTTTATGTAGAAATAAAATTTCTCGGATTGGGCAGAAATTTTTTATGGAGATTATTTTTCAGAATATATAAAAATATTGGCAAAGAGTTCTATTGGAGGGGTGCCACCAAGGAGCCACGAGCTCAGGGGGCGCGCCCACCCCCTTAGGGAACTCCCTCTGAGCTCATGGGTCCCACACACCTCCGACAACCCTAGCTCCAACTCTATAAACACCGTCATGGGACAAAAATCATAGAGAAATTTTTATCATGTTTTACTATAAGGAGCCGCCGCCACCTCCTGATCACCATCAGGAGGGCTGCTCGGGCTCCATTAAGGGGAATTCGGTGCCATCATCATCATCATCCCGTCTTCATCACCAATTTCATGATGCTCACCACCGGGAGTGAGTTATTCATTCTTAGGCTTGCTGGACGGTGATGAAGTTGGATGATATTTATCATGCAGTCGAGCCAATTTGTTAGGGCTTGATCCCTAGTATCCACTATTTTCTTAGATAGATGTTGCCATGACTTTGCTATGCTTAATGCTTGTCACTAGGGCCCGAGTGCTATGATTCAGATTTGAACCCTCTATGTTTTCATGAATATATTTGAGTTCTTGATCCTATCTGCTAGTTATACGCACTTATTATTGTTCTGATCCGTGGACCCCAATGTGACAATAGTTGGGATACTCTCCCGAGATGACTGTAATTCAATGATTTCAATGTAGTCACCACACATTAATGCTTTGTACTGGTTCTCTATTCCGTTAGATTTCCTTATGGATCCCGCTGTCACGGGAGGGTAGGACAAAAGATATCATGCTAGTTCGTATTATAAGCACCTATGCCTATACACGGAATACATGCCTACATTACATTAATGAATTGGAGCTATTCTGTATCGCTCTAGGTTGTGACTGTTATATGATGAATGCTATCCAACACAAATATCCATCACTGATCCAATGCCTACATTTTTTCTCATATTGGTTTTTAAGTTACTACTTCTGCTGATGTTACAATCATCTTAAAATTGCTTCTATTACTGTTATTGTTACTACTAGCAATAGGGCCCGTGCGTTGTAATGGGAGAAAAGAATACCATACGCCCTTAATTTACAAAAATGGTCTATAATCTGAGTATTTATAGGTACGGCCCACACAAGATGATCTTTGCCTACAAAAGTGCAAGTTCAAGATTCCACATGTCTTCCATTTAAACACGACTTGCATGTAGATTTGTACAAAGAAACGAGCAAGTGATCTTCAATTTCGTCTTCAATCCTGATTTTGCTGAGATGTTCATCCACAATCCGGATCAGTACCAATATGAAAAAAAGATGGATAATGCACTGTAGATTAAGATTGCACCCTAGATAGTAGTTTTTTGAAATGTTTAACAGGTAAAATAACATCATATTCAGATTCTATATATTTTTCTAATCAAATTCCATATATAACATGTTAAATTTGGAGTTATGGTTTAGAAGATATGAGTATTTTAATGAACATTGATATGTACTGCGGGTTTAATGTTAGAAACATCGGAGGGTTTTCTATAAAATAGCATGAGGGACTAAGAATACATATTTCTTTTATTAGTAGATATAGATTGCTACTATTACAGCACTATCAAAACTATCAGACTACAGTGCTACTAAACACTTTGCTACAGAAATATCATATCCCAGGTGTTGTTGAACTGTCAACTCAACTGCTAAGGCTCATAAATATTTTTTGGCTCCTCTTGTGTCGGATCAATAAATTTGGATAAATACTACCCTCAAGGACTATCACGAAACCATATATTTGTGAATTATCTGTCGGCAGGGGTACTACCACCAGGGCACCACGTACGACATAGGTACAA
Organism: Secale cereale; assembly: GCA_902687465.1. NCBI lineage: Eukaryota > Viridiplantae > Streptophyta > Magnoliopsida > Poales > Poaceae > Secale > Secale cereale. The sequence goes on along the minus strand of LR738711.1, from coordinate 598,784,733 downwards.
CGAGGTGCTACACAAACGGTTTTTAACCCATTTCCGCGACGACATTTGGGACCGTCACCAAGTGAGTGTAGGCGATAGGGGGTCCTTCCCACACGACCCAGAAACCGTCGGAGATATGCCCTCCTCGCACACATAGTCGGCAAAATTAAGTCGTGTGCGACCGGCGAGCGATCAAATACGATTATAAATACAGTAGTGTTAAAAAATTCAATTATACAAGCGAAATCGTTTTCGGTCATAAGTACATCCCACACAGTCAATCCCCGCTAAACGTTTCCATTCGTATATACATCCCACACAGTCGCTCCAAGGAAAATGTTTCCGTTCGCAGGTACATCACACATGATATTAACAATTTTATCATTTGCATTATTAAATGCATCACACATGGTGCGTAGAAGAAATTGTGTGGCAAAGGTTGTCCATCACACACAATTTTTATGTGGTAACGTTTGCGCACGGTGGCCTAACGCAATAGTTTTCAAGGGAAGGTCGTGTGTGATTGTTCATTGATCCAACATGGTTTATTCCTAGAAACTGTGTGCGTTGCCTCAGGTCATGGCTCATGGTATTTTCCCAATAACCGTTTGCAATAGCAAAACCCAATTAGCAGGCTAATTCACCATTAGCAGGATAATTGCCCTATTATTAATAATCCATTTATTAATCAAATTAACATTCATATTAAGCACATAATATATTTCATTTCCATATTAAGGAATCAGGATTTCATAAATTGAAATACATCAGAGTACAACATGATATAGCATCAGCACTCAGCTACCCCATTACAAAACTGCACCAGCACCAAGTTTCACATGCAACATGTAGAACTTTTCGAAATTAGCATCATAGACGGTACATAGACACGTGCATCTCATATGGAAAACTGATGAAGTAGAAGGCGAATATTGAGACTTCACTCACGTTGAAAGTCTTTGCAACTTTAGGCCAGTGCCTGTGGATGGTTGACTGTCCGTCCTTCACCCTCTTCAGGAAGACTTCAATATTGAACCGCGGGTGTTGTATAAAAACCTTCCTCGCCTCCTGACCATAGAGGTGGTTTGAGAGGTAATCATCAGTGAACTGCTTTGGAAAGGCCCGAAACAAGGATATGTATAAATATCTTCTCTATATTGGAATGGGGCAAAGGAATAAAAAAGGCAAGGTATAATAGTTAGTACCATATTGTAGTGAACTGATGTCTTCTTCATTCTGCAAACAAAGATCTTGTTGTTTTTTGTCGTTAATTCCTTTATGCTCACAATCTTCGTGAGTTTCTTGACTTGATTGATATTCATGGACCACTCATATCCCCATATGCAAAAAGGGTCGAATAGTGGGTCAAAACAAGCACATTGCAAATTCATCAGATTAATTCAAGCCACATGGAAAACCCATTTATCCAAACCAAGCATGATTAAGAACTAGGAAATATAGCACATTTATATGTTTCTCATTTATTAAGTGCAGCCAAATTATATTTCTTCCTCACATGCACAATAATACAAAATTCTATCCACGACAATTGGACACCGCATTGCAAAATTGAACCAAACAGTTAACTAAACACCACAACAAATGAACCAAACATTAACTGAGCACCACATTGCACAATATAACATACTCCTAATAGAAGATCAGACAGTTAACCAAACCAAGAATGCTTAACAACTTGGAAATATAGAAATTGTATTTGCTTCTCATGTATTTACTACAGCCAAATTCAATTTATTCCTCACACGGTATACAATAATAGAATGCACCGACAACAATGGAACATCACATTGCAGAATTGAACCAAACAGTTAACTAAACACCACAACAAATGAACAAAACGTTAACTGAGCACCACATTGCACAATATAACATACACCTAATAGAAGATCGAACAGTTAACCAAACAAAGCATGCTTAACCACTTGGAAATATAGAAATTGTATTTTTTTTCTCATCTATTTAGTATAGCCAAATTCGATTTACTTCTCACATGGTATACAATAACATAATGCACTCACAACTATTGAACATCACATTGTAGAATTGAACCAAACTGTTAACTAAACACCACAACACAAATGAACCAAACGTTAATTGAGCACCACATTGCACAATGTATAACCAAACCAAGCATGCTTGACAACTTGGAAATATAGCAATTGTATTTGTTTCTCATGTATTTAGTAAAGATAAATTTGATTTATTTCTCACATGGAAGACAATACAAAATTGCAGCCTGAAGAATAGAACATCACATTTGCCAAAATGAGCCAAACAGTTAACTGAAGACGACAACTAATTAACCAAACAGTTAATAAGTGAGCACCACACTGCACGACATATAGAACATATACACCAGAGCAATAGATTGCATGGTAAAATTAGATAGCACAATTCACTAGAATTTGTTAAGGAAAGGCAGGAGAAGCACACGCAACAGGTAAACCGAGCATGCTTAACCAGCGTAGCTAGCAAATGGCAAGGTGCTCCTCCAAGATCCAGGGCTCGGCACGAATGGCAGCCATTGCGACCTCATCCGTGCGTGCGGCCATGATTTGCTTCTTCGCTGTCAAATGCTCCTTTAGCTCCTGGCTATACTGCATGCACCATGGTTTAGGGCGGTTCTTAATTGGTGGATGGGTCAGTGATTTGGGTGGAAGGTGTCGTGCCGGCGGTCGGGGCATGTGGGATGTGGAAGGAGGAGGAGGATGGGGGTCGGGTGTGGATTACCTGCCTAGATAGACGAGGCCGAGCAGCATGAAGGAGGGTCGTCAGCGAGGGGGCGGCGCTGCAAGCAAGGAGTGGAGTTTTCAACTTGGAAAGGAAGGCGGCGCCGGTGAGGGAAATGTGTCTTTTGGTATGGGAGAGGGGGTGGGGAGGTAGATATTTCCGCGGAAACCAATTTTTTTGAATTGGTTCGGCAAAAAAACTGGCATGCAAAGTGTCATCTGAAACGGTCCCTTATTCAGAAATGTGTATGATATTTGAACATCACAAACGATTCAGGTAACTTAACCCGTGTGTGATGAGTTTGAACATCAAAAAATTTGGTTCCAATTTCCCTGGTTACAGTGGTCATCCACGTCATTGCATAATTTGGGTACACAACACACCCACAATTTTAATCGAGCAAGATCAATAATTAAATAGAGCTAGCTGGCCTAAACATTACTCTAACAAATTAAAGACCAGCGCTCCTAATTAAACAAAACAAAGAGTACTACTATGGCTAGTGCTCGTCGATCTCTGCCGCCTCCTCCATCTCCAGCTCGCGCCCAATGGTCTCCTTGGGAAGGGGATTCATGGCATCCATCGCACCATACTCGGCAAGCATCTCGCCATCTGCGTCTTCCATATCTTTGGAAAAGGCCGCCATGAGCTGGGCGTGGGTGGCCGCGATCTGGGCTTCGACGGGCCCCGTCGTCACAAGGTATGCGGCGGACGAACAGACGGCTGCACGAACGCTCTTGGCGATTGCGAAATCTTCGGCTATGGGTTGCCGATTGTTGTTGGAGAAGCTTCGTTCGATTTTTGTGGTGACCGCCGCGGTCTGGGCGTGGGCGGCCTCGACATGGTCGTGGGAGGCTTACATTAGTTCTAAGGCCACCGTCGCAAAACAGACAGCTGTCGTGCCGCACTCGCTAGTTGCTATCCCCGAGGCAGATGTTTCTACCGCCACCTGAGAAGCAACCGCGGCCGTTTGGGCTGCCTTGGCCGCCCGGTCGCAGATTTCGGCCGCGCTCATGCACCTTGTTAGCACGTGCATGGCGGCTGTGGCCGTGCTCTCCCAGAGTGGGCCGCCGAAGTTGCCCTCACGATGCAGGTCCACGTCCCCATCTTTCACATGCGATGATTGAACAGTGAAATGCTATTTGGGGAGCGAGCTAATGTGCTTGACACGCCAGCTGTGGACTGTAGCCGACACACCTTCTCGCATAAGCCATAGGCGTACTATACACTGACGGTGCTCCATGATATTTTCTACTGCATCTCACACGGCTGGTGATAATAAACTGCGTGGGATCGACTTGATTTTTCATCTTGATTTGAACTACATAATGGGGTCACAGCAGCAATGGACGGTGTTTGAAATACTAGACCTTTTATCTGCAGTGAACATGAAACTATATGTGTGTCGTAAAAAAATTGGAACTATTCATGGTTCGCTTGGACATTTTTATACGTTAATTGAGTTTTCTAGGCATTTATGTGTATAATTCAAAATTGAACTACATGCACATGCTCCAGTCCATAAAAACGGGTTGAATAATCAAATGGTTGTCCTTGGTTGCAAGATTAGGTCACATGCAAGAAATGAGAACGAATGTCAAACACCTTGACACTGTCGCTCGGCCGCTAACATTGAGATACATGGCTTTAAAATTCTAGTAAATCAAAAACTCATCTGAAATTCATGAAACTTGACATGATATCATGGAACGGCAGCGACATGCCGTGGTAAAAATATTGTCCCATTTGGGGCAGGTGTGGGTATTAGCTTCTCGCAAACTAGAGCTTCTCTCACAACAAGCCTGATGGTTTCGGTAGGGTACGTGCCACCTTGGTGGACGAAACGATAACTGTTGCCTCTTATTGCTTCAAAAAAATTCTCGTGTCAACATAGAACAACAGGAGTGTTGTGTCAATTTTCGTGATTTTTTGGGGTTCACTTGGACATTTTATGCATTAATTGAGTTTTCAAGGCATTTATGTGCATAATTCAGATTTGAACTACATACACATGCTCTAATGCATATAAATTGGTTGAAAATTGAAATATGTGGCCTTGGTTGCATGCTTAGGTCCCATGCAATAAATGAGAATGAATGTCAAACACACTGCCACCATCACTCGACCGAAAACATTGATATACCTGGTTTTTAAATTCTAGTAAATCCAATGCTCGTATGAAATTCATGATACTTGCCATGCTATCATGGAGTGCCATCAACATGCAGGTGGTAAAAAAATTCTCCTATTTGGGGAAGGTTTGGGTCTATGCTTTTCCCAAACCAGAGCTTCTCACAACAAGCATGATGGTTTCGGTAGGGAACGTCCCACCTTTGGGGAGGAAATGATATCCATTGCCTCTTATTGCTTTCAAAAAAATGCTCATGTCAACATAGAACAACAGGAGTGTTGTGTCAATTTTTGGGATTTTTTGTGGTTTGTTTGGACATTTTTATACATTAACTGGGTTTTCTAGGCATTTATGTGCATAATTCAAATTTGAACTACATGCACATGCTCTAATGCATATAAATTGGTTGAAAGTTCAATATGTGTCCTTGGTTGCATGCTAAGGTCCCATGCAAGAAATGGGAATGGATGTCAAACACCCTGCCACCGTCACTCGTCCGCAAACAATGAGATACCTGGTTTTTAAATTCTAGTAAATCCAAAACTCGTCTGAAATTCATGAAACTTGGCATGCTATCATAGAGCGGCATCAACATGCCGTGGTAAATGTTTTGTCCCACTTAGGGCAGGTTTGTGTATATGCTTCTCACAAACCTGAGCTTCTCACAACAAGCATGATGGTTTCGGTAGGGAACATCCCACCTTTGGGGACGGAACGATATACATTGCCTCTTATTGCTTTCAAATTTTTTCTCGTGTCAACATAGAACAACAAGAGTGTTGTGTCAATTTTTCGGATTTTTCGGGGTTTGTTTGGACAATTTCATGCATTAACTGGGATATCTAGGCATTTATGTGCATAATTCAAATTTAAACTACATGCACATGCTCTAATGCATATAAATTGGTTGAAAATTCAAATATGTGTCCTTGGTTGCATGCTTAGGTCCCATGGAAGAAATGGGAATGAATGTCAAACACCCTGCCACCGTCACTCGGCCGCAAACATTGATATTCCTGGTTTTAAAATTCTAGTAAATCCAAAACTCGTCTCAAATTCATGAAACATGGTATGATATCATGGAGCGGCATCAACATGTCGTGGTACAATTTTTGTTCCATTTGGGGTAGGTTTGCGTATAAGCTTCTCACAAACTAGAGCTTGTCACAACAAGCCTGATGGTTACGGTAGGGAACGTGCCACCTTTGGGGAAGAAACGATATCCGCTGTCTCTTATTGCTTTCAAAATATTTCTAGTTTCAACATACAGCAACATGAGTGCTGTGTTAAAGTTTGGAATTTTTTGGGGTTCATTTGGATATTTTTATACATTAACTGGGTTTTCTAGGCATTTTATGTGCATAATTCAAATTTGAGCTACATGCACATGCTCCAGTGTATATAAATTGGTTGAAAAATGAAATCTTTGTCCTTGGGTGCATGCCTAGGTCCCATGCAAGAAATGGTAATGAATTTCAAACACTAGGGCACTATTGATTGCCGGCAAAACATTGAGATACTTTGTTTTTAAATTTTAGCAAGTCGAAAACCCGTTTGAAATTCATGAAACTTGGTGTGCTATCATGGAAAGGCACCCGACATGCTGTGCTATTTTTCGTGTTCTTTTGAGAGAAGGCACACTCGAATAAAAGCCAAGAAAGGCATTTTGAAACAAATAGTTGCCACTCTAACATCGCAAATGTTTGTATAATTCAAATCGTGTGCATTATGTTAACGATTCACGTGATGCCACGTGTCTTGGTTTTAATGGCTATAGGAGGTGCCATGCGCACAGCTGCTTGACTGAACGGGAGGCGTGCGAGTGCAGTCCAGTGCGCAGGCTGACCGAGAGGCGTGCAACCTGTCCTGCAATGCGCGGGCTCACTTGGAAGCGAGCCATTTGACTTCCATGGCCGCCCGCCTTCCTCTCAATTAATGGCACCTGAGCCGTTGCTTGATATGGGTGGCCTTACTGTTCCCCTCCCATTCCCCTCCCTCCCAGAGACCTCCACCAACGCCATGGCGCAGAAGGATCATCTGCCACTAGTCTTCAAGTTTGGTGAAGTTGAATCCGAGCCGGAGGAGATAGAAAATAAGGAGGAATGGGGCCTCATGGACATGGCCTAGAACGAGCTGGCCGCGACGGTTGCTGCCCGCGCTCCCGTCCCAGCTCCCATCCCCGCGCCCACGCTAGCGACCATCCCCGCGCTATCGTAGAGCTGGAAGCCACGGGCTTCAGCAAGGTCTCCACGGACCAACGCGAGCCCGTGTACATTCTAGTGCCAGCGCCCATGCGTGTGCCCATGCGCGCCCCTCCACCAATCGCGGCGCCGGTTCCCGTGCTTTTGGCTGCACCCGCCGCGCTCATGCCCATGCGTGCGCCTCGCTTAGCGGTAAGGAACGCCGCCGTCGACCGCTACCTCTCAGCGCTGCCAACTGCCGTCCTCCCGTGCCCCGCCCGTTGATCGCGCGGCGACATGATGTTTGATTTACAAGTGAAGAACATTATGTGCTGCATTGAAGACTTCAACAACGGCATCCTGGAGGATGACAACGACAACGACAACGCAACACGCCGCCTCCGCCACCGGAAATAGTTTTTTTCTTGGGTTTAATCATGTATCTCGATCATATGAATATAAATTCGTAGTATGACTGAATGAAAGATATGGTTTGAGCGAACTTGCATTTCTCTCTCTTAATGTACAGACTTATCAAACGATTTTATTTTGAAAAAAACGTCAATGGTTTTTAAATATAAAACACTCATCACAAACGTTTTAGTTAGAACACTCGTATGCAAACCGACAGCTTCCCCAGGAAGCCAAGGGAAAATGTGTCGAGCAGGATTTGTGCAGCTCTTGATCGCAAACGTTTTAGATAGAACATCTGCATGCAAAGTGAGAGCTGGATTTGTGCATCTCTTCAACGCAAACGGTTCTTTTGGATGACCTGTGTGCAACCACATACAAAATTTTTGGTAAGATTTGCATTTGTCATATTGGGTATGTTGCCATTTGTCAAACTGGAAAGATTGACATTTGTTGATCTATTAACATTGCCATTTGTCAACCTTCTAACACGGCGATTTGTCAAAATATGAAGCTAAAAATCACTAGCAGTATCTAATTTTTGCAACTAAAATTCAGTAATTAAGCATAGATTTCATTGATAGATTAAGCAATCGTTTTTCATACAAACAGTTCAACTCGACAGCTGAACTGACCAAACTTTTCACCAATTGTTACCAACCACGTACTGAAATAGCTAGTTCTACTTTATATACTAGCTAATTTTAAGTATGTTGTACAGTTCCACCACATCTATAGTCAGATGAACTGAACACAATAGCCCCTAAATACTACTACTATTACGGAGGGGCTTTGTACTACTTCCGACAGCCTCTCCTCTGCCAAGCGCTCTAAGTAAGAGGCAAATGAGGAGGAGCCTACCGACAAGCTGGACAACTGCAGTATGGTGCCTGCCGTTGCTGGACCTTCATCGACGCTCACCTCGAACGCCTCTGCCGCTCCAGACGACCCATCTCGAAGCGGTGGTTCTCCACATAGATCTTATAATTCCTCGCCTCTGAGGCGGCATGTGCCGCGGCCACAGCAATGGTAAGGCTCTTTGCATGCTCGACGAGGCGCTCCTCCTCCTTCCGCAGGAACTCGTTGTAGTGCGCAAGGTCATTGACGCACGTGCGGGCATCCACCTCCGCCTCCCATCTTCGAACGACGGTGGCGGAGCAGGTGATGACCCCGGCGGTCGACGGTGGGTTGGCGGCCGACGATGGGGTGGCGGCCACGATCACCACCTCCCGTCTTCGGGTCGCGGTGGCGGAGAGGATGATGGCCACGGTGGCCGGCAGTGGGATGGCAGCCACGACAGCCACCTCCCACCTTTGGGCCGAGGCGGCGGAGCGGGCAATGGTCTTAGCTTTCAACGGTGGTGTGGCGGCAACGGCGGCCAGCAATAGCTACCGATGGGCAACGGCAACGAAGCATGTGGTGAGTGTTCCGCGCACACCCAACAGGGACGCCATGCGCACTACACTACGCCGGGAACTGCGTTGCCGCCGCGGTGTAGCCTCCCAGCTGGAGCTGTCCTCTGATGATGGCGGACTGGCTGAGCGACGATGACGGACCGGTGCCACTGGCGATTGTCGGAGAAGCAGATGAGATAAGCTACAAGGAGGGAGGGGAAAATGCAAAGCAGGACTTGCTGGTCGTGAGGGTTTATATAGCAGGCCGGTAAGCATTGGGATTTTGGGGGATTTCACCGAGTCGGGCGGGAAGCTTGTGTGGGAACCTGCGAAGTTGCTCGGGAACAAGCTCACCGATGATTCATTGGCGCCACCGTTTGGCCAAAAGAACGCCCCCGCGCGCTACGCAAGCTTGCGTTGTATGCCGTCTGGGGCAGCGGGGTGACACGACGTGCAAGAGGAGGACGAAAGGCCACGTACACATACGATTAATAAAAAAAGTTTGCGATTTAATTACCTACTATACCCCCGTCTTGGTTTATAAGTAGGATTTAACTAATGAAATACGAATGCATGTCACCAACGATTATATAGTTGGATTTGTATTCGAACATAGTTTCCAATTATCTATTTTTTATAACATGCAATAACATTTTGTTCGTTAAATTTGAGGGGAAAGTATGGCACAAAATATACGGCTTGTACGCAACCATTTACTACGTGTTTCAACAACTCTATGCATGTGGTTTCTTGCGGTTGAGGCGGCCGCGGCACGATCTGCTCGCGTCCCGCCGCGCATGCTCTGCTCTCGCATCCCTCCGGGTGCTCTGCCCTCATCCCTTCATGGGCGCTGCCAGTGTATGGGGTCGGCGCACGATCACGCATGTTCATGTGCATGCGGTTACGCTAGGCACGATGCGACAATGTAGTTACCCGATGCAAAAATTGCCACGCGGACGCGCCGAGAATCCAGGCCTCCCGGCCCCCATTTATTCCTGTGGCCATTTACCTTCATCTCTCACATCACACGACACAATAAGCACACCCACGATGACACATACAGAGAAGACATCAAGCGGTTCCAATGGCGATCCCCGTGGCTCCAATAGCGCTCCCAGCGAGCGACGATGACAACGGCGGGAAGTTCACCACGCATCACGTAGTGGACACCCACGTGAGGGGAAAGTCCCTCTCGGTGGTTTACACAAACGATCCGGTCTTAGTGGAGAGCTCCATCCAAACTATGGAGCAGTTCCTTGCTAAGGACAAGTACCAAGTGGTCAGCTTCGACCTCGAGTACACCATCGGTCATGTCGGGCACGATCAGAAGGTTGTCGTCGCCCAGTTGTGCATGGGACATGACGTCCTCGTCTACCACTACCACTTGTCCACAAGGCCTTGTGAGCGTTTCTCCAGCTTTATCAACAGCTCCGACTACAATTTCACTATGGTGGACACCACCAACGATGTAAAAGCGCTCAAAGTTTCAGGCTTAAAATGCTAGAATCTTGTCAACATCCAGGACCACTACAAGGTGTGGGGCAGTGACAACAACAAAAAGAACTCCTTGGTTGACCTCGCCTCGGCCATTATCGACCCCTACTACATGAATATGAAGGTTGAGAGCAACAAGGATAAGAACACCTGGCACAATGTCTGGCATGAGAGACTGGATGAACAACACGTCACGTACGCGGACAAGGACGCGTAACAAGCTACGAGATGTACAAGTGTATCGTTGACATGAGGGAGTGTCTTCTTCCTGCCCTAGACGAGGAATCGAGACACTTAATAGTGGCGGGAGCATCACAAGAAGTAGAAGACTAGACAATCGTTTCTCCTAGTTTAGAATGCATACAATTTTTTATTTAGGTGTGTGTGAATTATCAGTATAGTCACCTATGTAATTCTTCTGTAGACAGAGCAAATCACGCGGCTTATTAGCAACAATCGTCTGTGTTATTATTTGTCTTCGCACACATTTCTTATTACGGACCTGTCTGCCGCGTATCACACACATCTTGTTCAGTGGAACCGTTTGTATTGTGTTTCCTAATCACACAGAGTTCATCCTAGTGAACTGTATGCTGTATATCGCACACGCCCTCATCTGGCTGCCCGTTTCTATTGTTCTGCATCATCACAAACAATTCATCACAATTAACCGTTTGCCACTCATCGCACACGTAACTCCAATATGAACCGTGTTTGATGTCACCGCCATCGCAAACGTTTTGCATCTTTTTTCACGGTTTTACTACAACACTGTTTGTGGTTGATGCATCGCACACAATTTCGTTGAAGGGTCTCTAATTAGACTGCCGTGATTGGACCATCCTGCAGTAGTGCGAGGTCGGCATTGGCCGCGGCTCATGCTATATACCCACTCAATCTTCATATAAGATACAGTGCCATTGACACTCCATAGACATTGCCATTCAATACCAAAGATCATAGCAAATCTTCATCATTATGGCACAATCTATGTAATATTCTTTCAAATATTCGTTAGTGAAAGCATTAGTCCATGTATATTGTTATCGTTGGAAATATGCCCTAGAGGCAATAATAAATTATTACTTATTTCTATGTCTGTAATTAACAGTTTATATTCTACGCTATAACTCCTATGATCCTGGAATATGTGATTCACTGGAAAACTCATATGCACGTGTGGAATGATAAAAGGGAAAACCTAATTCCTAGTATTGCATCTACGTCTATCAAGTGTTATAAGTGAACATGTTTCTTGGATCTTGAGATATTGTTAAGTGTAACGGTTGTCCCAAAACAACTATGAGAATATGACGTTGGAAAAATGATCATCCTGAATTGACCGAACTTCTTTGTTATACTATGAGATACTACCGTCACAAGTCAATTGATATAACATGAAGAGTTAACATGTGATTTAGTTCCTTAGACCATGAGAGTATCATAGACACTTCTTACCGTGCGATGAACTTTTGGGTTGCTCAAACATTATCTGTAACACGATGATCATAACGACAACTTACAGGTTCATCAGAAGTTTGACAAGGGGCTAGATAGCTCAAGAGTCATATTTTCTCCTCCAATGGTGGAGAGATATTCTTTGGACCCTCTTGGTGTGATGACATCCATAATCGTCATGCCTGAGACGAGTGACTAGGTCACGGGGATGCCGATACATGTTAACGGAAAGAAGAACAAAACCGGTAACGAGGAGACCAGTATAGTGAGCATGAGAATGACTCATGAGAATAGAGATATATCCCACCTCAGGTTTTTTAAAGTATCCTAAACCAAAGGGAATAACACATGATAAAAAAAGGTTTACTCGAATGTCATTCGTATATTGACAGGGATCAATATGGATGTCCACGGTTTCACTATTGATCATTGAATGAAATGGGTTTTGTTCATGTCTATCTTTTATTGAATCTACAGGGTAACAAGATAAGGGAATCATGATCTGTTGAGTGTTATAGGTGTAATAGTTATGATAAAATATTTATGAAATAGTTTCATTAATATTAGAAATAGTTTTGAGAGAAACCAGAAGCATTTCTCAGTGACCGGAAGAGTTTTCGGGTTTACGGGGTAATACCTGCAATTGATATATATGTGGAAAATATTTACGAAGATGTTAAATTAATAATTAAAGGCTCTGATATTTGTTAGGAGGTTTTTATAATTAATTAAATATTGACGTCCATGGAAAATATTAAAAGGCTAAGTGGTGGAGAGTTATTGGGTCGTATGGCCCAATAACACTTGGGGTGCCCAATGCTTGTATGATAAGCTAAGGGGGACGAACTAGAGAGGGAGGAGGACTCCTCCGTGATACGCCTCTGGCACGTCTCCGTCGTATCTATAATTTTGTATTATTTCAAGGCAATGTTTTACAACTTTTACATACTTTTGGCAAAAATTTATATGATTTTCTTGGACTAACATATTAATCCAGTGCCTAGTGTCAGTTCCTGTTTGTTGCATGTTTTTTGTTCCACAGAAAATCCATATCAAACAAAGTGCAAATGCGATAAAAATTGATGGCGGATTTTTGTGCAATGTATGTGAATTTTGGGAAGTGAAATCAACGCAAGGCGATGCCCGAGGGGCCCACAAACCCTAGGCGCACGCTCCCTACCCAGGGTGTGCCTCGGGGGCTTGTGGACACTCCGAAAGTCAGTTGGAGGTGTCCTTCTGCCGCAAGGAAGAGAATATCCAGATAAAAACCATGTTAAAGTTTCAGCCCAACTGGAGTTAAGGATCACCCGGAATTTAAGAAACGGTGAAGGGCCAGAAACAGGGGTCACGAAACATAAGAGAAACAGAGAGATAGATCCAATCTCGGAGGGTTTCTCGCCCCTCCACCGCCATGGAGGCCATGGTCCAGAGGGGAAACCCTCCTCCCATCTAGTGGGGAGGTCAAGGAAGAAGAAGGAGGGGGCCCTCTCTCCCTCTCTCTCGGTGGCGCCGGAACACCGCTGGGGCAATCATTATGTGACGGCGATCTTCACCAACACCTCTGTCATCTTTGCCAACATATTCATCACCTCCCCTCGTCTATATTCAGCGTTCCACTCTCCTTCAACCCACTGTACCTTCTACTTGAACATGGTGCTTTATGCTTCATATTATTATCCAATGATATGTTGCCATCATGTGATGATTGAGTAGATTTTTGTTGTCCTATCGGTGATTGGTGAATTGCTATGATTGGTTTAATTTGCTTGTGGTTATGTTGATGTCCTTTGGTGCCCATCATATGAGCTCATGTGTGGATCACACCATAGGGTTAGTTGTATGTTGATAGGTATTGGATGGCAAGGATGACAACAGCTTCATGCTAGCATAGAAATTGGTGCATACGAGATTTAAGGGGGACCAATATATCTTAAGGCTATGGTTGGGTTTTACCTTAATGAACGTTAGTAGTTGCGATGCTTACTAATAGTTCCAATCGTAAGTGCATTGAATACCAAGTAAGGGATGACATGCTAGGAGTGGCCTTTCCCGCCTAAAAACTTGCTATCGGTCTAGTAACTTGGTCAATTGCTTGGAGACAATTTCGCAACTCCAAGCACCACTTTTCCCCACTTGCTATACTAACTTAATTGTTTATTTATCTAGAAAACCCCTAGCTTTTATTTATGTGCTCTTTATTATCTTGCAAACTTATCCTACAACACCAACAAAGTACTTCTAGGTTCATAGTTGTTCTAGGTAAAGCAAACGTTAAGCTTGCGTAGAGTTGTATCGGTGGTCGATAGAACTTGAGGGAATATTTGTTCTACCTTTAGCTCCTCATTGGGTTCAACACTCTTACTTATAGAAAGAGGCTACAACTGATCCCCTACACTTGTGGGTTATCAAGACCTTTTTCTCGCATCGTTGCCGGGGAGCAATAGCGTGGGGTGAATATTCCCGTGTGTGCTTGTTTGCTTTAGCACTAAGTAGTTCTTATTTTCTATTCTAAGTTGTTCTCTATCTTTAGTAATGGATATGGAACACCAAATATGAAAAAAAATAGGTGTACTTGCTACTCATGGAGATGGGGAACCTTCTAAAACCCTCGATGCTCGTTATGTGAAAGATGTTATGAACAACTTTGATAATCTCGAGAACACCACATTCAACTATATAACGGGAGACATGTTGGATCAATGTGAATACTTTAGGGATTATCGCTTGACTCATAAAGGGAAATTTTTATGGAATCAAATTCATATGTTGCATTGGTATGCTCGGGAGATTTGCTTGAGATATGATTATACCTGTTGCTCTAGGATGAAGGCTCCACACCTCCCTTTTGATGCAAATTTAATGGTAATCAAACCTTGGCTTCTTATGCTAAAGTTATATATGATTACTATGATGTGGAATGAATAGAATCATTTGTTGATTTTAAGGGTGCTTATGAAATTGAATCTTTGTTTGAAAATTATGAAGATTGTGAGACGATGATGTTTTTAGATCTGAAAATTTTGCTATACTTAAATATTATTATGAGAATTATGAATACAGTTACGATAATGATGCATTTATTGAGAGAGTCTCCGCTATCCAAGAAGAGACTAATATTTTGCAGGAATATATGGAAGAAGAAATTGATGACACTGTGATCTCATTAGATGAAAAAGATGAGGAGGACAACGAAGAACAAAAGGAAGAAGAGCGGATTGATCACCCATGCCCACCTTCTAATGGGAGTAACTCTTTATCCCATACATTGTTTAATTTCCCATCGTGTTTACCGAAGGATGAATGCTATGATAATTGCTATGATCCCTTGGATTCATTCAAAATATCCCTTTTTGATGAACTTGATGCTTGTGGCCATGATGCCAATATGAATTATGCATATGGAGATGACCTTGCTATAGTTCCTTATGTTAAGAATGAAATTGTTGCTATTGCACCCACATATGCTAGTCCTATTATCCTTTTGAATTCTCCCAACTATACTATATTGGAGAAGTTTGCGCTTATTAAGGATTACATTGATGAGTTGTGTCGGTGTACTAAGATAGGGGTACCTTAGTACCCCAACTTGTGCACGGGCAGTAGCAGCTTCCCGCGGCAGGGTTTACCACGTGCTTGCCGGAAACCTTCCCGGTCCATATAAAGCCATTCAAAAACAAAGTATACAAGACAGAAGATCAAGGCCCCGGCAAGTGGAGCTTGCCGGGAAGGCCGTCCCAGGCTCAAGACTATAACATTAACATAAGGCCCTGGCAAGAGGAGCTTGCCAGGAAGACCAGAAGACTGCACCTTAGAAGATACACCTCGGCGCATCATGCGCCCCGGCAGGGCCCGAGGAGCGACAAGCTTCAGGGCCCGGCAAGGTCAAGGCCCCGGCAAGGTGCTTGCCGGGGGGAACTCACGCTGTGTGCCCACGCTCCAGCTCACCTGCCCACGCGTCGCCCTGGGGCCCTTCCAGGGACGCGTGGCGGATGGCTGTGCAGCCTGGGGGACGCGGTGGCGAGCCACGGTGACGAGGCTACCGCCGTGGCGAACGGAGACGGACGGGCGGGCGCTTTTGGGGTCGACGGCGACGGGCATTTAATGCTCTTGTCCCCCACTGTCAAGTTAGGTGATGACCACTGTTCATCTACTGTTCACGCACTGTTCCCGCACTATTACAACAACCACCAAAGTTACATTTTTACCCTCCTCTGCGTTGACACCTGTCGGTGACCCCTTGAGCTATAAAAGGAGGCCCATGCACAACGTAGAAAGGGTTCGGAACCTAGACAGCTCTCTTGCTCGGTGTAGCTAGTTCTTCAAGCTCCCGAGCCCAAAAACTCAATACAATCTAAGCAGGAGTAGGGTTTTACGCGTCCGCGCGGCCCGAACCTGGGTAAACTGCCCGCGTGCTCTCCTCGATCTGCTCTTCGTGCTCCCTCCGCTCCCTTACCGCAACGTACAAGGGGCTCCGGT
The DNA here is from genome assembly GCA_902687465.1 of Secale cereale. Taxonomy (NCBI): domain Eukaryota; kingdom Viridiplantae; phylum Streptophyta; class Magnoliopsida; order Poales; family Poaceae; genus Secale; species Secale cereale. The sequence continues at coordinate 598,768,459 of LR738711.1, read as the reverse complement.
CCCATAGGTGTTCGTGGTGGACAGTTTCCACCGACATCTTTGGCGCGCCAGGTAGGGGGCGTCGAGGTTGTGCGAACCTGATCCGGCGCTCACGCGGGCGCATGCTTCATCAACCTCTCCAGCTTCATCAACTTCATCAGCAACAGCGACATGGCCCCGAAGAAGAAGGCTTCGGAGGTCGGAGGCCCGTCTGCGTCTGTTCCACCGCCACCAGAACCAACGGTGGGTGGAGGAGACGCCGGCGGAGGGTGGTCGCCGGCGAGGAAACTCACGGCGCCACCAAATCCAAGGACAAGACGGACGACCGAGCCTCGGTGTCCGTAGATGCACCACGTCCATCTCAACAGACGACAACCCAGCAGCGCCGTGGTACCAGAGGTACCATCCGCTTGCTGGGGCAAGGACAAACCGGAGGTTCGCGGGATGCTCCAGGCCACCGTCCTGGCACGAGCAAGGTGCGGTCGTCGGGGCGGGAAGCTGCTCCTTCTAACCCTGTTAGGAGTACGAGCATATCCCGCTCCTCGCACCGCTCGCTCCCGCTCCCCTCCTCTCCGGCAGAAGCACTCGCAAGAGCGCAACTGCTCCTCGATTTCCCTCCAGCGGCAGACAAAGCCGAAGACTGGAGAGCGACGATCCAAAGCCTCATCGCCTTCGCCAACAACGACACGCCGCAACAGCCAGCGACATCGCGGCCGCGGCAAGTCGAGAAGACGAAGGCCGATGGCGACAAGACCGCCGGGGGTGCAACCACCGTGCACTCCCCGCAGCGGAAACAGAAGACGCCTCCCCGCCGGATCAACGTCGACGACGACTCCACGACGTCGTCGGATCTGCGGGCTCGTCGGGACCAGCGCCAAGTCCTTGACAACTGGCGACAAGAAGACGCTCGGACGACAATCGAGCGCCGCCGAGAAGCCCGGCGACAATCGGATCAGCGCGCTGGGACCGCTGTCGACACGCACGCGCCCGGTGAACGAGGCGACTTGCCTTACGCGGCAGGTTGCCCTGCGTTCACCCGTGAGCTGCGGCGCGTCCAGTGGCCCAGCATGAAAAATTTCAAGCCCGACGTACCGGAGAAGTACGATGGCAAGACGCACCCCTCGGAGTTCCTCAGCATATACACCATCGTGGTGCAGGCTGCCGGGGGGCGCGACGAGAAGATACTGGCGAATTACTTCCTGCTGGTGCTTAAGCCGAACGTTCGTTCTTGGCTTATGCACTTGCCGGAAGGCTCCATTTCTTCGTGGGCGGATTTGTGCCATCAATTTGTTGGCGCCTTTACGGGCGGCCACAAACCCCACGGCCAGGAGAGTGATCTCCACATCTTGGCCCAGAAGGAAGGAGAACCCCTGCGCAAGTACATTCAACGTTTCAGCCGCGTGCAGCACAATATCCCCGACGTCCACCCCGCCGCGGTTATCAGCGCGTTCCACCAGAACGTGCGTAACCGCCGCATGCGGGAAGAGATGGCCATGACCAAGATCCGGGATGTCAGCGAGCTCTACGCTCTGGCTGACAAGTGCGCGCGCGCCGAAGAGGGGAGGAGACTCCCCGAAGAGGATGCTGGCGCGGGGGGAAGCGACAGCGACGACGCCGCCCCGGCAAGGAAGAGCCGGCGGCGGAACAACAAAAAGAAGAAGAGCAAGGAAGTGCTGGTCGTCGAGAAGTCCGGCAAGGAGGCTCCCGCCAAGACAGCACAGGCTGGCGGCTCCGGCAAGGAGCCTGCCCCTGTAGCGGCAACCGACAAGCAGGACGGCTCCGACAAGCAATATTGCAAGATCCACCGCACCAAGGGTCATGACCTTTCGAACTGCAAGCGCGTCGAGTACCTCGTAGAACAGCAGAAAGCTGAATACGAGCGGCGCGACAAGGAGAAGGCCCAAGGTGGCGGGGGAGAGCCAAGCAAGAAGCGGCCGTTCAATGGCCGGGGAGGACGCCGCGGCAAGGTGATCGACCTCCCCGGGGCCGCGACAAGGATGAGGAAGAAGACGACGACGACGACATGGAGGAAGGTGATAACAGCGAGCAGGAGTTCCAGAAGGCCACAGAGATCCTGTGTGTCAACGGGGGCGCCTCTCTGCACACTTCCCACCGCCAACTCAAGCAGTGGGTGCGGGAAGTAAACGCAGCTGAGCCGCCCGTTGAGTCACGCAGGCTCCTAAAGTGGTCCAGCACGCCCATCATTTTTGATCTTGAGGATCACCCTGACCACACCACCGCGGTCGGGTGCTTGCCAATGTTGGTCTCACCAACCATCCGCAACCTCAAGGTCACCAAAATGTTGGTTGACGGCGGGGCCGGCCTGAACTTGATCTCCTCAGCTGTGATCAAGAAACTCCAGATCCCAGACGGCGAGCTCGAAGAAACCGGTTCGTTCCAAGGAATAAACCCGGGAAGGAGCAAGCCGAAGGGGAAGATCACTCTGCCGGTGACCTTTGGCGGGGAGCTCAACTTCAGGACAGAGAGGATAACCTTTGATGTTGCCGATATCCCATTGCCATACAATGGGATACTTGGACGTCCTGCCCTCGCCAAGTTCATGGCAGCTTCCCACTACGCCTACAATGTACACAAGATGCCGGGGCCGATAAGCGTCATCTCTGTCCCTGGCGACAAGAAGGACGCGCTTATCTGCGCCGACAAGATATACCGGGACGCAGCAGCCGCAGCGGAGAGTAACACACTTGCCGCTGAAGCTCCCGGGGGGAAGAAGACCGAGACCAAGTCCGGCAAGTGCTCTGGGACCCACTCCGGCAAACGCACCTCTTCGGAGTGCTGCGCTGCCGTCGAGGACGTCCCATCGAGCTCCACCGGCAAGTGCAAGAAGGGGATGGCCGCTCCACCGGCAACCAAGAAGGTGTCCACCAAGGAGGACGGCACTGGTGGTACCTTCACCATCAGTGCTACACTTGACAACAAATAGGAAAGCGCGCTCGTTGCCTTCCTGCGGGCGAATGTCGATGTGTTTGCATGGCAACCATCTGACATCCCCGGCGTTCCCAGGAAGGTAATTGAGCACAAGCTTGCTGTTTGTCCTCATGCGCGGCCCGTCAAGCAGAAGGTCAGGAAGCAAGCCGTGGAGCGCCAAGAATTCATCGCCGAAGAGATCAAGAAGCTAGAAGCAGCAGGCCCGGTTAGAGGCGTGATCCATCCAACGTGGTTAGCAAATCCAGTTGTCGTGCGTAAGGCCAACGGGAAGTGGAGACTGTGTATAGACTTCACCGATGTGAATAAAGCATGCCCTAAGGATCCATTTCCCTTGCCGCGCATTGACCAGATTGTTGACTCCACCGTCGGATGTGAGCTGCTTTCCTTCCTTGACGCATACTCAGGTTACCACCAGATTTTCATGGCCAAGGAAGACGAAGAGAAGACTGCATTTGTCACTCCATGCGGCACCTACTGCTTCATACGCATGCCCTTTGGATTGAAGAATGCAGGCTCAACATTTGCAAGGGTGGTGCACACTGCTTTTGAGCCACAGATCCATAGAAATGTAGAAGCCTACATGGATGACATAGTGGTCAAGAGCAAGAGCAAAGACACACTGATCCAAGATTTGGAAGAGACGTTTGAGAACCTGCGCAAGATCCAGCTTAAGTTGAACCCCGAGAAGTGCGTCTTCGGAGTCCCCTCCGGCAAGCTTCTCGGGTTCTTTGTGTCCCAGAGGGGGATTGAAGCCAATCCCGACAAGTTAAAAGCCATCGAGCAGATCGAAGCCCCAAAGCGCGTCAAGGACGTAAGGAGACTTGCAGGTTGTGTAGCCGCCCTCAGTAGGTTCATTTCAAAGTCTGCAGAACGCGCCCTACCTTTCTTCAAAATTTTGAAGAAGGCAGGTCCTATGAAATGGACTCCGGAAGCGGAGGCAGCGCTGCAAGACTTGAAAGGATACCTATCCTCCACTCCAATACTTGTCGCACCTAGGCCACAAGAGAAGTTGCTGTTGTACTTAGCAGCAACCAATCAAGTGGTTAGTGCTGCGTTAGTAGCGGAGAGGGAGGCCGATGAGGAGTCTACACCACCGGCAAGCGAATCCAGCGACAAGCAGGGGGCTCCACCGGCAAACTCTGGCCCCGACAAGGACAACTCTGTGCAGGAGCAAGGAGAAGTGCGAAGAAGGATGGTGCAGCGCCCAGTGTATTTTGTAAGCTCCCTCTTGAAGGGGGCTAGATCAAGATACTCTGGGGTGCAACAGTTGCTTTTCGGCCTCCTCATGGCCTCGAGAAAGCTGCGCCATTACTTCCAAGCACACGAGATAACAGTGGTCACTCGCTTTCCGTTGAAGAGGATATTGCAGAATCCAGAAGCGACAGGCAGGATCGTCGAGTGGGCACCGGAGCTGTCAAGCTTTGGTCTCAAGTTTGAAAGTACTTCAACTATCCAGAGCCGAGCTTTGGCAGAATTCATAGCTGAATGGACCCCAACGCCCGATGAAGAAGTTCCAGAGACAAGTGTTCCCGTACAAGAAGCGACAAGTGAATGGGTAATGTACTTTGATGGTGCCTTCTCGCTGCAAGGCGCCGGTGCCGGCGTGGTACTCATAGCGCCCACCGGAGAACACCTCAAGTATGTTATCCAGATGCACTTTCCCAGGGAGCAAGCGACAAACAATACTGCTGAGTATGAAGGCTTGCTTGCCGGCCTCCGGATTGCGGCCGAACTTGGGATCAAGAAGCTGATTGTGCGGGGAGATTCTCAGTTGGTGGTCCGACAAGTTAACAAGAGTTACCAGAGCCCTTTGATGGAAGCTTATGTAGACGAAGTGAGGAAGCTTGAAGAGCACTTTGAAGGTCTGCAAATGGAGCATGTCCCGAGAGCTCAGAATGATATTGCAGATGGCCTCTCAAAGTGTGCTGCGATGAAGTTACCTGTGGAACCAGGGACCTTCTTGCTCAAGCTAACTCAACCGTCCGTTACACCATCAGCTGGGCAAAGTAAGAAGAGAAAGTTGGTCTCCGGCGACTACTTGCCGGCGGATCTTCCCGAAACCGCCGCCAAGGTCCCCAAGATCAACAACCAGAACACTGAGGAACAGTTTGCTCCTGCAGATCCAAGGGTCTGTACAGTTGAAGCAAGCGTTCTCGACAAGCCTCGCCCCGGCGAGCTTGCCGGGGGACCATCAGCTCCGGCAGAACCGGAGGTTCTTGCCGTAGAAGCTGGGGTTCCCGCAGCAGCCCTCATTCCATTAGTCCTTGCCGTTGAGCCCCGGGCTCCGGCATGGGCATAGCAGATCGTCCATTTTCTGCAAACTGGAGAACTTCCCGACGACCCAGAAGAGATAGAAAAGATAACCAGGCAGTCAAGTATGTACCAGTTCGTTGATAATGAACTGTACAGAAGAAGACTCAATGGTGTCAGGTTGAAGTGCATTTCCAGAGAGGATGGACAGAAGCTGTTGGCAGAGATACATGGAGGCATATGTGGCCACCACATTGGCGCAAGGGCACTTGCCGGGAAGGCGTTCCGGCAAGGGTTCTTTGCACCTTCATGCAGTACGTCCAAGACCTTGGCGCCAAGGTCTGCTTCGCTTCTGTTGCTCACCCGAGGAGCAACGGTCAAGCGGAGAGGGCAAATGCTGAAGTGCTGTGCGGACTCAAGACAAGGACCTTTGACAGGCTGCGCAAGTGCGGAAGAAATTGGATAGAGGAGTTGCCGGCGGCTCTTTGGTCAATCAAAACGACACCAAGTCGAGCCACCGGACAGACACCCTTTGCTCTAGTCTATGGAGCAGAGGCAGTTCTCCCCACGGAACTCGTATACGGGTCTCCTCGAGTGCTCGCTTATGATGAGCTCGAGCAAGAGCAACTGCGACAAGATGATGCATTGCTCCTTGAGGAGGAACGTCTCCAGGCTGCTGTACGAGCTGCTCGATACCAGCAAGCCTTGCGCCGCTATCATAGCCGCAAGGTCAAGGCCAGGAGTCTCGAGGAAGGCGACCTTGTTCTTCGGCGTGTTCAGTCCGGCAATAATTCCAACAAGTTGACGCCGAAGTGGGAAGGCCCTTATCGGGTGAGACAAGTCACAAGGCCCGGCGCTGTCCGCCTTGAGACCGAAGAAGGCTTACCGGTGAGCAACTCCTGGAACATAGAGCATCTTCGCAAGTTTCACCCATAAGGCGCGGTTGCCGCGATCCGCTCCGGCAACCACCTTTTGTACGAGTCTTGCCGCTGTTGCATGTAATCCTTTGTACAAAGCTGGGCGCAGATCCCGTGCATCAGTAAAGCTTTTGTGTTTTGCACCATTTGCCTTTTCCATGCTTTTCTTCATTATTTGCATGCATTGTTTGGCATCTTGTGCAACACACATACCCGGTAAGCATCAGCACACCGAAAGGCACTATACTTGTTCTCCCTCTTCTTTTTCTTTCCCTCTTAAGCAGAAGGATTGTTCCTCGCGCACAAGTTTGCCGGGGGGAAGGAGATGGAGGATGAACCAAGTGCTGTTCAAGAAAGAGGAGCCTTGTCGGGGAATCAAGCAATATATGAAAGCTAAGTTACCAGAATTTGAGCAGTTCAAATTTTTAAATTTTAGTTATCTTCCTTGAATAACCACACTTTGTATGGAAAACCTGTGTGCGGAGGAACCTACCCGTGGCTAGCCGCACCCTTATCTTGTTTTCGAGTACGCTCAAACGACTTAAGTGAGCTGCGACAAGTGTCGCGCCCTTGCTTCGCTTTCGAGTTCGCTCAGCAAGCTAAGTGCGTTGCGACTAGCTGCGGCAAGGTTACTTGCCGGTAAGGCCTTTGCCAGCAGGCTGCTCAGAGTCCATCACTCAGCGCTCGCGGCAAGGGCTTCTTGCCGGCAAGTTTCCTAAAAGCGTAGTGTAAAAAGCGTACAAAGTAAAGGACCAAAGCAAGGGAGATAACATTGCACTGATTGCTCAAAATAAGATAATATATTACAAGAGATAACTTGTCGCAATGACTAATAAGTTCATGTTCATGACACACTTTGCAGCAGCAAAGGAAATAAAAAGAAGGAGGTCTAATCTACGCGGTCGCCTTCACGCCTGGAGATCTTGTTCACCTTGGCGATGATGTGGGCGACCTGCGCCTTCAGTGCCTCCTGATCTGCATCGGCCGGCAAGCTGCGGAGGACGTTGACGAGATTAATACCAGGGTTGTGGTAGACAATCTTGGTCAAGACGCGCTCCAAGGTACCCGCGCAGAGCTGGCGCGACTCCTCGGCCAGCTGCGTGGGGAGCTTCTCCTGTAGCCGTGCAAGCGCCGGCGCGATCCCTCTGAAGAAAAGACTTAACCTGGCGCTGTGGGGGAGTTTCTCGTCCGGAGAATACACAAGGTGCTCCGCCCTCATCGCCATCAGCTCCTTGTCGATCTTGGCAGCAGAATCGACCAGCTCCTCCGTCCATTGCTCCACCGCCTGGTTGAAGCGGTTTGCGGAGGTGGCGGCGCTCTCCACCAGCTCCCGCTCCTTGCGAACCTCCTCCTTCAGCTTGGTCTCGCGGTCCCGGGCAGCGTCGAGTGAATCTTTCAACGTGGAGACCTTCAACTCCAAGTCAGTGATCGAATCCTTTGCGGCAGTAAGCTCGTCGCCCTTCTTGGAGAGGCGTACCTGAAGTTCTGAGTTGGTATGGGCGTCTTTCTCGCGCTCTATGTTGAGCGCGGTGACCCTGTCCTCGCTCGCCTTCAGGTACTGCTCCAGTTGCTGCACCTTGAGCTCCAGTTCCCTCTTGGCGGTTTCCGCGGCGATTGCGGCTTCCTTCGCCTCCTTCATAGCTTGCTCCCAGGCGGTGAGCTCGTCGTCATGGGCGTCGAGCTCAACCTTCCGTTGGTTAAGCGCTTCTTCTCGCCGGGACAGCTCTTCACCAGCCAAGCGCTGCTGCTCCTCGGCCTCGGCCTTCTCCAGAAGAAACTGTTGCTGCTCTCCGGTAAGCCTCTCACGCTCCTCCGCCAAGTCACGGAGGGCCGCCTGGTTGGCGGCGCGGAGCTCCGCGGCGCGCTTCTCCAAGTCTGCTGCAGCCTTGGCGGCGAGGGCTTCTCGGGAATCCAGCTTCGCCTGCCTGGCCCGGTAAAGGGCCAGGAGCCGGCGAAGCAGTTTCTCCTCCTCGGGCTCGTCGCTCCCACTAGGCGCTTCGACGATCTTCAACCCCGCAGAGGCGAGGACCTCTCCATCAAAGGTCTCTCCCTCCACGGGGGCTCGCGACGAGGATCCCCACGCCACTTGTATGAAGACGCCATTGGGGGCCTCAAGATAGAAGCCTGGCTGCTCCTTAGCGGCGGAGGGGTCGGCGGCCGGTGCAGCGCTTGACGCTCCTGCTGCCTCCGGGCCGGCAGTGTGGTCGTCGTCCCCCTCCCCGGCCGCGGCGTCTGCGGTTGGAGCAGTCTCCTCAGCGGCAGGCTCGTCGGTCCCTGCCATGCCCTCAGCAGCAGTGGCATTGCCGCCGTCGCCTTGCGCGCCCTCCTTGCCGGTGGCCTCGGTCTCCATCCGGTCCGGCGCGGGAGGATCTAGCAGAAGAAGAAAAGGAACGATCAAGGAAATATCCAAAAAGACAAGTTCAAGAAGACGAAACTACAAGACTTACCTTCGCGGACTTCGTCGACGACAGGCTCCCTCGCCGGGGAGTCCTCCCTTGGCGGTGGAGCGGTGGCCCCTGCTGGCGGAGGGCCGCCCGTGCCCTCCCTTAGCTGGGTGGCCGCCCTTGTCGGGCTACCCGCCCTTGGCGGGGAGCCCGTCCTTGGCGGAACATCCTCCCTCGCCGTGGAGTTCGCCCTTGGCGGGGAGGGTGGAATCTGCAGCTCCTCGGGAGTGACCTCCGGTTGCTCCTGCGGCTGCGGCTCCGTTTCTGCACAAGACAAACAAAACAAGCAAGGCAACAAGATATCAGTACAAAGCAAAAACCTCAAGTGCGCCCGACAAGTAGGAAGCTCAAGACCAGACTTACGCTGGGGGCTGCGCTGGGGGCTGCTCCTCGGAGCAGCGGTTGGATCCGGCAAGTTCGTCGCCGGCGCGTCCCCTGTCGCCGCGACGGGCGAGTCGTCGTCGACCTCGACCACAGGGATCTTGGCCCGCTTCGCCATCCGCTGGGCCAGGGGCCTGAAATCAAAGCAAGAACAAGATCAGAATCATAAAGAAAGAATCAAGACAGAATCGAAGAAGTTACAAATTACAAACACTTACTCCTCTTCCTCGTCGTCGTCGCTGAGGGCGGAGAAATCGAACTCCACCTGAGGCGCTCCCGCGCGAGGAGCAGGAGGAGAAGGCTCCCTCGGGCGCTTGGCGGTCTCCGGGGCTGGGGGCTGCGAAGACCCAGCCTCCGTTGGCGCCGAGGCCCGGGGAGCAGGCGGAGCAGCCGCTCCGCTCTGAGAGGATCCCCCTCCGCTTGGCGCTGGTGCGCGGGGCGCCTCCGTCGCGGCTGACGTGCGGGGCGCCTCCGCCGCGGCTGGTGCGCTGGGCGCCTCCGTCGCGGCTTGGCTCGCCCTGGTGGCTCGCGCCGCCCGGCGAGCAGGCTGCTGTCGGGGCGCGTGCGTCCTCGTCGCTGTAGGCGCCTTGCGGAGACGTTTCCCCGGCGCTTGCTTGGGACTTGCCGGAGGTGGGGAGTTCTCCGACGACGAGGAGGCATCGTCGTCGAGTCCTAGAGATCCGCCGGTGTCTTCATCGGCCTCGACGTCTTCCTCCTCCTCCCCAGCAGGCCCGCTCGGTCCAGCATCCTGCCCTGCGGCCCCGCTCCCTCCGGTGGCTCCGCTCCCTCCGTCACCTCTGCTTCCTCCGGCAACCTCGCCTCTTGCGACAGCTTCGCTCACGATCCCGGGAATCCCGACATACCTCAGAGAAGGAACCCCAGCGAGCTCGTCGGGCGGAAGCTTGAGTAGTCTGCGGATCTCTGCCTCCTCGGCTTGGCACGACGCGTCCTCAGCATCTGCCTCGTCGACAGTGAATCCGAAGTCTCCTGCCGCTGCAGCTGCGGCGGCCTCTTCCATCCGGGAAGCAATATAAGCTTAATCCCGCTCCGTGGTGGCCCGAGTGAGACCCTTGTTCTCCTCGGTGTTCTTGGGCACCTCGACCAGATTATTGAAGAAACTCATAATTGCATCCGGCGTGGGCACTATCCAGGTGGGGTCGACGCCGTGAGAGTCACACGCGGGCATCATTGCGCGCAAGGCGTCCCGGGCAGTGCTGTGGCACAGCGGCACCACTCCCCGGGGAGATCTAAACCACTCCGGATGGGCCGGGTCGTGCTTGAAAAGCTCCCGGACCATCCCCTTCACCTCCAACGCCGTGAAGTTGAAGTTCAATCCCGGGCGCAGCCTCATAATATCCGTCGCGTTGCCGAACTCCCATGCTGGCCTTTTCCTTTCCTGTAAAGGGGCAATGCGGCGGCGGAGGAAATCTGCCCCTACCTCTCCGATGGTCAGTTTAGCTACCCGGAGACGAAGTATCCTGACGAGGGCGACGTTGAGCTTGACGTCATCCGGGGCCAACTCGCTCCAGTCCCTCCCGCGCACTATGGCTGTGGTGCGCAGCGCAGTGAAAGGCTCCGGCTGGTCCTCCACTATCCAACACCAATCTGCGCGCCACTCTTCCCACTTGCCGCGGAGTTCTCCTTTCAGATATGAGTCCTTCTTGTTCAAGAGGAAGATCCAGGAGATACCCCCGGAGAGGGGAGCGCCGGCCTCTACTCTAGGCATGAAGAAATGGCGAAAGAGTGCTACGTTTGGATAGATCCCTATGTAGTTTTCGCACAGATGTGCGAAAACCGCCATCGTAAGGATGGCGTTGGGGGTGAAGTCTAAGAGGTGGAGGTTGTACGTGTTCATGATGTCACAGAAAAACTCCGAGAATGGAGGGCACAAGCCGCAGTGGAAGAAGACAGCGAAGAAGAAATACCTGCCGGGAAGCAGATCTTTGGTGCCGGCGGGGTAGACTCTGGTCCGGGGATGAGCCTTGGTCTCCTTGGCCCAGAAGAGATAGTACTTGTTCCAGAGCTCCCTCGCGCCGAGCCTCGGCGCGAAGACCACGTTCCTCTTCCGCAGGAGAGCAAGCTTGGCCGCCTGCTCGGATTTCCCCCTCTTGGCCTTCTCCGCCTTCGCCTTCTCGGTCTTCGGGGCCATGGCGGAGGCGGCGGGGGAAGGGGCGAGAAGCTCGACGGCGCTGCGGATGAGGAAGACGGCGGAGGAGGAGTGGAGGCGAGGAGCAGCGGGGGATTTCTGGAGGTTGAAGACGCAATGAAAGCGAAGGAGGGAAACTGCCCCTGCTTCCTCTGCTTTTAAGGGGGGAGTGGGGGACGCTCCGCATTTCCCCATTAAAGAACGTGGCCACGATCTCTCCCACGACGCCGCAATCAACGCGTGCCATTAGGGAGGGGCGCGGCGGATACAGAAGGGAATCTATGGCTCGCCGTGGGCCGCGCGTGCCCGTGCACTGTTTTGGGCCTGGCCCAACAGCGCTCGGCACCGTGTGTGGCCCTGGCCCGGGGGCTCCTATCGGTGTACTAAGATAGGGGTACCTTAGTACCCCAACTTGTGCACGGGCAGTAGCAGCTTCCCGCGGCAGGGTTTACCACGTGCTTGCCGGAAACCTTCCCGGTCCATATAAAGCCATTCAAAAAGAAAGTATACAAGACAGAAGATCAAGGCCCTGGCAAGTGGAGCTTGCCGGGAGGGCTGTCCCAGGCTCAAGACTATAACATTAACATAAGGCCCAGGCAAGAGGAGCTTGCCAGGAAGACCAGAAGACTGCACCTTAGAAGATACACCTCGGCGCATCATGCGCCCCGGCAGGGCCCGAGGAGCGACAAGCTTCAGGGCCCGGCAAGGTCAAGGCCCCGGCAAGGTGCTTGCCGGGGGGAACTCACGCTGTGTGCCCACGCTCCAGCTCACCTGCCCACGCGTCGCCCTGGGGCCCTTCCAGGGACGTGTGGCGGATGGCTGTGCAGCCTGGGGGACGCGGTGGCGAGCCACGGTGACGAGGCTACCGCCGTGGCGAACGGAGACGCACGGGCGGGCGCTTTTGGGGTCGACGGCGACGGGCATTTAATGCTCTTGTCCCCCACTGTCAAGTTAGGTGATGACCACTATTCATCTACTGTTCCCGCACTATTACAACTACCACCAAAGTTACATTTTTACCCTCCTCTGCGTTGACACCTGTCGGTGACCCCTTGAGCTATAAAAGGAGGCCCATGCACAACGTAGAAAGGGTTCGGAACCTAGACAGCTCTCTTGCTCGGTGTAGCTAGTTCTTCAAGCTCCCGAGCCCAAAAACTCAATACAATCTAAGCAGGAGTAGGGTTTTACGCGTCCGCGCGGCCCGAACCTGGGTAAACTGCCCGCGTGCTCTCCTCGATCTGCTCTTCGTGCTCCCTCCGCTCCCTTACCGCAACGTACAAGGGGCTCCGGTCCCATAGGTGTTCGTGGTGGACAGTTTCCCCCGACAAGTTGTGTTCTACTATTGCACATGATGATTTTGATAGATATAATACGCATGTGCTTCCTGCTCCTACTTGTAATTATTACGAGATAGGAACTACATCTTCGCCTCTCTATGTTTCCAATACGATAAATTTGCAAGAAATTGTTTATGCTATGTATCGACCTTTACTTTGTGTGCATGAATTGTTCTTTTATGACATGCCGATGCATACGAAGACAGTTAGACTTCGTCATTACATGATATATGTTACTTTGTGCTCACTACTAAATTACAAATCTTTTCTAATTAAAATTGGCTTTGATATACCTTGGGATCCTGGCGGATCCATTACTTGAGCACTATATGCCTAGCTTAATGGCTTTAAACAAAGCGCTGCGAGGGAGACAACCCAGAAGTTTTAGAGAGTCATTTTATTACGTTGAGTTCTTTTAAAAAGTTTAAAAACAAAAAAAAGTTGGGAACCTAAAACTTTTCAAAAAGAAAAGTGAAAGTAAGAAAGATGAGCACCTTTGAAGTGGGGGAGCTCCTTGAACTTTGTTCATGCCCATGGAAACTTTACAAATCATGAATTGCATAAACTTGTCAACAAAACTAATTATCCCCTTGTACAAATCCATTGTATTATAAAAATAATGTGCCAAGATTTACCTTTAGGATGTTTAGATTGCTTGCTTGGTATGTGCAGTGAAGTATGATAGTAATTCCAGTCTTTACAGACTGTCCTGTTTTCATAGATTGCTGTTATAGTTTCATTTTTTGCATCTGTTTGAAATCTTGTTGAGCCTCCTTTGAATTGGGGCCATAGAATTATGATATCATAAAATGGGTAATGTTTGATTATAAATATGCAATAATGTTTACAACAGTACATGTTGGGATTTGATGTTATACGGACTAACCCCTCTAGTAAAAATTTCGGTTAAGTTTTGTGTGGATGAAGTGTTTGAAGATCGGGGAGGTATTGATATGAGAAGAATGAGGAGAGGAAAGATCTCAATCTTGGGGATGCTCGAGGCACCCCAAGTAAATATTCAATGAGACTCAAGCGTCCAAGCTTGGGGATGCCCCAGAAGGCATCCCATCTTTATTCCACAATTATCGGTATGTTTCGGTTTTTGTTTTGTTCACACGATATGCGTAAATTCTTGGAGCGTCGTCTGCCTTTTATTTTTATTTTAATAGATGCACCATGATGTTATTAGATAGTCCTTGGTTGATTTATAGAATGCTCTTCGCATTTCACTTATATCTTTTGAGTATGGCTTTATAGAATGCTTCATGTGCTTCACTTATATCATTTGAAGTTTGGATGCCTGTTTCTCTACGTAGAAAACCGTTATTTGTAGAATGCTCCTTCGCTTCACTTATATTTATTAAAGCGTAATCTTATATAGAAATAATTGAACTCTCTTGATTCACTTATATCTATTTAGACAGTCAATGGGAATTGGTCATTCACATGGTTAGTCATAAATCCTAAATAAAACTTGTAGATCGCCGAATATGATATGTTTGATTCCTTGCAAGAGTTTTGCGATATAGAGATGCTAATATGTGGGAGGTACTAGTGAATGATTGTGGTTTTGTAAGAATATTGTTGTTATGGTTTGGGATTCCCCAAGCATGCACGCATGGTCTCCCGTTATGCTAAGAAGTTGGAGCACAATTTATCCTTGATTATCTATATTTGCGTGAAGGTCGGGGGCGCGCACTGGTTAACTCCTATGAACCTCCCCCCTAGAAGCATGTGTAGTAGTACTCTGCTTCGAGGGCTAATAATCTTTTGCAATAAGTATGTGAGTTCTTTATGACTAATGTGATTCCATCGATTATACGCACTCTCACCCTTCCACCATTGCTAGCCTTTCTCGTGCCATGCAACTTTCGCCGGTGCATAAAAACCTCCTTATACCTTCCTCAAAACAGCCACCATACCAACCTATTATGGCATTTCCATAGCCATTCTGAGATATATTGCCATGCAACTTCCATCATCATCATATACATGACTTGAGTGTTCATTGTCATATTGCTTTGCATCATCGTAAGATAGCTAGCATGGTATTTTCATGACTTGTCAATTTTTTATATATTTTCTATGCTAGATCACTTCACTTCCTGGTACACTGCCAAGGGCATTCATATAGTCATCATGTATTAGTTTTATCGAGAGGTAAGTAAATAAAACTATGATGATCATCATTATTAGAACATTGTCCCATGTGAGGTTATAAAAAAAGAGAAAAGAGAGAGGCCAAATGAGTCTCCAAAAAAAGAGAAAGAGTCTCCAAAAAAAGGGAGTCTCCAATAAAATAAAATAAAATAAAATAATGAGTGAAAAAGAGAGAAGGGACAATGTTAATATCTTGTTCCACACTTGTGCTTCAAAGTAGCACCATGTTCTTCCTGATAGAGAGTCTCCTATTTTGACACTTTCATATATTACTAGTGGGAATTTTTTGTTATCGAACTTGGCGTGTAAATTCCAACAATGGGCTTCCTCAAATTGCCCTACGTCTTCACAATCAAGCAAGTTGGATGCGCACCCACAAAATTTTCTTTTGAGCTTTCATACACTTATTGCTCTTAGTGCATCCGTTGCATGGCAATCCCTACTCCTCACATTGATATCGATTGATGGGCATCTCCGTAACCAGTCGATCCGCCTAGTTGATGTGAGACTTTCTCCTTTTTTATCTTCTCCACATAAACCTCTACCACCTCATTCTATTCCACCCATAGTGCTATATCCATGGCTCGCGCTCACGTATTGTGTGAGAGTTGAAAAAGCTGAAGCACGTTAAAACATATGAGCCAATTGCTTAGCTGACACCGGGGTAGTGCATGATTTATATTTGTGTTAAGAAGATGGATCTTGGCAAGGCTATATGATTTTGTAGGGATAGCGCTCTTTAGCATTGATATTTTGAAAGACATGATTGTTTGTTTGGATGCCCGACTATTGATTTCTTTTATGTCAAATTGATAGACTATTGCTTTGAATCACTCGTGTTTAAATATTCATGCCATGATTAGATTACATGATCAAGATTATGATACATAGCATTCAACATCAAAATTTATCTTTTTTGTTATTTACCTACTCGAGGACGAGCAGGAATTAAGCTTGGGGATGCTGATACATCTTCGTCGTATCTATCGTTTTTTCTTGTTTCATGCCAATGTTTTACCACTTTTACATACTTTTGGCAACAATTTATCTGATTTCTGGGACTAACATATTGATCTAGTGCCCAGTGTCAGTTCCTGTTTGTTGCATGTTTTCTGTTTCGTAGAAAATCCATATCAAACAAAGTCCAAACGCGATAAAAACTTACAGAGTTTTTTGGAATATAAGTGAATTTTGGGAAGTGGAATCAATGCAAAGTGATGCCCGAGGGGGCCACAATCCCTAGGGGCGTGCCGCCCTACCCAGCGCACGCCTAGGGGGCTTGTGGCCACCTAGAAGGTCGGTTGGAGGTGTAATTTGGCCGCAAAGAAGCTAATATGCAGATAAAAATCGTGTTAAAATTTCAGCCCAATCGGAGTTACGGATCTCCAGGAATTTAAGAAATGGTGAAAGGCCGGAAATAGGGGTCACGAAACAGAAGAGAAACAGAGAGACATATCCAATCTCGGAGCGCGTCTCGCCCCTCCACCTCCATGGAGGCCATGGACCTGAGAGGAAACCCTCCTCCATCTTGGGGGGGGGGCAAGGAAGAAGAAGAAGGATGGGGCTCTCTCTACCTCTCTCCCGGTGGTGCCGGAACGCCGCCGAGGCAATCATCGTGTGACAGCTATCTACACCAACACCTCCATCATCTTCACCAACATCTTCATCACCTCCCCTCATCAATATTCAGCGTTCCACTCTCCCCAACCCGTTGTACCCTCTATATGAACATGGTGCTTTATGCTTCATATTATTATGCAATGTTGTGTTGCCATCCTATGATGCTTGAGTAGATTTTTGTTGTCCTATTGGTGATTGGTGAATTGCTATAATTGGTTTAATTTTCTTGTGGTTATGTTGCTGTCCTTTGGTGCCCATCATATGAGCAGGCGTGGGGATCACACCATAGGGTTAGTTGAATGTTGATAGGTATTGGAGGGTAAGGGTGACAGCAGCTTTAGCCTAGCATAGAAATTGATGCATACGGGATTGAAGGGGGGCCAATATATCTTGATGCTATGGTTGTGTTTTATCTTAATGAACGTTAGTAGTTGTGGATGCTTGCTCATAGTTCCAATCATAAGTGCATAGAATTCCAAGTAAGGGATGACATTCTAGCAGTGGTCTCTCCAACATAAAAACTTGCTATCGGTCTAGTAACTTAGTCAAATGCTTAGGGACAATTATGCAACTCCTACCACCATTTTTCCACACTCGCTATACTAACTTAATTGTTTATTTATAAACAACACCTAGCGTTTATTTACGTGCTCTTTTATTATCTTGCAAACTTATCCTACAACACCTACAAAGTACTTCTAGTTTTATACTTGTTCTAGGTAAGGCAAACATCAAGCATGGTCGAGTTGTATCGGTGGTCGATAGAATTAGAGGGGATATTTGTTCTACATTTATCTCCTTGTTGGGTTTGACACTCTTACTTATCAAAATAGGCTACAACTTATCCCCTACACTTGCGGGTTATCAGTCTCCAATGTATCTATAATTTTTTATTGTTCCATACTATTATAGTATCAATCTTGGTTGTTTTATATGCAATTATATATCATTTTTTGAACTAACCTATTAACCTCGTGCTTAGTGCAAGTTGATGTTTTTTCCTTTTCAGAAAACCAATATCAAATAGAGTCCAGGCGGAGAAAATTTCCATGCCAAGGCCTCAATTAACTATAGAAACAACAAAATTGCTATGCTCCACAATGAGGATAACATTGAAGTGAGTGACCATGCAGGAAAATCTGCAATTCTGTGGGAAGCTTTCAGGAAAAGACTGGGACATTCAGAAGGACACAACATGCATTTTGACCTCAAAATTATATTTGAGCAAGCCACACCTATCTCTGTTTTCCAAGAACTAGAAGAATCATTCACAGCTGAAGAGATTAATGAGGTAGTCAAAAATCTTCCTTCAGACAAATCACCTGGTCCTGATGGTTTTAATAACGAATTACTGAAATCTTGTTGGGATATTATAGGTCTGGATGTTAGACAACTAGTCATGGATTTTCATGAAGGTATAGTAAACTTGGAAAGTATTAACACTTCTTTCATAACCTTGATCCTAGAAAAAGAGGTGCCACTATCTCCAAATGACTTCAGGCCAATATCTCTTCTAAATGGTGTTTTAAAGATCATTACCAAACTTCTAGCAAACAGGCTCCAAAAGGTAATCCTGAAAATGATATATGTCAACCAATATGGCTTTCTCAAGCAAAGAGTGATCCAAGATTGTTTAGGATGGGCATATGAATACTTGTTCCAATGTCACAAATCAAGATAAGAAGTGGTAGTGCTAAAACAGGACTTTGAAAAGCCTTTTGACACTATTGAGCACAGTGCAATCATTGATATTTTAAGAGCTAAATGCTTTGGAGAAAAATGGATTAGCTGGATCCAATCTCTCTTTAATTCTGGAACATCTTCTTTCATGCTCAATGGTGTCCCTGGGAAAAGATTCTACTGCAAGAGAGGGGTTAGACAAGGGGACCCTCTCTCCCCATTACTCTTTGTTTTGGCAGCTGACCTTCTTCAATCTGTGTTGAACAAAGGAATGAGATTGGGAATCATAACTGCCCCTTTACATGTCATTTCATGCCCTGATTTCCCAGTGGTGCAATATGCTGATGATACACTAGTTTTGATTCCAGCAAATGCCAGGCAGCTAATTTGCCTTAAAGCTCTTATAAGTACTTTTGCATCTACTATAGGTCTTAAAGTCAACTATGAAAAATTTGTCCTTGTTCCTATTAATATTGAGGAAGAGAGAGCATAATAGCTCATCAATACAATTCAATGTGAAAAGGGACAGTTCCCATTTACATACCTGGGGTTGCCACTTGGTCTACAGAAACCCTCAGTGGAGAAGTGTCTGCCTATGGTCAATAAAGTGGCTAAAAGGCTGGCAGGGATTGCCACTTTCAAGACACAAGCTGGTAAACTATTATAGGTCAAATCAGTATTGGCATAATTACCTATATTCTTCATGACATGGTTGGATATCCCAATTACAATAAAAAATCAGATCATAAAATACTTAAGGCACTCCTTATGGAGAAGTTATGATTTAGAAGATAGAAGGCCACCATTAGTTGCTTGGAGCACTAAGTGTAGACCTAAAGACCAAGGTGGTCTTGGGGTTATGGACATTTTCACACAAAACAAAGCTCTGCTAATGAAAAACTTATACAAATTCTACAACATGCATGATATTCCATGGGTAAACCTCATATGGGAATCTTACTATTCTAATGGCCAAATGCCAGGAGATCAACAGGTAGGGTCATTCTGGTGGAAAGCTAACTTGGCACTCATTGACCAATTCAAAGCCATGGCTAGATGCAATCTTAGGTATGGAAAAAGTGCTTTATTTTGGGAGGATCTTTCGCACACTGACATAATGAAGAGGACCTTCCCACACCTATTCTCTTTTGTCATTAATCCTATGGCCACTGTCAACCAGGTGGTAAATGAGGTATACATTGAAGATATATTCCATTTACCACTCACTTCACAAGCTCATGAGGAGTTCATCACTATGGAAAACATCTGTCTAAATATCAGACAATCTGAATACTTCAATATGATAGACACATGGAGCTATATCTGGGGAAATGCTATATTTTCATCATCCAAGGCTTACTCAGTACTGATAGGACACAAACAGGTTCCACAACATTTTAAATTGATCTGGAAATGCTCTTGTCAACCAAAGCATAAGGGGTTCTTCTGGATGCTGCTACATGACAGGGTCAACACAAGGAATCTGCTCAGAAGGAAAACATTCATACTTGAAGACTACAATTGTGATGTGCTTAACTGTCAGCAAGAAGAAACCATGCACCATTTATTCTGGAGTTGCCCCTTCTCTCAACAATGTTCGGATTTCATCTGTCCAACCAGAACAAGAAATCTGTCAGTACTGGAAGCTTATCAGGACTTGAAAGAGAAACTTAATGTTCCCTTCTTCATGGAAATAATAATCTTGGGGTCTTGGGCTATTTGGATATCGAGAAACAACAAAATATTTGAGCATATTCAACCTTCATTTCAAGGATGGAAAGCAATTTTCTTCGAGGAACTCAAATGGCTAGAGCACAGATTCAAGAAAAAAATTGCTCCTCTATTCAGGATAGATTCTAGAATTTATGTTTCTGTTTTCCTTTTTTCCTCTCTTTGTCTTTTTATTTTTTCGATTATGTAATGTTTTTGCCATTTAAGGTTTTCTTCTTTTACTTTTTTGGGGCTTATCTCAAGCCCTGTAAGACTCCTAGTTTGCTATTATCTTTATAATAAAAGTTCCAGTGGGGTTTTACCCTACTGTTTATAGTAAAAAAATGCCTTGGTGCCAAGTTTGTTAGTCATCGCACTGTTCTGTAATATTGTTCTATTGCGTGCATTCTAATATTCATTGTGATTATGTACAATATCTGAGAAGCGTGAAAACATAAATAGTAGTGAGATTATCTTTGTAATGCAGATTATATTCTAATATATTAGGGGCTCCCTATAAACCCTTTTGTGCTATCACTGGATTCTGATGGGAGAGCCCATGTGTGTTGTAATATGGTGCGTGACTTAATATAATCTAGCACAAGTGCACAAAAAACAGGCTCCCTACTAGGAGCTCCAGAAGTAAGGATAGTCGGCAGATGATAGGTTCATAATATACTGTGTAGAAAGTTTGTTACCAATCCATGATAACAAGACACAACAACTAGGCAGATCATAGTGTAGATAAAAGGGGTACACCATACCCAGCATAAATAAATCGGGAAAGTGGAACTGGCTGGAAAATACGATGTTGTATTGCCGCTACTAATTAAAAGCCTATCGATCACCTACAGACCAGCTCTATGAGTTGTTGACTGTAGTTGTCCCTGCTCCCCTTCCTCACAAGGAACATACTGTACTTACTAAATAAAGAATAACAAAGAGGAACATGTTAAATAACATAAGAGGAAGCATATTGTTGAGATTATGCTTCTTTCTATAGAATGTTGCTTGTCCACTCATGATGAATCACAGCGCCCAATGAAATGCAATTCCATGTTGTCTCTCTATATGTGGCCACATGCATTTGGAAAATCAAGTGGGAGCATTAGCTAACCAATTACATGTGTGTCTATTAACTAATATAAATATCATATCACAATTCGTATTTGAAGAAGTAAGCTTTGGACTTATGATTGGTGTGTTGTTTTGCTTCAAGAGTGGACTGCTGCTAGTGCGACACAAATCACCAACACAGATCATAGTGTAGATATAACGAGAAAATGGTAAGCATCACAAGAAAAATCGGGAAAGTGGAACTTGCTGGAAAATATGGGCTACTGTTGCCGTATGGCTAGAAAGTCTTCGGATAACAACTCTCTTCAACTGAAGGTGTGGTACTGTTAATATCAGTGTAACTCTCGAAGGCGACACAGATGCCCACATTTCCTTGCTAATCTTATAGGATTCAAGTGAGCAGGCCACTACAATTCCTATTTCTATGTTTACAAAATCCTACGAATCAAAGAGGCCCGAAGATTTGAATGTGTCCATTTATACGTCTCCAACGTAAATATAATTTTTTTATTGTTTGATGCTGTTATATTATCATTCTTGGATGTTTTACAATCATTTTACAGTAATTTTATATCATTTTTTGGGACAAACCCATTGACATAGTGCCAAGTTCCAGTTGTTGTTTTATGGTAGTTTTTTACATTGCAAAAAATCAATGTCAAACAGAGTCCAAATGTAGCGAAATTTTTTGTGCAATTTTTTGACCAAAAGACACCAGATGGGCCAGAGAATCACCTGGGGTGCCCCTAGGGGGGCACTACCCACCATGGCGTGCCTGGGCGCCCAGGCACGCCCAGGTGGGTTGTGCCCACCTCGGTGGCCTCCCGCACCGCCTCATTTCTCTATAAATACCTCCTTCCTCCAGAAACCCTAGGAGAGTCGACGGAATTTTATTCCAGCCGCCGCAAGTTCTAGAACCATGAGATCCAATCTATAGCCCTTTTCCGGCACTCCACCAGAGAGGAACACGATCACGGAGGGGTTCATCATCCTCATTGGTGCCTCTCTGATGATGCGTGTGTAGTTTACCACAGACCTACAGGTCCGTAGGCAGTAGCTAGATGGCTTCTTCTCTCTATGTATCTCAATACAACGGTCTCTTGGAGATCTATTTGGTGTAATGACTTTTTGCGGTGTGTTTGTTGGGATCCGATGAAATGTGAGTTTATGATCAGATTTGCCTTTATTTAATATCCAATCTTGATTATTATAGCCTCGTATTTCTTCTCCGATATTTGGGTTTTGTTTGGCCAACTTGATCTATTTATCTTACAATCTGAAGAGGTGCTTTGCAATGGGTTCGATCTTGCGGTGTCCTTTCCCAGTAACAGAAGGGGTAGCAAGGCACGCGTGTATCGTTGCTATTAAGTATAAGATGATGGGGTATATTGCTACATGAATAGATCTTATCTACATCATGTCATCATTCGTATTGCATTACTCCGTTTTTCCATGAACTTAATACACTAGATGCATGCTGGATAGCGGTAGATGTGTGGAGTAATAGTAGTAGATGCAGGCAGGAGTCGGTCTACCAAACTTGGATGTGATGCCTATATACATGATCATAGCTTAGATATCATCATAATTATTTGCTTTTCTATCAATTGCCCAATAGTAATTTGTCTACCTACCGCACGCTATTTTCTCAAGAGAAGCCTCTAGTGAAATATACGGCGCCGGGGTCTATTTTCCTATCATATACTCTCAGATCCATATTGCCATTTGCCTATTTTTTATTTGCTTATTTTATTTTCAGATCTATATTATCAAAAACCCAAAAATACCTTGTTGCGTTTTATTTACTTTTATTTTTATATATCAGTCTACTACAATTTTATCCAATCTTTACGTCACTTTTTGGCACCGCTACCCGAAAGGGATTGACAACCCCTTTAATGCGTCGGGTTGCAATTATTTGTTATTTGTGTGGAGGTACCGTTTACGTAGTGTTGCGTGGTTCTCCTACTAGTTCGATAACCTTTGTCTCATCACTAAGGGAAATACCTTACCATTGATGTGCTGCATCCTCCCTTATTCCTAGGGGAAACACCGATGCATCTCAAGCGACATCAAAGGAACTTTATGGCGCCGTTCTCGGGGAGACATCACCAATATCTATCAGGTTCCTAATCACAAATCTCATCTCCTTGCAATTTACATTATTTTCCATTTACCTCTCGTTTTCATCTCCCCCGCTTCACCAAAAATTTGCCTTTTTTATTCGCCCTCTTTTTCGTTCACCGTTTTCTTGCCGAATCTATTTGTGTTCTTGCTTTCTAGTCGTAATGGCTAGCGTGACTACTTCTCCTTTGTCACCAGATTTTGAAGTTCTATACTTCAAGCAAAGACAAGGAAATTTTTTGAAAGATCCTTAGTATAGGCTAATGGAATCCTATCGTGTTTGCAACCTAAAGGGAGACACAAAAATTTTCCTTCATAATTTTTATATAGGATTTGCTTTGCATCATAGACAACTCTTAGAATTTTCCGCTAAAGGGAATTTTATTGAGCTTGATGCCAATGTTGCCTATGAAATTTTGAAAGGAATTTTGGGGGTTCCACCACAAAAGAAACGGTTTTCTTTCACCCCAGAGGGAGTTCAAATTTTAGACAAACTTGGTTATTTGCACAAACATATGGTTGAATTGCAAAAATATAATGAACCTCTCAAACATCTCAATGGTAGTATGAATCGCTTGAATACTTTGATTACCCTTTGCAATTAATGGTTGGATATTTTAGATCTCAAGATGGTTTATTTTTCAAAAAATTTAGGGAAGCGCAAAGAGCCTCCCGAATTTGAAAAGGCCCTTACTAAAGTGGCAAAGACCAAGGATGACAACACTTGAGATCTTTGAATTTTTTCTAGCTAAGGGCGTAAAATGATAGTGCTCGTTGGGAGGCAACCCAACTTGTATCTTTTTGCTTTTTGGTTTTATTGCTATTTTCAAGAAAATACATAATAATACCTCTGGTTTGATGTGTTTTTGTGGTTTAAATAAATGTTTGTGCCAAGCAAAGCCTTTGGGATGGTTTGGTTGATAATTGATTTGATCGGATTGGAAATTCAGAAACTTTTGCATCTAGAGTTAGAATTTCTATCGATTATTGGAGGGTGATAAACTCTTGCATTTTTTCGCGTTATCAATATACAAATTTTCTACGTTATCCTAATTTTTCAGAATTTTTAGAGTTACCGAAGAATGGTCAAAAATCGCATCTTTACAGATTGTTCTATTTTTGGCAGATTCTGTTTTCGTTGTGTTATGTGCTTGTATTGATGATTCTATGGTTTCCTTTGATGAGTTTTTGCCATAGAAAAGGTAAAATACAGTAGATATAATGCAATTACAAAATAAGAATTGGTTTCTATAGTACTTAGAGTAAAGATTGGTTTTGTTATACTAACGGATCTCACAAAGTTTTGTTGAGTTGTGTGTGATTGAAGTTTTCAAGTTTTGGGTGAGAGTGCGATGGATGAAGGAATAAGGACTAGCAAAAGGCTAAGCTTGGGGATGCCCGAGGCACCCCAAGATAATATTCAAGAATTATCAAGCAACTAAGCTTGGGGATGCCCCCGAGTGGCATGCCCTCTTTCTTCTAACGACCATCGGTATTTTACTTGAAACTATATTTTTATTCGTCACATATTATGAGTTTTGCTTGGAGCGTCTTGTATGATATGAGTCTTTGCTTGTTTTCTTTTAATTTTCAATAAGTATCCATGTTGTATACACCAATTTGGGAGAGCCAAATTATTCTATGCTTGCTCCTATGCTTCACTTAAATTTTTAGATCCTTAGAATGGCTGTAATGCTTCACTTATATCTTTTTGAGCACGGTGTGCTTTGTTATTTTTTGAAGAAATACTCTCTTGCTTCACTCAGATTAATTTGAGAGAAAGAAATTGTCGGGGGAAACTGTTCTCCACGAGCACCTATGGGACCGGAGCCCCTTGTTCGTACGGTAAGGGAGCGGAGGGAGCACAAAGAGCAGATCGTAGTGAACACGCGGGCAGTTTACCCAGGTTCGGGCCGGGATGGACGCGTAAAACCCTACTCCTGCTTTGCTTGTATTGAGTTGGAGAGCTCGGGAGCTTGAAGAACTAGCTACACCGAGTGAATGAGCGATCTAGGTTCCGAACCCTTTCTACGTTGTGCATGGGCCTCCTTTTATAGCTCAAGGGGTCACCGACAGGTATCAACGTAAGAGAAAGGGTAAAAATGTAATAGTGGTGGTAGTTGTAACAGTGCGGGAACAGTGGATGAACAGTGCATGAACAGTGGTCATCACCTACTTTGACAGTGGGGGACAAGAGCATTTAATGCTCGTCGCCGTCGACCCCAAAAGCACCCGCCCTTGCGTCTCCGTTTGCCACGGCGATGGCTTTACCACCGTGGAGTGCCACCGTGTCCCCCAGGCTGCACAGCCATCCGCCACGCGTCCCTGGAGTGGCCCCAGGGCGACGCGTGGTTCGATGAGCTGGAGTGCGGGCACACAGCGTAACTCTCCCCGGAAAGTACCTTGCCGGGCCCGGGAGATTGTCGGGCTCTGAAGCTTGTCGCTCTCCGGGCCCTGCCAGGGCGCACGTCGCGCCGAGGCATGTCTTCTGAAGTGTAATCTTCTGGCCTTCCTGGCAAGCTCCTCTTGCCAGGGTCTTGTGCTAGTGAGGTAATCTTGAGCCTGGAACGGCCTTCCCGGCAAGCTCCACTTGCCGGGGTCTTGATCTTCTGTTTTGTATACTTTGTTTTTGAATGGTTTTATATGGAGCAGGAAGGTCTCCGGCAAGCACGTGGTAGGCCCTGCCGCGGGAAGCTGCTACTGCCCGTGCACAAGTTGGGGTACTGAGGTACCCCTACCTTAGTACACCGACAGGAGCCCCCGGGCCTGGGCCACACACGGTGCCGAGCGCTGTTGGGTCAGGCCCAAAACAGTGCATGGGCACGCGCGGCCCACGGCGCGCCGAATCCACTTCCGCATCCGCCGCTTCCCTCCGTAACGGCACGCGTCGATTGCGGCGTCGTGGGATGGGACGTGGCCACGTTCTTTTAATGGAAAGAGCGAAACGTCCCCCACTTCCCCATAAAAGCAGAGGAAGCAGGAGCGGTTTCCCTCCTACGCCTTCATTGCTTCTTCTTCCATCTCCATAGATTCCCCTTTGCGCTCCGCCTCCACACCTCCTCCGCCGTCTTCCGCATCTGCGGCGCCGCCGGACTCTTCGTCCCCCCTTCCCTCGCCGCCCCCGCCATGGCCCCGAAGACCGAGAAGGCGAAGGCGGAGAAGGCCAAGAAGGAGAAATCCGATCAGGCGGCGAGGCTTGCTCTTCTGCGGAAGACGAACGTCGTCTTCGCGCCAAGGCTCGGCGCGCGGGAGCTCTGGAACAAGTATTACTTGTTCTGGGCCAAGGAGACCAAGGCGCATCCTCGGACCAGAGCTTATCCCGCCGCCGCCAAGGACAATTATCCCGGCGGGTACTTCTTCTTCGCAGCTTTCTTCCACTGCGGCCTCTGTCCCCCTTTTTCTGAATTTTTCTTTGATATCATGCACACCTACGGCCTCCACCTTCTAGACTTCACCCCCAACACCATCCTCACGATGGCGGTTTTCGCACATCTGTGCGAAAACTATATTGGGATCTATCCGAATGTAGCACTTTTTAGGCATTTCTTTACGCCTAGAGTAGAAGCCGGCGCTCCCCTCTCCGGAGGAATCTCTTGGGTCTTCCGTCTGAATAAGAAGGAATCCTACTTGCCGGGGGAACTCCGCGGCAAGTGGGAGGAGTGGCGCGCGGACTGGTGCTGGGTAGTTGAGGACGAGCCGCAACCTTTCACTGCGCCGCGCACAACAGCCATCGTGCGCGGCAGGGACTGGAGTGAGTTGGATTCGGACGACATCAAGCTCAACGTCGCCCTCATCAGAATTCTTCGTCTCCGGGTAGCAAAGTTGTCCGTCGGAGAGGTAGGAGCAGATTTCCTCCGCCGCCGCATTGCCCCTCTACAGGATAGGAAGAGGCCGGCATGGGAGTACGGCAAGGCGGCGGACGTAATGAGATTGCGCCCGGGGCTAAACTTCAACTTCACGGCGCTGGAGCTGAAGGGGATGGTCCGGGAACTCTTTAAGCACGACCCGGCCCACCCAGAGTGGTTCAGAGCTCCCCGGGGAGTGGTGCCCCTCTGCAACAGCACGGCCCGGGATCCTCTTCGCGCCATGATGCCCGCATGTGACTCGCATGGCGTGGACCGCACATGGATACCGCCCAAGTCAGCAGACATCATGAGCTTCTTCGACAACCTGGTGGAGGTGCCGAAGAACAAAGATGAGATCAAGGGGCTCACCCGGGACACCACCGACCAGGAGATTGCTTATATAGCTTCTCGGGTAGAAGAGGCCGCTGCAGCCGCAGCGGCGGGAGAGTTTGGCTTCACAGTCGAGGAGGCAGAGGCTGCAGATGCGTCCTGCCAAGCAGAGGAGGCGGAGATCCGCAGGCTGCTGCAGCTTCCTCCCGACGAGCTCGCCGGGGTCCCTTCTTTGAGGCACTCCGGGATCCCCGGAATTGTGACCGAGGCCGCGGCGAGAGGCGGCGCTGCCGGAGGAAACAGAGGTGCCGCAGGGAGCGGAGGCGCTGGAGGGGGCGGAGGCGCCGGAGGGAGAACGGCCGCAGGGCAGGGCGCTGGGCCCAGCAAGCCTGCCGAGGAGGAGGACGCCGGGGCCGACGAGGACTCCGACGGGTCTCTGGGGCTCTATGCCGACGACATCTCCTCGTCATTGGAAACCTCCCCGCCTCGGGCAAGTCCCAAGCGGTCTCCGCTGAAACGTCTCCGCAAGGCGACGACGGGGACGAGGGCGCAGGCGCCCCGACAACAACCAACTCGCCGGGCGGCGCGAGCTACCCGGGGGAGTCAAGCTGCGACGGGGGCACCCAGCGCACCAACCACGGCGGGGGCGACCCGCACACAGGCCACGGCGGGGGCGACCCGCACACAGGCCACGGCGGAGGCGCCCCGCACGTCAGCGCCAAGCGGAGGAGGGTCCTCGCAGAGCGGAGCAGCTGCTCCGCCTGCTCCCCGGGCCTCGGCGTCCACAGGGGCCGGGTCCTCGCAGCTCCCAGCCCCGGGGACCGCCAAGCGCCCGAGGGAGTCTTCGCCTCCTGCTCCTCGCGCGGACGCGCCTCAGGTGGCGTTCGACTTCTCCGCCCTGAGCGACGACGACGACGACGAGGAACAGGAGTAAGAACTCGAGGCTTTGTATCTTCTTTAACTTTGTCTTGATTCTTGTTGATTCTGATCTTGCTTCTTGCTTTGATTTCAGGACCCTGGCCCAGCGAGCAGCGAAGAAGGCCAAGGTTCCCGTCGTCGAGGTCGCGGACGACTCGCCCGTCGCGGCGACTGGGGACGCGCCGGAGACGAGCCTGCCGGACCCGAGCGCTGCTCCGAGGAGCAGCCCCCAGCGTAGCCCCCAGCGTAAGTTTGGTTTCAATCTTTCCGCTCGTCGGGCACGCTTGAGGAACTTGCTTATATTGACACCTTGCTGTTCTTGTTTTGCTTTGATTGTCTTGTGCAGAGGTGGAGCCGCAGCCACAGGAGCATCCGGAGACCGCTCCCGAGGAGCCGCAGGCCCAGCCGTCCCCGCCAAGGACGAACTCTCCGGCAAGGGAGAGTGCCCCGCCCTACTCCGCCAAGGGCGAGTACCCCGCCAAGGGCGAGCAGCCCGGCGAGGGCGGCCACCCCGCCAAGGCAGAGCTCCCCGGCGAGGGAGCCCGCCGTCGACGAAGTCCGCCAAGGTAAGTTTTGTAATCTTGTCTTCTTGGATTTATCTTTTTTGGATATTTGCTTCAACTTCTTCTTCTTTTTCTTCTAGATCCTCCTCCCCCAGAACAGATGGAGACGGAAACCATCGTCGTGGAGGAGGGCGCGCAGGGCGACGGCGGCAACGCCCCTGTCGTTGAGGACACGGCGGGAGCCACCGAGCCGGCTGCGGAGGAGACTGCTCCGGCCGCAGACGCAGCGGCCGGGGAGGGGGACGGCGGCCATACTGCCGGCCCGGAGGCGGCAGGAGCGTCGAGCGCTGCGCCGGCCACCGACCCCTCCGCCGAGAAGGAGTCGTCTGCTTACTATCTTGAGGCCCCCAACGGTGTCTACATCCAGGTGCCGTGGGGATCTTCGTCGCGGGCCCCCGCGGAGGGAGAGGCCTTTGATGGGGAGGTCCTCGCCTCCGCGGGTCTGAAGGTTGTCGAGGCGCCCAGCGGGAGTGACGAGCCCGAGGAGGAGAAGCTGCTCCACCGGCTCCTGGCCCTTTACCGGGCCAGGCAGGCAAAGCTCGCGTCTCAGGAGGCCCTCACCGCCAAGGCCGCCGCTAACATGGAGAAGCGCGCGGCGGAGCTCCGCGCCGCCAACCAGGCTGCCCTCCGCGACGTGGCGGAGGAGCGCGAGAGGCTCGCCGGGGAGTACCAGGAGTGGCTCTTGGAGAAGGCCGAGGCCGAGGAGCAGCAGCGACTCGCCGAAGAAGAGCTGTCCCGGCGAGAAGGAGAGCTCACCCAATGGAAGGTCAACCTCGACTCTCACGAGGAAGACCTTGCCGCCCGGGAGCAGGCCCTTGGCGGAGAGCTGAAGGAGGCGAAGGCCGCCGCGGCTGCCGCGGAGACCGCTAAGGAGGAGCTCGAGGCCAAGGTTGCGCAGCTGGAGGAGTCCCTGAAAGCGAGTGTGGAGAGGGTCGCCGCGCTCAACACGGAGCGCGAGAAGGACGCCCACACTAACTGTGAACTCCAGGTGCGTCTCTCCAAGCAGGGCGACGAGCTGAAGGCCGCCAAGGATTCGATTGAGGATCTGGAGCTGAAGGTTTCCACGTTGAAGGACTCGCTTGATGCCGTCCGAGACCGGGAAACCAAGCTGAAGGAAGAGCTCCGCAAGGAGCGAGGCTTGGTGGAGAGCGCCACCACTGCGGCTGAGAACTTCCGCCGGACCGTCGAGGTATGGACCAACGACTTGGTGGCCTCTGCATCCAACATCTACCAGGAGCTATTGGCGCTGAAGGTTGAGCATCTTATATACTCTCCGGATCCAAACCTCCCCTACAGCGCCAAGCTCAGCCTCTTCTTCAGAGGGATCGCGCCGGCTCTTGCAGATCTTCGGAAGAAGCTCCCCGCGCAACTGGCCGAGGAGTCGCGCCAGCTCTACGCGGGAACCTTGGAGCGCGTTCTGACAAAGATTGTGTACCACAATCCTGGTATAAACCTCGCCAACGTTCTCCGCAGCTTGCCGGCCGACGCGGATATGGAGGCGCTGAAGGCGCAGGTCGCCCATATTATCGCCAAAGTGAACAAGATCTCCAGGATTGAAGGCGACCGCGTAGACTAGGCCTCCTTTTCCTTTATCTCTTTTGTTGCTGCATAGTGTGCTATGAACTCATTAGTCGTTGCGACAAGTTATCCCTTGTAAGATATTTATCTTATTTTTGTTCAATCAGTGCAATGTTATCTCCCTTGTCTTGGTCCTTTATTTTGTATGCTTTTCACCCTACGCTTCCAGGGAGCTAGCCGGCAAGGGCCCTTTGCCGCGAGCGCTGAGTGCTGGACTCTGAGCAGCCTGCTGGCCAAGGTCTTACCGGCAAGCAACCTTGCCGCAGCTAGTCGCAACGCACTCAGCGTGTTGAGTGAACTCGAAAACGAAACAAGGGCGCGACACTTGTCGCAGCTCACTTAAGTCGTTGAGCGTACTCGAAAACAAGATAAGGGTGCGGCTAGCCACGGGTAGGTTCCTCCGCGCACAGGTTTTCCATACAAAGTGTGATTGTTCAAGGAAGATAACTAAAATTTAAAAATTTGAACTGCTCAAATTCTAATAACTTAGCTTTCATATATTGCTTGCTTCTCCGACAAGGCTTCTCTTTCTTGAACAGCACTTGGTTCACCTTCCATCTCCTTCCCCCCCCGGTAAACTTGTGTGCGAGGAACATTCCTTCTGCTTAAAAGGCAAGGAAAAAGAAGAGGGAAACAAGTATATGGCCTTTCGGCGCGCTAATGCTTACCGGATACGCATGTTGCACAAGATGCCAAATAACGCATGCAAATAGCGGAGAAAAGCATGGAAAAGGCAAATAGCGCAAAACACAAAGGCTTTACTGATGCACGGGGTCTGCGCCCGGCTCTGTACAAAGGGTTACATGCAACATCGGCAAGGCTTGTACAAAAGGTGGTTGCCGGAGCGGATCACGGCAACCGCGCCTTATGGGTGAAACTTGCGAAGATGCTCTATGTTCCAGGAGTTGCTCACCGGTAAGCCTTCTTCGGTCTCAAGGCGGACAGCGCCGGGCCTTGTGACTTGTCTCACCCGATAAGGGCCTTCCCACTTCGGCGTCAACTTGTTGGAATTCTTGGCGGACTGAACACGCCGAAGAACAAGGCCGCCTTCCTCGAGACTCCTGGCCTTGACCTTGCGGCTATGGTAGCGACGCAAGGCCTGCTGGTACCGAGCAGCTCGTACAGCAGCCTGGAGACGTTCCTCCTCGAGGAGCAATGCATCATCTTGTCGCAGTTGCTCTTGCTCGAGCTCATCATAAGCGAGCACTCGAGGAGATCCGTATACGAGTTCCGTGGGGAGAACTGCTTCTGCTCCGTAGACTAGAGCAAAGGGTGTCTGTCCGGTGGCTCGACTTGGTGTCGTCCTGATTGACCAAAGAGCCGCCGGTAGCTCCTCTATCCAGTTTCTTCCGCACTTACGCAGCCTATCAAAGGTCCTTGTCTTGAGTCCGCGCAGCACTTCAGCATTGGCCCTCTCCGCTTGACCGTTGCTCCTCGGGTGAGCAACAGAAGCGAAACAGACCTTGGCGCCAAGGTCTTGGACGTACTGTATGAAGGTGCGACTAGTAAATTGCGTACCGTTGTCGGTGATGATCCTGTTAGGGATTCCGAAACGGCAAACAATCGACCTGAAGAGCCTGACCGCTGACTGTGCTGTCACCTTTCTCACTGGTTCCACTTCTGGCCACTTTGTGAACTTGTCGATTGCGACGTACAAGTACTCAAAGCCCCCGACAGCGCGAGGGAAAGGGCCGAGGATATCGAGCCCCCAGACCGAGAAGGGCCAGGACAAAGGGATCGTCTGGAGAGCTTGAGCTGGCTGATGAATTTGTTTTGCATGGAACTGGCACGCTTCACACTTGGTTACTAGTGCAGTTGCATCTTGGAGGGCTTCTTGCCAAAAGAACCCTTGCCGGAAAGCTTTCCCGGCAAGCGCCCTTGCGCCAATATGGTGGCCGCATATGCCTCCGTGTATTTCCGCCAACAGCTTCTGTCCATCTTCTCTGGAAATGCACTTCAACCTGACACCATTGAGTCTTCTTCTGTACAACTCGTTATCCACGAACTGGTACATACTCGACTGCCTGGTTATTTTCTCTATCTCTTCTGGGTCGTCGGGAAGTTCTCCAGTTTGCAGAAAACGGACGATCTGCTGCGCCCATGCCGGAGCCCGAGGTTCAACGGCAAGGACTAAAGGCTTGAGGGCCGCAGCGGGGACCTCAGCTTCTACGGCAAGAACCTCTGGTTCTGCCGGAGCTGATGGTCCCCGGCAAGCTCGCCGGGGCGAGGCTTGTCGGGAGCACTTGCTTCAACTGCACAGATCCTCGGATCTGCAGGAGCAGACTATTCCTCAGCGTTCTGATCGTTGATCTTGGGGACCTTGGCGGCGGCCTCGGGGAGATCCGCCGGCAAGTAGTCGCCGGAGACCAACTTTCTCTTCTTGGACTGCCCAATTGATGGTGTAACGGATGGCTGAGTTAGCTTGAGCAAGAAGGTCCCTGGTTCCACAGGTAACTTCATCGCAGCACACTTCGAAAGGCCATCTGCAATTTCATTCTGAGCTCTCGGGACGTGCTCCATTTGCAGACCTTCAAAGTGCTCTTCAAGCTTCCTCACTTCATCTACATAAGCTTCCATCAAAGGGCTCTGGTAACTCTTGTTAACTTGTCGGACCACCAACTGAGAATCTCCCCGCACAATCAGCTTCCTGATCCCAAGTTCGGCCGCAATCCTGAGGCCGGCAAGCAAACCTTCATATTCAGCAGTGTTGTTCGTCGCTTGCTCCCTGGGAAAGTGCATCTGGATAACATACTTAAGGTGTTCTCCGGTGGGCGCGATGAGTACCACGCCAGCACCGGCGCCTTGCAGCGAGAAGGCACCATCAAAGTACATTACCCATTCACTTGTCACTTCTTGTACGGGTACACTTGTCTCTGGAACTTCCTCATCGGGCGTCGGGGTCCATTCGGCTATGAATTCTGCCAAAGCTCGGCTCTGTATGGTTGAGGTACTTTCAAACTTGAGTCCAAAGCTTGACAGCTCCAGTGCCCACTCAACGATCCTGCCTGTTGCTTCTGGATTGTGCAATATCCTCTTCAGCGGAAAGAGAGTGACCACTGTTATCTCATGTGTCTGGAAGTAATGGCGCAGCTTTCTCGAGGCCATGAGGAGGCCGAAAAGCAACTTTTGCACCCCGGAGTATCTTGATCCAGCCCCCTGCAAGAGGGAACTCACAAAATACACCGGGCGCTGCACCATCTTCTTCCGCACTTCTTCTTGTTCCTGCGCAGAGTTGTCCTTGTCGGGGTCAGAGCTTGTCGGAGCAGCCCCCTGCTTGTCGCTGGATTCGCTTGCCGGTGATGCAGACTCCTCGTCGGCCTCCCTCTCCGCTACTAACGCAACACTAACCACCTGGTTGGTTGCCGCTAGGTATAGCAGCAACTTCTCCTGTGGCCTAGGTGCGACAAGTATTGGAGTGGAGGATAGGTACCGTTTCAAGTCCTGCAGCGCTGCCTCCGCTTCCGGAGTCCACTTCATGGGACCTGCCTTCTTCAAGATTTTGAAGAAAGGTAGGGCGCGTTTTGCAGACTTCGAAATGAACCTACTGAGGGCGGCCACACAACCTGCAAGCCTTCTGACATCCTTGACGCGCTTCGGGGCTTCGATCTGCTCGATGGCTTTAATCTTGTCGGGGTTGGCTTCAATCCCCCTCTGTGACACAAAGAACCCGAGAAGCTTGCCGGAGGGGACTCCAAAGATGCACTTCTCGGGGTTCAACTTAAGCTGTATCTTGCGCAGGTTCTGAAATGTCTCTTCCAAATCTTGGATCAAGGTATCTTTGCTCTTGCTCTTCACCACGATGTCATCCATGTAAGCTTCTACATTTCTGTGGATCTGTGGCTCGAAAGCAGTGTGCACTACCCTTGCAAATGTTGATCCTGCATTCTTCAGTCCAAATGGCATGCGTATGAAGCAATAAGTGCCACAAGGAGGGATAAACGCAGTCTTCTCTTCATCTTCCTTGGCCATGAAAATCTGATGGTAGCCTGAATATGCATCAAGGAAAGAGAGTAGCTCACATCCGGCAGTGGAGTCAACGATCTGGTCAATGCGCGGCAAGGGAAATGGATCCTTGGGACATGCTTTATTCACATCGGTGAAGTCTATACACAGTCTCCACTTCCCATTGGCCTTGCGCACGACGACTGGGTTCGCCAACCACGTCGGATGGATCACCCCTCTAACTAGGCCCGCTGCTTCTAGCTTCTTGATTTCTTCGGCAATGAATTCTTGGCGCTCCACGGCTTTCTTTCTGACCTTCTGCTTGACGGGCCGCGCATGAGGACAAACAGCAAGCTTGTGCTCAATCACCTTCCTGGGAACACCGGGGATGTCAGATGGTTGCCAGGCAAACACATCGACATTCGCCCGCAGGAAGGCAACGAGCGCGCTTTCCTATTTGCTGTCAAGTGTGGCACTGATGGTGAAGGTACCACCAGTGCCGTCCTCCTTGGCGGGCACCTTCTTGGTTGCCGGAGGAGCGGCCATTGCCTTCTTACACTTGCCGGTGGAGCTCGATGGAACGTCCTCGACGGCAGCGCAGCACTCCGAAGAGGTGCGGTTGCCGGAGTGGGCCCCAGAGCACTTGCCGGACTTGGTCTTCGTCTTCTTCCACCCGGGAGCTTCAGCGGCAAGTGTATCCTTCTCTGCTGCTGCTGCTGCATCCCGGTAGATCTTGTCGGCGCAGATAAGCGCATCTTTCTTGTCGCCATGGACAGTGATGACGCTTATCGGCCCCGGCATCTTGAGTACATTGTAGGCGTAGTGGGAAGCTGCCATGAACTTGGCGAGGGCGGGACGGCCTAGTATCCCATTATATGGCAATGGGATATCGGCGACGTCAAATGTGATGCTCTCAGTTCTGAAGTTGAGCTCCCCGCCAAAGGTCACCGACAAAGTTATCTTCCCCTTGGGCTTGCTCCTTCCCGGGTTTATTCCTTGGAAAGAACCGGTCTCTTCGAGCTCGCCATCTGGGATTTGGAGTTTCTTGATCACAGCTGAGGAGATCAAGTTCAGCCCGGCCCCGCCGTCAACCAACATTTTGGTGACCTTGAGGTTGCGGATGGTGGGTGAGACCAGCATCGGCAAGCACCCGACCGCAGTGGTGCGGTCAGGGTGATCCTCAAGATCAAAAATGATGGGCGTGCTGGACCATTTGAGGAGCATACGCGACTCCACGGGCGGCTCTGCTGCGTCCACTTCCCGCACCCACTGCTTGAGTTGGCGGTGGGAAGTGTGCAGAGAGGCGCCACCGTCGACGCACAGGACCTCCGTGGCCTTCTGGAACTCCTGCTCGCTGTTATCTTCATCCTCCATGTCATCGTTGTCGTCTTCTTCGTCCTTGTCGCGGCCCCGGGGAGGTCGGTCACCTTGCCGCTGCTTGGCCTTGCCACGGCGTCCTCCCCGGCCATTGAATGGCCGCTTCTTGCTTGGTTCTCCTCTCCACCTTGGGCCTTCTCCTTGTCGCGCCTCTCGTACTCAGCTTTCTGCTGCTCGACGAGGTACTCGACGCGTTTGCAGTTGGAGAGGTCGTGGCCCTTGGTGCGGTGGATCTTGCAGTATTGCTTGTCGGAGCCGTCCTGCTTGTCGGCTGCCGCTACAGGGGCAGGCTCCTTGCCGGAGCCGCCAGCCTGTGCTTGCTTGGCGGGAGCCTCCTTGCCGGACTTCTCGACGGCAAGCACTTCCTTCTTGTTCTTTCTTCTGTTGTTCCGCCGCCGGCTCTTCTTTGCCGGGGCGGCGTCGTCGCTGTCGCTTCCCCCTGCGCCAGCATCCTCTCCGGGGAGTCTCCTCCCCTCTTCGGCGCGTGTGCACTTATCAGCTAGAGCATAGAGCTCGCTGACATCCCGTATCTTGGTCATGGCCATTTCTTCACGCATGCGGCGGTTACGCACGTTCTGGTGGAACGCGCTGATAACCGCGGCAGGGTGGACGTCGGGGATGTTGTGCTGCACACGACTGAAGCGTTGGATGTACTTGCGCAGGGGTTCTCCTTCCTTCTGGGCCAGAATGTGGAGATCACTCTCCTGGCCGTGGGGTTTGTGGCCGCCCGTGAAGGCGCCAACAAACTGATGGCAGAGGTCCGCCCAAGAAGAAATGGAGCCTTCCGGCAAGTGCATAAGCCAAGAACGTACGTTCGGCTTAAGCACCAGCGGGTAGTAGTTCGCCAGTATCTTCTCGTCGCGCCCCCCGGCAGCCTGTACCGCAATGGTGTAAATGCTGAGGAATTCCGAGGGGTGCGTCTTGCCGTCGTACTTCTCCGGT
This sequence comes from Secale cereale, assembly GCA_902687465.1. NCBI lineage: Eukaryota > Viridiplantae > Streptophyta > Magnoliopsida > Poales > Poaceae > Secale > Secale cereale. Next base: position 598,732,190 of record LR738711.1, on the reverse strand, counting down.
ACGTCGGGCTTGAAGTTCTTCATGCTGGGCCACTGGACGCGCCGCAGCTCGCGGGTAAACGCAGGGCAACCTGCCGCGTAGGGCAAGTCGCCTGGTTCACCGGGCGCGCGCGTGTCGACAGCGGCTCCAGCTCGCTGATCTGATTGTCGCCGAGCTTCTCGGCGGCGCTCGATCGTCGTTCGAGCGTCTTCTTGTCGCCGGTCTTCAAGGACCTGGCGCTGGTCCCGACGGGCCCGCGGATCCGACGACGCCGTGGAGCCGTCGTCGGCGTTGGTCCGGCGGGGCGGCGTCTTCTGCTTCCGCGGCGGGGAGTGCACGGTGGTTGCACCCCCGGCGGTCTTGTCGCCGTCGGCCTTCGTCTTCTCGACTTGCCGTGGCCGCGAGGTCGCCGGCTGCTGCGGCGTATCGTTGTTTGCGAAGGCGATCAGGCTCTGGATGGTTGCCCTCCAGTCTTCGGCCTTGTCCGCCGCTGGAGGGAAGTCGAGGAGTAGTTGCGCTCTTGCGAGCGCTTCTGCTGGAGAGGAGGGGAGCGGGGGCGAGCGGTGCGAGGAGCGGGATATGCTCGGACTCCTAACAGGGTTAGAAGGAGCAGGGTCCCGCCCCGGCGACCGTGCCTTGCTCGTGCCAGGACGATGGCCCGGAGCGTCCCGCAAGCCTCCGGTTTGCCCTTGGCCCAGCAAGCGGATGCCACCTCATGTGGCATGGCGCTGCTGGGTTGTTGTTTGATGAGATGGACGTGGCGCGTCCACGGAGACCGAGGCTCGGTCGTCCGTCTTGTCCTTGGATTTGGTGGCGCCGCGAGTTTCCTCGCCGGCGGCCACCCTTCCGACGGCGTCTCCCCCGCCCACCGTTGGTTCTGGTGGCGGCGGATGAGACGCAGACGGGCCTGCGACCTCCGAAGCTTTCTTCTTCGGGGCCATGTCGCTGTTGCTGATGAGGTTGCTGATGAAACTGGAGAGGTTGATGAAGAATGCGCCCGCGTGAACGCCGGATCAGGTCCGCACAACCTCGATGCCCCCTACCTGGCGCGCCAAAGATGTCGGGGGAAACTGTTCTCCACGAGCACCTATGGGACCGGAGCCCCTGGTTCGTACGGTATGGGAGTGGAGGGAGCACAAAGAGCAGATCGTAGTGAACACGCGGGCAGTTTACCTAGGTTCGGGCCGCGATGGACGCGTAAAACCCTACTCCTGCTTTGCTTTTATTGAGTTGGAGAGCTCGGGAGCTTGAAGAACTAGCTACACCGAGTGAATGAGCGATCTAGGTTCCGAACCCTTTCTACGTTGTGCATGGGCCTCCTTTTATAACTCAAGGGGTCACCGACAGGTGTCAACGTAGGAGAAAGGGTAAAAATGTAATAGTGGTGGTAGTTGTAACAGTGCGGGAACAGTGGATGAACAGTGCATGAACAGTGGTCATCACCTACTTTGACAGTGGGGGACAAGAGCATTTAATGCCCGTCGCCGTCGACCCCAAAAGCACCCGCCCTTGCGTCTCCGTTTGCCACGGCGATGGCTTTACCACCGTGGAGTGCCACCGTGTCCCCCAGGCTGCACAGCCATCCGCCACGCGTCCCTGGAGTGGCCCCAGGGCGACGCGTGGTTCGATGAGCTGGAGCGCGGGCACACAGCGTAACTCTCCCCGGCAAGTACCTTGCCGGGGTCTTGACCTTGCCGGGCCCGGGAGCTTGTCGGGCTCTGAAGCTTGTCGCTCTCCGGGCCCTGCCGGGGCGCACGTCGCGCCGAGGCATGTCTTCTGAAGTGTAATCTTCTGGCCTTCCTGACAAGCTCCTCTTGCCAGGGTCTTGTGCTAGTGAGGTAATGTTGAGCCTGGAACGGCCTTCCCGGCAAGCTCCACTTGCCGGGGTCTTGATCTTATGTTTTGTATACTTTGTTTTTGAATGGTTTTATATGGAGCAGGAAGGTCTCTGGCAAGCACGTGGTAGGCCCTGCCGCGGGAAGCTGCTACTGCCCGTGCACAAGTTGGGGTACTGAGGTACCCCTACCTTAGTACACCGACAGAAATATTATGCTCATGTTCTTCACTTATATTTGTTTGAGCTTATCAAAAGCAACATATGAAACTAGTCCCAAAGTGATAACTATCCAAGGGGGATATAGTAAAAACTTTCATGAAGATCATTGGACAAAATAAACTTGATTCTTTGTAATAGTTTTGATATATGATGATAGTGATATGTGAGCCATGTTAATGAGTAATTATGTTTTAGTAAGAATATTGATGTTAAGGTCTGTGATTCCCTATGCAAGAACGAAAGTCAATAGTCATGCAATGAAAGTACATCCTACTTGTGTTGCATTATTCGATGTTAGTTATGTTTAATGTTCTCCTATACTGGTTTTCATTCCTTAGTTGGTCGCTTCTCAAACTCTTGCTAGCCTCCACCTTGTACTAAGTAGAAATATTACTTGTGCATCCAAGTCCTAAAACCCAAGTTATGCCAAATGAGTCCACCAGACCTACCTATATGCAGTATTTCCATGCCGTTCTAAGCAAATTTAAATGTGCCAACTCTAATTTCAAAATAAATTTCTATTTTGTATGCCCATATCGCTCATGAAGCGGTGAGGGATGGCTAATATTTTTCATGCTAGATGTGTTATTCTCAAGATGAGTGTTTATTCACTTGTCATTGCACGAGAGTATGACGGTAATAGGGATTCCTAGTCCCAAAATGAAAAAGTAAAATTAGTTTATGTTTTCAAATAATACATTCCTTGGAAAGTGTTGTTATGGAGGGCAACCGTGGATACGGGTAGCCATGGCTTGTGAAAGTTTGGTGGAAAAAGGAATAAACTTTATTTTCAGTTTGGGAACCGCCTATGATATATCTAGCATGGAAAGTGTTGGGAACTCTAAGTCATTCTCGTTTACAGGAAAAGCATGCCACCAAAAAAAATTATCTCTCAATTTAAACTTTGAGCCATGGCACCTCTACAAATCCATACGTCCCTCTGCGAAGGGCCTATCTTTTACTTTAGTCAATTTTTATTTTTATCTTTGAGTCTCCATCTTCTCTTATAAAGCACCAACTACAGAACACTATTATCACACTTTAGCATTGGATGTAGCTAATATTTGGATGTCTTGCATGAATGGATCAATGATTGGGCATGATGGGCTAGGGATAAGTTTCTTTAGTATTGATATTTTGAAAAGACATAGTTGTTTGTTGATATACTTGAGTAGTAAAGCCCTCATGTCAAAACTAGACTATTGCTTTGAACCATATAAAAGCCCAATTGTCCATGCTATAAAGAAAAGAATAAGTGATGAACATGATAGGTAGCATTCCACATCAAAAATTCTTTTTTTCTCATTTACCTACTCGAAGACGAGTAGGAATTAGCTTGGGGATGCTGATACGTCTCCAATGTATCTATAATTTTTGATTGTTCCATGATGTTATACTATTATTCTTGGATGTTTTACAATCATTTTACAGTCATTTTATATCTTTTTTGGGACTGACCTATTGACATAGTGCCAAGTGCCAGTTGCTATTTTCTGCTTGTTTTTTACATCGCAGAAAATCAATATCAAACGGCATCCAAATGCAGCGAAACTTTTTCTGGATTTTTTCGACCAGAAGACACTAGATGGGCCGAAGAAGCACCTCGGGGTGCCCCAAGGGGGGCACAACCCACCATGGCGCGCTTGGGGCCCCCAGATGCGCCCAGGTTGGTTGTGCCCACCTCGGTGGCCTCCTGCGCCGCCTCTTCGCTCTATAAATACCTCCTTCCTCCAGAAACCCTAGGAGAGTCGACAAAATTTTGTTCCAGCCGCTGCAAGTTCTAGAACCACGAGATCCAATCTATAGCCCTTTTCTGGAACTCCGCCTGAGAGGAACACGATCATGGAGGGGTTCATCATCCTTATTGGTGCCTCTCCGATGATGCGTGAGTAGTTTACCACAGACCTATGGGTTCGTAAGCAGTAGCTAGATGGCTTCTTCTCTCTTTGTATCTCAATACAACGGTCTCTTGGAGATCTATTTGATGTAATGACTTTTTGCGGTGTCTTTGGTGGGATCCGATGAATTGTGAGTTTATGATCAGATTTGCCTCGATTTAATATCCAATCTTTATTATTATAGCCTCGTATTTATTCTCCGACATTTGGGTTTTGTTTGGCCAACTTGGTCTATTTATCTTGCAATGTGAAGAGGTATTTGTAAGGGTTTGATCTTGCGGTGTCCTTTCCCAGTGACAGAAGGGCCAGAAAGGCACGCATGTATCATTGCTATTAAGGATAAAAAGATGGGGTATATTCCTACATGAACAGATCTTGTCTACATCATGTCATTGTTCTTATTGCATTAACATGTTTTTCCATGAACTTAATACACTAGATTCATGCTGGATAGCGGTCTATGTGTGGAGTAATAGAATTAGATGCAGGCAAGAGTCAGTCTACTATTCTTGGACGTGATGCCTATATACATGATCATTGTCTTGGATATCGTCATAATTATTTGCTTTTCTATTAATTGGCCAACAGTAATTTGTCTACCCACCGCACGTTATTTTCTCGAGAGAAGCCACTAGTGAAATCTACTACCCCCGGATCTATTTTCCTATCATACTTTCAGATCCATATTGCCATTTGACTTTTCTTTTATTTGCTTCTTTTATTTTCAGATCTACATTATCAAAAAACCCAAAATACCATGAAGCATTTTATTTACTTTTATTTGCATCTATCAATCTACTACAAAGTTTATCCTATTATTACGTCACTTTTTGGCACCGGTACCCGAAAGGGGTTGACAACCCCTTTAACACGTCGGGTTGCAAATATTTGTTATTTGTGTGCTAGTATCATTTACGTAGTGTTGCGTGGTTGTCCTACTGGTTCGATAACGTTGGTCTCATCATTGAGGAAAATACCTTACCGGTGTTGTGTTGCATCCTCCCTTATTCCTTGGGGAAACACCGACGCATCTCAAGCGACATCATCCATCACAACCGAGCGAATAGACCTGTCCACTACAAATGTCCCTGCTCCTCTTCACTACAAGGAACATATTTTACAATACTATTATACTCCCTCCGTTCCAAAATATAAGTCTTTGTAGAGATTTCCACTATGGATCACATACAGATGTATACATATACATTTTAGAATGTAGATTCACTCATTTTGCAACATATGTAGTCCATGGTGGAATCTATACAAAGACTTGTATTTAGGAACGGAGAGAGTACTTATTAAAGAACAAGAGAGGAACATGATAAAGAAGAGCAAGCAAATTTAGGATAATAAAATGTTTGTTGCACAGTGCCCACACATGATGAACCAGAGCACATTAAGAATGCAACTCCCTGTTGTCTCTCTATATGTGGCGCACATGCTTTTAGAAAGTAAACTAGGAACATTAGCTAACCAATTAAACGTTATCTGTTTTAGTAATATCAGCATCATATTAGATTCGTGTTTGAGCAAAAAGTTTGGAACTATGAGTGGCATGTTGTTTAGCTTGATGGATTGTGGAGTAGTGCCAAGCAGCTACGATGATGGTACTGAATATAATGTAATGTCTGCATACAAGTCGTGTTACTTTTGTCATTTGGGTCAGTCAACCAGTTCAGGCGGTTGGATGAAGATCCTACATCTCCTAACCCTTATTCTTCCCCCTCTGAATCTTCCCCTACAGAACACCGCACGGGCCGCCGGCCGAACCACCAGCCCCAACAACCTGCCCTCCGCTGAACCACCCCCACCACCGGTGTTTCTCCGCCCCCACCCCCACCCCACCCGCGTCGAGTTTTTTCCTCCGGTGAGTCCCCACCACCGCCCCCACAACCACCGTCCCACCCAAGCACCTTCCTTCCCTCCGGCGAACTCCGATGAGCTCTCGAAAATCGACTGACCCAATTTTGAAATCTAGTCTACTATCATTTATCTAGCATGGAATATAAAAGGGGAAAACCATAAGCATTGCGAGTATAGTGTTGAGCATGCCATGGCGGATCTGAAGGTGCAAACCGGACAAAGGCAACTTTGCAGCCAAGAAAGTAACAAGTAAGATCCTAAGTGGTGGACAAGAAATCACAGTAAAGCAGAGGCGATCTATTTTCTTGCTGCGGTAAATAAGTTGTGCAGATACGAAAGAGTACCGCCTCTGGTGCGGCGCCTTGTATGCATCTGCTGAGAATTTGACGGTGTTGTGGTAGCGATGGCTGTCGACGGCATGGAAACATATGTAGGAGGGAAGACGGTGGTGGTGGGGGAAATATCCCAGCACGCTGGATGAGACAGTCATAGGAGCGGCGCCGGCAAGGTGGACGATGGCGGGGGTAAAGCGAGAGGATGGGATGCAAGGATCCAGCTGGTCCAAAGCCATGGATGAGAGAGGTCGATCTCTTGTAATGGACGATGGCGTCGGGTATTAGCTCTGGCATGGTGGAGGAGCACGGTGGTGGATGGGGTGGCGGGAGGAGGAGGCTGGGGTGGAGAGGGTGTTTTGGCGTCCACGGAGTACGAATGGGGAAATGGAGGGAGAGAGGTAGGGGTACCATGTCTTTGGGACGCGCTTGTCTCAAATGCGGGGAAAGATACCAACTTATCCCCGTTTAAAATTTCAGACAACACATGAATATTGGGATGCTGGGGATAGCACGGTAATCTCGCATACACCGAATATTTTTTGGCGGAGATTTTGGTCGAGGGGAGCTTGTTTTGGCGCCCACCGTGTATGAATCGAGGAGGTTAGAGGCGATTCCGGCCGAGGAGAAGCGCCCACCGTGTATGAATCTGGGGAGGTGAGAGGTGGAGGCGGTTATGTCACGTTTGAGTGAAATTACAAGCAAACCCCTATCGAAACCTATAGAAATCGAGTAGATAGGCCTTGTGTGTCAGCCATATGCAATAATTTCCATCTCGGAATTTTGGTTTCGGGCGGTTATTGCGAGTTCCCCCGCTTTGTTCAAGTTTTTGCAGAAAAAGAGTGCATGTTTAGCTTGCTGTCGGGGGAAACTATCCTCCCACGAACACCTATGGGACCGGAGCCCCTTCTACGTTGCGGTAAGGGAGCGGAGGGAACACGGAGAGCAGATCGAGCAGCGCACGCGGGCAGTTTACCCAGGTTCGGGCTGCGCGGACGCGTAAAACCCTACTCCTGCTTTGGTTGTATTAAGTTCTTGGGCTTGGGAGCTTGAAGATCTACAGTACCAGCTGCACCGAGCGAGGGAGTGTGTGAGTTTCTGGGTTCGAACCCCCTCTACGTTGTGCATGGGCCTCCTTTTATAGCTCAAAGGGGTCACCGACAGGTGTCAACGTAGAGAAGGGTAAAAATGTGCATGAACAGTGTATGAATAGTGGTCTTCACCTAACTTTGACAGTGGGGGACAAAGGCATTGAATGCCCATCACCGTCGACCCCAAAAGCGTCCGTCCATGCGTCTCCGTTCGCCACGGCGATGGCTTCGTCACCGTGGCCTGCCACCGTGTACCCCAGGCTGCACAGCAGTCTGCCACGCGTCCCTGGAAGGGCCCCAGGGCGACGCGTGGACAGACGAGCTGGAGCGCAGGTACACAGTGTAAGTTTCCCCCGGCAAGCACCTTGCCGGGGTCACTATCTTGCTGGGCCCGGAAGCTTGCCGCTCTCCGGGCCCTGTCGGGGCGCGCGCCACGCCGCGATATGACTCCTGAGATGCTTATCCCTAGGCCTTCCTGGCAAGCTCCTCTCACCAGGGTCTTGTGTTGGAGCGATAACCTTGAGCCTGGTGCGGCCTTCCCGGCAAGCTCCTCTTGCCGGGGTCTTGTCTCTTAACTTAAATACTTTGTTCTTGAATGGCTTCATAGGGACCAGAGCGGACCTTGGCGAGCGCGTGGTAAGCCCTGCCACGGGAAGCTGCTACTGCCCGTGCACAAGTTGGGGTACTAAGGTACCCCTGCCTTAGTACACCGAGAGGAGCCCCCGGGCCTGGGCCACACACGGTGCCGAGCGCTGTTGGGCCAGGCCCAAGACAGTGCACGGGCACTCGCGGCCCACGGCAAGCCGTATCCCTCCCCGTATCCGCCGTGTCCCTCCCTAACGGCACGCGTCGATTGCGGCGTCGTGGGAGAGATCGTGGCCTGTTCTTTAATGGGAAATGCGGAACGTCCCCCACTTCCCCCTTAAAAGCAGAGGAAGCAGGGGCAGTTTCCCTCCATTGCCTTCATTGTGTCTTCAATCTCCAGAAACCCCCGTCGCCCTCTGCCTCCACAAAGGTCGACGGAGAGCCGAGCTCCACTCCCTCCGCCGCATCCAACACCCGCAGCGCCAGCGACCTCCTAGCCTCCCTCCTTGCCGCCCCCGCCATGGCTCCGAAGAGCGACAAAGCGAAGGGCGACAAGGCGAAGAAAGAGAAGTCCGAGCAGGCGGCGAAGTTAGCAGCCATGCGGAGGAAGAGGGTGGTCTTCCCGCCGAGGCTCGGCGCGAGGGAGCTCCGGGACAAGTATTACTTGTTCTGGGCGAGGGAGACGAAGGCTCATCCCCGCACCAGAGTCCTCTCCGCCGTCGCCATCGACATGTTCCCCGGCGGGTACTTTTACTTTGCCGCATTCTTTCACTATGGTCTGTGTCCCCCATATACGGTGTTCTTCTGTGATGTAATGAACACCTACGGCCTCCACCTCCTGGATTTCACCCCCAATGCCGTCTTTACGATGGCTGTTTTCGCGCATCTGTGCGAAAACTATGTTGGGGTCCACCCAAATGTAGCTCTTTTCCGCCATTTCTTCACGCCTAGAGTAGAGTCCGGATCCCCGCTCTCCGGCGGCATCTCCTGGATCTTTAGGCTGAACAAGAAGGATGCGTACTTGAAAGGAGAGCTTCGCGGCAAGTGGGAGGAGTGGAGAGCCGATTGGTGCTGGGTGCTGGAAGATAAGCCTGAGCCTTTTACCTCGCCGCGCCAGACTGCAATAGTGCGCGGCAAGGATTGGAGCGAGTTGGCCCCGGAGGACGACAAGCTTCAGATTGCCTTGACTAGGATTCTCCGTCTCCGGGCCGCCAACCTGACTGTGGGAGAAGTTGGGGCCGATTTCCTCCGCCGCCGCATCGCCCCTCTGCAGGAGAGGAAGAGGCCCGCTTGGGAGTTTGGCAACGCGGCGGATCGCATGAGGCTGCGCCCCAGGTTGAACTACAACTTTACTGTCTTGGAGCTGAAGGGGATGGTCCGGGAACTGTTTAAGCACGACCCCAATCACCCGGAGTGGTTCAAACCTTCCCGGGGAGTGGTGCCTCTGTGCAACAACACCGCCCTTAGTTCCATCCGCGCGGTGATGCCCGAGTGCGACTCGCATGGAGTCGTTCCCACTTGGTTGGAGCCCCCGGCGGAGACCGTGCAGGCTTTCTTCGACAACTTGGTCGAAAATCCCCGCAACGCCGAGGAGAAGAAGGACCTCACCCGGGATACTACTGACCGGGATGTAGCATACATTGCCTTCGGAATGGAGGAGGCCGCCGCAGCTGCGGCCGCGGGCGAATTTGGATACACTGTGGACGAAGCAGAAGCGGCGGACGCGGTGAGCCAAGCCGAGGAAGCAGAAATCCTCAAGCTCCTGAAGATTGCGCCCGAGGAGTTCGCCGGGGAGCCTTCCGGGAAGCTCGCCGGGGCGAGCGGGGCTGCCGGGGCGAGCGAGGCCGCCGGGCAGGGTACCGAGTCCAGTGGGCCCGCCGAGGAGGAGGAGGACGCTGAGTCCGGAGATTCTGACGAAGACTCCGGTGGTTCTTTGAATCTTGACGACGACGCCTCCTCGTCCTCGGAGAACTCTCCGCCACCACCGAGCCCTCCGCAGCAACGGCAGAGGCGCCTCCGCAAGGCCGCCGAGCCGGCGCGGCCACAGGCGCCTCGACAACAGCCGAAGCACCGTGCGACGCGCGCCACCTTGACGAGCGAGGTCATCAAGGAGGCGCCCCGAGCCCGGGCGACAAGCGGAGGGGGATCTTCTCGGAGCGGCTCCAGCGCACCTTCTGCCCCTCGGTCCTCGGCGACGACCGGGGCTGGGTCTTCATAGCCCGCAGCCCCGGAGCCTGCTAAGCGTCCGAGGGAGCCTTCTCCTCCAGCTCCTCGCGCTGGAGCGCACGAGGCGGGGTTCGACTTCTCCGCCCTCAGCTCCGATGAAGAGGAGGAAGAGTAAGTACTTGTGATTTCCTTGATTCTGTCTTGGTTCTTCTTTATTGGTTCTAATTCTGATCTTGTTTGGTTTCCAGGACCTTGACCCAGCGGATGGCGAAGAGGGCCAAGATCCCTGTGGTCAACATTGAGGACGACGAGCCTGCCACAGCGACGGAGGATGCGCCAACGACAAACTTGCCGGACCAGCCTGCTGATTTGGAGAGCAGCCCCCAGCGCAGCCCCCAGCGTAAGTCTGGTATTCACTTTTCTGTTTAACGGGCGCGCTTGAGGTTGTTATCCTTACTGATATTTTGTTGTCTTGTGCAGAAGTGGAGCCCCAGCCGCAGGAGCACCAGGAGGTCGCCCCCGACGAGCCGCTTGTCCCACCTTCCCCGCCAAGGATGAGCTCCCCGGCGGGGGACAGTGCTCCGACAAGGGCGGGTACTCCGCCAAGGGCGAGTACCCCGCCAAGGGCGAGCAGCCCGATGAGGGTGAGCACCCCGCCAAGGGAGGGCGCAAGCGGTCCTCCGCCAGCAAAGGCTACTACTCCACCGCCAAGGGAGAATTCCCCGGCGAGGGACCCCGTCGTCGAAGAAGCCCGCGAAGGTAAACCTTGTAATTTCTTCTTCTTGGATCCGCCTTTTTGGGTATTTGCTTGACGATCTTTCTTTTCTTTTTCTTCTATTAGATCCTCCCGCCCCGGAGCTGATGGAGACGGAGACCACCGCCGAGGAGGGCGTGCATGGCGACGGCGGCAACGCCACTTCCGCCGAGGGAATGGCTGGAGCCGACGAGCCGGCCGTCGAGGAGACCGCCCCGACCGACGACGCCGCGGCTGGGGAAGGGACCGGCGACCGCACTGCTGGCCCGGAGGCCGCAGGAGCGCCGGACGCTGCACCGGCCGCCGACCCCTCCGCCCCCACGGACCGGTCGGGTGTCTATCTGGAGGCCGCCTACGGGGTCTTTATTCAAGTCCCATGGGCGTCCTCGTCTAGGGCACCCACGGAGGGAGAGACCTTCGACGGAGAGGTTCTCGCCTCCGTCGGGCTGAAGGTCGTCGATGCGCCCGGCAGCAGCGACGAGCCCGAAGAGGAGAGACTCCTTCGTCGGCTCTTGGCGTTGTACCGGGCCAGGCAGGCGAAGTTGGAGTCTCGGGACGCTCTGGCTGCCAAGGCTGGTGCCGACCTAGAGAAGCGCGCCGAGGAGCTCCGCGCCGCCAATCAGGCGGCCCTCCGGAACTTGGCGGAGGAGCGCGAAGAGCTTGCCGGGGCACACCAAGCCTTCCTCCTTGAGAAGGCCGAGGTGGAAGAGCAGCAGCGACTGGCCACCGAGGAGCTGTCTCGGCGGGAGGGAGCGCTCAACCAGCGGAAGGTCGACCTCGACAGCCACGAGGACGACCTCACCGCCCGGGAGCAAGCCATCGGCGGGGCTCTGAAGGAGGCGAGAGACGCCGCCGCTGCCGCGGAGACTGCTAAGAAGGATCTGGAGGCCAGGGTAGCGTAGATGGAGCTGTTCCTGAAGGCGAGTGAAGACAGGGTCACCGCGCTCAATGTGGCGCGGGAGAAGGATGCTCACACCAACTCGGAGCTGCAAATCCGCCTCTCCGAGAAGGGCAAAGAGCTCACTGACGCCAGAGACTCTATTGCTGATTTAGAGCTGAAGGTCTCCACTCTTACTGACTCACTTGATGCTGCCCGGGAACGTGAGACCAAGCTGAAGGACGAGCTCCGCACCGAGAGGCTCTTGCTGGAGAGCGCCGCCGTCTCGCAGAACAATTTCCAGCGGACAGTGGAGCAGTGGACCGATGAACTGGTCACCTCCGCCGCCAACATTGACATGGAGATGATGGCGTTGAGGGCGGAGCACCTTGTGTACTCCCCCGACGAGAGCCTCCCCCACAGCGCCAGACTGAGTCTGTTCTTCAGGGCAGTGGCGCCGGCAGTGGCGCCGGCGCTTGCGCGGCTGCGGGAGAAGATCCCCGTGCAGCTGGCCAACGAAGCACGCCGGCTTTGCATGGGTACCATGGAGCGGGTCTTGTCGAAGATTGTCTACCGCAACCCAGGGATCAACCTCGTCAACGTCCTCCGCACTTTGCCGCCCGAAGCTGATCAGGAGGCGTTGAAGGCCCAAGTTGCCCACATCGTCGCCAAGGTGGGCAAGATCCAGAGGATTGACGGAGGCCGAAGAGACTAGGCACCTTGCTTCCCTAGCCGCTGTCAATTAAGTTATAGGCAGTAGTTGTTTAGAACAGCGGCAAGTTATCTCTGTAATATACACTTTTATTTTAGGTAATCGATGAAGTGTTATCTCCCTTGCTTTAGTCCCTTCACTTTGTATGCCTTCCACCCTACGCTATTAGGGAACTCGCCGGCAAAGGGACCCTTGCCGCGAGCGCTGAGTGCTGGACTCTTAGCAGCCTGCTGGCAAATGCCCTTGCCGGCAAGAAACCTTGCCGCAGCTAGTCGCAGCACACTTAGGTTGCTGAGCGAACTCGAAAACGAAGTAAGGGCGTGACACTTGTCGCAGCTCACTTAAGCCGTTGAGCGTGCTCGAAACAAAATAAGGGCGTGGCTAGCCACGGGTAGGTTCCTCTGCGCACAGGTTTTCCATACAAAGTGTGGTTGTTCAAGGAAGACAACTAAAGAATTTTAAAATTTTGAATGCTCAAACTTTGGTAACTTAGCTTTCATAGGTCGTTCGCTTCCCGGCAAGGCTTTCCTTTCTTGAGCAGTACTTGGTCCATGCCTCCATCTCCTTCCCCCCGGCAAACTTGTGCGCGAGGAACACTTTTTTTGTTTAAGGAAGAAAGGAAGAGAGGAGGGAACACAAGTATGGAGCCTTGCGGCTTGTTACTTCTTACCGGGGTTGTGTGCTGCACAAGGTGTCAGATGATGCATGCAAGTAAAAAGGAAAGGCATGAAATGACAATTATTGCGAAGCACAAAAGTTTTACTGATGCACGGGGTCTGCGCCCGGCTTTGTACAAAGGTTTACATGCAACAGCAGCACGACTTGTACAAAAGGTGGTTGCCGGAACGGATCACGGCAACCGCGCCTTATGGGTGAAACTTGCGAAGATGCTCTATGTTCCAGGAGTTGCTCACCGGTAAGCCTTCTTCGGTCTCCAGGCGGACGGTGCCGGGCCTTGTGACTTGTCTCACCCGATAAGGGCCTTCCCACTTCGGCGTCAACTTGTTGGAATTCTTGGCGGACTGAACGCGCCGAAGAACAAGGTCGCCTTCCTCGAGACTCATGGCCTTGACCTTGCGGCTATGATAGCGACGCAAGGCTTGCTGGTATCGAGCAGCTCGTACAGCAGCGTGGAGACGTTCCTCCTCGAGGAGCAATGCATCATCTTGTCGCAGTTGCTCTTGCTCGAGCTCGTCGTAAGCGAGCACTCGAGGAGACCCGTATACGAGTTCCGTGGGGAGAACTGCCTCTGCTCCATAGACAAGAGCAAAGGGTGTCTGTCCGGTGGTTCGACTTGGTGTCGTCCTGATTGACCAAAGAGCCGCCGGCAACTCCTCTATCCAGTTTCTTCCACACTTGTGCAGCCTGTCGAAGGTTCTTGTCTTGAGTCCGCGCAGCACTTCAGCATTTGCCCTCTCTGCATGACCATTGCTCCTCGGGTGAGCAACAGAAGCAAAGCAGACCTTCGCGCCAAGGTCTTGGACGTATTGCATGAAGGTGTGACTTGTGAACTGTGTGCCGTTGTCGGTGATGATCCTGTTAGGGATTCCGAAACGACAAACAATTGACCTAAAGAACCTGACTGCTGACTGTGTTGTCACCTTCCTCACTGGTTCCACTTCTGGCCACTTTGTGAACTTGTCGATTGCTACGTACAAGTACTCAAAGCCCCCGACAGCACGGGGAAAAGGGCCGAGGATGTCGAGCCCCCAGACCGAGAAGGGCCAGGACAAAGGGATCGTCTGGAGAGCTTGAGCTGGCTGATGAATTTGCTTGGCATGGAACTGGCACGCTTCACACTTGGTTACTTGTGCAGTTGCATCTTGGAGGGCTTCTGGCCAAAAGAACCCTTGCCGGAACGCCTTCCCGGCAAGTGCCCTTGCTCCAATGTGGTGGCCGCATATGCCTCCATGTATCTCTGCCAACAGCTTCTGTCCATCTTCCCGGGAAATACACTTCAATCTGACACCGTTGAGTCTTCTTCTGTACAGTTCGTTGCCAATGAACTGGTACATACTTGACTGTCTGGTTATCTTCTCTATCTCTTCTGGTTCTTCGGGAAGTTCTCCAGTTTGAAGAAAACGGACGATTTGCTGTGCCCATGCTGGAGCCCGAGGCTCAACAACAAGGACTAAAGGCATTAGTGCTGCTGCGGGAACCTCAGCTTCTACGGCAAGAACCTGTGGTTCTGCTGGAGCTGAAGGTTCCCCAGCAAGCCTGCCGGAGCAAAGCTTGTCGGGAACGCCTGCTTCAACTGTACAGACCCTTTGGTCCGCAGGAGCAGACTGTTCCTCAGCATTTTGGTTGCTAATCTTGGGGACCTTGGCGGCGGCTTCGGGAAGATCCGCCGGCAAGTAGTCGCCGGAGACCAACTTCCTCTTCTTGCTTTGCCCAACTGATGGTGTAACGGATGGCTGAGCTAGCTTGAGCACGAAGGTCCCTGGTTCCACAGGTAACTTCATGGCGGCACACTTTGATAGGCCATCTACAACATCATTCTGAGCTCGTGGGACGTGCTCCATTTGTAGGCCTTCAAAGTGCTCTTCAAGTTTCCTCACTTCATCGACATAAGCTTCCATCAGAGGGCTCTGGTAACTCTTGTTTACTTGTCGGACCACCAATTGTGAATCTCCCCGCACAATCAACTTCTTGATCCCAAGTTCGGCCGCAATCCTGAGACCGGCAAGCAAACCTTCATACTCAGCAGTATTGTTGGTTGCTTGCTCCTTGGGAAAGTGCATTTGGACAACATACTTGAGGTGCTCTCCGGTGGGCGCTATGAGTAATACGCCAGCACCGGCGCCTTGCAGCGAGAAGGCACCATCGAAGTACATTATCCACTCTTTGCTTGTTTCTTGGACGGGGGTGCTTATCTCTGGAACTTCTTCATCCGGTGTTGGGGTCCATTCTGCTATAAACTCTGCCAAAGCTCTGCTCTGTATAGTTCAAGTACTCTCGAATTTGAGACCAAAGCTCGATAGCTCCAATGCCCACTCGACGATTCTGCCTGTTGCTTCTGGATTCTGCAATATCCTCTTCAACGGAAAGCGAGTGACCACCGTTATCTCGTGTGCTTGGAAATAATGACGCAGTTTTCTCGAGGCCATGAGGAGGCCGAAAAGCTACTTCTGCACCCCAGTGTATCTTGATCTAGCCCCCTGCAAGAGGGAACTTACAAAATTAACTGGGCGCTGCACCATCTTCTTTCGCACTTCTCCTTGTTCCTGCGCAGACTTGTCCTTGTCGGGGCCAGAGCTTGTCGGGGAAGCCCCCTGCTTGTCGCTGGATGCGCTTGCCGGAGATGTGGGTTCCTCATCCGCCTCCCTTTCCGCTACTAACGCAGCACTAACCACTTGATTAGCTGCCGCTAGGTACAGCAGCAACTTCTCTTGTGGCCTAGGTGCGACAAGTATTGGAGTGGAGGATAGGTATCCTTTCAAGTCCTGCAGCGCTGCCTCCGCTTCCGGAGTCCATTTCATAGGACCTGCCTTTTTCAAGATTTTGAAGAAAGGCAGGGCGCGTTCTGCGGACTTTGAAATGAACCTGTTGAGGGCAGCCACACAACCAGCAAGTCTCCTTACGTCCTTGACGCGCTTCGGGGCTTCAATCTGCTCGATGGCTTTTATCTTGTCGGGATTGGCTTCAATCCCTCTCTGGGACACAAAGAACCCGAGAAGCTTGCCGGAAGGGACTCCGAAAACGCACTTCTCGGGGTTCAAGATGAGTTGTATCTTGCGCAGACTCTCAAAGGTTTCTCCTAAGTCTTGAATCAGGGTATCCTTGCTTTTGCTCTTGACCACTATATCATCCATGTAGGCTTCCACATTCCTGTGTATCTGTGGCTCAAAAGCAGTGTGCACCACCCTTGCAAATGTCGAGCCTGCATTCTTCAATCCAAAGGGCATGCGTATGAAGCAGTATGTGCCACATGGAGTAATGAATGCAGTCTTCTCTTCATCTTCCTCAGCCATGAATATTTGGTGGTAGCCTGAGTATGCATCAAGGAATGAAAGCAACTCACATCCGGCGGTGGAGTCAACAATCTGGTCGATGCGCGGCAAGGGAAAAGGATCATTGGGACAAGCTTTATTCACATCCGTGAAGTCTATACAAAGTCTCCATTTCCCATTAGCCTTTCGCACGACAACTGGATTAGCCAACCACGTGGGATGAAGTACGCCTCTAACCAGGCCTGCTGCTTCCAGCTTCTTTATCTCTTCGGCAATGAACTCTTGGCGCTTCACAGCTTGCTTCCTGACCTTCTGCTTGACGGGCCGCGCGTGAGGACAAACAGCAAGCTTGTGCTCAATTACCTTCCTGGGAACGCCGGGGATGTCAGACGGTTGCCATGCGAACACGTCGACATTCGCCCGCAGGAAGGCAACGAGCGCGCTTTCCTATTTAGGGTCGAGCGTAGCACTGATGGTGAAGGTACCACCAGTGCCGTCCTCCTTGGCGGACACCTTCTTGGTTGCTGGTGGAGCTGCCATTCCTTTCTAACACTTGCCGGTGGAGCTCGATGGTGCGTCCTCGACGGCACCGCAGCACTCCGAAGAGGTGCGTTTGCCGGAGTGGGCCCCAGAGCTCTTGCCGGACTTGGTCTTGGTCTTCCCCCCGGGAGCTTCAGCGGCAAGTGCGCTGCTGTCTGCTGCGGCTGCTGCATCCCGGTAGATCTTGTCGGCGCAGATAAGCGCATCCTTCTTGTCGCCGGGGACAGAGATGACGCTTATCGGCCCCGGCATCTTGAGCATGTTGTACGCGTAGTGGGAAGCTGCCATGAATTTGGCGAGCTCAGGACGGCCAAGTATCCCATTATATGGCAATGGGATATCGGCAACGTCGAACGTGATCCTCTCCGTCCTGAAGTTGAGTTCTCCGCCAAAGGTCACTGGCAGCGTGATCTTCCCCTCGGCTTGCTCCTTCCCGGGTTGATTCCTAGGAACGTCCCGGTTTCTTCAAGCTCGCTGTCGGGGATCTGTAGCTTCTTGATCACAGCGGAGGAGATCAAGTTGAGGCCGGCCCCGCCGTCAACCTTGAGGTTGCGGATAGTTGGTGAAACCAACATCGGCAAACACCCGACCGTAGTTGTGCGGTCAGGGTGGTCCTCAAGGTCGAAGATGATGGGCGTGCCGGACCATTTCAGTAGCCTGCCCGATTCGACGGGTGGCTCTGCCGCATTCACTTCCCGCACCCACTGCTTGAGTTGGCGGTGAGAAGTGTGCAGAGAGGCACCTCCATCAACGCACAGAACTTCTGTGGCCTTCTGGAACTCCTGCTCGCTATTGCCTCCTTCATCCATATCCTCATCGTCGTCTTCGTCCTCGTCCTTGTCGCGGCCCCGGGGAGGTTTGTCACCTTGCCGCTGCTTGGCCTTGCCGCGGCGTCCTCCCCGGCCATTGAACGGCCGCTTCTTGCTGGGCTCTCCTCCGCCTCCTTGGGCCTTATCCTTGTCGCGACGCTCGTATTCAGCCTTCTGCTGCTCTACGAGGTACTCTACTCTCTTGCAGTTCTGGAGATCATGGCCCTTGGTGCGGTGGATCTTGCAGTACTGCTTGTCGGAGCCATCCTGGTTGTCGGCTGCCTCTACAGGGGCGGCCTCCTTGCCGGAGCCACCAGCCTGTGTCTTCTTGGCGGGAGCCTCCTTGCCGGACTGCTCGACAACCAGTACCTCATTGTTCTTCTTCTTCTTGTTCCGCCTCCGGTTTTTCCTTGCCGGGGCGGCATCCTCGCTGTCGCTTCCTCCTGCGCCGGTATCCTCTCCGGGGAGTCTCCTCCCCTCTTCAGCACGCGCACATTTATCAGCCAGAGCATACAGCTCGCTGACGTCCCGGATCTTGGTCATGGCCATCTCCTCCGTCATCCGACGGTTACGCACGTTCTGGTGGAACGCGCTGATAACCGCGGCAGGGTGGACATCGGGAATGTTGTGTTGCACGCGGCTGAACCTTTGGATGTATTTGCGCAGGGACTCTCCCTCCTTCTGGGCGAGGATATGGAGATCGCTCTCCTGGCCGTGGGGTTTGTGGCCACCCGTGAAGGCGCCAACAAACTGGTGGCACAAATCCGCCCAAGAAGATATGGAGTTCTCCGGCAAGTGCATAAGCCAAGACCTGACGTTTGGCTTAAGCACAAGCGGGAAGTAGTTGGCTAGGATTTTCTCGTCGCGTCCCCCGGCAGCCTGCACCGCAATGGTGTAGATGCTGAGGAACTCCGAGGGGTGCGTCTTGCCGTCGTACTTCTCAGGTACGTCGGGCTTGAAGTTCTTCATGCTGGGCCACTGGACTTGCCGCAGCTCTCGGGTGAACGCAGGGCAACCTGCCGCGTACGGCAAGTCGCCTGGTTCACCGGGCGCGTGCATGTCGACGGCAGTCCCAGCGCACTAGTCTGATTGTCTTCGGGCTTCTCTTCGACGCTCGATATGAGTTCGAGCGTCTTCTTGTCGCCTGTCGTCGAGGACTTGGCGCTGATCGCGGCGAGCCAGCGGATCCGACGACGCCATAGAGTCGTCGTCGACGTTGATCCGGCGGGGTGGCGATTTCTGCTTCCGCGGCGGGGAGTGCACGGTTGTTGCACCCCCGGCGGTCTTGTCTCCGTCGGCCTTCGCTTGGTCGACTTGCCGCGGCCGTGATGTTGCCGGCTGCTGCGGTGTGTCGTTGTTGGCGAAGGCGATGAGGCACTGAATTGTTGCCCTCCAGTCTTCGGCCTTGTCTGCCGCTGGAGGGAAGTCGAGGAGCAGTTGGGCTCTAGCGAGAGCTTCTGCTGGAGAGGAGGGAAGCCGCGGCGAGCGGTGCGAGGAGCGAGATATGCTCGGACTTCTAACAGGGTTAGAAGGAGCAAGGTCTCGCCCCAGCGACCGCGCCCTGCTTGTACCAGCGCGCTGGCCTTGAGCATCCCGCGACCCGCCGGCTTGTCCGCGTCCCAGTAGGCGTATGGTACCCCCGGTACAACGTCGCTGCTGGTCCGGCACCTCCTGAGAGGGACGTGGTGCGTGCACGGACACCGAGGTCTTGGAGTTCGCCCGGTCGTCCGTCTTGTCCTTGGACTTGGCGGCGCCGCGAGTGTCCTCGCCGGCGTCCACCCTTCCGACAGCGTCTACCCCACCAACCGTCGGTTCCGGTGGTGGTGGGATCAACGTGGACGGGCCTCCGACCTCCGAAGCCTTCTTCTTCGGAGGCATACTGAAGTTGTCGATGAGGTTGATGAAGCTGGAGAAGTTGATGAAGAGTGCGCCCGCGTGAGCGCCGGATCAGGTTCACACGACCTCGACGCCCCCCTGCCTGGCGCGCCAAAGATGTCGGGGGAAACTATCCTCCCACGAACACCTATGGGACCGGAGCCCCTTCTACGTTGCGGTAAGGGAGCGGAGGGAGCGCGGAGAGCAGATCGAGGAGCAACGCGGGCAGTTTACCCAGGTTCGGGCCGCACGGACGCGTAAAACCCTACTCCTGTTTTGGTTGTATTAAGTTCTTGGACTCGGGAGCTTGAAGATCTACAGTACCAGCTGCACCGAGCGAGGGAGTGTGTGAGTTTCTGGGTTCGAACCCCCTCTACGTTGTGCATGGGCCTCCTTTTATAGCTCAAAGGGGTCACCAACAGGTGTCAACGTAGAGAAGGGTAAAAATGTAACTTTGGTGGTAGTTGTAATAGTGCATGAACAGTGTATGAACAGTGGTCTTCACCTAACTTTGACAGTGGGGGACAAAGGCATTGAATGCCCGTCACCGTCGACCCCAAAAGCGTCAGTCCATGCGTCTCCGTTCGCCACGGCGATGGCTTCGTCACCGTGGCCTGCCACCGTGTACCCCAGGCTGCACAGCAGTCTGCCACGCGTCCCTGGAAGGGCCCCAGGGCGACGCATGGACAGACGAGCTGGAGCGCAGGTACACAGTGTAAGTTTCCCCCGGCAAGCACCTTGCCGGGGTCACTATCTTGCCGGGCCCGGAAGCTTGCCGCTCTCCGGGCCCTGTCGGGGCGCGCGCCGCGCCGTGATATGACTCCTGAGATGCTTATCCCTAGGCCTTCCTGGCAAGCTCCTCTCGCCAGGGTCTTGTGTTGGAGCGATAACCTTGAGCCTGGTGCGGCCTTCCCGGCAAGCTCCTCTTGTCGGGGTCTTGTCTCTTAACTTAAATACTTTGTTCTTGAATGGCTTCATAGGGACCAGAGCGGACCTTGGCGAGCGCGTGGTAAGCCCTGCCACGGGAAGCTGCTACTGCCCGTGCACAAGTTGGGGTACTAAGGTACCCCTGCCTTAGTACACCGACACTTGCCAACTCACTTTAAATCCATTTTGGTTTTTTCAGGCTGGATCCATTTTGTATTCGAATACATCATTTTTATATATAGTTTCAAAAGCACAACACCCTTTATACATAAATATGGTTCACAGATGCCATGATCTCATATTCATAAGGCTGAATCAATCCTAAATTGAATTAAAATATTTGAAACCATTTTATGTTGAAACCCAATGTATGCATTCCTTGCTAACTAGGTCCAATTAATGTTTGTTTCATGTAGGGTTTTTCTTCTTCTCAAACACGTATAACATATTTGACACATGCAACACGTAGTGTAGTCCCATTTAGACATGAATTGCATAAAGTCATGCATTGTCTCTAATTGAAAAGATCTATGGATCACTGATATTGATAAATTAAATAACATTACATATGTCCCCAAATTAAAATGAATATGCATGTTTGATAGCCCAGTTTTCGTTATGATATTACTGATGTTCTAATCTCTCATTTAAATATTTGAATCCCCGTAATCTAGATATTTCATCTCATATAACTATCACTCACGCCCTCATATATCTATCTAGACCCGTACGCCTACACCATCTCTCGGGTATGTATTCTGCTAGTTGTATGTTGATAGCAGTCTTTTCTTGCTCGTAACACTCTTACAATAGTATCTCCCTCGACATTCACTATATCTCCCCCTGCAATGCTTCTCTAACTATAATTCTCCCTGTGAAATCTCTTTCTCTCACACAAACAAAAACTTCGTCTTCGGGGGTCTTATTTATTTGTGCTATTCCCCTATATGCCGCTCACACACACCCTCTCGCTATAGCATGTCTTGCGCTCCCTAAGTCTCAGTAGCTATGACTCTCCCTCTTAAATATCCATCTCTCATACTCAAACACAAACTCAGTTTCCCAAGGTCTCATTTCTTCCCACCGTTCCCCTATATGCCGCTCACACACACCCTCTCTCCATAGGGATATCTCGTGTTCCCTATGTCTCTCTAGCTACGACTCTCCCTCTGAAAAGTCTCACTCTCTCTCGCAAACACAAACTCCGTCTCTCGGGATCCCATTTGTCTCTAATATTCGTTTGTATGTCACTCACACTCACCCTCTCTCTCGCACACACACACATACACACATAACCTACTATTCAGATCTACTCGACTCTTAT
This sequence comes from Secale cereale, assembly GCA_902687465.1. NCBI lineage: Eukaryota > Viridiplantae > Streptophyta > Magnoliopsida > Poales > Poaceae > Secale > Secale cereale. The sequence continues at coordinate 598,710,452 of LR738711.1, read as the reverse complement.
CTATAACAAACACGCTAGCCGATCTCCCTCTAACTAGCATCTCTATCTCCCTATTTCTGTGTTTCTCCATCAACTTTCTTTCTCGGTCGCACCCTTGCTTCCTATCATGCACTCCATATCTCTCTTAAAGACAAAAACACACAGCCGATCTCCCTCTAACTAGCGTCTCTATCTCCCTATGTTTGTGTTTCTCCATCAACCTTCTTTCTCAGACGCACTCTTGCTTTGTATCACGCACACTATATAAGTTTCTCTCTACATGCATCTGTAGGTCAGTCTCTTTTGCACACACATTTGTGTCTCGCTCTCTCTGCTCGCCATATATATGCATGCTCCACCCCATGCCACTCTCTCTTAAAGACAACAACACACGCTCCAGCATCGCACCTTCTTCCCTCCACTCTCACATGGATGCATATTTTCATATCGATCCATCTCTCCCGTCATGATGATCTTATGACTTATGTCCTTTCTTTTATCTCAATCATGCACGCGGGCACGCAAATCCCCCACGTATATATGTATACGTTCTGCACATGCACGTCCAAGGTCTCATCTCTCTCCATACCTAGTTAATTACCCCTAGCTCGCACCCCACATCAAATGTTTCTCTTCTTGTGTGCACATGGCTTCCGTCTGGATGTGTCTCTTCTCTAAAACTCACACTCACACTTAATTATCTCCTTTTGGCTAGCTCATTCTGTCACTCCCTCCCACTATCCGTGAGACCAATAAGAATTTCACTCTGTTTAATTCCCGCATATATGCACCATCGATAGTAGTTTTCCTAAGTGTCTCTTGAACAAACGTGTTATCTTGATGTCCACTCGTCTCACACGCACACGCCATTCTTCCATATATACGGGCCTCTTCTCTCACGCCCCTCCCTCGTTGGAGGCCTCTGCCATACACATGAACTGGCTATGATGATGCCACACACACTTAATTACTTTCCTTGCCAAAGACTCCATCACACACACACACACACCGTTCTTTCTTTCACACACACGGTCTCTCGATACACACATGGTCTCTCTATACGACCACACACACACACATGCTCTATGTGGACTATTTGTTCCTACCACCCTTCATCCAACCTTACGCGTATGATAATCAATCACATTAATTTACTTATAACATGGACAAATTCCACTTTATTGTACTAGATAGGAAACTTCGGATAATTATATAACGCAAATCACGAGCAGTAAGTGACATTCTTTTTACATAAATTTGATAAATATGGCTAGGTAAATTACAAGGTAAGGTACCGTTATACTTATGTCCCGATGCAAAAGGTGGAGTACATGTTCGAAGAGTAGAGGGGCACACACACACCCTAAAAAACACACCATTTGTGCACATGCATGCGAGTTACATGACACACCCTAAACAGACCGTATGTTTACAATTTGTGCACCCGTGGGTACACATGATGGACCGCATTTATTTAAGCTAGACGACGAACCCAAATAGTAGTCGCATTCATTCCCCTCCCACTACCTCTTCTCCACTTGTCGTCACCCAATAGCCATGGCTTGGTCGAAGGTAACGACATACACAATGCTCCTGCCAGAGTGGCGCTTTGAGCTGCTTCCAGAGATCTTGAGGTGGCGCAAAGTCCGGACTACAGCCGTCCTACCACCGGACTAGCCGGAGCCAGAGGAGGAGGCGGAGCAACACGCGATCACGTAGGACATGGACCTGGAAGACGATGAGGATGACGTGGGCAAGGCGGAGCCGGAACAGGAGAAGGACGACGTGGGCGAAGTGGAGCTGGAGGAGGAGGACGACGAAGCGGGCGAGGAGGAGCTGAACAGGAGGAGGCTGCCGCGGGCTAAGCAGAGCTGGAGGAGGAGGACGACGACGCGGGCAAGGCGGAGCTGGCGCCACCGGCTGCATGCTTCGCCATGCCATCGCCCAAGAGGAGGGGCGGGAGAAACAACTTGCCATCCTCGAGTCCATCCAGTCGGAGGCCGAGGTGGAGGCCAACCGCCGCTTCCTCCGGCAATGGGAGTGGGGGTTCAACTAGATGTTCGCCGAACTGGAGGAGGAGCAGGAGGAGCTGGAGTTGCAGCATGCGGCCGCCTACCCATCTCTGGCGACGAGTACTGTGGTCTAGCTTAGGTTATGTGTGTAGTGTTGGTACTAGTTAGTACTCCTATTGCATGGTTTGTATGGATTTGATATAGTGCTATCTAATAGTAGTAGTACTCAATGGGGACCGTACTCAATGTATACTGCTTTTAAGGTGAATTAGTCAATGTGTATGTGCAATGCACGTTAATTTGGAAGTATATTAAGTGCATGCGGATATTAATTAGGATATTATTTTTTGTGTTATTATGTGATTAGCACTATATTTGGCATGAAATTAACTACACGCTAAACGGGTTGAGCGCTTGACATTGAAGCAATCCAGGTCGTTGGAATGACATGATTTGATGGTCGAGATTAATTGGATGTGCCCCTTTGGGACTTTTTATATTGGTATAGATATAGATATAGATGAATGAAATTAGTGTTCATGCATGCATCATTTTGTAGCACTAGTTGACCGGTCGATTCCCATGGACATGCTCGCCTGCTCGGGCGATGGAAGAGGAAGGAGAAGAGAAGCGGGTTGTGGAGTACACCTGCTGGATCACGAACTCCAAGGAACTTTCATGCCAAATAGTATTATATTGGTATCATGCATATGCATGGTACTAGTGTATGATACTACTACCTCCCTAAGCATTGTACAGTATCATATAATGTATTAGTATTGTATAATATGATACAGTATCATGATATGACACGTGACCCTCTCTTTCTTCATTTAATTCAATGCCACCTCATCAAAATTGCCAAGCTATGATACTCCCATTGCGACCGGCTAGTACTTGTAAGTGCATCAAGAGCCCCGTATTGATTTTGGTGTATTGAAGACATATAGGTTAAGGGACTAATGTGTTTGTGAGTGTACACAGGTTATACAAGTCTCTTAGGAGTTTGATATTTACGAAGAAAGTCGACCCCGAAAAATGTATGTCTTCAGTTGAAGACTTTGGTTTTCTTGAATACTTTGAAAATGAGGAAATTGGTGTGACCTTGAAGACTTGGATATTAATACGAGGATTATGAAGTGTGAAGACTTTCTTGAGTCATAGGAAACACCGTACTATTAAAGGGGTGATAACCCTCAACCGTAAGGGATCGAGATAGTCTTCGCAGGTAAGAATAACCCAATTTATAGATTCAACACACGGGGATCCAAAGAGTATCTATAAGCTTTAACAGTTGATTTGTCAATTCAACCGCACCTCAAATATACTTACTTGCAACAAAAGATAAGTGGTAACGGTGATATGATAGTGATGGTGGTGATAGTAAAAGTAAACAACAAAAGTAAACAGCAAAAGTAACAACTAGTGACCAGCAGGATTTAAAAACACTGTAGGCTAGGGAGATGGATGGTTGGGCGCTGCATGGATGATATATATCATGAATCTAACTTGGGGCAAGGCACACAGAAAAGTAATGATCATCTAGGCAAGTATCAAACATTAGGCATGTATCCCACGGGTAGTTGTACGTGCTTGCAATAAGAACGTGTACAACATCTTTTGTCCTACCATCCCGCTACAAACGGGGCCAAAAGGAACTTATAGAGATTAAGGAGCTCCTGTCAAAGAGCACCGGAACAAAGCAATAAACTCAATGGATACATGTAATCGTCAAACTATGGACCATCCCCTTTGGTGTCCCAAGCTGTCACTTTTGGGATCGCCGGTTCCGGACCGTAATAGGTGCAAACAACTCATAGATAGGATCAAGAACACAAATATATTCATGCAAACACATATGGTTCAGATCTGAAATCATGGCACTCGGGCCCTAAGTGACAAGCATTAAGAGCAACAAGCTGAAGCAAAGATGATAAATACCATAGTAGATGATAGGCAACATGCCCCCAACAATCTGATGAACTATTACATGATCTAACTCATCCAATCCCTACCATCCCCTTTGCCTACAGTCGGGAATTACTCACACATGGAAGGAGAAGTCATGGAGGGAGGATGGAGTGGTGATGATGATGACGATGGCGACGATCTCCCCTCTCCGGAGGCCAAATCAGCCTCTAGATTAGCCCTCCCGAAGAAGAACAGAGGGTGGCGGCGGCTCCGCGACGGAAATTGGGAAAACGACTTCTGTTCTGGGGTTTTTGCGTCACGGGGATAAATACGGGTCAAAGTAGGGCACCAGAGGAGGTGGGAGCAGCCCACGCGACCTCCCGGCGTGGCCAGGGGTGGGGCCGCGCCACCAGGGCGTCTGGGCCCCCCATGGCTGCCCTCTGGTCCATCTTCTGGCACAAGGTTCCTTTGGGTGCGTGGATTTTCTGTGATTTTTCTTGGAATTTTCTGAGATACCTAAAAATCCGTTTTCCTGCACACAATAAAACCATACAGGCAGGTCTGCTGAAAACAGCGTCAGTCCGGGTTAGTTTAGTTCAAATCATGCAAGAATGAGGTCAAAACAATAGCAAAAGTGTTTGGAAAAGTAGATACGTTTGAGACGTATCAACTCCCCCAAGCTTAGTATATTGCTTGTCCTCAAGCAATTCAGTTCAACGAATGGGACGCGACAAAGAAAACTTTGACAAACTCTTTTGCTTCATTAGATGTATATAAGCATGTACTACGAAAAGAGTCTAGCAAGTATTGAAACAATGCTATGAGGACAATGCATGAAGCAATCCTTCTTTCAAGTGACCAATCACAAATAACCAAAAGTAAATAATATACTACCGAAAATCAAGACAAGATTACATTGCACATAGCTTGAACATACTAGAGTGGTATCTCGCTAGCCTCCATGAGTGAAGCAAAACATAAATGCAGAAACTCCTCCAGAGTTTTAAAGGAGACTAGAACTAAGAATTTCTGAAATAATATCACAAGCATGCAGAAGACAATCTAATACTTTGGGACAATGCACATTACACTCAGAATGACAATCATGCTCTCCTAGTTGGTGCTTTGAAGAAAGAAGGTGGAGACTCTCGAACCGTGGAATTTGATGGCGAGGTTGAAAACCCATGGTTGGAAGCAAAGACTAAACATATACCAGAGCTCCTGGTTTTGAAAACAGAGTAAAAATGATTTTGAGAGGTGCATATTTCATCAACGAATGTTTAGTAGACAACCCAATTACTTCTCGAGCTGGACAAGTTTCGAGGAACGGCTCCCGCACGGGGACGATCACATCCCCTTAATCTCCTTTGTTTATCACTACCAAAAGTTTTCTGATTTCTCATGAACAAGGCGTGAAGGAGGGTTTGTTTGTTGTATTATCTTTTATGAGCCGGGCGCACTCATGCCATTTCCTTGTCGTATTAGGGGTTTGCAGATTAGACATGCAATTCCGGGATAAAACTTGTCCAACTTAAAAAGATCATGAATTAACTACTACTTCCTCATGAGCTAAAACAGAGGCACAAAACAGGAGTAAATTTGAATAATTTCGAGATGGTACAAGAAAGTCTTCGTTAGGATGGCAGGTAAATACCACATAGGAAGGTATAGTGGACTCATAAGGAATAACTGGTTTGAAAGGATTTGGATGCATAAGAAGAATTCCGCTTAGTGCGAGCGAAGGCTAGCAAGAGACTGGGAAGGGACCAACTAGAGAGCAATAACGGTCATAATCATGTAGAGCGACAAAGCAACATTGAATCAGGCATGAAAGTGATATAACTATTCTGAAACTCAAAGATCATCAAGGCAAAGCAGACTTTTTAGTCTTAAACATGTGTAAGCATGTGCCAAGTCAATCCAAGAATTCTCCAAAGGGAAATACCACCTCAGTATACCAAACTATGAACAGTGCAATGCATGTAAATCATTTCAATAACACATTATATACTCTAGCTATTTGAGACTAGCCACAAGGAAAGCATGAACCACTGGGAAAGCATTGTAAACATAGCACTATGTCGGTACAAGCTGGTCTCTAGATCATAAGTACAGGCATATGTACAAAAGTAGAAACAGGAAGAGTTCATACCGGTTTTCCTTGTTGCTTCCCTTCAGTCGATCTTCGTCATTACTGCCCCGTCACTTGCACGATCGAACGTAGGAAATATAATTAAATGCCATCACGGACTCGAGCTAAACTCTGAAAATAAAGCAACTAAAGAGAGAAAGGAAATCTTTTTGGATTATTTCAAAGGTTGAACGAAAGCAAAAGAAAGAGAAAATCTTTTTGTTGTTTTTGCAAAGAAAGAAATAAAGAACAACGGGCAAAAACTTCGAAAAGATCAAAGCGAACAAAAATAAAACGGATAATACAATGGAAAAGTGAGAAGGGCACGTACTCCCCCAAGCTTAGGCTTTTGGCCTAAGTTGGTAGTAGCTACTGCCCCCAGGAGCCTCCTGCTCCGGGGGAATGCTGGTGAGTCCAAGGGTCGTAGAAGGATTCCGGCGCGTACACCGAACTCCTCGGATCCTCCCACGAAGAAGGGTCCGTACTCCAAGCAGAGGAAGACCCTTCACCAAACTGGGTGACGGTCTCCCCCTGAAAAGGTGGTAACTCACCGTGCTCCTCCTCGTCGGACACAACCCCCTCCATGGGGTTATGAAACTGATGTTGGACCATGAACTCATCGAACTGGATAACATTAAAGGACCATCCGTTCCTGCGAGAAAAATCAAACAAAAGAGGTGCAGGTAGACGGATCTTGCGTTCCGCGGTAGTTCCGAAACGCAAGATATAAACAAGATTATCAAGCTCAGAAGTCATGGTAACAAACTTATGCCTTTTCATAGCAGCAAGATCAAAACTTAAATAAGTAAAAGGCTTATCATCATGGTGTGGGGTGCCTTTAAGATATTCTAAGATAAGTGTGGCATAAACGCCACCAAATAAATCTCCCCTGTTACCGTTCATAGCAAGGCGTCGAGCAATTAAGGCACCCAAATTATAATCAAACCTCCCTGAGAGGGCGGTTGCCAGGATAGCAATATCTGGCGTAGAAGTGTTGCTCGTGTTGTCACGAGCTAATACCCCTCTAGCAACATAATATGCAAAATACCTGAGGTGAGGGAATAAGATGCTGGAGGTTTTTGACCGATGAATATCCCTCGTACCCATGTTGTAGAGAGAGTTGAAGATGGTTTTCAGCTCGGAGGGCTGAGAGGTCATCTTAGCCGTCCGCCCAACGTTTGGCACACCTATTATTTCACAAAACTTTCCCAAGGGCATGGTGATAAGATCATTGTAAATTTTAAACTCAATAGCACCAGTATCAGGGTTATATATAAAACTGTTAATGAAACCGGAGGTGAGTTTTTGATACTGAGTAACACGGCACGTGACGAGCCGTGTCAGACCTGCATTAGCACAAAGATTATAAAACTCATCCTTAATTCCCGCTCCTTCAAGGAATTCATCACATGGGAACATCATAGCACGTGATGGACTTGTGTCTTCCAACAACTCTAGGGGCACATGATCTTCATTGTAGCTCACCCTAGCAGTCGAGGGTGAGGCTGCGGCTCTAGTAACTCGATCGAAGTGCGCGGGTCTCTTCTTCTCAAGCCACCCCTTTGCCCTTCCTAACAAACTCATTTCTGAAATTTTGAGAAATTACAAAAACAAGGGTTTAAACAAAGTGGATTAAGGCAAACTACTCAAACCTAAGGCATAAGCTTGCATCAAAACTTGGAAAATAAATTTCTACACATGCATGCAAGCTCATCTACACAGCACCAAGAACTACTAAATACTCACAAATGAAGCCACCAATCAGAAATCTAATTGGAGGGGTGGAGGAGTTACATACCAGGGAGTATTTGTTCAAAATCTCAGCTCGAATGATAGGCTGTAGAGAGAGATCGAAAATCGCCTCCAAGAGCAGCAAGAACGCAAGAACAAGTGCAAAACTCGTGTTTTTGGAGAGAAAGAGAGAGAGAGGAAGAATACTCACCTGGAGGGGGGTCTTGTGGGCCCAAGGCGCCCTATGGGCGCGGCCAGGGGGCAGGCCGCGCCAGCTGGCTGCCTGTGCCACTAGTGGCTCCCCCTGGTCGGCCCCAGGTGCCTCTGGGTCACTCCCGGCATGGAAATTTTTATTTTTATTTTTCTGGAATTTTTCTGAAAACTTCACTGTTGAAATTTTTTCGAAGTTCAAAAAGCTGCAATACTTTCTGAAAACTTACAGCAGTGATTAATATTGTGAAGCTTCAAAAACATAAACACTTGGTACATCAAGGAGAACAAAAGCTAAAACAAATGAAAACATAACAAGCTCAACTTTTTTACCTATATAAAACATGCTCACTAGTAAGGTTGAAGTCTTACCAACAAATAGGCGATATATAGAGCAAAAAGTCTCACCTCTTACGAAGTGATCATTGTACCTTTACTTTAATGGACATTGTCCCCACCATAATAGTTTTGTATTTGTGGTGCACATGTAGTGGACAGTCCCATTCTCCAATCTTCACGGTCTCGATATTTTCTATAGAGTTGAGGCCATGCCTCTTGTCGGTCTTCTTTGGAAAATACACTGTGTGCTCTTTATCATTCACATTGAAGGTAACCTTTCCTTTATTGCAATCAATAATAGCACCTCCGGTGTTAAGAAAAGGTCTACCAAGAATAATGGACATGCTCCCATCCTCGGGCATGTCAAGCACAACAAAATCAGTAAGGATCAAACAATTAGTAACTTCTACGGGAACATCCTCACAAATACCTATCGGGACGGCGGTTGACTTGTCAGCCATCTGAAGAGAGATATATGTAGGAATTAGTTTCTCTAAACAAAGCCTCTTGTAAAGAGAGAAAGGCATAACACTCACTCCTGCTCCCAGATCACATAAAGCAGTTTTGACATAATTATTCTTTATGGAGCAAGGAATGGTGGGTATACCTGGATCACCAAGCTTCTCAGAAATGTTGCCACTGAAAGAGTAGTTAGCAAGCATAGTAGATATTGCTTCATTAGGAATTTTTCTTTTATTAGTGACAATATCTTTCATATATTTTGAATAAGGAGGTAACTTAATAGCATCAGTCAAAGGGATTTGAAGAAAAAGAGGTTTCATCCACTCACAAAACTTATTGTAATGCTCTTCTTCTTTAGATTTGAGAGACTTGCCTGGAAAGGGCATGGGTGTCTGTATCCATGGTTCTCTTTCCTTCCCATGTCTTCTTGTGACGAAGTCTTCTCTAGTGTACTTCGTGCGTTTGTCAGGTGCTTCTTCTTCTCGAACTTCAGGCGGATCATCATTATCCTTACCTTCAGGTTCGGCACCGTCTTCAGTCTCAGCATCGGAGATAGATACACTGTTGGGATCAACAGCTGGCTCTTCACTTGTAATAGGATCATTGGAATTGTCAGCCTCCTTGTGTTTCTTCTTCTTCTTCTTTGGAGAGCCAACAATTTCTTCTTCCTGCATTTGAGAATCTTGCTCGATTCTCCTTGGATGCCCCTCTGGATAGAGAGGATCTTGAGTGCTAGTTCCTCCTCGGGTCTTAATTCCAAAGGCCTGCAAATCATCTTGTTTGACATTGTTAGCAAGCAAATCCTTTTGCACATTAGAAATTTGTTCAAGCTGAGTTTGAACCATATGAAAATGCTTCGCAAGACATTTAACATCATTAACTGTTCTACCTAGAACATCAAGCAAACTTTTGATAGCAAGGGAATTATCATGCAATTGACTTTGTATCCTCTCATTAAAATGATTTTGTTTCATAATAAAATTATCAAACTCATCTAAACATTGATCAGGAGGCTTACCATGAGGGATGTCACTTGCATTGAAATCTAAAAGAGAGTGTACCTCTACCATAGGAGGGTGAGTGGTAGGCTCACACAACTTCTCAATAGGGGGTAGATTCTTCACGTCTTCAGTTTTAATACCTTTCTCTTTAATAGACTTATTTGCTTCTCGCATATCTTTGGGTCTTAGAACAAACATGCCCCTCTTCTTTGGTGGTGGAGGTGATTCAGGGACAGACCAATCTTCATGGTTTTTGGCAATCCTGCCCATCAAATCCTCTGCATCGTCCGGTGTTCTTTTCCTGAAAACACAACCAGCACAACTATCCAAATAGGACCTGGATTCATCAGTTAGACCAGCATAAAATATATTGATTAATTCATTCTTAGGGACTCCATGTCCTGGCCTAGCCCGGATCAGACTACAGTACCTCCCCCAAGCTTTAGGGAGGTGCTCATCCTGCAACTGTTTAAGGTTATAAATTCTTTGTAAAGCAGCATGTTGCATGTGGGCAGGAAAGTACTTATCAACAAAAGAGTGAGCCAAGTCTTGAGGACTCTTAATGGAACCACATGGTAGTGAATCATACCATGTTTTAGCACCTTCCTTCAAAGAGAAAGGAAGAAGCTTAGTCACATAAATGTTTCGTATCTTTTCATCCTTGGTAAACAAGCCACCCAACTCAGTGAGTTTGGTCAGGTGTGCAATAGCATCATCATTTTCTCTGCCATAAAAGGGGACAGCTTCAACCATAGGTATAAGTGAAAGATCAACAGAGAAATCATAATCAGGATCATTGATGCATATAGGAGATGTAGCAAATTCAGGATCAGGAACAATCTTGTTCTTCAAGGAGTGTTTTTCAAGCAGCTTCTTAATAGCTTCAGGGTCAGAGCCGGCAAACTCTGCCAGTTCCCTGCATAAATCATCATCAAGCATAATGTAATCATCATCAAGGAGTCTCTCCTTGAGTTTACTCAAATCAGGATAATCATAAGTTCCACCAATAGTGTAGCGAGTAACAGGAATTTCAATTCCAGATTTTTTTGCAGTAGCAGCGATCTGTTTCTCAAGAGTATAACCAAGTGAACTAATATCATCAAGAGTAGTAGAAGCATCATCAAGAGTATCGGACATAGTAACAGATTCAGTAGGAGCATCATGTGGTGGCGGTGAGGCAAACTTACTCATAATAGAAGGTGAATCAAGTGTAGCACTAGTGTTCAGAACAATACCTCTTCTTGTAGTGGATAGTAAGATCGGAACCTTGGGGTCTCCTTTCTTACCCATAGCGGATGAAGTGCAGCAGGTAGGATACTTCAAGTAGACTTTTAAATATTGCTATGCTCCCCGGCAACAGCGCCAGAAAACGGTACTTGATAACCCTCAACCGTAAGGGATCGAGATAGTCTTCGCGGGTAAGAATAACCCAATTTATAGATTCGACACACGGGGAGCCAAAGAGTATTTATAAGCTTTAACAGTTGAGTTGTCAATTCAACCGCACCTGAAATATACTTACTTGCAACAAAAGATAAGTGGTAACGGTGATATGATAGTGATGGTGGTGATAGTAAAAGTAAACAGCAAAAGTCAACAGCAAAAGTAACAACTACTGACCAGCAGGATTTAAAAACACTATAGGCTAGGGAGATGGATGGTTGGGCGCTGCATTGATGATATATATCATGAATCTAACTTGGGGCAAGGCACACAGAAAAGTAATGATCATCTAGGCAAGTATCAAACATTAGGCATGTATCCCACGGGTAGTTGTACGTGCTTGCAATAAGAACTTGCACAACATCTTTTGTCCTACCATCCCGCTATGAACGGGGCCAAAAGGAACTTATGGAGATTAAGGTGCTCCTGTCAAAGAGCACCGGAACAAAGCAATAAACTCAATGGATACATGTAATCCTCAAACTATGGACCATCCCCTTTGGTGTCCCAAGCTGTCACTTTTGGAATCGCCGGTTCCGGACCGTAATAGGTGCAAACAACTCATAGATAGGATCAAGAACACAAATATATTCATGCAAACACATATGGTTCAGATCTGAAATCATGGCACTCGGGCCCTAAGTGACAAGCATCAAGAGCAACAAGTTGAAGCAAAGATGATAAACACCATAGTAGATGATAGGCAACATGCCCCCAACAATCTGATGAACTATTACATGATCTAACTCATCCAATCCCTACCATCCCCTTTGCCTACAGCAGGGAATTACTCACACATGGAAGGAGAAGCCATGGAGTGAGGATGGAGTGGTGATGATGATGACGATGGCGACGATCTCCCCTCTCCGGAGGCCAAATCAGCCTCCAGATTAGCCCTCCCGATGAAGAACAGAGGGTGGCGGCGGCTCCGCGACGGAAACTGGGAAAACGACTTCTGTTCTGGCGTTTTTGCATCACGGGGATAAATACGGGTCAAAGTAGGGCACCAGAGGAGGTGGGAGCAGCCCACGCGGCCTCCCGGCGCGGCCAGGGGTGGGGCCGCGCCACCAGGGCGCCTGGGCCCCCCCTGGCTGCCCTCTGGTCCATCTTCTGGCACAAGGTTCCTTCGGGTGTGTGGATTTTCTGTGATTTTTCTTGGAATTTTCTGAGATACCTAAAAATCCGTTTTCCTGCACACAATAAAACCATACAGGCAGCTCTGCTGAAAATAGCGTCAGTCCGGGTTAGTTTAGTTCAAATCATGCAAGAATGAGGTCAAAACAATAGCAATAGTGTTTGGAAAAGTAGATACGTTTGAGACGTATCAAGGGGGTCGAGGTAAAACTAAGGAAATCCATTTCCAAGTGATGCTCATCTCAAAGACGACACTACCCAATCCTTTCGAGTGAAGCAATTGGAAATCTCATACAGTTCAGTCAATTTCTTCAGTGACAGAGACGAAGATCTTCTGGTCTCTAAGGAATTTGTTCTGACTGAGGAGTATGAATTAACTAGTGCGGATTGCCTACAATTGAGGAACATGATAGCCCTGAGAAATTTGAAAGCCCAAATTTCCAACCGGTGTTGTGCTATGCGCCAGCTATCCCAAAATATCCTCTCCACCTAACGGTCATATCATTGAAGGTCATTTATGTCTTATCATGTCAGGCGGCTCCCTTGGCTATATATATCCACCCCCTACAACCACTAGTTGGTTGGCTGCTCCGAGAGAAACTGGCACTTCTCATTAGAGCAATCCATCCTCCGAGGACTTTGACCGAAAATCATCAAGTGAGGAAAAACCCAAACCCCAACACCTAAAACCCAAAGTGATTGAACATCACTGAAGAGAGTGTTCCTGTGTGGAACCAATGCTTGTTACCTTTGAAGACTGTGCATCTCCGAGATGGTTAGGCGTCAATGGTCTAGCCATCCAAGTGGAATTGGGGATCGCCGGGTGACCAAGTCTATGAAGGTTTGGAAGTCACCTGTGAAGACTTACCATGAGTGACTGGGCGAGGTCTGTGTGACCTTGGCTTAAGGGGAATACGGTGAGGACTGTGTGTCCTCAGGTTTGAATACCTAGCCACCCTAACCAGACGTAAAACTGTCACAACAGTTCGAACTGGTCTACCAAATCATTATCTTCTCCAAGCCTACTGGTTCTTTTTCCTCAACCCTTTCATTTACTCATTCATGTGTTGATGAACTTGATCTGTACTGTTTGAAGACTTTGACTGAAGACTTTATCAATTTCCTCAATCCTATTTCTTCAGTCTTCTGTCTTTAGCCTGCTTATTCTGTTTACACGCTACTTGTGCTCTGTGTATGCTTTCATTTCATCACGATCAGTATGCTACTGCTTTGTTGTCCATGCACCTAAGTATCTATTCTGCTGCTAGTAGTTTGTTGCTTAGGAAATTCCCGAGCTAGAATTTCCCCAGTAACAAATTTGTAAAAATCACCTATTCAACCCCGCCTCTAGTCGATATAACGCACTTTCAATTGGTATCAGAGCAAGGTTTGAATACCTAGCCACCCTGTGTGACTTTGGTTTAACCACATGGATTTTTAGTTATGTCGACCGCATGCATGAAGAAAGTGTCATGTCCCATCTTTGATGGTCATGAATATCCTAAGTGGAAGGCCATGATGAGGAAGCGCCTCTTGGCGATGGACAATGAGCTATGGACCGTCACTGAAATTGGTCTTGCCGATCTGTGCAAGACGGCGAATGATGATGACATTCCCAAATACACTTGTCTGGACATCATGGCGAAGGATATCATCTGCTTCTGTTTGTATCGAGATCAATTCAGGCTCATCATGCATGTATGTAATGCAAACTCATCTGGGACCGAATCTCTGATGTCTATGAAGGTCATCAAACTTGCCAGGATCCTTGGTTTGTTGAGCTCAAGGAATCACTCAAAATGATGACTTTCGAACCTGAACCATCATCTTCCACACCTTGCCTCATGGCAAAAGGTGCAAAGGTAACCGACTATTACTCATATGAGTCTAGTGATGATGAATCTAATGATGATTTCGGAACTAGCTATTCCAAACTTGCTAATATTGCCATAAAACACCAAAAGGCTTTTGAAAAGGTTCAAAATCTGCTAGAAGAAGCGATGACCTGTTAGGTAAAGAAATGGACCGAACTCAAACTTTGACTGATAATCTTCAGCAACTATAGTCTAAGTTTGATAACCTTCATGGTCTTCATAGCACGCTCCTAACCGATCATAAGAAGCTTTCTTATGAGTTTCTTCAAAGAAAGCAAGATCTTGAAAAGCTTAGGGTGAGTTATGAAGATCTTCAGAAGGAAGGCGATACATTACTTGCTCAACAGATCAGTTCCGCTCAAGAAGAATTCATTCCACCATGTCTGAAACGCATCAAACGTGAAACTTCTAATTCTTCAACTAAAAGTTCAAATGCTTCTTTTGCTGTAAATTCTTCAACTATTTATGTGGTGACAATTTCCTCAACTGAGGAAACCACCGGTGCTAGTAACAAAAATGCAGGGTTGAAGGAATTGTATGTGACTGGCATGTACAAAAGCCTCAAAGGTCACCAGACTATTTGCGATGTGCTCAAAAAGTAGATCTTGAACAGGAACCCTAGAAAAGAGGGTATTGCCTTTGAGTGGAAACTCAATGTTGATGTGACCTACTGGAAACCTAAGCAGTATCCCAAAACCTCATGGGTTGCTGCGAAAGGACCTCCAATAGATCCATCTACCTTATTTGGCTTTACTTGTGAATCTTCACATTCATCTAATGAGTCATTTGACTCCAACCACAAACTATTCAAAAATCAGAATGGTGAAGTATTTGCTAGATATGTTGGAACTAACTGCAAGAATGGTCCCCCTATGAAGAAAATCTGGGTTCCCAAAAGGTACCTTTATAATTTTCAAGTAAATGTCCTCATGACACCACCAGTGAAGAACAGGAACCCCAGATCAAATTATTCATATGGATCAAAATCATCATATGGATCCAAGTCCTCATGCAGAACAAATTCCTCAAGTGGATCAATTTCCTCATATTAGCATCATCGTGCTAATGCTTATGTTTCGTAGGGAAAGTCTAAGGGTTATGAATATGTGCATCATTCTTGAAATCATTATGTTCATAAGTCCTCGAAGAATTTCTCTGCTTACTCATATTCATAGTCTAACCCCTCTCCTGTGAAACAAAATGCACTGGCTTCAATGCCACCTTTTTCATACAGAGCTCGCAGAATGATGAACTCATTGCCACCCCTCCAGATGTGGATGGTGAAGGAAAAGAACTAATCTCTTATGTAGGGCCAGGTCTCCAGACGAACTTAAATGTCTGAAGAATTTGCTGGAGACCTGAGAATGCTTGAAAGGATGCAAGCTAATCATGAAGAAATGATTTATTCATTTCTCTTGTCCTCATTCTACTCATATATTGCTCTTATTAATGAAATTCATTCTAATGAACTTGAAGTCATATTCTTCACTGTGAAGCATATGAGTTTGTAAGATGCACTAATTCATCTACAGCGTGGATCTCTCAAAGCTACTAAGTGGGTCCTCGATAGTGGATGTACAAATCACATGACCGGTGACAAGAATCTATTGATGGACTATGCTTTATCTCCATCTCATCTGAAGCATATCACCTACGCCAACAAATGAAAAAGCAAGGTATTGGGTCTAGGTAAGGTTGCAATCACAAAAGAATGACACATGGACAAAGTCATGCTTGTCGAGTCTCTTCGATTCAACCTCATGTCTGTCTCAATGCTTTGTGATCTTGATATGATTGTTGTCTTTGGCAAATATAGCTGTGTTGTAGTCTTAGAATCTGATAGATCCAAAGTATTCGAAGGCTTTAGGAGAGGAGACTTGTATATTGTTGATTTCTCTGCAGGAACACAGCCTGCCACATGTCTATTCGCAAAAGCTTCAGGAGGATGGCTATGTCATCGACAACTCGGTCATGCTGGCATGAGGAACTTGCACACACTTGTGAAGAATAAACACATCATTGGTAGTGAGGGTGTCAAATTCCTCAAAGATCATCTTTGTGGGGCTTGCGAAGCTGGAAAGATGACCAAATCCAAGCATCCCTCGAAGACTATCATGACTACCACTCGTCCTTTTGAATTGCTTCACATGGACCTCTTCGGCCCCACTCGTTACTCTGCATTCAGAAATGCAGCATGGCTATATGGCTTTGTTATTTTTGATGACTATTCTCGTTATACGTGAGTGCACACCATCACATTTAAGCATGAAGTGCAGGAAATCTTCAAGCAATTTTCCTCAAGGGCCTCACGAATTTTTGTGTGAAGATCAAGCATATCCGGAGTGACAATGGGGTCGAGTTCAAGAACACTAGTCTTGATGACTATCTTGATGAACTTGGTATTACTCATGAGCTATCAGCCCCTTACACTCCTCAGCAGAACGGCATTGTGGAGCGTAAGAACATGACTCTTGTTTTGATGGCGCGCACTATGCTTGATGAATACAAGACGCCTCTCAGTTTCTAGCCCAAGGCTATCAACACTGCGTGCCATATCATCAACAGGTTATATCTCCACAAACTCCTCAAGAAAACTTCATACGAACTCCTAAATGACATGAAACCCAATGTGAGTTATCTCAAAGTCTTTAGTCCAAAATGTTGGGTTAGAGATCCTCATCACCGTTCTGAATTTTCACCAAAAGCACATGAAGGTTTCATCCTTGGTTACAGAAAGGACTCGCAACCCTAGAAAATATTTATCAATCATCTTCAAAAGATTGTTGAGACTGTAGATGTGCGGTTCGATGAAACTAATGGCTCACAAAGAGAGCACCTTCCTCCTGTGACAGGTGAAATACCTCCTGAGGAATCCATTAAGTTCAAGGCTACTGAAGATATCATTCCCACTGAAGAATCTGCTGAAGAAGTCATTCCAGACCATGAAGAAAATCATACTGGTGCACCCGAAGAAACTGCTGCTGAAGAAAATGCTCAGCCAAATCAAAGTCATCAACCAGCTCATCCTCGAGTGGCAAAAGAAGTGCAGATTGTCAAAATCATCGATGACATCAATGCACTAGGTCCTCTCACACGCTCAAGAGCTTCACACTTATCTAACTTTTGTGGGCACTTTGCTTTTGTCTCTATCACAGAACCCACCAAAGTTGATGAGGCATTTCTATAACCTGGGTGGATTCTAGCTATGCAAGAGGAATTGCATCAATTCGAGCTCAACCATGCATGGGAACTCGTCAAGCGACCAGATCCTCGGAAGCACAATATCATCGGCACCAAGTGGATCTATCGCAACAAGCAAGATAAAAATGGCCTTGTGGTGAGGAATACGGCTCGTCTCGTAGCTCAAGGATACACATGGGTTTTGAAGATCCTAAACATCCTAACAAAGTCTTAAAACTCAACAAGGCCATCTATGGCCTCAAGCAGTCTCCTCGGGCGTGGTATGATACTTCGAAGGAATTCCTCAAGAAGAAAGGCTTCAAAACTGGTTCACTTGACCCAACTCTTTTCACCAAATCATATGATGATGAATTATTTGTGTGTCAAATCTATGTGGACAATATTATCTTTGGCTGTATCGATGAACATTACCGTGACGAATTTGGCTAAATGATGCGTGAAGAATATCAAATGTATATGATGGGAGAATTGAAATTCTTATTAGGTCTTCAAATTCGTCAACAACGCAATGGCATCTTCATATCTGAAGATAAATACTTGAAGGATGTTCTGAGGAAATTCGGCATGCAAGATTGCAAAGGCGTCAAAATCCCTATGCCCACAAATGGCCATCTCTGCATCGACGAAAATGGTAAAGATTTCGATCAAGAGGTATACCGCTCCATGATTGGCTCTTTATTGTATCTATGTGCATCCATGCCAGATATTATGCTTAGTGTTTGCATGTGTGCCCGATTTCAAGCTAGACCGAAGGAATCACACCATAAGGCTGTGAACCATTTTGATATCTAGCTCACACTCCAACACTTGGATTATGATATCCCAAGGGCTTTGATTTTGATCTCATTGGATATGCTGACTCTGTCTATGTTGGTGATCGAGTGGATTGCAAGTATACATCTGGTACATGCCATTTTCCTCGGATGATCCTTAGTATGTTGGTCCTCGAAGAGGAAGAACTGTGTATCAATCTCTACTACTGAAGCTGAGTACATTGATGCTGGTTCATGATGTGCTCAACTGCTGTGGATGAAGCATACCCTCAAAGACTACGGCGTCAACACGAAGAATGTGGCACTCTATTGTGACAATGAGAGTGCCATAAAAATTTCTCACAACCCATTTCAACACTCGAAGACAAAGCACATCCAGATCCATCATCATTTTCTTCGTGACCATGTGTTCAAGGGCGACATCTCCATCTACCATGCGAAAATTGAAGAATAGCTGGCAGATATCTTCACTAAGCCCTTAGATGAAAAGAGATTTTGCAAGTTGCGGTGTGAGCTAAATTTCTTAGAATCTTCGAAAGTTCTTTGAAAGGACACACATCCTAATACTTATGAAAAATTGATGACTTTGATGCACAACCCATGAAGTAACATTTTTCTTCAACCAATGAAGACTCACCCTCTAAGTGTGAAGAAATTAATGAAGACATTGATTCTCAGAGCCCTACGACAATTGTACGCGGTGTCTGAAATCATCATTCTTATACGGTGGGTCATGCCACCAACCAAAGTTGAAATTTGAGTTTTTCTTCATTTTTGCAAATTCTTCAAATTTTTAAATTCCTCAAAGATTTGCAATTTCTTCAACTTTTCACTAGAGTTCTTCATTGGCTATATATATATATATATATAGAGAGAGAGAGAGAGAGATAGAGAGTTTTCATGTCCTCTACAACATTCACTTATTGCTAATTCTTCAAGTTGATTTTTCCTCTAAGTGAATGTGATCGGACCCGTTCCCCCTCTATGCTTAACTTAGTCCAGTCTATTCACAAATTCTTCATATGTGTTATATTTCAAACTCGAAAAAGGACGACGAGGTCTGCTAGTCCCGTTGGTCCATGCACCTAGAAAATAAACTACTACTCCAATCGCTTTAAATGTTGTGCATGCTTTAATTCTGGGGTAGTAGATGGACGCTAACATGCCGCACAACGAACCGCCTGCCGACTCCCTATTCTCAAATAGTATACACTAGTGTGCGCCCGCAGAACATCATTTCCGAAGGGACGAAGCCATGTAGTTACCATCCTCTCTTTTCTAAACAAGTTCCCCAAGGGACAAGGTAGTTCGTAGCCATTTCCATGGATTTGCAAGGCGATGGTGCTTCTCGTCCTCATCGAGGTTGGGTGACCTTGGACGACGATCCTTTGGGGGGAATTGTAAGTCACTCCGACTTCCTCACATCCGCAAGACTCAGCGGTACTTGCAACAAATATTTTAAGAAGGTGCGTAAATATGTGTGGGAGAAGGCTATGCTAGTTGGTCTTCCATGCGTCCTTGAGAACGAGGATGTTTCCTGGGGGTTCTCTCCAGGACGGCGTGGTCGTAGTTGCAACTTGTCGCCCCTTGAGATGCCGACGCTGAGGGGCAATCGGATTTTGTTCGATGGCTAGGTAAGTGAGATGAGTTTCATCAAGTCAATATATTCTAAAGGCTACTTATATATTCCATTTCATAATTCCCACGCTGCCCACTGTTTCACAGGTTTGGCTGGGTACCAATGGAGATTGGTTTGCATATGTACGGGAGGGTACCAACATCAATTTGCACAACATCCACAATGGTGACATCGTTCCCTTCGAACCTTTATCCACCAATGGGGTCGGCCATGCAATGGGCCATCGCCTAAATTGGTACGATGGATCCACGGCGAGATTGAAGAACATAGCAATCCCGAAAGCACCGATAAGATCGTGCACCAACAAAAATTACAGTCTCATCGCGGTATTCAACATCGTGATTGCTTTCACGAACAATCTTGAACGTGGCGGTCAAAGGTGGACCATGCTGTCTGCGGTCGATTTGTTGTCGTACGAGTACGAAGACTATGTGCTCCTTTTCAACCGCATATTCGCGGCGACAAAACAGGGGGCTTGTTTCGTATGGGACACATCCTACGGTATACTCACTCTCCTCCAGTTTACTAGTATATGTTTAGTTTTTCCATTTTATAAGTGTCAAATTAAAAGCCCCCCATCACATGTACAAATTTCAATGTGCATTAAATCATTGTATGCAAGGATTAAGAGAAAACTCACAAATGAATGTACTTTTGCAAAGTACTAGTACATATGAAATGGTACAAAAATCAATACCACCACCATGCCCATGGCTGACCACCCTGGCCCACCCAAATCCCATCCCTCGCCGGTGTGCCTTTTCCGCCTAAAATGGTCAGCAACGCCCCACAGCGTCAGCGCCGCATTAATGCTCGACATAGAGCAGAGGCTATACCTCACTGGCGTCGGCTTTGAAGATGCATGACCACCGAGAGAGCACCACTTCCCGGTGCATGCGACTGCTCGGCCTTGAAATGACAACACGGCTGATCGTTCGTCTGTGCCGCCCAGGTCGCCGAGGAACCTAGTCTAGCATCACCTGCCCGGCCACCCTAAAAGTCATGGTGTTATCCTATCAGTGTTCCATTATTTCGCAGGGCAAAGTCATCCCCAGATCAAAATCAGATCGCCGATCGTCGATGTGCATGGGGCATTTGGTCTAACATGGAACCTTATAGCTGACAACGTCGAGTTGGGACGTATTATCTTAGCGATCATTACCCATGGCACCATTGAAGGGTAACAAGGTGCCACGATCTACCATGATCGTACCCTGATCATGTACCAAGGTAATCCCTTATCTCCGATCTAAGAGTAGTAGAGTCACGAGCTATAGTATCTACACCGTCTTTCTAGCTGTATAAGTCACCTTACTAAAATCACATAATCTCAAAACACTTGGCGCGATACATTAACTTCCACCTCATTTCTAGTTTCTTGACATAAATAAATGAATCAACCAATGTGGGATGTGTGTGATTTTAATGACTTGAAACTATCAAACACGACATGCAGTGGTCAGTTCATTGCATGCAATGCTGTTACTATAATTAGCAAATAAACAGTAAGTTCTCTCTTTTTCCCTCCACCTTGGTCACGATGCACAACCTAAGATGACTTAGTATATCTTACTGTTGAACATTTTAGTGCATGACTCTTTACACTCTAGGACTAGGAGTCGAGTAGTTCTTTCCTTCTTATCATAGAGTAGTATCATAGATGATCTTATTTATTGCCATGCATGACACAAAGTTGCATTGCATTTAACATGATACGGTATCTACCTATGTGCACAACATTATCATGCATGGACCTTGATCATGCATGTCACCATGTGTCCAAATATGAGATGCCATGTGTACCAGATGAACGGCGCTGAGTTCGACCATCGTGATGCTACCTGGGTACGGATGAACACACATGGAGAGTACTCGGCTTTCATTGGGGACAGCTACATGTCGGTGTACTAGAGTAGGGGTACCCTAGTATCCCGAACTTGTGCACAGGCAGTTGCAGCACCCCGCGGCAAGGCTTGCCGGGTGACCGCCAAGGTCCTCTGTGGCTCCTTTGGAGCCATTCAGGAACAAAGTATTCAAGCCAAGGAGACAAGACCCCGGCAAGAGGAGCTTGCCGGGAAGGCCAACCAAGGCATCTCAAGGAACTTGCCGCGACGCGCCACGCGTCCCGGCAAGGCCCGGTGAGCGGCAAGCTCCCGGACCCGACAAGACAACGACCCCGGCAAGGCGCTTGCCGCGGCAAGCTACCACCCTGTACCTGCGCTCCAGCACACCCACCAACGTGTCGCTCTGGGACCCTCCCAGGCGTACGTGGCGGGAGGCTGTGCAGCCAGAGGTGCACGGTGGCAAGCGGCGCTGACAAGATCGCCATCGTGGCGAGCGGTGGCGCCCCTGACGGTCCCTTTTTGCACTGTTTGGGCGACGCAGATGGGCATTTAATGCCCTTGTCCCCTGCCGTCAGGGATAGGTGCGATACACTGTACAGGTAGTTGTACCAACTACAACACCTTTCCATTTTTACCCTCATCTGCGTTGCCACCTGTCGGTGACCCCTTGAGCATATAAAAAGAGGCCCATGCGCAACGTAGAGGGGGGTTCGAACGGACGGACTCATTCACGCTCGGTCTCGTTAGCTGCTAGAGTGTACTGTAGCACTCAGCGCTCCCGAGCAAGAACTCAATACAAACCACAAAGCAGGAGTAGGGTTTTACGCATCCGTGCGGCCCGAACCTGGGTAAAGTGCTCGTGTGCTTCGCCTCGATCTGCTCTTCGTGCGATCTCCTCCCCCCGCTGAACCAAAAGGGACTCGGTCCGCCAGTCACATAGGTGTTCGTGGATCAATTTCCCCGACATCTTTGGCGCGCCAGGTAGGGGGTGCGTCGAGGTTGTGTGAACCTGATCCGGCGTTCACACGAGCTAGATCTTCATCATCTTCATCGACATGCCGCCGAAGAAGAAGGCTTCGGAGGCACCTGCTCCGTCCGCGTCGATCCCACCACGGCCGGAGCCAACGGCTGGTGGGGTAGACGCCGGCAGAAGAACAGGCGTCGACGAGGGAGCTCACGGTGCCGCCAAGTCCATGGGCAAAGCTGCGCTGCCCATCGGCGGCGTAGTCGACTCCCACAACGACCGGGCGCACTCCAAGACCTCGGCGTCCGTACATGCACCGCGCCCATCTCAGGAGGTGCGGGACCGGCAGCGTTATGGTACGCACGGTACCATACGTTTGCTGGACCAAGATCGAGCTGGTGGATCTCGGGATGCTCAAGACCAGCATGCACGCCAACTTGCCGGCATGAGCAAGGCACGGTCGCCCGGACGGGATACTGCTCCTTCTAACACAGTTAGAAGTCCGAGCATATCCTGCTCCTCGCACCGTTCGCCGCCGCTACCCGCCACTCCAGCAGAAGCTTTGGCTCGAGCTCAACTGCTCGTAGACTACCCTCCAACGACCGACAAGATGGACGACTGGAGGGCCACCATTCAGAGTCTCATCGGCTTGGCCAACGGCAACACTCCGCGGCAGCCGAGTACGTCGCAGCCGCGGCAAGTCAACCAGGCATGAGCTGATGGCGACAAGACCGGTGACGGTGCAACCACCGTGCACTCTCCGCCCCGAAGGCCAAGATCGCCGACTCGTTGGATCCAGCTCCACAGTGACTCCACCGCGTCATCAGATCCACGAGCTCGTCGCGACCAGCGCCAAGTTCTTCACGAACGACAGCAAGAGGACGCTCGCACTCGCATCGAGCGCCGAAGAGAAGCACGTCGTCAATTAGACCAGCGCGCTGGGCCCGCTGTCGACATGCATGCGCCAGGGGGACCGGGCGACTTGCCGTACGCGGTAGGTTGTCCTGCGTTTACTCGTGAGCTGCGGCAAGTCCAGTGGCCCAGCTTGAAGAATTTCAAGCCAGACGTACCGGAGAAGTACGACGGCAAGACGCATCCGTCGGAGTTCCTCAGCATCTACACCATCGTGGTGCAAGCTACTGGAGGGCGGGACGACAAGGTCCTTGCCAACTACTTCCCGTTGGTACTCAAGCCCAACGTCAGATCCTGGCTCATGCACTTGCCGGACAACTCCATATCTTCTTGGGCAGACATATGACATCAGTTTGTCGGCGCCTTTATAGGCGGCCACAAACCTCATGGCCAAGAGAGTGACCTTCACCTGCTTGCCCAGAAGGAAGGAGAGCCCTCGCGCAAGTATATCCAGAGGTTCAGCTGTGTACAACACAACATCCCAGATGTCCACCCTGCCGCGGTTATCAGCGCGTTCCATCAGAACGTGCGTAACCGCAGGATGAGGGAGGAGATGGCGATGTGCAAGATCAGGGACGTCAGTGAGCTGTATGCCCTAGCCGACAAGTGTGCACGTGCTGAGGAAGGGAGGAAACTCCCTGGAGAGGATACATGAGCAGGAGGATCTGACAGTGAGGATGCTGCCCCGGCGAAGAAAAACCGGCGGCGGAACAACAGGAAGAAGAGTGGCAAAGATGTGCTAGTCGTTGAGCAGTCCGGCAACGAAGGTGGCGCCAAGAAAGCCAAAGCTGGTAGCTCCGGGAAGGAGATTGCCGCTTGCACCAACTGCCAGGCTGTGGCGGCCGCCGACAAGCAGGACGGCACCGACAAGCAGTACTGCAAGATCCACCGCACCAAGGGTCATGACCTCCAAAACTGCAAGAGGGTCGAGCAACTTTTCGAGCAGCAAAAAGCTGAGTACGAGCGGCGCGACAAGGAGAAGGCCCAAGGAGGTGTTGGAGGATCCGGCGAGAAGAATACCGGCCGGGGAGGACGCCGCGGCAAGGCCAAGCAGCGGCAAGGAGACAGACCTCCCCGTGGCCGCGACAAGGATGAAGATGACGACGACGATGAAGATATGGATGATGTTGAGACCAGTGAGCAGGAGTTCCAGAAAGCCACAGAAGTCTTGTGCGTTGACGGCGGTGCTTCTCTGCATACTTCACACCGCCAACTCAAGCAGTGGGTGCGGGAAGTTAATGCGGCAGAACCACCTGTCGAATCGCGCAAGCTTCTGAAATGGTCCAGCACGCCTATCATCTTTGATATTGAGGACCACCCTGATCGCACAACTGCGGTCGGGTGCTTGCCGATGTTGGTTTCACCAACTATCCGCAACCTCAAGGTCACTAAGATGCTAGTTGACGGCGGGGCCGGCTTGAATCTGATCTCCTCTGCTGTACTCCAGAAACTCCAGATCCCTGACAGCAAGCTCGAAGAGACCGGCACGTTCCAAGGAATCAACCTGGGAAGGAGCAAGCCGAAGGGGAAGGTCACGTTGCCGGTAACATTTGGCAGCGAGTTGAACTTCAGGACTGAGAGGGTCACTTTTGACGTTGCCGATTTTCCATTGCCTTACAATGGGATACTCGGCCGTCCAGCACTCGCCAAGTTCATGGTAGCCTCTCACTACGCATATAACATGCTGAAGATGCCAGGCCCGATAAGCGTCATCTCTGTCCCTGGCGACAAGAAGGATGCTCTTATCTGTGCCGACAAGATCTACCGGGAAGCAGCAGCCGCAATAGATCGCAAGACACTTGCCGCTGGAGCTCCCCGGGGGAAGAAGAAGACCAAGTCCGGCAAGAGCTCTGATGCCCACTCCGGCAAGCGCACCTCTTCGGAGTGCTGCGCTACCGTCGGGGACGCACCATTGAGCTCCACCGGCAAGTGTAAGAAGACGATGGCAGCTCCACCAGACCAAGAAGGTGTCCGCCAAGGAGGACGGCACTCGTGGTACCTTCACCATCAGTGCCACTCTTGACCCTAAATAGGAAAGCGCGCTCATTGCTATCCTGCGGGCGAACGTCGACGTGTTTGCATGGCAACCGTCTGACATCCCCGGTGTTCCCAGGAAAGTAATTGAGCACCATCTTGCCGTCTGTCCTCATGCGCGGCCTGTCAAGCAGAAAGTCAGGAAGCAAGCAGTGGAGCGCCAAGAATTCATCGCAGAAGAAATCAAGAAGTTGGAAACAGCAGGCCTTGTCAGAGGAGTGCTCCATCCTACGTGGTTAGCCAATCCTGTAGTCGTGCGCATGGCAAACGGGAAATGGAGGCTTTGTATCGACTTTACCGATGTCAATAAAGCTTGTCCCAAAGACCCATTTCCCTTGCCGCGCATAGACCAGATTGTTGACTCCACGGCCGGATGTGACTTGCTTTCATTTCTTGACGGATACTCAGGATAACATCAGATCTTCATGGCAGAAGAAGATGAGGAGAAGACCGCATTCATCACTCCATGTGGCACGTACTGTTTCATATGGATGCCTTTTGGTTTGAAGAATGCTGGTTCAACATTCGCAAGGGTAATCCATGTTGCTCTTGAGCCACAAATACACAGAAATGTGGAAGCCTACATGGACGACATAGTGGTCAAGAGCAAGGACAAGGCAACCCTGATTCAAGATTTAGATGAAACCTTCCCAAATCTGCGCAAGATCAAGCTCAAGCTCAACCCTGAGAAGTGCATGTTTGGAGTTCCTTCCGGCAAGCTTCTCGTGTTCTTTGTGTCTCAGCGGGGAATTGAAGCCAATCCCGACAAGATCAAGGCCATTGAGCAGATCGAAGCACCAAAGCGCGTCAAGGATGTACGAAGACTTGCCGGTTGCGTGGCTGCTCTCAGCAGGTTTATCTCTAAGTCTGCTGAGCGCGCCCTGCCATTTTTCAAAATATTGAAAAAGGCAGGTCCAATGAAATGGACTCCTGAAGCGGAGGCTGCACTGCAAGACTTGAAGAGATACCTGTCCTCCACTCCAATACTTGTCGCACCTAGGCCACAAGAGAAGTTGCTGCTGTATATAGCAGCAACCAATCAAGTGGTTAGTGATGCGTTAGTAGCGGAGAGGGAGGCAGATGATGAGCCAGCAACCACGGCAAGCACATCCAGCGAGAAGCAGGGGGCTTCCTCGACAAGCTCTGGTCCCGACGAAGATGGATGTGCGCAGGCGTGCGAAGAGATACGGAAGAGAATGGTGCAGCGCCCAGTTTACTTTGTCAGTTCCCTTCTACAGGGGGCTAGGACAAGGTACTCTGGTGTGCAGAAATTGCTTTTCGGCCTTCTCATGGCCTCGAGAAAGCTGCGACATTACTTCCAAGCACATGAGATAACAGTTGTCACTCGCTTTCTGCTGAAGAGGATACTGCAGAATCCAGAAGCAACAGGCAGGATTGTTGAGTGGGCACTGGAACTGTCAAGCTTTGGCCTCAAGTTTGAGAGCACTTCAACTATCCAAAGCAGAGCATTGGCAGAATTCATAGCAGAGTGGACGCCAACACCAGATGAAGAAATTCCAGAAACGAGCATCCCCGTCAAGGAAGCAAGCAAAGAGTGGCTGATGTACTTTGACGGTGCCTTCTCGCTGCAAGGCGCCGGTGCTGGCGTGGTGCTTGTCGCACCCACCGGAGAGCACCTCAAGTATGTAGTCCAGATGCACTTTCCCAAGGAGAAAGCAACAAACAATACTGCAGACTATGAAGGGTTGCTTGCCGGTCTCAGGATCGCGGTAGACCTTGGGATCAAGAAGCTTATTGTCAGGGGTGACTCGCAGCTTGTCGTCCGCCAAGTGAACAAGAGTTATCAAAGTCCGTTGATGGAAGCTTACGTTGATGAAGTGAGAAAGCTTGAAGAGCACTTTGACGGCCTACAGATGGAGCATGTTCCAAGAGCTCAGAACAAAATTGCCGACGGTCTGTCAAAGTGCGCCGCACTTAAGTTACCTGTGGAACCAGGGATCTTTGTGCTCAAGCTGACTCAACCATCCGTAACACCATCAACTGGACAGAGCAAGAAGAGGAAGTTGATTTCTGGTGACTATTTTCCGGCAGAGCTTCCCGAAGCCGCCGCCAAGAAGGTCCCCAAGATCAACACCAAGAGTGCTGAGGAGCAGTCTGCTCCGGCAAGCCCTAGGGTTTGTTCTGTCGAAGCAAACGCTCCTGACAAGTTTTGCTCCGGCAAGCTTGCCAGGGAATATCAAGCTCCGGCTGAGCCGCAGGTTCTCGCCGTAGAAGCGGATGTTCCCGCAGCAGCAGATGTGCCTTTAGTCCTTGTTGTCAAGCCACAAGCTCCAGCATGGGCACAGCAGATTGACCGTTTCCTTCAGACAGGAGAACTTCGCGAAGAGCAAGAAGAAGCAGAAAGAGTAGCCCGACAGTCAAGTATGTACCAGTTTGTTGATAACACACTGTACAGAAGAAGACTCAACGGTGTGAAATTGAAGTGTATTCTCCGGGAAGATGGACAAAAGCTGTTGGCAGAGATACATGGAGGCATATGTGGTCACCACATTGGAGCCAGAGCACTTGCCGGCAAAGCATTCCGGCAAGGTTTCTTTTGGCCGACAGCCCTCCAGGATGCAACTGCACAAGTAACCAAGTGTGAAGCGTGCCAGTTCCATTCCAAGAAGATACACCAGCCAGCTCAAGCTCTCCAGACGATCCCTTTATCCTGGCCATTTTCGGTCTGGGGGCTCGACATCCTCGGCCCCTTTCCACGCGCAGCCGGGGGCTTTGAGTACTTGTATGTTGCAATCGACAAGTTCACAAAGTTGCCGGAAGTGGAACCAGTGAGGAAGGTGACAGCACCGTCAGCAGTCAAGTTCTTCAGGTCGATTGTTTGCCGCTTCGGGATCCCTGACAGGATCATCACCGACAATGGTACACAATGCACGAGCCGCACCTTCATGCAGTACGTCCAAGATCTTGGCGCCAAGGTCTGCTTCGCTTCTGTTGCTCACCCGAGAAGCAACGGTCAAGCAGAGAGGGCGAATACTGAAGTGCTGCATGGCCTCAAGACCAGAACTTTCGACAGGCTGCACAAGTGTGGAAGAAACTGGATTGAGGAGCTGCCGGTGGTTCTTTGGTCGATGAGGACGACGCCAAATCGAGCCACTAGACAGACACCTTTCGCTCTAGTCTATGGAGCAGAGGCAGTTCTCCCCACGGAACTCGTATACGGGTCACCTCGAGTGCTTGCTTATGATGAGCTTGAGCAAGAGCAGCTGCGACAAGATGACACGCTGCTCCTTGAGGAAGACCGTCTTCAGGCTGTTGTACGAGCTGCTCGCTACCAGCAAGGTTTGCGATGCTACCATAGCCGCAAAGTTAACGCCAGAAGTCTCGAGGAAGGCGACCTTGTTCTTCGGCGCGTTCTGTCCGCCAAGAATTCCAACAAGTTGACGCCGAAGTGGGAAGGCCCTTACCAGGTGAAACGAGTCACTAGGCCTGGCGCTGTCCGCCTTGAGACCGAAGATGGCTTTCCGGTGAGCAACTCCTGGAACATCGAGCATCTTCATAAGTTTTACCCGTAAGGCGCGGTTGCCGGAACCCGTTTCCGGCAACCACCTTTTGTACAAGTATTGCCACTGTTACATGTAATCCTTTGTACAAAGCCGGGCGCAGACCCCATGCATAAGTAAAGCTCATGTGCCCCGCACATCTTGTCAATTTCATGCTTTTTATTTTATGCATGTATTATCTGACACTTTGTGCAGCGCCTATCCCCGGTAAGCCATAACGAGCCCAAAGACTCCATATCTGTATTTTATCTTCTTTCTTTTTTCTCAAGGAAAGGAAGATTCCCTCGCGCACAAGTTTGCCGGGGGGGGGAGGAGAAGATAGTGGTATGGACCAAGCACCGTTCAAGAAAGTTTCGCCTTGCCGGGAAGCAAACAACACGAAAGCTAAGTTGCCAAAACTTGAGCGATCAGATTTGTAAATTTTTAAGTTATCTTCCTTGAACGACCATGCTTTGTATGGAAAACCTGTGCGCGGAGGAACCAACTCGTAGCTAGTTTCACCCTTACTTTGTTTCGAGTTCGCTCAACAACTTAAGTGTGCTGCGACTAGAGTCGTGCCCTTACTTTGTTTCGAGTCCGCTCAACAACTTAAGTGAGCTACGACTAGTTGCGACAAGGTTTCTTGTCGGTAGCGGCACCGCTAGCAGGCTGCTGACGTTCCGCACTCAGCGCTCGCGGCTAAGGTGCCTGCGCCGGCAAGTTCCCTAAAAGCGTAGGGCAAAAACATACAAAGGAAGGGGTCAAGTAAAGGAAATAACATTGCAAACACTACCCAAAATAGAGTTATAATACAAAGTAGCTTGTCGCGGCTCTAATAGATTGTTCTCATAACATGATCAGCAGCGACAAGGAAAGAAGAAAACGGGCGGCCTAGTCTACGCGGTCGCCCTCGATCCTCTTGATCCTGCTCACCTTGTCCATAATGGGTGCGACAAGGGCATTGAGCGCCTCCTGATCAGCGTCCGGCGGCAGAGACTTGAGGACATTGGTGAGGTTGAGGCCTGGGTTGCGGAAGGCCACCTTCACCAGCACCTTTTGAAGAGCTCCCCCGCAGATCTTGCGCGACTCGTCGGCCAGCCGCTTTGGAGTCGTCTGCCGGAGCTGCTGGAGAGCCGTCGCCACGCCTTTGAAGAACAGGGTGAGCTTGGCGCTGGGGTGGAGGTTCTCATCGGAGGAATACCCGAGATACTCCGCCCCCAGCTGCGCCAGCTCCCTATCGATATCTGCGGCAGCATTGACGAGACCCTTCGTCCAGTACTGCACAGTCTCCCTGAAGGTGTTCTGGACGACAGCAGCACTCGCCAGCAGCGCCTTCTCGGCCTTAATCTCCTCCTTCAAGGCCGCCTCCCCCTCATTGGCGCCGTCCAGCATCTTGGTCAAAGTGGTTAGCTTCAACTCAAGATCCGCGTTGGACTCCTTGGCAGCGGCAAGCTCCTTGCCCTTCTCGGCAAGGTGAACCTGCAGCTCCAAGTTGCTGTGGGCGTCCTTCTCCCGCTCATGCTTGAGCGCGGCGATCTCTTCACCTCTCGCCTTGAGATCGGCCTCGAGCTGCGCCACCTTCGTCTCCAACTATTTCTTGGCGACCTCGGCAGCTGCGGCAGCGTTCTCTGCTTGCTTGAGGGCTCCGCCAAGTGATCGCTCCCGCGCGGCAAGCTCCTCCTCGTGGCTGTCAAGATTGACTTTCCGCTGCGCCAGCTCGCCCTCCTGCGCGGACAGCTTCTCAGCGGCAAGCCGCTGCTGTTCTTCGACTGCGGCCTTCTCGAGGAAGAAGGCCTGCTGCTCCTCGGCAAGTTGTTCCCGCTTCTCTGCCAGGGACCGGAGAGCTGCCTGGTTGAGGGCCCGGAGCTCCTCCGCGCGCTTCTCAATGTCAGCTCCCGCCTTCGTGGCAAGCGCCTCGCGGGACTCCAGCTTGGCCTACCGAGCGCGGTAGAGCGACAGCAGCTTCCGCAGCAGCCGCTCCTCCTCAGGCTCGCCGCTGCTGCTGCTCGGCGCGTCAACAAGCGTCCGCCCGGCGGAGGCGACCACCTCTCCGTCGAAGGTTTCTCCCTCGACCGGTGCCCTGGAGCTTGATGCCCAGGGGAGTTTGATGAAGATGCCGTCGCCGGCCTTCAAGTAGGTGCCTGGCTCGGGCTCTTCGGAGCCTAGGGCTGCGGTAGCGGCGAAGGGCTCGGTGGTCGGTGTAGCGCATGGCGCTCCTGCGGCCTTAGGGCCGTCAGTGCGATCGCCAGACCCCTCGCCAGCTGCTGCGGCGGCAGCCTTTGCGGCCTCTGCGCCGGCGGGATCGTCAGCCCCGGCTGCTTCTTCGGTGGCAGCGGCGTCGTCAGCAACAACCTCAGTCTCCATCGGCTCAGAAGCAGATGGATCTGACAGTCGGAAAAGGAAAATAAGTCAAGCAAATATCCAAAAAGAATCAAAAGAAGAAAAGCCCAAGGCAAGTTTGAAGCGAGAGGATTACCTGCGCGAACCGGCTCCTCGGCAGGCTCCCTTGCCGGAGAGCTTTCCCTTAGCGGCGTAGTCGTGGTCTCCGCCGGCGGAGGGCCGCTGGTGCCGTCCCTCACCGGAGAACTCCCCCTTGCCGGAGAGCTCCCCCTCGCCGGAGGACTCTCCCTTGCCGGAGAACTCCCCCTTGGCGGCGTAGTCGAAGCAGATGGCATGTCGAGGGCGGTCTCCAGGCGCTCCTGGCGTGGCTGCTCTGCTCCTACACAAATCAACAAATAAATGTCAGCAAAGAAAGAACACCCACGCGCGCCTAACAGCGGAAAGTGAATCACACACTTATGCTGGGGGCTGCTCTGAAGATTAGTTGCCAGGTCTGGCAAGGTGGTCTCGGTGGGTTCGTCCTCGACGATGATCACCTCCTCTCTCCTCGCCGGGACCTTGGCTCTCTTTGCCGCTCTCTGGGCCAGAGTCCTGAAAAGGAACAAGTTCAGAGTGAGGCAAATGAGATACAAGACAGAACAACAAAAATTGAAGAAATGCAAGCGCGACAAGAATCTTACTCTTCTTCTTCCTCGTCGGAGCTGAGCGCGGAGAAGTCGAAGTCCGGCTCACGTCCAGCGCGAGGAGGTGGAGGAGTAGGCTCCCTCGGCCGCTTGGCGGGAGCAGTGGTGGTGGTCTGAGACGACCCCGCTCTGACTGCCGCCGTGGCATGAGGAGCGGCAGGAGCAGAAGCGGCGGTCCGGGAGGACCCCGCTCCAGTTGCTGCAGCAGCGCGAGGTGCCCCCGCGGCAACAGTGCTTGCCGCGGTGGAGCGTCGCGCGGCGCGGCTACTGTCGACTCGTCTGCCGCTCCATTACGTACCCGGCCTTGCGGAGACGCCTTCTTGGTGGAGCTGGGGGCTCTCCTAGCGGCGAGCTGCCTGAAGAGGAGGATGAGGAGTCGATCTCCAACGAGCCGCTCGTATCCTCGGCAGGCTCGCTCAACTCGACGCCTTGCCCGGCCGGCTCGCTCGACTCAGCGTCATGCCCGGCAAGCTCTCCCTTGCCGGCAAATTCCCCTCGCTCGGCAAGGCTTGCCGCCTTTGCTGTCTCTACCTCTTCCACGGTGAATGCAAACTCGCCCGCGGCTGCGGCTGCCGCCACCTCTTCCAGCCTAGTGGCGATGTACGCCATCTCCTTATCAGTGGTGTCGCGGGTGAGGTCTTTCTTCTCGTCGGAGCGAATCAGCACTTCCTCCAAGCTGTCGAAGAACTCCTGCATGGCGTCATCTGCAGGCTCTTGCCAAGTTGGGTCAATCCCATGAGAGTCGCATAGCGGCATCATTGCGCGAATGCGGCTGAGCGCAGAGTTGTTGCACAGCGGAACGACGCCCTGCGGCAACCTGAATACTTCGGGATGTTCAGGGTCGTACTTGAAGAGCTCCTGTAGCATCCCGTTGAGCTCCAGGACAGTGAAATTGAAGTTGAGGCCCGGACGCAGCCTCATGATATCCGCCGCATTCTCGAACTCCCAGGCGGGTCTCTTCCTCTCCTGCAGGGTGGCGATGCGGCGGCGAAGGAAATCTGCGCCAACTGCGCCTACAGTGAGCCCGGCAAGCCTGAGGTGTAGGATCCGGGCGACGGCAATCTTCAGCCTACCGTCCTCCGAGGCCAAGTCGCTCCAATCATTGCCGCGTACTACTGGGGCTTGGCGTCGGGCAGTAAATGGCTGCGGGTTCTCCTCGACAATCCAGCACCATCGTGCTCTAAATTCCTCCCATTTGCTGCGGAGCTCTCCCTCCAGATAAGCTTCCTTCTTGTGGGCCCTGGAGATCCAGGAGACTCCGCCGGATAAAGGCTCTCCTCTCTCAACTCGGGGCATAAAGAAGTGGCGGAAAAGGGCTACATTGGGATAGACTCCGACAAAGTTTTCGCAGAGGTGTGCAAAAACTGCCATGGTCAGAACGACATTGGGGGTGAAATCAAGGAGGTGGAACCCGTAGGTGTTCATAATGTCGCAGAAAAATTCAGAGAAAGGCGGGCAGAGCCTGCAGTAGAAGAACAAGGCGAAGAAAGGGTATCCATTCGGAGCCATTTTGCAAGCGACGGCTGGGAGTACCTTGGTGCGCGGATGCGCCCGCGTCTCCCCCGACCAGAAGAGGTAATAGTACTCCCTCAGCTCCTTCGCGGCAAGCTTGGGGGGGGGGAGATTGCCCGCTCCTTTCGCAGCGCCGCGAGCTGCTGCGCCTCGGCTGACTTCACGGCCTTCCCTTTCTCGCCTTTCGGAGCCATGGCGGAAGTGGTGAGGGAGGTCGACGGCGTTGGTGGTGCTGGTGGCGATGGGGGCGGAGAGCTGCTCTCTTTCGGCTTCGGGAAGAAGGGGAGCGGCGGAGGTTTTCAAGGTTGGAGTAGCAACGGGCGGATGGACGAACTACCCCTGTTTCCCCTGCTTATAAGGAGAGGGGGAGGGCGGACGTTCCGCCTTTCCGATTAAAGAAACCACCCATGATTTCTCCCACGATGCTGCAATCAACGCGTGCCGTTCGGGGAGAGCGCGGTGGATACGGAGAAAGATACGACGTGAACCAGGCCGCGCGTGCCCGTGTCCTGTTTTGGGCCTGGCCCAACAGTGCTCGGCACCGTGTATGGCCCAGGCACGGGGGCTCCTGTCGGTGTACTAGAGTAGGGGTACCCTAGTATCCCGAACTTGTGCACGGGCAGTTGCAGCACCCCGCGGCAAGGCTTACCGGGTGACCGCCAAGGTCCTCCGTGGTTCCTTTGGAGCCATTCAAGAACAAAGTATTCAAGCCAAGGAGACAAGACCTCGGCAAGAGGAGCTTGTCGGGAAGGCCAACCAAGGCATCTCAAGGAACTTGCCGCGACGCGCCACGCGTCCCGGCAAGGCCCGGTGAGCGGCAAGCTCCCGGACCCGACAAGACAACGACCGCGGCAAGGCGCTTGCCGCGGCAAGCTACCACCCTGTACCTACGCTCCAGCACACCCACCAACGTGTCGCTCTGGGACCCTCCCAGGCGTACGTGGCGGGATGCTGTGCAGCCAGAGGTGCACGGTGGCAAGCGGCGCTGACAAGATCGCCATCGTGGCGAGCGGTGGCGCCCCTGACGGTCCCTTTTTGCACTGTTTGGGCGACGCAGACGGGCATTTAATGCCCTTGTCCCCTGCCGTCAGGGTTAGGTGCGGTACACTGTACAGGTAGTTGTACCAACTACAACACCTTTCCATTTTTACCCTCATCTGCGTTGCCACCTGTCGGTGACCCCTTGAGCATATAAAAGGAGGCCCATGTGCAACGTAGAGGGGGGTTCGAACGGACGGACTCATTCACGCTCGGTCTCGTTAGCTGCTAGAGTGTACTGTAGCACTCAGCGCTCCCGAGCAAGAACTCAATACAAACCACAAAGCAGGAGTAGGGTTTTACGCATCCGTGCGGCCCGAACCTGGGTAAACTGCTCGTGTGCTTCGCCTCGATCTGCTCTTCGTGCGATCTC
>LR738711.1:598594506-598673967 GCA_902687465.1 Secale cereale | reverse complement strand
GAACCGAAAGGGACTCGGTCCGCCAGTCCCATAGATGTTCGTGGATCAGTTTCCCCGACACTACCCCATCGTGAAAATGATGCCACCTTCCATGCACGACGCCATCGGCCTGCCGTTCATGAAGAATGGGTGCGTTTCCATTGCGCACCACTTATTCATATCTTTAACACCCCTGTCCCTGATCTATGTCGCTTCACTTTGGATGAGTCTCCATCATGGGGAGCGGCACTAAACAGCTGTGATGATATGGATTCCCGTTGCCCATCGTTATGGATTGTGCCATCTATGAAGAACACGTGGGACTGGAAATACGAGATAGACATGTACCCAGGGATGTACGAACATGAGTAATGTGTAGCACAGTAATTGAAGTAGCCGGGCACAAATAGTATGAACCTGCGTGGCATGTTGGCATTTGTCTAAATGTTACGTGTAACGCACGGTGATATTATGATGCAGTACGTACCGATGACAACTTCGGACGTTAATTATGCCATAGAGGTTCCTCTTGGTTAATGTGATATGTACATAATTTCACGGACGCAGGGAGTAGTGCACATGCCAAGTTCACTGGGTTGCCGTGTTTCACACCCGTCCATCGTAAGAGTGGAGAAAATAGCTTTGATGAAAAATAAAAAAAGAATACTACTACAATAGAGAAATGACACTACCCCACCCGGCTTCCTTACACGTCTTCTATATCTCAAACATGTGGGACGTCGACCATCCTGGTCCACTTGCCATGCCCCAAAATTAGAGTGCATCACACGGAACTGCAGGGGGACTCACCCCGGTCGTAGTGCCGCAGCAATAATGACTAATGAGCCGTCAAATCGCAGACCCAACCTTTCCCACTGTAAGTTGCTCGGATGAAGGAACCATCATGACTTCATTGAATCCGCTTCTTCACCAAAACTATTGTACCAGCAATACTGCTACCACATGCGAAGACTGCACATCACTATGCACATCTCACTCAGACCCACTAGGCAGACAAGCCCGCCTAACGCGCGAGAAATCCCCGCCCTCGTAATTTTGTTCTGGATTTGTATCGATGTATCGCATGAACAAGGGAAATAACAAAGTAGAAAATGTTACACTTTGCAAGCTCAAAAGGAAAAGGCGGCACTCTTAAAGCACCTATCGCGTTCGCGTCGCACCCGCCACAGTCGGTCTGGAACATCGCCTACCAAAGGGGACACGCATTGCAATTATCCGTCGACAGTCGGGCAACGAAAAGGAGACAATAGGGACAAGAGATTAGCCGGCCGACGTGCAAGGACTCCAAGAATTATACTACTGATATATGCGAGGCAGGTCATGTACACACTCGTACAACCTATCACTAGCACATGTACACACTCTCTCTGTAGCCATTCTGAAAGTACGACATCAACTACATATTCACATCAACCTATCATCCCCAATTTTTTTCTTCAGTCAGTGTTTGCAAGTAGTATAGCTCGCACAGTAGCTAGCCTACTAACACAGCGTGGAATCAGTTGAGGTTTGACACCAAGAATCATCAGACAATTTTTTCATCAATCAAGCCCGGCTTATATGTTTAAACAGTTTAAACATACGCCTAAGCTTGCCATATATTACATCAAAGGATATATCTATTTCCATTACTCGGAGAGGGTTCGCACGATTTGCTATCAAACAGAACTAGCAAGTACCGCCCACACAAGACATTGCATTAGCCCTAAGACCGTGTGATAAAACGCATCGTTCTTGTAATTAAACACTGCAAACTACGTTAAAAGACTAGTGCAACTAACTATTTCTTGTCATCGATCTTTGGGGCAATGTACACAGGAAGGACAGCAGCATGGGGATCGATTTCTAGAGCAATGTCCATAGGAGGGACCGCGACATCGGAATCGTCAAGGACATCCACCGGCACCTGCACCTCCACAACCCTAACATATTAGCAAGCACATTGCAAATAATAAAAAACCACAACTATGGTAAACCATAATTTTTTAACCTTGTGCAGCTCACCGGGG
Source organism: Secale cereale (assembly GCA_902687465.1). NCBI lineage: Eukaryota > Viridiplantae > Streptophyta > Magnoliopsida > Poales > Poaceae > Secale > Secale cereale. The sequence goes on along the minus strand of LR738711.1, from coordinate 598,671,958 downwards.
GATATCATCCCTCCGGGGCCATCTCCTCGAAGGGGGCCATCACTTGACCGGGGAAATACTGCTTCTCAACGGCAACTATCTCCTCAAACCCGGCCTTGAGGCTCTCATAGGTGGCCATTAGAGTTTCTAAGGTAGGCATAGTGGGGCCCTTGCTGTTCTTCCGGCTTTCTTTGTTCAGGAGTTCGTCTGCCAAGGTCCTGAACTCTTTGTCTAGTGCTTGTTTCTTAGAGTTCTTCATCTCCATGGGTTGGCCCGCATACATCGCCAACTCGTTGGCTGGTGCTCTCTTCCTGGAGATCTCTGTCTCCAGTGGTTTGTCCGCCGGCAACTCTTTGCCCAGTGCTCCAGGATCCATCGATAAACTGACAAACAAAAAGCAATCGAAAGGAAACCACAATCGCAATGAAAACGGGAAAAGAATAGGCAGTGAGAATCGGTCGGTACTTTGCAAAAAGAGGATACTTGGAATGAATAGAGTAGCATCATTGATTCGCCTACCTTTCCTTCGTCAGTACTGAAGAAAAATGGCAGAAGTTACTATCGTGGAGTGTGGTTTTCTTCAAGATAGGGGAGAAAGGGCTTCAACGGGCGTTCCAATTAAATGATGGTTGCTTCGTCCGTCCAGGACACTTTACCATTGCTGGTAAAGATGTGGGTTTTCTGATATGACGGGTCACGATGGCCACACCGGGGTGACTGCTGAGTCTCGACTGTAGCACTTCACAAAGATTTGGTAGATGGCACGCGGGCCTGGATGCTTGGGGTGTGTTTGGATCACTGGCAACCAAAACCTCAACAAAATATTTGAACGACAGAGGAGGAGCTGGCAATAGTAGCACTCCATTAAAACTGTACTCCCACATATAGAAAATATAAATAATATTGCATGTTGGTGCAGCCACATTTCCAATCATTTGGCCGGTGGTCTTGTTCACAAATTTTACGAGGCGGTGGTTGTTAACTTAATTGAGGGTCGAGTAGCACACGTGAATGATACAAAGTGCGACCTGGCACACCGGCGGGGTTGTACCAAAAGCTGTTAGCTGGCGAGTAATAAGCGCTAAATAGTTCAGCTCGTTATGCTCGTGGCTCGCTTCTCAATGAACAAATTCAATCATCAATCTGATCCTATCTATTCAATCTAATCTACATAGGAGGCAACAAACTAGCGCATTTCCTTTCGTAGTCACCATCCATCTTCTTAAAAATCACATCTACACACTCATCATGTAGGCTGTAACACATTATCAGAATCAGTTAACGATCGCTCATGAGCTAAACGAGCTTCAAATGAACTAAGCCGAGTAGGGTTTTTTACTCGTTAGTCTTACCGAGCTTAACGAGACCAGCCTTAACGAGCATGAGCTTAATGAACCGAGCAGCTCGTTCATCCACACACTTCGCTTGGAAATAAGCGGGTAGCTATCTCAAAAAACAATCAACAAATAAAAAAACGGTGACCTGGCATGTAAACAATTTTAAATGATTGTTTTTTGGCGTCTTAGACGATTGTTCTTATGGAGTGAAGAAAGAAAACTACTCTACTATACGTATATATATAAGCAGGAGCCTCTGCACTTGCTTTCTATGGTTTCTCTATTCACAAACTCTCATCCTCTCCAGATCTAAACAAGATATCACACAGCCTTTCTATGCTCATAGTTGGTTACAGATCCGGATGCATCCCCTCCGCCGAGGAAGGGGAGGAGCTGCAGCGTTTAGGCCGTCACCGGTGGCGAGGGAGGAGACTCACTGCCGGCCGCACCGTTGTCTCTTTGGCTGAGTGCCGGCGTGGGAGGTCCTCCGATCCCTTTGTCGCTGCCGTAGTGTGGGCGGATCCGGCCTCACGCCCCCACCTAGCCACACCCCAACGACCTTCAAGTATAGCTTCCTTTGGAACCGGCCTAGCTCTACTTCCAGAGAACGTAACGTCGCTGCATGTGCATAATTTTCTACGTGTGAGCCCCCCACGTAGGTAGGATCAATCGGATTGTCCAATGCCACCTACTTTTTTCTATTATTAGAGGTAAAGCTACTTTATGGAGTCGAATCTTGTTACTTGGTTTAAACAGGAAAGGAAGGCGAAAAAGATGTAGTATGTAATGTACATAGGACTTGGTACAAACAGGAAAGGAAGGGGGTGCAGGTAGTACAAACTGGCCCTCCAACCAGTCTCTTGGTCAAAAACAAAAATAAAGGGGAAACACCATACACACTTGTATGACCAGTACTAGATTTGCTATCCACACATACGAATAAGTGGCTAATGTGAAAAATTGGGACCAGCCTAGATATGCATTGTCCCTGCCCTTATAGCATTTATTTAGGTGTTCTTAATCTAATGCCCCTGGTGAAATGATGACATTCCACTGTTATAAGTCATAACTAGTGATTATTGTGCAGTTTAACTGGAATGTCACTCCTGAACTGTTGGTCGATTTCAGTTGAAGTACACAAAGGGAGATCTGTGTCCAATCCTGATCATCCAAATTGGCACCCTAACCTTCCCTAAAGTAAGAGTGATATTTAATGCATGTGTTCACCTCTATCTTGCAACTGCCATGAGAAAATAATACTATTGTTTACAAAGTAGACTTGTACTCACTGACAACCAAATCTAACATTGAAGGCCCACTCATGTACTTGGTTTCACCAATTGGTGAGGAGAAGGAGAAACAGAGCAAGAAAAGGAACACGATGATGGAAGAAGAAGAAGAAGAAGAAGAAGAAGAAGGATCACAAGCTGGTACCATCCTATGTTATACTAACATCTTGCTAGTGGTATTGTATTGCTGTGTTGCTACTAGTATTAATTTACTTGAAGAAATGCACTTGTAGTATGTAGTAGAGTAGTACTTGGCTTCACGACACATCATACTAATTAACTGGATTGTGGATGCATGTTTGAGCTAGCCCTACACGATCAACAGTGCCAAGGTGACTACCTGAAGCCGAGGCCTTAGTAGAGGCCACTGAATGGCTCCGGCAATGTCCGCGTCACATTTGAGACTATCCTCCAAGAGCACTTTGACTTCTGCTGCCTCACCTGCAAGGTCATTTAATCAATCAGGAGTACTTAAGAAGCACTAATTAATTGTTGCCTAATTTTCCTATCGGAGTTAAACAAGCACCCCATGCTTAATCATGTACGTGCGTGTGTGTATGTGTCTGTGCAGGTGGACCATGTGTTGGAGCACGGAGGGGGTCTTGGTAGTATCTTGATAATCTTTTGATATAATCTCACCACTTGTAAACAAGAGTGATGTCAACCATACATTGGAAGTGCACACAAATATATAATGTTGAATCATTCCTGTCAGTGATTTATCTTCTCTTCTAGGACTACTTGAATAAGCTTTCTTGCTCAGGTTGGTACGGGCCTAAGGCCTTCATCCAGATTAGTGTGATATCATCTCTATTTGTATCGTGCTACTGTTTTGCAATTGTCATGAGAAAGTCCTTTATCTTTGCACGTTACATCATTGCAGCCTATGATACATGGCAATGCAAGTGTTGAGCTAATTGGCACTAATAAAATAAACTAATACCTCTTTTTAAGCAAGGCTACTATGTTGCTAACTCTACCCAATAAGATAAGGTGGATGCTTCTATTTGTTAGTGTATGTTTCATCAACTACTATTACAGTAATCTCACTTTCTCAATATATGTGCCAACAAGGATGCTCGATTTCAGTTTAACTACTCAAAAACTTTGGGTGGTTCATTGCCTCGACTGCTTCCTTCCTTTCCTGTCAATCACTTATCTCAGCTTCCAGTCAAAGGAAGTACTAATTTATATGCTTCGTCCCTCAGGTTGGTACAGGTCTTCATCCTGATTATTGTGCTTGTCATATCTATTGGTAATTTGGTATTGTGCTACTATTGGCCGATTTCATATAGGAGTAACTTGGAGCCTGAACTTGCAGGCAACTCGTTACATTGGCTGATTTCAGTACAGCTGCACAAAAAGAAAAGATGGACATATACTTATGCTGCTGCTTTGTTGTACTCCAAAGTTCACCCAGACAAGCATCGATGTTGACAGAAGAAGTGTCAGAGTGGGCGCCAACAATATTGCTTGGCACATAGCCTAGAAAAACGCAGCCCAGTCTTTGGTCCCAACTTGCGCTTTTAGGTTATCGACACATACGCTGCTGTGAAATGTATTCCATGGAGTCTAAATATTCCAGACAAGTTGGTAGAGGCATATATTCATATGGCACCTAACCAGTCTGCACGACCGAGATGCCTCCATTTTAGTTGAACTACACCAAAACTAGTTGGATGAAAGTAGTGGCCAAGTTGCTCAAACTGCTTGCGGCATTGCGGCCACTATCATGAGGATAAACCTGCAAGCAAATTTCAGATGTCTATGTTGCCTCTTATGTACCTGAAACTTTGCTCAGACCAACATTAATTTTAGAAAGAAGTACCACCGAGTGAACATCGCTTACCAGTATGTACCCTACGTAATTAAAGTGTGTCGATGGATGATACTGGTTGTGTTGTCACAATCATTTGGATGCGTAAACATGTCGAACTTGTGTAATCTAAATATTTTTGTGAATGTTAGCTATGAATATTGGCTTGTGATCTTTGAATCATTTGGATGCATAGACATGTTATACGTGTCTATACATGAATCTTTTGAGTTGTTGATTGTGAATGTAGGCTATGAATATGAATGTATCCTGTGAACCTGAGTTTGATCTGATTGTTTACCTTTTCTATTGTACTTGTGTGTGAACTTGTTAGAATGTATACTGTGGGATTTTTAGAATGTATGGTGTCGAATTTTGTTGTTCCCAAACCAGCAGCGCGGCCAGACTGCCAGCTGCCGCTCAGGGGCCGGCTGCGCTGCCTCGCATCGTGCCCCATGCCCCCTGTTAAATCCAGTTTGCTACATCCCCCAACCACCAACATGGGATGCAAGTTTCAACTTCTTCACCCTAGTGCTGCCGTGGGATTGAAGAAGGGCGACATCCAATCCACCACCGGTGATGGTTGCCTGTCCAAGTGATTTTCAAAGAAGAAACTGCATGTTTCAGTTTTAAGATAAGAAAGTGCATGTTTCACAGGCAGGGCATTTAAATCGACATGCACTTTTCAAACATGGATCACAAAATGTTGGAAATTTTTGTCATGGTCGAAAATGGAACTAACAAAAAGTTAACATCATGCTGATCAACATTCATGTATAGCATATCTTCATATGATGCATAGTCAAAAATATATACTATTTTCAAAATGCCAAGACAATGTTGAGTGTGCGAAAAATTGGGTAAACTAGGGATGAAATTGTGGCAAGTGATGGAGGTGGTGTGTGTAGATGACATGGCGTGAGCCACATGTCAGTAATAGTTGAGGCAAAAAACTATATATTTTTCAACTACACCATTTGGAATTGAATCCGGACTGTATTGCTTTTGTGTGATACGGCTGTAGCGCCCGGGCTACTACCCGTATGATTTAAATAATGAAGGCGTTCTTTTTCACTTCTCTAAGGCATCTTCCCCGGCTCTGGTTCATTCCCGTCCGTGTCCACGGCATCCTCCTCTGGCTTTGTGCGCTCGCCGCGGCGCCGCCATCTTCCATTGTCAACATGCACATCAAACGAGAGGAATCTGGAGAGCACTGTACGTTTAGAGGTTGATAGTCAGGGTCCACAAGGTCCATGGCCATACGCAAGAAAGTCACTCATTTGAAAAAATGCTTCTTCTTAATTGTATATCGCGATGTGGGCCAATGGATTTTTCAACCTAGTAGTCAATAAACAAAATAAATTTACAACAAAGACTGTCATCGTAGAATTTTTTAGGGGTACTGGGGATCTAGCAGGCATATTTTTCAGAGTGCTCAGCCACGACATGCGTAGCCCAGGACATACCGACACAGTGGTTTCAACTTGTTTTATGAGGTCCATCATGTATGTACCGACGTATGAGCGTCCCAGCCTAGGTTTTATTTTTTCTTAAACATCGGCAACCCGTTTTATCTTTTCTATAGCAAAACACGGATCGCTGTCCTTTTATTCTATATAAGAATAAGAATGCCGGGTCCAATTTATGTTTTCCATTCTAACCACATAATAATAATAATAATAATAATAATAATAATAATAATAGTAATTATTATTATTATTATTATTATTATTATTATTATTATTATTATTATTATTATTATTATTATTATTATTATTATTGTTGTATATTTAATACAAACTTATATATACATTATAATAACATCCAACGTCTTATTAACTTACGCAAATAAATGTTTAACTGAAGTTGGGAAGGGAAATCCTGATTTTTTTTTACTCTAAGGCAACGAAAATCCTGGTGATTACGCACAAAAGCTTGTGAAGATTTAAGGACCAGTGTAATAATAACAAGGTCATTTTTATTTCAAGCAATAACTCACTAATTTGCTATTTTGCTGTACAATATAATGTCCAGCTCCAGTTTAATTTTTGATAGTAATTGCTCTGTCTAACCTAATACTATCTTTACTACAAAGCCCAGCAAATTCGCGTATCTTGAGAAAGTGCAAATGGGCTGTCATTTCTTAGAACAAAAGAAATGGGCCGAATTGACGCTACGCTATTTGTTCACCCAACCCAGCAAATTGACTATAATTTCTCGAAAACATGGGTTAAATATGAGCCACATTATTGCAGGGTGATGCTACTTCTCGAGCTTGCGTTGTATTCCCTCGAGAGGAAAGGGTGATACAGCATAGTAGCGTAAGTATTTCCCTCAGTTTTTGAGAACCAAGGTATCAATCCAGTAGGAGACCACGCGCGAGTCCCTCGTACCTGCACAAACAAATAAGAACTTTGCAGCCAACGTGATAAGGGGTTGTCAATCCCTTTACGATCACTTACGAAAGTGAGATCTGATAGAGATGATAGTTTGATATTTTTGGTATTTTTTATTATAAGAACATAAAGTAAAAGCGGAAAAGTAATGTAGATTGTAGATTGATACGTCGAGAATAGACCCGGGGGCCATAGTGTTCTCTAGTGGCTTCTCTCATGATAGCGGTATTCTATGGCGGGTAAAAAAAATACTGTCGAGCAATTAGAAAAGCGGATAATTATGAGACTATCTAGGCATGATCATTATATATAGGCATCACGTCCGAGACAAGTAGACCGAAACGATTTTGCATCTACCACTATTACTCCACACATCGACCGCTATCTAGCATGCATCTAGAGTATTAAGTCCATAAGAACGGAGTAACGCCTTAAGCAAGATGACATGATGTAGAGGGATAAACTCAAACATAGTGATATAAATCCCATCTTTTTATCCTCGATGGCAACAATACAATAAGTGCCTTGCTGCCCCTACTATCACTGGGAAAGGACACCGTAAGATTGAACCCAAAGCCAAGCACTTCTCCCATTGCAAGAACTATAGATCTAGTAGGACTATAGATCTAGTAGGCCAAACCAAACCAATAATTCGAAGAGACTTGCAAGGATATTATAATCGTACATAAAGAGTTCAGAAAAGAACCAAATATTTCTCAAAGATAATCTTGATCATAAACCCACAATTCATCGGATCTCGACAAACACACCACAAAAAGAGATTACATCGAATAGATCTCCTCGAAGACCGAGGAGAACTTGGTATTTAGATCCAAAGAGAGAGAGAAGAAGCCATCTAGATACTAGATATGGACCCGAAGGTCTGTGGTAAACTACTCAAAACTCATGGTGAGGGGATGATGATGATGTAGAAGCACTCCGTGGTAGATCCCCCCTCCGGCAGAGCTTCGGAACAAGCCCCAAGATGGGATCTCACGGGACAGAAGGTTGCGGCGGTGGAACTAGGGTTTTCTTTGTTCTTTTGATAGTTTCGGGGTACGTAGGTATATATAGGAGGAAGGAGGGCACCGGGGGCCAGAGGAGGTGCCCACGAGGCATGGGGCGCGCCCCCACCCTCGTGGATGCCACGTCAGCCCTACTCTATGGTTCCCAAGTCTCCCGTGCGTATTTTTCTCCAAAAATATCTCTCCCGAAGGTTTCATTCCGTTTGGAGTCCGTTTGATATTCCTTTTCTGTAAAACCCTAAAATAGGCAAAAAACAACAATCTGGACTGTCCCTTTGGGTTAGTAGGTTAGTCCCAAAAACAATATAAAAGTGTATAACAAAGCCCATTAAACATCCAAAACATCATATATAATAGCATGGAACAATCAAAAATTATAGATACGTTGGAGACGTATCAGGTGACATGTGGGCCAATAGGTCAAAGCCTATGGCAGGTTGTCAGGACCCCGATCCTAAGTCACACCGATCTAGCTGTAACACGTCATATCACTTTGCGGCCTCACGCACGGTAACCCCACGGGTGCCACCTTACCTGGCCCGGGACCGTTTGCGCATTTTGGCACACGTATATGACAGTGCCGCTAGCATCCATATGACAGAGAACCCAGGCCGACATGGCTAGTTATAAACCAAAAGTGGCACTAGATTATAGAGACATGCATCCATGACCCAGCAACGAACGTGTCGGTCATCAACGTATGAATCCAAGTCGTAGCAAGCTACATGGACTTAAAGGAACAACGCGTGACATTTCCCCTAAGGGACAGACACAGGAACGAAGAAGGACACATGCCGGCCAGCCTACGTGTTCCGAGCAGTAGCAAGCTACCAAGGCTCATTGGAATCACTAGGAGGCATTTCCCTGTAAGGTAGGCTACCAAAGGAAAACAACTAGGTGTGGGATCCCACACATACCAAGCATTTCAACCATACACACAATATGCTCAATATGTGCAAATACAACATTGCATCACAACAGAACTCTATGACTCAAAGTACTTTATTTAAGAGGCTCCAAGAGCCATACATAACATATCCATACAGGTAGGGGTCACATGACCCAACACTCAAGTCATACAGTCATACAAGCACAAGCGGAAGCTACATGTCTGAGTACAGACAACTTAGAAAATAAAACAGGCTTGGTGTAGCCTGACTATCTACAAGGCCCTTCACAAGCTCCAGATCTCCGTCTGGGTGTCAAGCTACTCGTAGACGTCAACGTCTATGTAGAACCCATCAGCATGGGCAGGGTTCTCCTCTGCAACAGTTATTAAGCAAACATGAGTACAAAGGTACTCAACAAGTCTTACCACAGAACCTATCATACATGCAACATTATCAAAGGGGGTAGTGGAGTTCATAGCAGAAAGCCAGCTTTGACTCTTAGGTAACCTATACTACAACTCTCAACGGATTGCAAGATGTTATTACGTACACGAGTCCTCTATTCACCACAACAATACACTACCGAGAATCCTCTTCCGTCATCCTACGGAAGGGCCATCCACGGCACTCACGCTTATCTTGAGGGTTTTAGTAGTATCCATCAACTTGTCTATGAACTGTAAGAGTAACCAAGTAGTCCATACCGCGAACAACGGCTATTCGAATAGATTGATAACCCTGCAGGGGTGTACCTCTTCACACACGCTCCCACCACTTATCGCCGTTTACTCGACATGTACTCGGCAACCTTCAAGCGGAAGCCCAGCGAGGGTGTCGGCCACGACCTGACTAACTACTCAAGTCTCTCATCCAGGTTTATCGCCTATTTGGGTTCCATCCGTGGGGAGATCCGGCCGGGGTGTCGCTCACGGCCCCAAACGATGTGTACAGGGTTCCCGAGTCACCAAACGGGCAACCGGTACACCGTGCCACGTACCTGTCGCATCACAACCCACCCCGAGGGTCAGCGTTGTGCACGACCTCCAGTAATCTATAAACACCAGAAACAAGTTGCAACTCCTGGACAGAGAACAAGGGTAATTAATAAGCCGAGAGGGTCAATTAAGGATCCCAATATGTGGTAGTAGCTGAAACTTCAAACCACACATATAGATCTCGGGTCCTATGGACGATTCCAATGAAACAACCCACCATGTACTCATACATGGCCTTTCATCGATAACTTTACCAAGCGTATTCCACACTTCCTTCTCTTTATCGATATGATCATTTCACTCTGATCCATCACCCAGATGAACCAGACCAGACACAACTCTAAGCATAGCAGGCAACATAAACAAATAGCATGGTGGATCACACATCACATGGCTCAATCAATTCCTACACATGCTAGTGGGTTTCAACTATTTACTGTGGCAATGACAGGTCATGCAAGGGAATAGGGTTCAACTACCGCAGCAAGTAGGAGTTCACATGTTGTTGCCTTAATGCAGTAAAAGAGAGCAGGAGCGAGAAGATTGGGTTTGTATCGGAATGATCAATGATTGCTTGCCTCACAAAGTGGTTGTCGGGTACTGCTCTTCAACTGGATACGCAGCAGTATCCTCGGGAGCAGGACCTAACACAGAGAATACCGGCGATACAATCATTAAACAAACAAATGCAACAATATGATGCATGCTCATGACATGGCAAGATGCAGGTGTGTTGGCTAATGCAACTAAAACCAGAAGGGTTTGAGCCTATTTGAATCAAAGATTCAAATTGGCATTTTAACTATTATTTAAATAAGTGCATTATCATGTTTTAATGTATACCGCAAGGTTAACTTGCACAAACATGCATGAAACCAGTGCCATTGGAAAGATTGGATTTTTCTGATCATTTTTCATATATAAATCTTTTCCATCTGAGCTACTGTTGAATTTATATGATTTTTTGAAGTTTAGGCATTTTTCTGGAATTTCCTGAATTATTTTTAAATGTAAAAATCCCAGAAAAACCTTTACTGCGTCAGCATGACATCATGCTGACGTCAGCCAGTCAACAGGAGCTAGTCCAAGTCAAACATGACATGTGGGCCCGGCATGTGAGTGTCACAGTTAACTAACAAAGTTAATTAGAGTTAAACTAAAAACTAATTAGTTGTCAGTGGGGTCTGGGCCCACGGGTCAGTGACTAAACTAACTATCTAATTTAATTAACATTTATTTAATTAAACTAGCTAATTAGGAAAAGGGTGGCCCACACGTCAGTGACCCAGGGGTGGTCAACCCCCCGGTCAAACGAGTTAAACTCGCCGGCGAAGTGACGCCGGCGAGGCCAGACATGGCGGCGTGCTTCGGAAAATGTCCACAGGGCACGGTTCGAGCCGTGGTTGGGCGCGTTGGAGAGCCCTCGTCGTTGCGCGTCGGATGGTGGTGGTCGCCGGACCTGTGGTGGCCGGAGACGACGGCAACGAGCTCGAAGGCGGCGACCGGCGTCGGGTGTGTGTGGAGACGCAGCTACGGTGGCCTAGGAGGTGCGTGCGTGGTACCTAGCTTGTCTACGTACTGCGGCGAGCGAGATGGACATGTGCCAGTGACCAAATGGTCACCGGAGCATCGCCGACGGCGAGCACGGCGGCGGTCAGTTTCGGTGATTAACGGAGCGGCGGCTACACGGCGCAAACGAAGCAAAAGAAGGAGGGAAACGGCGTAGGAGCTCACTGCGGTGCTAACGATCTCGACGGAGAGGTCGGGGACGCGCTGCAGCTTCTTAATCGACGGCGAGGTGCTCCGGCGATCCGAGGAAGGGGACGACGGCGTGAAGACGTTGCAGGGCTCCCGGCGATCCGTGGCTCAGCAGGAGGTAGAGGGCGTCGCGGCGAACCTTTTGGACACGGTCACGGGACGAGGGGGAGGGTCTAGGTGCGGCAACGGCGAGCGGCGGCGACGAGCGGCTCGGTGGTGAGAGGGAGAGAGCCAGGGGAGACGATGGAGACAAGGGGAAAGTGCGAGAGGGGTCGGGGCAGCTGCGTGGCGACGACAGGAGACGTCCAGGCCGTCGGGGAGGCAGGCACGCAGGGTGGAGGTGGCCGGGCGCGTGCCGGCGCGCGGCGGCCACGCGCGCTGCCTTCTGGCGCGAGGAGGAAGGCGACAGAAGAGGGCTGGTGGGCTGGGCCGGCCTGCTACAGTGCTGGGCCCGAGGTAAGTGCTTTTTCCCTTTCTCTTTTTCTTATTTTCTTTTCTGTTTCATTTGTTTTGCAGCTTTGTTTAATTAATAAAAATGCCAGAGCATTTTTATAACTCATAAAACTTGTCATGCCCACTGTGTATAATATGAACAGTAGGGAACATTATAGTTTATGATTATTTGAGCATTTAAAATATTTTATAGCATTTAAATGCCCAAATTCAAATAACATATGATTTAATCCAGAGCCCTTAGATGTCCTAGAAAATTGTGCACCATTTTTAGCAAAGGTTTGGGACCAAGGCAGAAATGATGAACATTTTTGAAGGGCATTTTGGGTACATTGGAAAATATTTTATCAAACCCTAGTTGTTAGAAGAGGGGTGTTGGGGTTTCTGTCATTCCCATTTCAAGTTTCTTTGATAAGTAAACATGATGCACACTCTAGCTAGTCCTAATGCAAGTGCTAACTAGGGATGTGACAACTCACCCCCACTTAAAAGAATCGTGTCCCGAGATTCGGGTTCCTCCGGAAAGAGGGTGGGGTACTCAAGTCGAAAACGATCCTCCCTTTCCCAGGTAGCTTCACTCTAGGAATGATGTGACCATTGAACCTTGAGAAACTTGATATTGTGGCGTCGAGTGGTGTGCTCAGTTTGATCAAGAATACGAACGGGGTATTCTCGATATGTGAGATTGTCCTGGAGATCAAGCGTTTCGTGGTCCACTCCGCGGATAGGATCCGAGAAGCAACGCCTGAGTTGAGAAACGTGGAAAACATCATGAACTCTGGAGAGGTGCGGAGGTAGTTCCAATTGGTAGGCAACTTCTCCTCGTTTGGCAAGAATGCGAAAAGGACCGATGTAACGAGGGGCCAATTTGCCTTTGATACCGAAACGATGGGTTCCCTTAAGAGGAGTAACCCGAAGGTAAGCCTTATCGCCGACTTCAAAAGTCACAGCCTTATGATGACTATCATATTGGCTCTTCTGGCGAGACTGGGCTGTTTTCAATCTCTCACGAACGATGCAGACTTGCTCTTCTGCTTCCTGGATCATATCCGGGCCAAAGAATTGTCTTTCCCCGGTTTCTGACCAGTTAAGAGGCGTTCGACACCTTCGTCCATATAGAACTTCGAAGGGAGCTTTGCCCAAGCTGGCTTGATAACTATTGTTATAAGCGAATTCGGCAAATGGAAGACACTTTTCCCATTCCATACCGAAAGAGATGACAGAGGCTCGAAGCATGTCTTCCAGAATTTGATTGACGCGTTCCACTTGACCACTTGACTGCGGATGGAAGGCGGTACTGAAAGAGAGATGAGTTCCCATAGCATTCTGGAAACTTTCCAAAAATCGTGAAGTGAAAAGACTTCCACGGTCTGAGTTAATCTCCAACGGCACACCATGAAGTGATTCTATCCGAGAGATATACAAGTCTGCTAGCTGGCTAGCGGTAATACTCTCTCGAACAGCCAGGAAATGAGCTACTTTAGAGAGGCGGTCGATAACGACGAAGATAGCATTATTTCCTTTCATGGTCCTGGGAAACCCGGTAATGAAGTCCATACCGACTTTGTCCCATTTCCATTCAGGGATAGCTAAAGGTTGAAGGGTGCCAGTAGGCCGTTGATGCTCTGCTTTGACTCGACGACAAACGTCGCAGTTAGCAATGAATTGAGCGATTTCTCTCTTCATCCTAATACACCAGAATCTCCGACGTAGGTCCTGATACATTTTGGTACTACCGGGATGAATTGTGAGAGGAGATTCATGAGCCTCCTTAAGAATCATTTGTCGTAGTTGTGGTTTCTTGGGTACCACCAAGCGGTTCTCGAAGTACACAACACCTCGATCATCCATAGAGAAACTTCTAGCAACTCCGCTAGCAATGTTCTCCTTGATCCGAGATATGCCTTTATCATACCGCTGGGCAACTATGATTTGATCCATAAGGGTAGGTTTCGCCACCAAGGTGGAAAGGAATCCTCGAGGAACAATGTAAAGGTTAAGCTTACGAAATTCCTCGTGGAGAAGTGGTTGACCTTGTTGTAACATCAAGTTGTTACAATAAGACTTACGACTTAGTGCATCAGCCATGACATTGGCCTTTCCAGGGGTATAAGTGATTCCTAAGTCATAGTCTGTGAGCAACTCAACCCAACGTCTTTGCCTGAGATTCAGATCTGGTTGGGTGAAGATGTACTTCAAACTTTCATGATCAGTGAAGATTTCACAGCGATTACCAAGGAGGTAATGTCGCCATGTTTTGAGTGCATGGACTACAGCTGCAAGCTCTAGATCATGAGTAGGATAGTTATCCTCATGTGGACGCAACTGCCGAGATGCGTATGCAATCACTTGACGATCTTGCATGAGTATGCAACCTAGTCCTTGTTGCGAGGCGTCGCAATAGATTATAAAATCCTTGGAAAAGTCTGGTGGTACCAGTACAGGTGCAGATGTCAGGCGTCTTTTCAGTTCCTGAAAACTGGACTCGCACTGTGGGGTCCACTCAAACTTTTTATCTTTCTTGAGGAGTTCAGTTAGAGGTTTAGCAACCTTGGAGAAATTCTCGACGAAGCGTCGACAATAGCTTGCTAGGCCAAGAAAACTCCTAACTTGCTTGACCGATTCAGGGGGAGTCCAATCAAGGACGGCTTGAACTTGCTCGGGATTAACAGCAATACCCTTGCCAGAGATCACATGACCTAGATAGGTTACTTCCGGCAACCAAAATTCACATTTAGAGAATTTGGCATAAAGGCGGTGCTCTCGAAGTTTCGTCAATACCAGCCTTAAATGCTCGGCATGATCTTTCTTGTTCTTGGAATAGATGAGTATATCATCGAGGTATACCACGACGAATTTATCCAAGTACTCCATGAATATAGAATTCATTAACCGGGAAAAGGTAGCTGGGGCATTGGTTAATCCGAAGGACATGACGGTGTACTCATATTGACCATAACGAGTAACAAAAGCCGTTTTAGGAATGTCCCCGTTCTTGATTTTGATTTGATGGTAACCCAACCACAAATCCATCTTAGAGAAGACTGAGGATCCAGTGAGCTGATCATACAGGTCGTTGATCCTGGGAAGCGGATACTTGTTCTTTATGGTGACCAGATTGACAGGTCGGTAATCTACAACCATCCGCTCCGTTCCATCCTTCTTCTTGACGAAGAGGACGGGGCAAGCCCAAGGGGAAGAACTAGGACGGATGAAACCTTTTTGCAAGGACTCATCGAGTTGTGTCTTTAGCTCAGCTAATTCTAGTGGTGCCATCTTATAAGGTCTCCTAGAGATTGGAACAGTTCCTGGAATGAGATCTATCACGAACTCGACATCTCTGTCAGGTGGAATTCCTGGCAGTTCTTCTGGAAAAACATCCGGGAAGTCACGGACTACCGGGATATCTTCGAGTTCTGGTAGAGGGCTGGCATTAAGAGAATAGAGCTGACGCTCGGCCATTCGGGTCAAGACATTGACTATCTTGCCGGATGGGTGTGTAAGTTGAACGGTCCTAGTATAGCAATCAATCTTGGCGTAATGAGTTGTCATCCAATCCATACCCAAAATGATGTTTATGTCCGAGGACTTGAGAGCGATTAGAGATGCTAGGAAAACAAGTCTATCGACAAGGATTTCATTTCCATGGCTTACCCTAGAGGTTTGCCATTTTGAACCAGGAGTTTGAATAACCATGGAAGTAGGCATGTCACAAAAAGTCATGTTGTGCATTCGAGCATAGCTCTCAGATATGAATGAATGGGATGCTCCAGTATCGAAAATAACAGATGCCGGATGGCAGTTAACGAGAAGCGTACCAAGGACGACGTTAGGATCCTCATAAGCTTCCTCGGCAGAGACATAGTTGACATGACCACGTGCAGTGGGGATTGGCTTGACATAATTCACCTTGCCGGTTGGCTTACCACGGCCAATGGGTTTCCCTGGCTGGTTCTGAGGACACTCACGCATGTAGTGCCCCGGTTCTCCACACTTGAAGCAGGTCACAGTGTTAGTGCGTGGAGCAAAGTTGGAAGGTGGTCCTCCATAGGTCTTAGTAGGTGCAAACTATTGAGTTGGGCGAGGCGCCTCATAGGATGGCCTCGGTGTGTACTTGGGTGGCAGAGCAGTGTTAGGAACCCACACACGGCGCTTGTGAGAGCCAGAGCCGGATGAGGAACCAAGGTCTCGAGTATGCTTGCGTGTGGCCTCGAAGTCGGTCTGGCCCGTCTCAGCACTGATAGCCTTGTTTACCAACTTCTGGAAGGAAGTGCACTCATGCAGACGTAGATCTCGGCGGAGTTCAGGGCTGAGTCCCTTGCGGAACCTCGCCTGCTTCTTGGCATCGGTGGATACTTCCTCAGGTGCATAGCGTGCCAAGTTGCCAAACTCGCGACTATATCCATCCACAGTTAACCGGCCCTGGGTGAAATTGCAGAATTCCTCCCGCTTGCGATCCATGAGACCTTCCAGAATGTGATGTTCACGGAATGCCTCACTGAACTCAACCCAAGTAGTGATTTGGCCAGCAGGACGCATAGCTTCAAAATTTTCCCACCAAAGACTGGCAGGGCCCTCAAGATGGTAGGCGGCGTAGGTAACCTTGTCAGCTTCGGCCACACGGGCAGAGTGTAGCTTGTGGGTAATACTACATAGCCAGTCGTCCGCATCCAGAGGTTCTGTGGAGTGATGGAACTTCGATGGACACATCTTGATAAAGTCATTGATTGACACCACGTCATTCCTCTGACGGAACCCAGTGTTCTGCTCTATGCGTTCCAGCAGACGGTTGGTCTCTCTCTTGTTCCGTTCTGCCTCGAGCATAACTTCCGCCAAGGAGGGTGGCTGGGGCAGATTCCCATCTCTAGCCCCACTAGCCTCACCCTGCTCCTGAGCAGCAGGAGTGTTGCGAGTGTTGACCATCCTAGGAAAACAAAACAACGGTTTAGACAAGGATGGCAAAATTTTATCATAGAAGTGCAGAATGTAATGGATGACACGGAATGCAGAGATGTTCATCCGTACGACATGGTAATATAGAAACTGCTATATATACACCAGTGGTCATACACACCATACATAGTTTAGTACAAGCCAAGGCTAAAGTACAACTGCGGTGGAAGACGATACATCCCATCAAAGGCATTCCAAGATCCTATACATTATTTAACTACACCTCCGTAACTCAGAACATACTAAGTCATATTCCACAAGACGCGCAGGACTGTGGAAATACAACTTCTACAATACTACTACTACCACGGTCTAGCTCAGACATTCCCGTAGTAATCTTCGTAAAGATTACCACCGTAACCTGGAAGTGGAACAGACGGATCTTGGAACTCGCGAGCACTCGAAGGCTGTGGACCATAGGGACATGGATGTGGCCTCGGTCCCGATGCTGGTGGTAACCGACGCCCACGTGGAGGTGTAATACCCCCAACGTCACGCCAATCCATGCGATCAGGCAGACAAGTCTGCACGGGGTACAAATCCCGCATGTCCAGATATCCGGCGTGCACAGCAGGTGCAAGCCGTGTCAAAGTAGTCCAGTGGGCAGCTCGAGTGTTATACAGCTCCATGTGGAGGGCACGGACCTCACGGTCCCTATCCTCCAGCATCTGAACAGTAGTCTAAAGAAGTGGCTCTTCATGAGCAACATCAGTATACAGACCAGTGTAATAGCCTTCCTCTCCGGGAAGTGAGGCTGGCATGTAACAGAACTCAGTGTTCAGCAACAGGGCATGCCTAGCCCGGAGAATGGTCATCATCGAATAGGCAGCATCCTGCACTGCCATCTCGATGGTAACCCCGAGTCCATAAGACCAATGGATGGGGTCGTTAGCTCCGGGATATGAGGGGTATATCCGGACTGTGCAGAAATACTGACTCTGATTGAAATCTCGGTACCGTTCCTCCACGGTGTACTCAGGATACCAGCGATAACAGGTCTCAGTTAGCACACGGACTAGCATGGCCGTGTGACCGGGCACATTAATGCACCGAGTCAGACGAACCACTTGGTGAGGAATGCGGCCAGACATCTGAAACACGAAGTAATGCAAAGGCGTTAGTGTTTCTGGAAGAAATCGGGCAACATAACAATTGTAAATGCTCAAACAAAGATTTGAGACATCATACAAATGATAGCATAACCACTCAACAATTCCATATCAAGGTTCCGGTCCAACAATCATCATACTAAAAAGATAGAAACTGAACTGAGGCTTGAAACCAACAATCCTAAGGGTCTACGGATTAGTAACACGTGAACCTAGTAAAGATAAGAGGCCTAGTCCTAAATCCTCGTAGAAAGAATAGACTGACTCAGATCAGAAGGGCATAAGATAAAGGAGTTAAAGAGCCTTACGTTCCCTTCCACAATCAATTCCCCTAAATATAACTAATAATTTTTCTAGACTCAACATCGACCAGTTTGTCTTGAGAAACCTACAGGCAGTCCAGCTCTGATGCCAACGCTGTCAGGACCCCGATCCTAAGTCACACCGATCTAGCTGTAACACGTCATATCACTTTGCGGCCTCACGCACGGTAACCCCACGGGTGCCACCTTACCTGGCCCGGGACCGTTTGCGCATTTTGGCACACGTATATGACAGTGTCGCTAGCATCCATATGACAGAGAACCCGGGCCGACATGGCTAGTTATAAACCAAAAGTGGCACTAGATTACACAGACAGGCATCCATGACCCAGCAACGAAC
Organism: Secale cereale; assembly: GCA_902687465.1. Lineage (NCBI taxonomy): Eukaryota > Viridiplantae > Streptophyta > Magnoliopsida > Poales > Poaceae > Secale > Secale cereale. Next base: position 598,653,295 of record LR738711.1, on the reverse strand, counting down.
GTGTCGGTCATCAACGTATGAACCCAAGTCGTAGCAAGCTACATGGACTTAAAGGAACAACGCGTCACATTTCCCCTAAGGGACAGACACAGGAACGAAGAAGGACACATGCCGGCCAGCCTACGTTTTCCGAGCAGTAGCAAGCTACCAAGGCTCGTTGGAATCACTAGGAGGCATTTCCCTCTAAGCTAGGCTACCAAAGGAAAATAACTAGGTGTCGGATCCCACACATACCAAGCATTTCAACCATACACACAATATGCTCAATATGTGCAAATACAACATTGCATCACAACAGAACTCTATGACTCAAAGTACTTTATTTAAGAGGCTCCATACATAACATATCCATACAGGTAGGGGTCACATGACCCAACACTCAAGTCATACAGTCATACAAGCACAAGCGGAAGCTACATGTCTGAGTACAGACAACTTAGAAAATAAAACAGGCTTGGTGTAGCCTGACTATCTACAAGGCCCTTCACAAGCGACAGATCTTCGTCTGGTGTCAAGCTACTCGTCGATGTCAACGTCTATGTAGAACCCATCAGCAGGGGTAGGGTTCTCCTCTGCAACAGTTATTAAGCAAACATGAGTACAAAGGTACTCAGCAAGTCTTGCCACAGAACCTATCATACATGCAACATTATCAAAGGGGGTAGTGGAGTTCATAGCAGAAAGCCAGCTTTGACTCTTGGCTAACCTATACTACAACTCTCAACGGATTGCAAGATGTTATTACGTACACGAGTCCTCTATTCACCACAACAATACACTACCGAGAATCCTCTTCCGTCATCCTACGGAAGGGCCATCCACAGCACTCACACTTATCTTGAGGCTTTTAGTAGTATCCATCAACTTGTCTATGAACTGTAAGAGTAACCAAGTAGTCCGTACCGCGAACAACGGCTATTCGAATAGATTGATAACCCTGCAGGGGCGTACCTCTTCACACACGCTCCCACCACTTATCGCCGTTTACTCGACATGTACTCGACAACCTTCAAGCGGAAGCCCGGCGAGGGTGTCGGCCACGACCTGACTAACTACTCAAGTCTCTCGTCCAGGTTTATTGCCTATTTGGGTTCCATCCGTGGGGAGATCCGGCCGGGGTGTCGCTCACAGCCCCAAACGATGTGTACATAGTTCCCGAGTCACCAAACGGGCAACCGGTACACCGTGCCACGTACCTATCGCATCACAACCCACCCCGAGGGTCAGCGTTGTGCACGACCTCCAGTAATCTATAAACACCAGAAACTAGTTGCAACTCCTGGACAGAGAACAAGGGTAATTAATAAGCCGAGAGGGTCAATTAAGGATCCCAATGTGTGGTAGTAGCTGTAACTTGAACCACACATACAGATCTCGGGTCGTATGGACGATTCCAATGAAACAACCCACCATGTACTCCTACATGGCCTTTCATCGATACCTTTACCAAGCGTATTCCACACTTCCTTCTCTTTATCGATATGATCATTTCACTCTGATCCATCACCCAGATGAACCAGACCAGACACAACTCTAAGCATAGCGGGCAACATAAACAAATAGCATGGTGGATCACACATCACATGGCTCAATCAATTCCTACACATGCTAGTGGGTTTCAACTATTTACTGTGGCAATGACAGGTCATGCAAGGGAATAGGGTTCAACTACCGCAGCAAGTAGCAGTTCACACGCTGTTGCCTTAATGCAGTAAAAGAGAGCAGGAGCGAGAAGATTGGGTTTGTATCGGAATGATCAATGATTGCTTGCCTGACAAAGTAGTTGTCGGGTACTGCTCTTCAACTGGATACGCAGCAGTATCCTCGGGAGCAGGACCTAACACGGAGAATACCGGCGATACAATCATTAAACAAACAAATGCAACAATATGATGCATGCTCATGACATGGCAAGATGCAGGTGTGTTGGCTAATGCAACTAAAACCAGAAGGGTTTGAGCCTATTTGAATCAAAGATTCAAATTGGCATTTTAACTATTATTTAAATAAGTGCATTATCATGTTTTAATGTATACTGCAAGGTTAACTTGCTCAAACATGCATGAAACCAGTGCCATTGGAAAGATTGGATTTTTCTGATCATTTTTCATATATAAATCTTTTCCGTCTAAGCTACTGTTGAATTTATATGATTTTTTTAAGTTTAGGCATTTTTCTGGAATTTCCTGAATTATTTTTAAATCTAAAAATCCCAGAAAAACCTTTACTGCGTCAGCATGACATCATGCTGACGTCAGCCAGTCAACAGGAGCTAGTCCAAGTCAAACATGACATGTGGGCTCGGCATGTCAGTGTCACAGTTAACTAACAAAGTTAATTAGAGTTAAACTAAAAACTAATTAGCTGTCAGTGGGGTCTCGGCCCACGGGTCAGTGACTAAACTAACTATCTAATTTAATTAACATTTATTTAATTAAACTAGCTAATTAGGAAAAGGGTGGCCCACACGTCAGTGACCCAGGGGTGGTCAACCCCCCGGTCAAACGAGTTAAACTCGCCGGCGAAGTGACGCCGGCGAGGCCAGACACGGCGGCGTGCTTCGGAAAACGTCCAGGGGGCACGGTTCGAGCCGCGGTTGGGCGCGTTGGAGAGCCCTCGTCGTTGCATGTCGGATGGTGGTGGTCGCCGGACCTGTGTTGGCCGGAGACGACGGCAACGAGCTCGATGGCGGCGACCGACGTCGGTTGTGTGTGGAGACGCAGCTATGGTGGCCTAGGCGATGCGTGCGTGGTACCTAGCTTGTCTACGTACTGCGGCGAGCGAGATGGACATGTGCCAGTGACCAAATGGTCACCGGAGCATCGCCGGCGGCGAGCACGGCGGCGGTGAGTTTCGGTGATCAACAGAGCGGCGGCTACACGGCGCAAACGAAGCAAAAGAAGGAGGGAAACGGCGTAGGAGCTCACTGCGGTGCTAACGAGCTCGACGGAGAGGTCAGGGACGCGCTGCAGCTTCTTAATCGACGGCGAGGTGCTCCGACGATCCGAGGAAGGGGACGACGGCGTGAAGACGTTGCAGGGCTCCCGGCGATCCGTGGCTCAGCGAGGAGGTAGAGGGCGTCGCGGCGAACCTTTTGGACACGGTCACGGGACGAGGGGGAGGGTCTAGGTGCGGCAACGAGCGGCTCGGTGGTGAGAGGGAGAGAGCCAGGGGAGACGATGGAGACGAGGGGAAAGTGCGAGAGGGGTCGGGGCAGCTGCGTGGCGACGACAGGAGACGTCCAGGCCGTCGGGGAGGCAGGCACGCAGGGTGGAGGTGGCCAGGCGCGTGCCGGCGCGCGGCGGCCACGCGCGCTGCCTTCTGGCGCGAGGAGGAAGGCGACAGAAGAGGGCTGGTGGGCTGGGCCGGCCTGCTACAGTGCTGGGCCCGAGGTAAGTGCTTTCTCCCTTTCTCTTTTTCCTATTTTCTTTTCTGTTTCATTTCTTTTGCAGCTTTGTTTAATTAATAAAAATGCCAGAGCATTTTATAACTCATAAAACTTGTCATGCCCACTGTATATAATATGAACAGTAGGGAACATTATAGTTTATGATTATTTGAGCATTAAAATATTTTGTAGCATTTAAATGCCCAAATTCAAATAACATATGATTTAATCCAGAGCCCTTAGATGTCCTAGAAAATTGTGCACCATTTTTAGCAAAGGTTTGGGACCAAGGCAGGAATGATGAACATTTTTGAAGGGCATTTTGGGTACATTGGAAAATATTTTATCAAACCCTAGTTGTTAGAAGAGGGGTGCTGGGGTTTCTGTCATTCCCATTTCAAGTTTCTTTGATAAGTAAACATGATGCACACTCTAGCTAGTCCTAATGCAAGTGCTAACTAGGGATGTGACACAGGTGTTCTCAACTTAGTCAACAAATCATCCTGACATCCACAACCATTCGATATATATCTAACGGCCAGCATGCATCTTCAATCTCGTCTTCTTCCTCCAGCGCCGCCGGCATCGCCTGCTCCGACTTCCGGCAGCTAGGTAGCTATCGGCTCTGCTTAGCATGCATCACTGCGAAACGCTACCGCACCACCAGCTAGGCTATCCCTCCACCACTCCACACCTGTTATTCTCCACCGACTGCAACCCGACGCAGCACTAGAACCAGTTAACCCTCGTACTCCTCTCTGTCTGCGATTCCACTGCCATGTCTTCCCATCTCCGGCTCATTACAGCCAGGGGCCTCGCCGTCATCCATCGCCTTGGTGCGCTCAGCACGTGACGCCCCCGATTTGACCATACACTAATAATGCACGCAAATGTATACGACCAAGATCAGGGACTCAATGGAAGATATCACAAAACAACTCTAAAAGTAAAATAAGTCATACAAGCTTCATACTACAAGCAAGGGGCCTCGAGGGCTCGAATACATAAGCTCGAATACACAAGAGTCAGCGGAAGCAACAATATCCAAATAACATCACAGTCCGACTACAGACGAAGAACAAAATGAAAGATACCATAAATAAAGCCACAAGGTCTGAATCGCCCCTAGTAGAAGCCACTACTGATCCTCTGGGTAAGACACGTAGTATTGCCCACGTTCTTCATCGAACTCCCAATACAACTCTACGCCATCACCTGTGTTGTTCACCATGGTACCTGCATCTGGTGTTGTGTAGAAATCTGTGAGCCACGGAGGACTCAGCAATCCCGTTCCCGGGTAGCAAAACTATCTAAGCCTTGGGTGTGGAACAAGGCTGAAGAATAGGTTGCAGCTGCACTAGCACTAGCTTAGGTGTTTAGAGCGAGAAGAGAAGTGCCACGAGCGTCAAAGTGATCACGAAGTGATCCTATCTAAGCACGTCAAACATAACCCCACCGTGTTCACTTCCCGAACCCCTTCGGAAAATGACCGTCACGGTTACTCACGCTGGTAGTGTATTCTGAACATGGTGTCAAGTTTTCTACAATCGGATATTAACAAATTCCCATCTGCCACATAACAGCGGGCACAGCTTTCGAAAGATCAAACCCTGCAGGGGTGTCCCAACTTAGCCCATCACAAGCTCACGATCTGTGGAGTCGCAACTCCAAGGTGGGAAGACCCGAGTATTCTCGGAATCCCATGCTCAAGATATTCCGACTAAGGTAAAACTAATCCAGCAAGACCTCCCGGCGTGCCGACACCCTGACAGTAGCCGCGCGTATCTAGTCTCAGGCCACGACCAGATGGGCGATTCTATAGGTTTTTACCAGCCCTTGAGTTTCCTCGAGGTGGCCCCGCAGACTCCCCAGTTTGGACCAACACTCATGTGGAGCACTGGCCCGGGTTGTTGATTAAGAAAAGGGTTTATAACTCCCTATGCAAGTTTTAGTTATTAGGCAAATAGAACCAAAGTTGGGCCTTGCTGGAAAAAGCTTTAGTGCTAAGCGGGTTATCGAGGGGGGCCGATAAACCCCAACCGTGTTAGGGACGCATAATCAAGGAACATAACACCGGTTAAAACGGTTCCTAGGAAGGCATGAGTAGAACAAAACACCAAGCAAGAGGCTTAGCCTTCCACCCATTACCAATATATAGATGATTTAGTTTAACAGATTATATAGTGTGATATCCCAACAATAACTTCAACATGAAGCAAGAATCTTCAAATCTTCGCCTGTAACTAGCAATGCTATAAGAGGGGCTGAGCGAAGCCTACGTAGCCAAACAGAGGTTTGCTAGGTTGGGTGGTTAGAGAGATTCATGGCTACAATATGAGGCTGACAAACAAACATGGGCATCGAGGCAATAAGCTAAAGAGCGAGACATCTATCAATAGGCAAAGATAGTAATGATATCTGGGTCAGGTCATCTTGCATGTCGAATCGTCGATGGGATCGTAAGACGGCTCCTCGTACTCAACCTCGATAGGACCCTCGTTCTTGGTCTCGGCTCCCGGCTCTACTCAACACAAGAACACAACATGGCACAATATCAAACAAGGTGCAATGCACAATCAACATGATGCAAGTATGATGTGTGTATGCATGTGGAAAACTTGAACCTAAGGAGAAGATGATGGAGAAGGCCTCATCTTGGAAAACCAAGCATGCCATTGGATAGAGGGGAAGATTTCGGTTGAAATCGATATAACGATCGCCGGAAACGGACACACGGTTTGCAAAAGGCAAGCAAAACAATATTCACTCAAAGCTGCAGTTAACAACCACATGGCATCTTTGGAGCAAGAAATAATTATGCTACAACACTCAAACATGGAGATAAAGGGCATGGACATGAACTAGACATGATACTTAACAAGTATGAACTTAGAACACACCCAAAAACCTACTGGAACATATTTAACCAAGCATGGCAAGTTGCAATAAAATTATCCAGACTTAGCCAAAATCTGGGAAGGCAAAAACATCATCACGATGCTGCCTTCGGAGGCACAAAACAACATGCATATCAACTCCACTAAGTATATAAAGATCATGGACATGTAGTAGACATAGCATACAACAAACAACTATATTCGAGAAACTCCATAGGAGGCATGGATCAATAGCAACAAGTTACACCAAATTGATCATGCTGATAAAAACCTGACAGGTATAATTTATAGCAACTTGAGAGCAAGAAATAAATAAGCTACAGCAGGCCATATGTGCAAGTAAGGGCATGGATGGATAGAGCATAACATGGACAACAAGGAATGATCATTGGCCACTCCAAATCAAGCATGGATTTTAGTGGGGCATCAAGCAAACATAGCATCATGTTAAAACAGATTCCAGACTTAGCAGTTTTTTCACTAAGTATAAAACAGTAACATTGGCATGGCATGTTTACAAGCTTGTTTAAGTCACCTCAAGGCATATAATGGAAAGTGGTTTGCACCACAACAAAGACCATATGATGGTGCTTCTAAAACATATTGACATGTGGCATGGGGACAAACACATCAATAGCAATGAGCACTTCAAATCAGCATCTCACAACAAGTTTCAGCACTTAACAGCCACATGCACTTTTGTAACAGAGATTAACATGGAAATATGACACCTAACATGAATGCTACAGCAACCATCATGTAGAGCACTTCACAATGAACATTTGGACATATCATATGCTCCATTTGGATAAACATGCACCAAGTTATCATATCTCAAACATGGCAACAAATTAACAATTAACAACAGTTTTAAACATATAGCACTCTTGCCAAGATTATTAGGTCATCAAGATGAACTCAAACAAGCATGCCATAGTGGAACAAAATGAAGAGCACATCACCACGATCATTTTGATATATCATATGCACAATTTAGACAAGCACACTAAAAGTTACAGCCACTCAAACATGCAACAAAAATAACAGATTCCTAGGACTTGGTCGTTTTTATACTCTCTGAAAAGTGGACGAGGAGATCCCGGAATGGAGGCGGCCGTTTGGATGCTCGAACCGGTGGATCTGGTACACCTGACCAGATCCGGATCGGCCTCCCCGGCTGCTCCCCGGAGACGGCGCCGGTGACAGGAGGTGGCGGGCGGCGACGACGGCCGGTGGAGGAGGGCGGCAGTGGTGGCAAGGAAGACTGGGGCGGCGGCGGTCGGCTTGGAGGCCGGCGGGGGGGGGCGCGTTGCCGGCGGGGGTCGCGGAGGCAGCTGCGGCCGAGGGGAGCCGGCGGGAGGCGGGTCGGCCAGGCGGCGGCGAGCTGCAGCCGGCGGCGGGGAAGAAAGCGCGGGGGCGCGCGACCGCTTCGGCCCAAGAGGTGGCCCGGGGCGGGCCGCGGCGGGCCCTGGCGACGCGGCGGGATGGCTGGCGGCGGGGCACCACATGGCGGGACAGGATTGGTCCGGCTCGTCCGGGCGGACGTGTCCGGCCCGCTCCGGGCGTGTCCGACGGCGAGAGGAGGGAGGAGACTAGGGTTTGCCCGAAAAAATGGACGTGGGGGACGTTTTTATAGGCATAGGGAGCTAGGAGACTCCAAATGGGGAGCGGTTTTCGGCCACACGTTCGTGATCCGACGACCGAGATGATGGGATGGGGTTGTGCTGGGTTAGTTGGCTGTTGTGTAGGGGGTCTTGGGCCAAAAGGAACGGGTACTTTTATCCCACTAGGTTAACCGTTGGAGTACCAAACGAACTCCAAACGCGATGAAACTTGACAGGCGGCCTACACGTACCAAAACAACATCGCACGATAAGTCTCACCTCATTCGGGAAACGTTACATGGCCACACACAAAAGAAGGACTCGGGGGTGCCACGGGAACGTGTGAGTGTCGGAACTCGAAACGGACAACGGGAAGAGACGAGTGGGACCGGGTGCAAGTGACAACACGAATGCAATGCAATGCACATGATAACATGACATGGATGAAATGCACACACGCACACGACAAAATGAAAAAACCCGAAATGAAAGAAGAGCCCCAAATGGAAATTATGAAGTCAAAGTTTCATATATTGCCATAATTGGAAAGTGTTACATCTGGGGCATTACAATACCTGCAGAAGACAAGTACTTTAACTTGTCCGAGAAAAGGGGGTCAAAGAAGAACAATATGGTCGGAACCACGGTTGCAAAGGACCAAATATAGGTGCCATATGAGGAATTAATATTATTACAAGAAGCTTCCATCATAAGTTCCACATCGTGTCCATGGGCATGAACACAAGGTTCAAGGTCGACTCCCACTTCTTCAATGCATAACCTTACATTCACATCTTGTTTTGAAAATGGCATTAGTGTTGAAATATTATCCGGCATAACACCGGTAGAGTAAGACACATAGGATTTTCAAGATTCACACAGATTAGGGAAAGCATAGATTCAACCCATCGGGGCATCTTAGGCACATGCTACGCAAACTTCAGGAGCAAAAATACAGCTCAAAAGTAGAGCATGGTTGAGAAAGCAGATGATATAATTTACCCAAGGCATTATATATCATAGCTGAACTCACAAGGTGTTAGAATATGAAGGACATTGTTGGATAAAATCCAACAAAGGATCCGGTGGTCTACCAGGGATCTGATGTGAGCATCGGTACTCAACCATAAGAAGAAAGAATGCAGGGAGATCAGTTTATAGAAACAACTGACAAATTCAAAACTCAAATGCAATGGAATTATGATTTCCAAATCAAGCAATCAGAAGCAACCGCTCTGATTAAGGATGGGTAAGTTGAAATGACTTAGGTGTACAATCGACGGCAATTTGATTGGTCAAGAACCAGCTCATATTCGGAATGACGTCTGAGCTGGAAGAACGAATTCTAGTTTGACTGATGATGGCGAGTATTTGCAACCTATTGAATCAATAAGATCAGAAAGTCAATCACAAAGGATTTTAACGAATATAGATATACATATATATATATATATATATATATATATATATATATATATATATATATATATATATATATATATATATATATATATATATATATATATATATATATATATATATATATATATATATATATATATAATGCAAGCAGGTAAAACTTTCCAGAGCAATAGGTTGTTGAGGATTTTGGAAGATTGATTAGCGTTTCGAAGACATTTGTGAAACACATGGACAACTGGGGATGAACGAATCCCCAGTAAGTGTGAGGAATTATTCATACATGTATTCATGCGGAAAAGGAGCTGCAAGGCAGTAGGCACCAAGGAATCTCGGAATATCTGAAGTATTTCAGGGTATCTTGTAATAACAAGAAAAATTGAAATGTAGGTATGGATGACAAGTGTATGCAGCTATCCTTAGGGATTTATCGGTGATATGTAACGGTGAAGGGCACAAAGTCTCGAGAGAACATCATAGAGTATCTTAAGAATCTTCTGGTGCAGCAGGCCATCATCTTGAATGAAGGGCTCTCCGGGAGCAAGTTGTTACGAGAACCTATAGTTATAGTTTAGCAAAATCATTTAACCCGAATAGAAGACATATTAGAATCCCAGAGTATAGACGAGGAATAAAAGATCCTAATACCACCCAATGGCGACATGGACACGTAAGCCATACAACCATGTTAGTAAAAAAATTCAATGACTAGACTCAACTTCGACCAAGGAGTTGGAAAGGGGGGTTTCTACAGGCAGTCGGCTCTGATACCAACTTGTGACGCCCCCAATTTGACCGTACACTAATCATGCACGCAAATGTGTACGACCAAGATCATGGACTCAATGGAAGATATCACAACACAACTCTAAAAGTAAAATAACTCATACAAGCTTCGTATTACAAGCCACGGGCCTCGAGGGCTCGAATACACAAGAGTCAGTGGAAGCAACAATATCTGAGTACAGACATAAGTTAAACAAGGTTGCCTTAAGAAGGCTAGAACAAAAGTAACACGATCGAAAAGGCAAGGCCTCCTGCCTGGGATCCTCCTAACTACTCCTGGTCGTCGTCGGCCGTCACGTAGTAGTAGGCACCCTAGGGGTAGTAGCAGTCCTCAAAGGTGGCATCTGGCTCCTGGACTCCACTATCTAGTTGCAACAACTAGAAAGAAGAAAGAAGGGCCAAAAGAGGGAGCAAAGCAACCGTGAGTACTCATCCAAAGTACTCGCAAGCAAGAATCTACACTACTTATGCATCGGTATCAATGAAAGGGATAGTATCCGTGGACTAACTGCAGAATGCCAGAATAAGAGGGGGAGAAGCTGCTACTTCTCGAGCTTGCGTTGTATTCCCTCGAAGAGAAAATGGTGATGCAACACAGTAGCGTAAGTATTTCCCTCAGTTTTTGAGAACCAAGGTATCAATCCAGTAGGACACCACGCGCGAGTCCCTCGTACCTGCACAAACAAATAAGAACCTTGCAGCCAATGCGATAAAAGGGGTTGTCAATCCCTTCTCGGTCACTTACAAAAGTGATATCTGATAGATATGATAAGATAATATTTTTGGTATTTTTGGTATAGAGATTGAAAGTAATAATGCAAAATAAATCAAATAGTTGATGGAAGATTAATATGATGAAGATAGACCCGGGGGCCATAGGTTTCACTAGTGGCTCCTTTCATGATAGCAGATTTCTACGGTGGGTGAACAAATTACTTTCGAGCAATTGATAGAAAAGCGCATAGTAATGAGAATATCTTGGCATGATCATTGTATATAGGCATCACGTCGTGACAAGTAGACTGAAACGATTCATCAACTACTACTATTACTCCACACATCAACCGCTATCCATCATGCATCTAGAGTATTAAGTTCATAAGAACAGAGTAACGCCTTAAGCAAGATGACATGATGTAGAGGGATAAACTCAAGCAATATGATATAAACCCCATCTTTTTATCCTCGATGGCAACAATACAATACGTGCCTTGCTGCCCCTGCTGTCACTGGGAAAGGACACCACAAGATTGAACCCAAAGCCAAGCACTTCTCCCATTGCAAGAACTATAGATCTAGTAGGCAAAATCAAAATGATAATTTGAAGAGACTTGTAAGGATATTTAAATCATACATAAAAGGTTTCAGAAAAGAATCCAATATTGTCCATAGATAATCTTGATCATAAACCCACTATTCATCGGATCTTGGCAAACACACCGCAAAAAGATTACATCGAATTGATCTCCTCGAAGGTCAGGAAGAACTTTGTATTGAGATCCAAAGAGAGAGAAGAAGCCATCTAGCTAATAACTATGGACCCGAAGGTGTGTGGTAAACTACTCACAACTTATCGGAGAGGCTATGGTGTTGATATAGAAGCCCTCCGTGATCGATGCCCCTTCCGGTGGAGCTCCGGAACAGGCCCCAAGATGGGATCTCACGGGTAAAGAAGGTTACGACGGTGGAATTAGGGTTTCCTGGTCGTCCTCGATAGTTTCAGCGTACGTAGGTATATATAGGAGGAAGAGGGACGTCAGGGGAGCAATAGGGGGCCCATGAGGGTGGGGGCGCGCCTACCCCCCGGGCGCGCCCCCTACCCTCGTGGCCGCCTCTCTCGCTTCCTTGCGTGTACTCCAAATCTTCTGTGTCGATATCGATCCAAAAATAACTCTCCCGAAGGTTTCATTCCGTTTGGACTCCATTTGATATTCCTTGTCTGCGAAAGACTGAAATAGACAAAAAAACAACAATTTGCACTGGGCCTTGGGTTAGTAGGTTAGTGCCAAAAATAACATAAAAGTGTATAATAAAGCCCATTAAACATCCAAAACAGATTATATAATAGCATGGAACAATACAAAATTATAGATACACTGGAGACGTATCAAGCATCCTCAAGCTTAATTGTTGCTCGTCCTCGAGTAGGTAAGTGATAAAAACAGAATTTTTTATGTGGAATGCTAACCAACGTAATTCTCAATGTAATTTTCTTTATTGTGGCATGAATGTTCAGATCCGATAGATTCAAGAAAAAAACTATATTGACATAAGAATAATAATACTTCAAGCATACTTCCAAAGCAATCATGTCTTCTCAAAATAACATGGCCAAAGAAAGTTCATACCTACAAAATCATAAAGTTAGGCTATGCTCCATCTTCGTCACACAAAATACTCGAATCATGCACAACCCCGGTTTCAGCCAAGCAATTGTTTCATACTTAAAAAATTTCAAACTTTTTCAACTTTCACGCAATACATGAGCGTGAGCCATGGATGTAGCACTATAGGTGCAATAGAGTGGTGGTTGTGGAGAAGACAAAAGAGGAAGATGGTCTCACATCAACTAGGCGTATCAATGTGAGTGAGTAGGGATTGCCATGCAACGGATGCACTAGAGCTATAAATGTATGAAAGCTCAACAAAAGAAACTAAGTGGGTGTGCATCCAACTTGCTTGCTCATGAAGACCTAGGGCATTTGAGGAAGCCCATCGTTGGAATATACAAGACAAGTTCTATAATGAAAAATTCCCACTAGTATATGAAAGTGACTAAACAAGAGACTCTCTATCATGAAGATCATGGTGCTACTTTGAAGCACAAGTGTGGAAAAAGATAGTAGCATTCTCCCTTTTTTCTTTTTCTTTTTTCTTTTTCCCCTTTTTTGGGTCTTTCTTTTTTCTTTGACCTTTCTTCTTTTTTTTTCTTTGGGACAATGCCCTAATAATGATGATCATCACACTTATATTGATTTACAACTCGATATTACAACTCGATACTAGAACAAAGTATGACTCTATATGAATGCCTCCAACTGTGTACCGGGATGTGCAATGAGTCAAGAGTGACATGTATGAAAGATTATGCATGGTGGCCTTGCCACAAATACGATATCAACTAAATGATCATGCATGGCAATATGACAATGATGAAGCGTGTCATAATAAACGGAACGGTGGAAAGTTGCATGGCAATATATCTCGGAATGGCTATGGAAATGGCATGATAGGTAGGTATGGTGGCTGTTTTGAGGAAGGTATATGGTGGGTGTATGGTACTGGCGAAAGTTGTGCGGTACAAGAGAGGCTAGCAATGGTGGAAGGGTGAGAGTGCGTATAATCCATGGACTCAACATTAGTCATAAAGAACTCACATACTTATTGAAAAAATCTACAAGTCATCAAAACAAAATACTACACGCATGCTCCTAGGGGAAGGTTTGGTAGGAGTTAACCATCGCGTGATCCCGACCTCCACACAAAGGATGAGACACTCAATGAAATACCTCATGCTTCAAATTTTTCACACAACAGTTACCATACGTGCGTACGGGACTTGCAAACCTCAACACAAGTATTTCTCAAATTCACTACTACTCTACTAGCATGACTCTAATATCATCATCCACATATCTCAAAACAATAATCAAGTATCCAACTTCTCATAATACTCAATGCACTTTATATGAAAGTTTTTACTATACCCATCTTGGATGCCTATCATATTAGGACTAGTTTTATAACCAAAGCACATTACCGTGCTGTTCTAAAAGACTCTCAAAATAATATAAGTGAATCATGAGAGCTCAATAATTTCTACAAAATAAAACCACCACCATGCTCTAAAAGATATAAGTGAAGTACTAGAGCAAAACTATCTTGCTCAAAAGATATAAGTGAAGCACATAGAGTAATCTAATAAATTTTGATTCATGTGTATCTCTCTCAAAAGGTGTATCCATCCAGGATGATTGTGGTAGACTTAAAATCAAAGACTCAAATCATACATGATGCTCCAAGCAAAACACATATCATGCGGTGAATAAAAATATAGTCTCAAGTAAAGTTACCGATAGACGAGGACGAAAGAGGGGATGCCTTCTCGGGGCATCCCCAAGTTTAGGAGTTTGGTTGTCCTTGAATTATACCTGGGGGTGCCTTGGGCATCCCCAAGCTTAGGCTCTTGCCACTCTTTGTTCCATAGTCCATCAAATCCTTACCCAAATCTTGAAAACTTCACAACACAAAACTTAGCCAAAAATCTTGTGAGCTCCGTTAGTATAAGAAAACAAACCACCACTCAAAAGTATTGTAATGAACTCATTCTTTGTTTAAATTGGTGTTAAACCTACTTTATTCCAACTTCTCTATGATTCATACCCCCCGGTACTACTCATAGATTCATCAAAATAAGCAAACAACACACAAAAAACAGAATCTGTCAAAAACAGAACAGTTTGTAGCAATCTGTAACTTTCTAATACTTCTGTAACTCCAAAAAAATTGAAATAAATTGGTGGACGTGGGGAATTTTTCTATTAATCATCTTCAAAAAGAATCAACTAAAAAGCACTATCCAGTAAAAAATGGTAGCTAATCTTGTGAGCGCTAAAGTTTCTGTTTTTACAAGATGATCGCATAAACTTCACACAAGTCTTCCCAAAAGTTCTACTTGGCACAAACACTAATTAAAACACAAAACCACATCTAAACATAAGATAGATGCAATATTTATTCCTAAACAGAAGCAAAAATAAAGAAAATAAAATTGGGTTGCCTCCCAACAAGTGCTATCGTTTAATGCCCCTAGCTAGGCACGATACAAGAATAGATCTGCGTATTGCCATCTTTGGTTTTTATCCTTTTAGCGGCGTCAAGCTCGAAACCGGGAGGTTCTTTACGTTTCCCTTCATATTCAGTAATTTTTAGATCTAACGAATCCAACCGCTTATTTTGCAAAGGGTGATCAACATATTCATGCGGTGGAGATTTCCACTACCACTCTTAAGAGGTTCAAGAGACTTCTGTAATATTTTAGTTACTTCGCAAATTTTCACAATAACGTGTGCCACTTCCTGGGTATGATTTAACCCCCTGTGTTGAGGTAGTGTTCCCACTATCCCCTCTATAATTTCATGTGCAATACTAGGATCAATTTCTATAAAATTTCCTTTGGCAACGCAATCCTAGAGTTGGCTATGGGACATATTTAATCCAAACAAAAATTGCGATTATAAAATTAACCTCTGAGGTGAAATTACGATAAGATTCCATCATCCTATACCAAGAATCTTTTAAGTTTTCTCCTTGCTTTTGTTTGAAGTGAAGAACTTCAAACTCGGAGAAAAGGAGCAGATAAGGGATTTGCCATGACGGCAAGGCGAACGGAAAAAGGGCGAATAAAACGGCAAGGGTGAAGTGGGGGAGAAGAAAATGAGAGGCAAAAAATGTAATGCGAGGGATAAGGGTTTGTGATAGGTACTTTGTATATGTCTTTTGCGTAGATCTCCTAGGCAACGGCGCCAGAAATTCTTCTTGCTACTTCTCGAGCTTGCGTTGTATTCCCTCGAAGAGGAAAGGGTGATGCAGCACAGTAACGTAAGTATTTCCCTCAGTTTTTGAGGACCAAGGTACCAATCCAGTAGGAGACCACGCGCGAGTCCCTCGTACCTGCACAAATAAATAAAAACCTTGCAGCCAACGCAATAAAAGGGGTTGTCAATCCCTTCTCGGTCACTTACAAAAGTGAGATCTGATAGATATGATAAGATAATATTTTTGGTTTTTTTGGTATAGAGATTAAAAGTAAATAATGCAAAGTAAAGCAAATAGTTGATGGAAGATTAATATGATGAAGATAGACCCGGGGGCCATAGGTTTCACTAGTGGCTTCACTCATGATAGCATATTTCAATACGATGGGTGAACAAATTACTGTCGAGCAATTGATTGAAAGCGCATAGTTATGAGAATATCTAGGCATGATAATTATATATAGGCATCACGTCCGTGACAAGTACACCGAAACAATTCTGCATCTACTACTATTACTCCACACATCGACGGCTATCCATCATGCATCTAGAATATCAAGTTCATAAGAACAGAGTAACGTCTTAAGCAAGATGACATGATGTAGAGGGATAAACTCAAGCATTATGATATAAAGTCCATCTTTTTATCCTCGATGGCAATAATACAATACGTTCCTTTCTTCCCCTGCTAACAATGGGAAAGGACACCGGAAGATTGAACCCAAAGCCAAGCACTTCTCCCATTGCAAGAACTATAGATCTAGTAGGCCAAACCAAACCGATAATTCGAAGAGACTTACAAGGATATTTAAATCATACATAAAAGATTTCAGAAAAGAATCCAATATTGTTCATAGATAATCTTGATCATAAACCCACAATTTATTGGATCTCGACAAACACACCGCAAAAAGATTACATCAAATAGATCTCCTCGAAGATCAAGAAGAACTTTGTATTGAGATCCAAAGACAGAGAAGAAGCCATCTAGCTAATAACTACGGACCCGAAGGTCTGTGGTAAACTACTCAAAACTCATCGGAGAGGCTATGGTGTTGATGTAGAAGCCCTCCATGATCGATGCCCCCTCCGGTGAAGCTTCAGAACAGGCCCCAAGATGGATCTCACGGGTATAGAAGGTTACAGCTTTGGAATTATGGTTTCATGGTCGTCCTTGATAGTTTCAGGGTACGTAGGTATATATAGGAGGAAGAGGGACGTCAAGGGAGCAACAGGGGGCCCACGAGGGTGGGGGGCGCGCCTACACCCCTGGGCGCGCCCCTGTCCTCGTGGCCGCCTCTCTTGCTTCCTGGCGTGTACTCCAAGTCTTGTGTGTTGATATCATTCCAAAAATAACTCTCCCGAAGGTTTCATTCCGTTTGGACTTTGTTTGACATTCCTTTTCTGCGAAACATTGAAATAGGCAAAACACAGCAATTGGCACTGGGCCTTGGGTTAGTAGGTTTGTACCAAAAATGATATAAAAGTGTATAATAAAGCCCATTAAACATCCAAAACAGAATATATAATAGCATGGAACAATCAAAAATTATAGATACGTTGGAGACGTATCAGAAGCTAGTCCTATCGAAGACTAGCATCTTCTGGAAAGCACCGTCTTGGAGAAACAGGAGGGAGTAGAGTAGTATAACATAATTCATATTTATGTTGTTGTCAACTCCCCGGGATCCTTTCTCGACTCCCCGAGCCACAAATTCATTTCATGCCTCAGCATCTAGTTCTAGTTGTATCGATCGGGATACAACTTCTAGCGTCCGTTACCGTAGGATAGGCTATCGATAGATGTTTTATTCGCTGCAGGGGTGCACCAACTTACCCAACACGCTCGCTTAACTCTAGCCGGACACACTTTACAGGGTCATGCCCGGCCTCGGCCGTAACGATACGCCGCAACCCGACCTAGGCTTAATAGAGAGGTCAGCACACCGGTCTAAACCAATGCCCGCTGGGGTCTTGGTCCATTGCCCCGGGAACTCCTGCACGTTGCGTATGCGGAAGGTGAGAAGACCTAGCTACCTCCTTAAAAAGGCAGGAGCTTACCAGTCCAACCCGGCGCGGGTCGCTTAGTCTCCTGACGTTAATTAAGCTTCGGCTGATGCATATGACGCAGAACGCCCATACTATGCTGATGTGATGGTTAGTGCTATCAGGCCATAGGCCCCTCGGATCAAATATCCAAACCGTTTAGTGTCCTGGGAGCGCGCGGTAACGAGCAAAGACTCACGATCATGTGACCCCATTGCCCATCTCGTGGACTTACGGCAAGGGTCAGGAATGCCCGGCCGTGCCACATAATTAACTCGCGGGCACCTTCCAGGTCAACCCGACTTCACGTCACTGGAAATTAAGCTCGCGCGAGTACCTCTCAGGGCCGACCCGTCTTTAGTAACATGGTACAGTGTAAAGTCATAGTAACCATAGTAACTGTGTGTCTAACCCCAAGAGGGAACCCTGAGGAATCACCCTTGATGGAATTCCACCTGATGATATCGTCAAGGTGAACGAAGGAGGAATCACCCTCGAGGTCCACTCTTGAGGAGTTGCACGACAGTGCGGTTATTTGGAGTGGAGAAGGAGGAATCACCCTCGATGACCATAACCGATGAACTAACCTACAAGGTTAACATCAGAAGTGCGGATGAGGTATCACCATCGACACTCGATAGTAACCCAGTAGTGTCGAGCAACTAAGGGGAAAGTGATGTGCGGTGACTGGGCCTGGTCTTCGATCCCGTTGATTGGGTCTTCTGATAATCCAGCAGGCTAGTCGGCACAAAGTGGGAGGGGGGTCTCTGATGGGTCTCAACCAACCTATACTAAGAAGTTTAGGATAAACAAATCAGGTATGAGAGCAGGTAACAACAATGGGCTATGCATCAGAATAGGATCATACAAAAGAATAGTAGAAGTTCTAATGCAACCATAAGAGAGAAGGGAATGGGCGATATCAGAATGATCAAAGGGGGTTGGCTTGCCTGCTTGCTCAGACGAGAAGGAGATGTCCTTGTCGATGTAGTCGATCACCCGGGTAGCATCAGTCTCGAGGTCTACCAGAGAGAAGAGGGGGAAGAAACAATAAATACAAAGCACACAGATGCAACAAAGAAGCACAACATGTCAACACG
Organism: Secale cereale; assembly: GCA_902687465.1. NCBI lineage: Eukaryota > Viridiplantae > Streptophyta > Magnoliopsida > Poales > Poaceae > Secale > Secale cereale. The sequence goes on along the minus strand of LR738711.1, from coordinate 598,634,518 downwards.
CAGTGTTAGGGTGCTCTAACGCGGTGCTACACGATACTGGCGAAGGGGAATAACATCCGTGAAAGTATCCCAGGTGTTTCGTGTTTTCGGACGACAGATGAATCGGAGGGGGGGACGTTGCATGTTCTCTATGTTAGGAGCATGTGACAGACGAACGTAATGCATATCTGGATTCGTCTCGTCGTTCTAAGCAACTTTCATATATAAATTTTTTTCAGCCGAGCTACAGTTTAAGTTCTATGAATATTCAAAGTTTTAGGTGATTTTCTAATTTTCTAGAATTATTTTAATTCGAAAATAAATTAATATTTAATTGCTAAGTGTACAAAGAGAAGTGTACACAATAGTGGCTTTAGTGGCTGACAGGTGGGGTCAGATGGACAAGTTGACCCAGTCAACAAAGACTGGTCAACAGAGTGAATAGTGTGTGCGGGTCCCGCATGTCAGTGTCACATGTGTTTTAACAAAAAATTTAACTCAGTCTAATTAGTGGCGGGGCCCTGCTGTCATTGACATATCAAGCTAATTACAAGTTAATTAGCTAATTAAGCTACATTAATTAGGTTAATTAATCTATTTAATTATTTTTATTTTTAAATAACCAGGGGGATGGGCCCCACTGATCAATGGGCCAAAGGCCAAACCTGGCGGGGTGCTTAGCGGGCGCGGGCATGGGGCTGCCCGGTCGGAGGCTGTGCCCGGGTGCAGCCGCGGAGGGGCCGGCCGGGGCGCGACGGAATGAGGCCCACCGGCCGGCCGCAGGCGATGGCGGGCGTAGGGGGGCGGCGGCGCGCGGACGCTAAGGGCGGTGAGGCTAGGGGCAGGGCGGATGACTAGGAGGAGCGGCGCAGCCGGCGGAGGTGGGGCTGCAGCAGCAAGACGATGGTCGGTGACGGGCCACGGCGGGGCGGTCGGCTGTGGCAGGCGGAGTCAGGGCGAGGGCCTGGCCGGGCGACAGCCGTGGCAGGCAGCGGCGATGCAGCAGCCCCGTAAGAAGAAAACAGCAGCAGCTGTTGTACCAGTAGCAGCGCATGGCGGCAGCATGCGTCGGAGGGGGGGCGAGGGCGATGTAGCCGCTGGAGTGTGGGCCGGCGTGCGCTGGGGGTGGCAGGGGCGCGACCAGCCCGCGGCCTGGTGCTCGCTGGAATGGCCGGCTGGGCAGGGGGCATGAGCACGTGCGGGGAGCAGAGCTTCGGTTCCAAAGGCCGAAGTACACGAGTGTGACTCTACAGAGACGAAAGGAGACTGGGGAGAGCGTGATTTGGGAGAGGAGGTCACAGCGCATCTATCGGAGGCGACGATGAGGTCGAGGAAGCCTTGACGGCTACGTACGGGGGCGACGATCCCGATTGCCCAAGGTTGATGAAGGGGCTCGCCGGCATCGATGGGTAGCTCCCCGCCGGGCGTGTGTTGGCATGAAGGACGGCGACGTCGAGTCGGACTCGTGGGATGGCTTGGCGAGGCTGGAGGGACTCGGTGTCCGCGGCTATGGCACGGCCATGCCGCGACGACTCTCGGGTGGTGTGCTCCGCGGCAGATCTGAGACGAAGGGGAGAAGCAAAGATGTGAGGGGGAGACAAGCGCGAGTGGGAGTGGCGCAAGTGGGGGGAGGAGAACCCAAGGCATCGGGGCGGCCTTATCCCCCACTAGGGCGTCGCCGGTGAAGTGGTCGGGCGGGGGCACGTCCTCGATCATGTACAGTAGGAGGAAGACGACCGAGGGGTGGGGCCGGCTGGTTGTTCTGGTGGGCCAAGGCCCTGTGGGGCACGGGGGTTTCCTTTTCTTTTCTTTTTGCCTTTTCTCTTTATTCTTTTTTGTGTTACATATTAATTTATGTTTGCACTTTCTTTTAACAGTAAATCACTTTCAAAAAATGTGAGGCTGGTTTCAATATTTTGTATGCAATATACCTCACTGCCACAAAAGTTTTGGGAGTGATTAGAAGTTGTTTGAATTTGGCATAAATGAAAAGGTACTTAAATATGTTGTCTTGGAACTATTTTACTTGCTAGATCTCCTTTTATCATTAAGGTCATGTTGTTTTCCTTAACAAATAATTGTGATGGAATATTCACTAAATGACTGACTATTTTATAACTCAGTTAGTGAAACTTTAAATTTCATTGCAATTGAATTTTGGTTCGAAAAGGAATTTGAGATGAGATATGAAATAAAATGTTTATCGGGCTTGTTAGTCATGGAGACTTGGCATTATCAGAGGGTGGTCACTATAGAGTGACACTGGGGGTGTAACACGGTGCTACCTCGTCAACATGGTCAACAATCGAGAGTCATCAGACAAGGACAGTATGTGCAGAGGCTGACAGTGGGGACGCACGAGTTCATGGAAGCACGCATGCAACTGGCTCCTTATTATGCGGAAAAACGATTCATCTACATCTTCGCATGAAAGGAAGTGCCTCCTTATTATGGTTAAAAACAATTATTCCTCCGAGTGACAGCTAGGACCCACCAGCAAGGAGCCTGATATGTGGGCCATTATGTCACCTACGGAATGATTTGTCAAATTAGTTAACAAAATGATTCTGACATATGTAGTCGTTTGATGTACATCTAACGGCCGGCATGCATCTTCAATCTCTCGTCTTCTTCCTCCAGCTCCAGCGGGACTTCCGGCTCCCGCCTCCGGCGGCCAGCAGCACTGCTGCGCACGCCTCGCTGTGAAGCGGTACTCCACCGTCTGCAAGGCCACCTCTCCACCACTCCTGTTATTCTTCGTTGACTGCAGCCCCAGGCCGCATCGAACCAATCAACCCTCATACTTCATACCCCTCTCTGGCAGGGACTCCACTGCCGCATCTCCCCCGGCTAGCCATTACTTACTTAATTTATGGGGACGTGATGTATTCCACTGGAAGCAAACAAGCGTGCGTGCACGCAGTCGACATCTAAGTCGAAGTGGTTGGTTGGTGACTTTGTGGTACTTGAGCTAGCTAGGTCATGGTGGAACGGACCTTGTGGGAATAAACGCAAGCACCTATAGGGAGCGGGTAGAGCAGATGTGTGCTGACCTTGTGAGTGGCGGTTGCTTCCAGTTCCATTTCTAGGTCCAGCGAACGGAGGAGAGGGCAGGCGGGCGACCATGCCGGCAGCGAGGAGAAGAACAGCCTAGCCATTCCAGCACTCACCCAGACCTCTTGTTGTTCTCCGGTGACGGCAGCCTCACACTGCAGGCGAACAAAATAAACCCCCGTACGCCCCTCCGCGTGGGAAACAAATGCCGAGTCTTCCCCGGCTCCGGGTCAATCACTTCCTATGCCTCGTCGTCGTCTACCGCCTTGGTGCTCTCGGCGCGGTGTGGTCAACGTGGTCAAGGAACTACTTCCATTAGAAGAGGACGGTATGTGGAGAGGCTAATAGTTAGGTCCACGGCCGCACGCAAGGAAGGGGCTCCTTATTACGGGAAAAAAATGATTCACCCCTGACAGCTGGGACCCGCCAGTAATACCTTCGCACACAAGGAAGTGTCTCCCTGTCCTCCCTGACAGCTGGGACCCACCCGGTGGAAGAGTATGTAGTGTTATCTGTCTAGTCACGAACCTGTAAGTACATAGCGGTCGATCGGTCTCTCTGAAGTGTTGAACCGTGGCCGAGTAAGGAGCAACACGTGTCGTACATACAGTCCCATCCAAACCGTGTATACGTATGTACAACCACATGGAAAAAGATATGGCTACGTAATTACATATGGGCGAGGTCTTGAACGCGTCTCGTGCATACGTACGGCCAGGTCTAGTGTACATGGAGAGGCAGCGAGCGACAGGAATGGCATTGTGTTCATCGACAGCCAACCGACGGGGTCGGAACGAAGGAACATCGTCGTGTTCATCGGGAGGCAACGGACCGTGTTGTGTTCATCGGAGCCAACCGGCTTGGACGGAACAGCCAAAACCTGGTGTGGCGTACCGCAAAACGGAGGGAAACGACCTTTCGCTCGAGCGCGTATGGTCGAAACGGGGTCCTGTTCACCGGGAAGGGTCTGGCGTACCTCAAAACTGAGGAAACGGCCTTCTTCTCGACCGGCTACGGTCGAAACGGGATCCTGTTCATCGGGAGGGGCCAGTGTACCGCAAAACGGAGGAAACAGATTTGTTTTGGAGCGCTATGGTCAAAATGTGGGTCCTGTCCACGGGCTACTGTTCACCCACCGTCAGACTTCATCCAGCCTCCACCTGCACTTTTCATCCACCGCGTCTTCCTCTGCCTCCACCGGCTACTGTTCCACCAGCCCTCCATGGTGTCTTGTTCATCCACCCCCAACCAGCTCGGCTATGGCGGCCTCCTCTTGGGGTCCTGTTCATCCAGCGGTAACCGCCTACTACCACGGGGTCCTATTCATCCAACACCCATAGGAAACTATTCATCCAACCACAACCACATACGTCTCGACTCATTCAACCAACCTCCATGTTCATTGTTCATCAAGAGGTGCCAGGTTCGATGGGCTTCAGTAAGCAGCAACAACTATCGATCGGGTTCAGTTAGTAGGGAAGGAGTTAGTCGAGTTCAGTTAGCAGCGAAGGGATCGATCACTCGGGTTCAGTAACATAGCTAGTGCAATCGCTCGGGTTCAGTAAGCGAACGCATCGCTCAGGTTCAGTTGAGCCCAACACCTCACACATACACACGACATGTACGGGAGAAATGCACAAACCTCTGTGCATCGCTCCGCCCCGAACACCCACCGTAACCGGGTACTCCCCAAAAGTTTCCTCGCCCTCGCTTCTACCACGATTTTTTTCTGTCATGGACAGCCCAAAGAATGTCATGCAGGAGCGTCCCTGGCCCGCCCAGGACTAAAATCCAATTTTCTGTCATGATTTTTTGTCATAGAAGTAGGAGCCCACCACATCTATGGTGATACATGTCTTTGTCACAATTATCATCATAGAAGTGTCATAAGCATGACAGAAAAAATTCATTCGGGCCAAAATGTCACGGGTATGTCTTTTTTTTTGTAGTGAGTATTTGTGGCTCAGCCATCATCCATCATTTTTTATACATGTTATGCTAGATCATTGCACATGCTGGTACACTGCTGGGGGCATTCATGTAGAGTCATATTTTGTTATAGTATTGAGTTTTAATTTTGGGTTGCAAGTAAATAGAAGTGTGATAATCATCATTATTCATTATTAGAGCATTTTCCCAGTGAGGAAAAAAGAGGCCGAAAAGAGCCCGGAAAAAAGAGATCAAAAAGTGCCCAACAAAAAAATGAGACAAAAAAAGAGAAGGGGCAATGTTACCATCATTTTGCACACTTGTACTTTAAAGTACCACCATGTTTTTCATATAGATAGTCTCTTATGTAGTCACTTTCTTATCATAGTGGGAATTATTCATTATAGCACTTGGCATGTATATACCAATGATGGGCTTCCTCAAATGCCCGAGGTCTTCTAGAGCAAGCAAGTTTGATGCACACCCACTTAGTTTTTAGTCTGAGCTTTCATACTCTTATAACTATTAGTCCTTGTATTGAGATCAATTGATGGATATCTCTATAGCCCGTTTATTAGCCGCTTTGATGTCAGATTTTATCCTTTTATTGTCTTCTCCATACTAATCTCTACCACTGCATTCTATTCCACCCATAGTGCTATATCCATGGCTTGCACTCATGTATTGTGTGGGGATTGGAAAAGCTGATGTGTGTTAAAAAGTATGAACCAATTTCTTGGCTGACACCGGAGTAGTGCATGATTTATACTTTGTGTTAAGAAGATGGAGCATGACAAGACTATATGATTTTGTAGGGATAGCATTCTTTAACATTTATATTTTGAAAGACATGATTATTTGTTAGTATGCGTGAGTATTTATGTCTTTATGTCAAATTATAGACTATTGATTTGATTCATTCAGATCATAATTATTCATACAATAAAAAAGATTACATGGTAGACATGTTAGGTAGCATTCCTCATAAAATATTCTATTTTTATCATTTACCTACTCGAGGCCGAGCAGAAATTAAGCTTGGGGATGCATGATATGTCTCCAACTTATCTATAATTTTTGATTGTTCCATGCTATTATAGTATCAATCTTGGATGTTTTATATGCAATTATATATCATTTTTGGGACTAACCTCTTAACCTAGTGCCTAGTGCGAGTTGCTGTTTTTTGTCTGTTTTTGGCTTTTCAAAAAATCAATATCAAATAGAGTCCAAACGGAGAAAAACTTTGGATTAAATTTTTCTGGACCAGAAGAGACCATGGGGCACCCCCAGGCTTGTGGGGCCCCTCAGGCACCTCTTGACCTAATACCGCCTCTATAAATTCTCAAATATTCCCAGTATATTAGAGAGCCACCCAAAATACTTTTTCCGCCACCGGAAGTTTCTGTTCTTTCGATATCCCAGATGGAGAGCTTTTCCGGTACTCTATCGTAGGGGAAATCAGTCACGGAGGGCTTCTACATAATCCTTGTCGTCTTCTGATGTTGCGTGAGTAGTTTACCATAGACTTGCGGATCTGTATCTAGTAGCTAGATGGCTTCTTCTCTCTCTTTGATCTTCAATACAATGTTCTCCTTGATGTTCTTGGAGTTCTATTCTATGTAATCTTCTTTTACGGTGTGTTTGTCGGGATCCGATGGATAGTGGGTTTATGGTCAGATTATCCATGAATATTAACAGAGTCTTCTCTGAATTATTTAATGCATGATTGTTATAGCATTTTATTTCTCTCTGATCTATCTGTTTGGTTTGGCCAACTAGATTGATTTATCTTGCAATTGGATATGTCCTTTGTGATGGCTTCAATCTTGCGGTGCTCAATCCTAGTGACAGAAAGGGTCATGACACATATTATCATTGTTGCTATTAACGATAAAAGTATGGGGTTTATTCATGTTTATTAGGTTTACTTTATTACATCATGTCATCTTCCTTAAGGCATTACTCCATTTTTATAACTTAATACTCCAAATGCCAGCTGGATAGCGGTCGATGGGTGGAGTAACAGTAGTAGATGCAGACAAGAGTCCAACTACTTGTCTCAAACGTGATGCCTATATACATGATCATTGCATTGGATATCTTCATAATTGTGTGTTTTTCTATCAATTTCCCAACAGTAATTTGTTTACCAATTGTACAATTTTTGTTTGAGAGAGAAGCCTCTAGTGAAAACTATGCACCTGCAATAGGAGCTCATTGTTATCATGGTTTATGTGACATAGGTGCTAGTGTGAGTGTTATCCCTTACACTTTATATCAAGAAATTATGAATGACATAGCACCCGTAGAGATAGAAGACATAGATGTTACTATTAAACTTGCTAGTAGAGATACTATATCACCAATTGGGATAGTTAGAGATGTTGAAGTCTTGTGTGGGAAAATAAAATCCCCTACTGATTTTCTTGTTCTTGGTTCCCCACAAGATGACTTCTGTCCCATTATCTTTGGTAGACCTTTCTTGAACACTGTTAATGCTAAAATAGATTGTGAGAAACAATATGTCTTTGTTAGTGTTGGTGATGAGACTCATGAATTTAATTTCTCCAAGTTTAATAGAAAGCTTCATGAAAAAGAATTGCCTAGTAAGGATGAAATAATTGGTCTTGCTTCTATTGTTGTGCCTCCCACTAATCCTCTAGAACAATATTTGCTAGACCATGAAAATGATTTACATATGCATGAAAGAAATGAAATAGACGATATTTTGTTTAAACAATGTCCTCTGCTTAAACACAATATACCTATTAAAACTCTAGGAGGTCCTCCTCCACCTAAAGGTGATCCTGTGTTTGAATTAATACAGTTGCCAGAAACTTTGAAATATGTTTATCTTGATGAAAAGAAGATATATCCTGTTATTATTTGTGCTAACCTTACAGAACACGAAGAATAAAGATTATTGAAAGTTCTCAGGAAGCACCGAGCTGCTATTGGATATACTCTTGATGACTGAAAGGGCATTACTCCCACTCTATGTCAGCATAAGACCAATATGGAACCTGATGCTAAAACTGTTGTTGATCATCAACGTCGGTTAAATCCGAAGATGAAAGAAGTGGTAGGAACGGAAATATTAAAAGTTCTGGAAGCAGGTATAATCTATCCTATAGTTGATAGTAGATGGATAAGTCTTGTTCATTGTGTTCCCACGAAAGGAGGTATTACTGTTGTTCCTAACGATAAGAATGAACTTATTCCACAAAGAATTGTTACAGGCTATAGAATGGTAATTGATTTTATAAAACTAAATAAAGCAACTAGAAAAGATCATTACCCTCTGCCTTTTATTGATCAAATGCTAGAAAGATTATCTAAGCACACACACTTTTGCTTCCTTGATGGATACTCTGGTTTTTCGCAAATACCTGTTTCTCAACCTGATCAAGAAAATACCACCTTTACTTGTCGCTTTGGAACTTATGCTTATATATGTATGCCTTTCGGTTTATGCAATGCACCTGCTACCTTTCAAAGATGTATATCGGCGAAACTGATCGCCCACGAACACCTATGGGACCGGAGCCCCTTTTCGGTACGGCAAGGGAGCGGAGGGAGCACAAAGAGCAGATCGAGGCACACACGCGAGCAGTTTACCCAGGTTCGGGCCGCACGAATGCGTAAAACCCTACTCCTGCCTTCGTTGTAATGAGTTCTTGGCTCGGGAGCAAGAAGATCTACAGTGCTTGGAACTAGCTACACCGAGCGTGAGAGTGATCTGGGATCGGAACCTCCCCTACGTTGTGCATGGGCCTCCTTTTATAGGTCAAAGGGGTCACCGACAGGTGGCAACGTAGTTGAGGGCAAAAACGTAAAAGTGGTGGTAGTTGTAACAGTGTATGCACAGTGTTTTGTACCTAACCCAGACGGTGGAGGACAAGGGCATTGAATGCCCCTCGCCGTCGCCCCATAACAGTGTAAAAAGTTGAAAGTGCAACTAATCCCCGGGTGGTTTTGGTAATTAATAACAACATATATATCATTGAACTAATATTCACTTGAGAATCATTTCAGAAAAGTTCGATGATATGGGTATGGAAATGTCTGAAGAAGTGGACCCCTCAAAATGCTAAGACAAGCATTGGCAAAAGCTCAAGACTCCATTTCTGGTTTAGTGATCAAAGATCACATTGAGTCCATAGGAAAAGCCAATACTATTAAAAGGGGATGAGGTTGTGTTAATGTTCTTGTTGCTCAAGTGCTTGGTGATCTAGCTCCCTCAACTATCAGCACTCTTCACTTTACAACACACTCATAAGTAATCTCGGACAAACCGATTCTGCAAACTCAGTCCCACCGAGATGAACCACTTCAGTTATTTCCCCAAACCCTAATTTTTCGGTCCATCCGATTCTGAGTTTCGGTCTCACCGAAAATGGTCTGCCAACCTTCTGTAACCAATTGACAGCATTTCGGAATATCCGAGTTGTTGTTTTCGGTCACACCGAGATGGCAAACCCTAACCTTTGACTCACTTCGGACACACCGAGATGGTATTTTCGGTCCCACCGAAAATCCCAACGTTCACTATATTTGAACTTTCGGTCTGACCGAGTTTTCACTTCGGTCTCACCGAGATTGGTCAAATGTGTGTGTAACGGTTGGATTTTGTGTGGAGGCTATATATACCCCTCCACCCCCTCTTCATTCGTGAGGAGAGCCATCAGAAAGTACCACCACTTCTACCATACACTTTCTGAGAAGTGAACCACCTACCCTTGTGTTGAGATCCAGTCATTCCATTCCTACCATATGAAACTTGATTTCTAGCCTTCCCAAGTTGCTTTCCACTCAATCCTTTCTTCCACAACAGCCATATCAGTGAGGAGAGTTGAGTGTTGGGGAGATTATCATCTGAAGCACAAGAGCAAGGAGTTCATCATCATCAACACCGTCTATTACCTTTTGGGGGGTGGTGCCTCCTAGATTGGTTAGGTGTCGCTTGGGAGCCTCCGTCTTTGAGATGTGGAGTTGAACCAAGAAGTTTGTAAGGGCAAGGAGATCGCCTACTTCGTGAAGATCTACCCCGAGTAAGGCTAGTCCTCCGTGGGCGTAGGCCGTGATGGAATAGACAAGGTTGCTTCTTCGTGGACCCTTCGTGGGTGGAGCCCTCCGTGGACTCGCGCAGCCGTTACCCTCCGTGGGTTGAAGTCTCCATCAACGTGGATGTACGATAGCACCACCTATCGGAACCACGACAAAAATCTCCGTGTCACCAAACTGCGTTTGATCTTCTCCACCTCTCTTTTACATGTGCAATTTACTTTCCGCTGCATATACTCTAGAATTGCATGTGTATGGTGATACTTGAATTGATCTTAATTGTAAAACTGCCAAAAACATTGCATGATCTAAAGGCAGATTTTTTATATTGTCAAGTAGTCTAATCACCCCCCCTCTAGACCTACTTTCGATCCTACAAGTGGTATCAGAGCTTTGGTCTCCATTGCCTTGGTTTCCATTGCATTGGACTCCGTAAGCTTGGTTTCACAACCTAGGAGAGTATGGCGTCTAGTGAGGGTAATTATCGTAGAGGTCCTTACTTTGATGGTACAAATTTTGCTAGTTGGAAGCATAAAATGAAAATGCATATTCTTGGTCATAACCCAGCCGCATGGGGCATTATTTGTGTTGGTATGCAAGGTGATTTCTTTGAAGAAGGAAAAGTTCCGGATCACGAAGCTACACCCGAAGAGTTGAAGATGTTGCAAAACAATGCTCAAGCTTGTGACATTCTCTTCAATGCTTTGTGTCCCGAAGAATTCAACAAAATCAGCCGTCTTGAGAATGCTAAAGAGATTTGGGATACTTTGGTTGAAATGCACGAAGGTACTGAATCTGTGAAGGAATCAAAGCTAGATATTCTTCAAGGTCAACTTGACAAGTTCAAGATGAAGGATGGTGAAGGAGTCGCTGAAATGTACTCTAGGCTTGCTCTCATCACAAATGAGATTGCCGGCTTAGGAAGCGAAGAAATGACCGACCGATTCATCATTAAGAAGATTCTCAGAGCTTTGGATGGAAAGTATGACACCGTGTGCACTTTGATCCAAATGATGCCAAACTACAAGACTCTCAAGCCAACTGAAGTCATTGGAAGAATTGTTGCTCATGAGATGACACTTAAGGATAAGGAAGAGCTTCACAACAAGTCAAGTGGTGCTTACAAAGCTACAAGTGATGCTCCTACTACCTCAAGTGACAAGCAAATTTCCAATGAAGAGATAAGCCTAATGGTTAAGAACTTCAACAAGTTCTACAAGAATAGAGGCAAAGAAAGAAGCTCAAAGTCTAGATCATATGATGAAAAGAGATCTTCTAGTCGTGATCGAAACTGCTACAATTGTGGAAGACCCGGACACTTCTCAAATGAGTGTACGGCTCCCCACAAGAGAAGAGAAGAATCTCCAAGAAGAAGAGCAAGAGATGAGTCACCTCGGAGAGAGAGAAGGAGTAGAGATGATCGTTATGAACGAAGACCCTCTCGGAGAAGCAAGGATTCGGAGAGGAAAGACAAGTCATCAAGGAGCTACACAAGAAGAAGACATCAAGCTCATGTAGGTGAATGGGTCTCCGGCTCCGACTCCGACAATCAATCCGATGGAAGCTATCACTCCGACTCCGACTATAGTCAAGATGAAGGTGTTGCCGGACTTGCACTCGTATCCTCCAACTCCAACTCCTACGACTTATTTGATTCACCAAATGAGGGAATTGGAAGATGCTTCATGGCTAAAGGCCCCAAGGTAACACACCCTGAATTCATTGACTTTGATAGTGATGAGGATGACTTACTTGGTGAAGATGAGCTCTTGCATGATAAATCTAGTGAGCTTAGTAATGATGAAAATGCTAGTAGTCTTTATAGTCGAGAAGAGTCGAATGAGAATGCTATGAAGGAAATTGAGCGTCTAACTAAAGAACTAAACACTCTTAAGTTAGCTCATGAAACAACTCAAGAAGATCATAGAGAGCTCCTAAGATCTCATGAGAAGCTACGCTTCGAGAAGCTCACTCTAGAGCAAGAACATGAGTTTCTAAAAGCGATCAATGACGATCTTCGAAAGAAGAGTTCTTCATATCTTGCCAAACGACTTCTCTTGTCTAATTTCTTACCACCTATTAAGACTAAGCATGACAAGCATAAGAAAAATTCTTCCTCTAGTAGTAACAATAACAATGTTAAATCCAATATTGTTGCTTCTAGTAGTTCTCTTGATTCCACTAACAATGTTTCAAGCCAAGTTACACTTGAGCAAGAAAATAGCTTATTGAAGGAAATCATAGAGAAAGGTGTCTACAAGAGTCTTGCCGGAAGCAAGAACTTTGAGGAGATTGTTCGCAAACAAGGAAGACACCGGAAGAATCAAGGGATTGGTTTTGAGCGAAAGTTCAACACCGAAGGTGTTGAGTGGGAAGAAGGTCAATACCCTACTCCACAGTTTGTCTCACAAAAGGAGAAGTATGATCCTACTTCTTCCAATGTGGAACAAGCTCAAGATGACCTTCCACCACAAGACCACAAGCTAAAGGCCAAGGACAAGCTTCAAGAGGAGATTGATGCATTCATTGAAGCACCTCAAGCCATGGTCAAGTGGGTTCCCAAGGACAAATCAAGTTCTACTTCGTCAAGCTCAACTACAACACCAAGGATTCCCATCAAGATGATGTGGATCCCAAAGAAGAAGAACTAGTAGGTTCTTGAGGGTGACTCCGCCAACAAATTTCACTCATATTCATTTTGGCAAGAACTTGTGCAATCAACTTCCACATCATGCACTTGTTCAAGGAGTCACAAACCCTCTTGTTGGTAAGTCAAGGGACAAGGTAATCATTGCTTTCATGGACATCATCTCTTGTGTACTTCACTCTATGTCCATGGATATTCTTGTTTGTTCCTTATGGGACTAACCCATGTAGGTATTGAAAGTGCCCTAATCCAAGGATAGCTCTCAACTCTTGATGATCTACATCAACATTGAGCATCCACATCTTCAACATCTACATGAAGTCTTCTACGACAACCCAAGGTTAGTTTGACCCTTTAAAAGGGGTTCTCACATCTAGGGGGAGCTTTGCTCTAAAAATTGAGCTAAAGCATCTTCAAATGATGTGAACACATAAATGCTTTATGTAAAAGTGGTAACCCCACTTGTGCTTAAACGATGAGTATGACCTATGATCAAATGTTCTCATTTGACTCCTAAGTCAATATACTCATATATAGATGACCTAGTCATCGACAAATTGTGTGCTAGTAGCTAGAGTGATTGGTTGTGCATGTTTGACACATATTTCAGTTGCTATCTTATTGTGTGAGCATGTTGAATGCATGATTTTATCCATTCAAGGACATCCATTTGTTGTTTTGATTGTTTTGGTTTCTTTTTCTGGCCAAATGGATGGACAAGAATGCCTAAGCACCTTCCCTAGCTATCTATGCTTTCTTGTCTCAAAACTCTATTCATGCTCATATCACAACTTTGAACAAGTCTTTTTCGGACAGTCCGAGTGAGGAGCACTCGGAACCACCGATTCGTCTAAGGCTGACTTCCAAAACCTTCTAAGTCCATTTCGGTCTGACCGGTTTCTCAATCTCGGTCCAACCGAAACGCTTAGACTGATCTAGGTTTCATCTCGGTGAAACCGAGTTCAAACTCTCGGTCTGACCGATATGTGTAACTGCACAACAGATATACATCTCGGTGACACCGAGTTTTTCAACTCGGTCCCACCGACAGCACGGGGTTATATATACCTGAGGGGCTGCGCGCGATTTCTTTCTTCAAACCGTTCGCCCCCAAGACCCCTGCTGCCGCCGCCCTGGTCTACGGATCGTCGCCTTCGTCACCTGTGCGCCCTCGCCGCAGGTCTCCGCCGCCGTCAACGGTAATCATCTCCACCGTTGCCGCCGTAGAGGGACACCACCAAGTTAGGGTGTGTCCCGATCCCTTTTCGTGCTCCACTTCTGATTCTTGCACGATAGGTTGCCATGATTCAATCCATGTTTGACATGTTCCCCATACAATAGTTCAGATCTTCTAGTTTCGAGGAAAATTCTTAGGTTTAGGTTTCCACGGAATGCATCTCGGTGAAGCCGATTTTGAAAATCGGAATGACCGATTTGGCCTCTGGCCATTGCACTGCATAGTTCGGTTTAACCGAGTTGTGCCAATCGGAACGACCGAAAAGAAGTTTCAGTGAAACCCTAAGTTTTCGGTAGGACCGAAACCCATTTCGGTCTGACCGAAAGTGGTGTGTAGGTTTCTGTTGAGCACTTCGGTTGCACCGAAACCTGAAATCGGTTTGACCGAAATACATTCTGTGAAAACTCAAAACTAAGTTTTGAACTCATTTTTTTGCAAAAACTTCTGCAGTTGTGATAACTCTTCTACTCTGCCGATACCTTATCTTTTCACAGGTTTTTCAGCCATGTCAGATGTCAGTGACAGCCAGAACAGGTCTGAATCACCGTTTGCTGAAATTCCAGAGGCAGATACAAGTCCTGCAAGCAGCTCCAGTGATGATGGTGAGAGGAGCACCCCTAGTGGTCTGCCTCCTGCAGCCACGAGAACCAGGAAGAAGAGAACTTCTGATGATGAGGACTCCGACTTTGTTGCTGAGGAAGTTACCTCCAAGCCCAAGAGGAATGTGGTTGCCAAAGAGCACCAAGGGCAGCAGCCAAGGAAAGGCACAAGCAAAGTGAAGCAGTCAGCAGTTGCTAAGAAGCTCAACTTGGAAGAGCCTGCTCCAAGCAAGGTGAAGAAGACTTCCAAAAGGAAGAGGGTAGTATATGCTGAACCTCAGGATGCTGAAGAAGAAGAAGAAGAAGCACCCCAGCCTCCTCCTCAGAAAGCTAAGTTCATGGGTGATGCTATTCGGGCTCAAGCCTCCTCTAAGCCCAAGAAGCCTGCTCCATCCAAGGCAGCTCCAGCCAAGCCCAAGAGAACAACCAGAAGCATTCCAGCTTCTGAGAAGAACAAAGGTGAGATGCCACCGTCTGAATCAGATGAAGAGCATGTGTTGCTTAAGCTCCGTCCCAAGTTGCCACTCCACAATGATGCTCATCCTCAAGCTGAGGACATGAAGGCAAGGAAGGACAAAGGTCTCAGGCTATGGAGACAGTCTGATCCATATGCCGTAAGGAGAAGGACTGCTGTGGACCCCAGATTCCACACCAGAGAGCAGCAGGATTTCTATGAGACCGTGCTAATGGATAAGAAGCCCATTGTTGCTGACACCAGGTATGTTGACTGGAAGTATATTGACAGTGAAGAGCACCGGGACTTCTTTCCCCATGTGCATGAGAGATTTACTGCATGTGGAGTTGCTGACTTTGTGGGTCAAGAGCTGACAGCTTGGAATGACGAGATGATCATGCAGTTCTATGCCACAGCGCACTTCTATCCTGATGGCAAGATCACCTGGATGACTGAAGGTCAACGGTTTTCTTCGACTGTTGAAGAATGGGCAGAACTTCTGAACGCTCCAGTGCAGAGAGAGGACGACATTGATGTCTATGGGATTCCTAAGAAGAGTCATGATTCCATGAAGAATATGTACAAGGAGATCCCAGCTGCTGATTTGGAAGGATGGAAGCTTGGCTCAGTGTACTATCTCCAGGCAAGTCTGACCACCACTAACACTATTCTGAGGCATACATTGATGCCTAAGTCAGGTGACCACCGGATGATACGAGGCTATTCTATCAACATGCTGCACATTCTCGATGAGAAGGCACCTTTTAAGGTGATGGACTTGATGGTAGAGACCATTAAGAGGACTGCAGCTGACCAGAAGAGGTCGTGTGGGTTTGCACCGCAGATACAGATGCTCATCAACGCCAAGTTTGGCACGGGCAAATTCATGTTGGATAGGAAGCACTTGCCACTGCAGCCAGAGCATGAGGACAACGTAGTTGTGATGGATGAAGAGGATCCTACCTCAGTTGAAGGACAAGCCAAAATCGAAGCTGCAAAGAAGGCTAAAGCTGACAAAGAGGCAGCAGCAGCAGCAGCTAAGCCAAAGAGCTTTGGAGAACAGATTCTTGAAGCTACCCAAAGGATTGAACAACGCCTGGCCAGCATTGAGCAATCTCAGGAGAGCCTTGAGAGGATTGTCGAGGACAAGATCCACGCTCTGGACGTGAAGCTGACTGAGATTCAGGTGTCTGTCAACAAGCTTGAGGCAGACATGGAGGAGACTAGGCAGGAGAGAGCAGAGCTTATGCAGGATGATCTAGTCCAGGACTCTCATCGCCAGACTGCTCAGATTCCCAGAGGATCCAGATCTGCAGCTATCCCAGTGACAGACAACAGGGCTACCACTTCAGCACCAGCTACAGCTCCAGCAGTTCCTCCAGCTCCAGCATCCACTTCTCCACCGCAGACATCAGCAGAGGTCTTCGCAGATGCAGCTATCTCTACACCGACATCTACCCAGACGGGAGCCGCCAGCAGAGCCCGCAGTGACGCTTAGCTCTATACCTTTTCGAACTTTTTGGTAACTTGTTGCCAAAGGGGGAGAAATTGTTATAGATCATAGGGCTTCGAGAGAGAGAGCGCTCTTTCGTCTTTTCGTTCTTTTGCCGGTTTTTCCTTGAGATACATTGGTTTCTTTTGGTTCCTGATACTTTATGTGTGCTTGCTACTACGTTTGATGCTACCTTAATGAGTGCTTAGTCATACTATGCTTTAATGTGTGCTTATTGCTTATCATATGCTATTCATTATTGTATGGCTATTTACTCTTGTCTTGGTGATTGAGTGCATGTTACTCATTCTTATCATTTTGTGCGCTCCACCAAGATGTATGTGACATGGAAGAGTGACCCATAATCCTAATCGATTGTGCATTTGCATTCAAACGCAAATTTCGAATAATGCACAAATTTAGGGGGAGCTCTTGTTTATCACATACTTCTCAAAGCGACGATATTATTCTTTGATTATATCTTTTGTCGAAGCTTTGATCTATATGTTGTTATCAATTACCAAAAAGGGGGAGATTGAAAGTGCAACTAATCCCCGGGTGGTTTTGGTAATTAATAACAACATATATATCATTGAACTAATATTCACTTGAGAATCATTTCAGAAAAGTTCGATGATATGGGTATGGAAATGTCTGAAGAAGTGGACCCCTCAAAATGCTAAGACAAGCATTGGCAAAAGCTCAAGACTCCATTTCTGGTTTAGTGATCAAAGATCACATTGAGTCCATAGGAAAAGCCAATACTATTAAAAGGGGATGAGGTTGTGTTAATGTTCTTGTTGCTCAAGTGCTTGGTGATCTAGCTCCCTCAACTATCAGCACTCTTCACTTTACAACACACTCATAAGTAATCTCGGACAAACCGATTCTGCAAACTCAGTCCCACCGAGATGAACCACTTCAGTTATTTCCCCAAACCCTAATTTTTCGGTCCATCCAATTCTGAGTTTCGGTCTCACCGAAAATGGTCTGCCAACCTTCTGTAACCAATTGACAGCATTTCGGAATATCCGAGTTGTTGTTTTCGGTCACACCGAGATGGCAAACCCTAACCTTTGACTCACTTCGGACACAACGAGATGGTATTTTCGGTCCCACCGAAAATCCCAACGTTCACTATATTTGAACTTTCGGTCTGACCGAGTTTTCACTTCGGTCTCACCGAGATTGGTCAAATGTGTGTGTAACGGTTGGATTTTGTGTGGAGGCTATATATACCCCTCCACCCCCTCTTCATTCGTGAGGAGAGCCATCAGAAAGTACCACCACTTCTACCATACACTTTCTGAGAAGTGAACCACCTACCCTTGTGTTGAGATCAAGTCATTCCATTCCTACCATATGAAACTTGATTTCTAGCCTTCCCAAGTTGCTTTCCACTCAATCCTTTCTTCCACAACAGCCATATCAGTGAGGAGAGTTGAGTGTTGGGGAGATTATCATCTGAAGCACAAGAGCAAGGAGTTCATCATCATCAACACCGTCTATTACCTTTTGGGGGGTGGTGCCTCCTAGATTGGTTAGGTGTCGCTTGGGAGCCTCCGTCTTTGAGATGTGGAGTTGAACCAAGAAGTTTGTAAGGGCAAGGAGATCGCCTACTTCGTGAAGATCTACCCCGAGTAAGGCTAGTCCTCCGTGGGCGTAGGCCGTGATGGAATAGACAAGGTTGCTTCTTCGTGGACCCTTCGTGGGTGGAGCCCTCCGTGGACTCGCGCAGCCGTTACCCTCCGTGGGTTGAAGTCTCCATCAACGTGGATGTACGATAGCACCACCTATCGGAACCACGACAAAAATCTCCGTGTCACCAAACTGCGTTTGATCTTCTCCACCTCTCATTTACATGTGCAATTTACTTTCCGCTGCATATACTCTAGAATTGCATGTGTAGGGTGATACTTGAATTGATCTTAATTGTGAAACTGCCAAAAACATTGCATGATCTAAAGGCAGATTTTTTATATTGTCAAGTAGTCTAATCACCCCCCCTCTAGACCTACTTTCGATCCTACAAAAGTGTCCGTCCGGGCGTCTCCGTTCGCCACGACGGAGGCTTTGTCATCGTGGCTTGCCACCGTGTCCCCCAGGCTGCACAGCCTTCCGCCACGTGCCCCTGGAAGGGCCCAAGGGCGACGCGTGGCCGGATGAGCTGGAGCACGGGCACACAGTGGAAGCTTGCCGCGGCAAGCGCCTTGCCGGGCCCGGAAGCTTGTCGCTCTCCGGGTCTTGCCGGGGCGCGTGATGCGCCACGGCATGTCTTCTGAAATGCTGTTCTTTGGCCTTCCTGGCAAGCTCCTCTTGCCGGGGTCTCGTGCTAGAGGGGTGGTCTTGAGCCTGGAGCGGCCTTCCCGGCAAGATCCTCTTGCCGGGGTCTTGTTTATTAACTTGAATACTTTGTTCTTGAATGGCTCCAAAGGAACTAGAGTGGGCCTTGGCAAGCGCGTGGCAAGCCCTGCCACGGGACGCTGCTACTGCCCGTGCACAAGTCGGGATACTAAGGTACCCCTACTTTAGTACACCGACAGGAGCCCCGGGCCTGGGCCACACATGGTGCCGAGCACTGTTGGGCCAGGCCCAAAACAGTGCACAGGCACACGCGGCCCACGGCGCGCCGTATCCCACTCCGTATCCGCCGCATCTCTCCCTAACGGCACGCATCGATTGCGGCGTCGTGGGAGAGATCGTGGCCTGTTTCTTTAATGGGAAAATGCGGAACGTCCCCCACCCCCCCTTAAAAGCAGAGGAAACAGACGCAGATTCCCCCATTGCTTCATTGCGTCTTCAATCTCCAGAAACCCCCGCCGCACTCCGCCTCCCCAAAGGTCGAAAGAGAGCCGAGCTCCACCCTTCTTCCGCTGCCGCCAGCCTCCCCAGCGCCGCCGACCCCCCTCGCCGTCCCCGCCATGGCCCCGAAGAGCGACAAGGCGAAGAACGCGAAGTCCGACAAGGCGGCGAAGCTAGCATCAATGCGGAAGAGGATGGCGGTCTTCCCGCCGAGGCTCGGCGCGAGGGAGCTGAGGGACAAGTACTACTTGTTCTGGTCGAGGGAGACGAAGGCTCACCCGCGCACCAGGGTTCTCCCCGCCGAAGCCTGCGACATGTATCCGGGAGGTTACCATTACTTTGCTCTGTTCTTCCATTGCAGTCTCTGCCCTCCATACTCTGAGTTCTTCTGCGACGTTATGAACACGTATGGATTCCATCTCCTCGATTTCACCCCGAACGCAGTCCTTACCATGGCCGTTTTCGCACATCTGTGCGAAAACTTCGTCGGAGTCACCACCAACGTAGCTCTCTTCCGCCATTTCTTCACACCTCGAGTAGAGTCTGGGTCCCCTCTATCCGGTGGCATCTCTTGGATCTTTAGGCTCAACAAGAAAGAGGCGTACTTGATTGGAGAGCTCCACGGCAAGTGGGAAGAGTGGAGGGCTGACTGGTGCTGGATCATGGAGGAGGGACCCCAGCTGTTTACTGCCCCGCGCCGAGCCGCAATAGTGCAGGGCAGGGATTGGAGCGATCTGGCCCCGGAGGACGAGAAGCTGAAGATTGCTCTCACTAGGATTATTCGCCTCCGGCAAGCCAACCTTACTGTAGGTGAGGTCGGGGCAGATTTCCGTCGCTGCCGCATTGCTCCCTTGCAGGAGAGGAAGAGGTCTGCTTGGGACTACGGCAACGTGGCAGACTGCATGAGGCTGCGCCCCGGCCTCAACCACAATTTCACCGTCTTGGAACTCACGGGGACGATCCGCTCGCTGTTCAAGCACGACCCCAAGCACCCGGAGTGGTTTGCCCCGTCGCGGGGAGTAGTTCCATTATGTAACAACTCGTCCCTTAGTGCTATTCGCGCGGCACTGCCTCTGTGCGACTCCCACGGGGTTGATCCCACTTGGCTGGCGCCTTCAGAAGAAACTGCACAAGCTGTCTTCGACAATTTGGTTGAGCTGCCGATCAATCTCAAAGAGAAGAAGGGTCTCACCCGCGAGACCACCGACCTGGATGTGGCGTATATCGCTAGCAGAATGGAGGAGGAAGCCGCAGCTGGGGCCGCGGGTGAGTTTGGGTACTCCTTGGACGAGGCGGACGCAACAGACGCGGTGAGCCAGGCCGAGGCGGAAGAGATCCTCAAACTGCTGAGGCCTGCCGGGCAGCCTGCCGGGACGAGCGAGGCTGCCGGGCAGGGCATAGAGTCAAGTGAGCCCGCCGAGGAGGACGCCGAATCGGGCGACGACTCGGGCGACCCTTCAGAAGACTCAGGCGGGTCTTTGGGCCTCGACGACGCCTCCTCATCCTCGGAGAATTCTCCGCCACCGCCAAGTCCTCCGCCACAGCCAAAGAAACGCCCCCGCAAGGCCGCGGACACGGCGAGGCAGCCGGCGGCCCAGCAGCAGCCGCAGCGTCGCTCCACGCGCGCTACTACGACGAGCAAGGCCGTCAAGGGGGCGCCCCGCGCCTCAGCGGCAGGCAGAGGAGGATCTTCCCGAACTGGCTCTGGCGCTCCTTCCGCTCCTCGGGCCTCGGCGACGACCGGAGCAGGGTCTTCTCAGACCACGGCTCCGGAGCCCGCCAAGCGCCCGAGGGAGCCTACTCCTCCAGCTCCTCGCGCCGGGACGCGCGAGGCGGACTTCGACTTCTCCGTCCTCAGTTCCGACGAGGAGGAGGAAGAGTTAGCATTTGTAACTTTTATTTCTTTTGATTTTTGTTGCTCTTGTCTTGAATTCCCTTTGCCTGACTCTGATCTTGTTCATCTTCCAGGACCCTGGCCCAGAGAGCGGCGAAGAGGGCCAAAATCCCGGTGGTCGATCTCGAGGACGAGCCCGTCGCAGCGGCAGGAGATGCGCCCGCGACAGGCTTGCCGGACTAGCCTGCTGCTCCGCAGAGCAGCCCCCAGCGCAGCCCCCAGCGTAAGCCTTCTGTTCGCTTCTCGGCTTGTCGGGCGCGCTCGAGCTTCTTATCCTTGCTAATGTCTTGTTTGCTTGTTGACTTGTGCAGATGTGGAGTTGCAGCCCCAGGAGCGTCAAGAGACTGCTCCCGACGAGCCGCTCGTCCCACCCTCCCCGCCAAGGAGGAGCTCCCCGGCGAGGGAGAGCGCTCCGCCAAGGGCGGGTACTCCGCCAAGGGCGAGTACCCCGCCAAGGGCGAGCACCCCGACAAGGGTGGGCACCCCGCCAAGGGAAGGCGCCAGCGGCCCTCCGCCAGCGTGGGCCACTACTACGCCGTCAAGGGAGAACTCCCCGGCAAGGATCCCCGTAGAGGAAGAGGCCCGCGTAGGTAACCCTTGTTCTTTTCTTCTCTTGATTTCTTCTTTTTGGATATTTGCTTGATCATTCTTCTTTTCTTTTTCTTCTGTCAGATCCGCCTGCCCCGGAGCCGATGGAGACAGAGGCCATCGCCGAGGAGGACGCGCGCGGCAATGCTGGCGATGCCACCACCGCTCAAGGGATGGTCGGCGCCGACGAGCCAGCCGCTGACGAGACCGCCACGGCCACTGACGCGGCAGCTGGGGAGGGGACCGGTGACCGCACTGACGGCCCTGAGGCCGCAGGAGCGCCGGACGCTGCACCGGCCGCCGACCCCTACGCTGTCGCGAGTGGGCCGGGAGTTTATCTGGAGGCCGCCTACGGGGTCTTCATCCAAGTCCCGTGGGCGTCTTCATCAAGGTCGCCCGTGGAGGGGGAGAGCTTCGATGGAGAAGTCCTCGCCTCCGCCGGGCTGAGGCTTGTCGACGCGCCCGGCAGCAGCAGCGAGCCCGAAGAGGAGCAGCTTCTGCGCCGGCTTCTGGCCTTGTACCGTGCCAGGCAGGCCAAGCTGGAGTCCCGAGAGGCTCTGGCTTCCAAGGCTGGCGTCGACTTGGAGAAGCGCGCCGAGGAGCTCCGCGCCGCAAACCAAGCGGCCCTCCGGAACTTGGCGGAGGAGCGGGAGGAGCTCGCCGAGGCGCACCAGGCGTTCATCCTCGAGAAGGCCGAGGTTGAGGAGCAGCAACAACTAGCCGCCGAGGATCTGTCTCGGCGGGAGGGAGAGCTCAGGCAGCGGAAGGTCGACCTCGATAGCCACGAGGACGACCTTACCGCGCGCGAGCAGTCCATTGGCGGGGCTCTGCAGGAGGCGAGGGATGCCACTGCTGCCGCAGAGACCGCCAAGAGGGACTTGGAGGCGAGGGTGGCGCAGTTGGAGACGAGCTTGAAGACGAGCGAGGAGAGGATTGCCGCACTCACGCTGGCGAGGGAGAAAGACACCCACAGCCATTCTGAGCTGCAGGTGCGTCTCTCCGACAAGGGCCAGGAGCTCACCGCCGCCAGGGACTCCATCACAGACTTGGAGTTGAAGCTGTCCACCCTCACCGAGTCACTTGACGGGGCCCGGAACAGGGAGACAAAGCTGAAGGAAGATCTCCGGGCTGAGAGGGCACTGTTAGAGAGCGCCGCCTTCACGCAGAACAACTTCAAGCGGACGGTGGAGCAGTGGACCGAGGAGCTCGTCGCCTCCGCCGCCAACATCGACAAGGAGATGATGGCGCTGGGGACGGAGCACCTCGTGTACTCCCCCGACGTGAACCTCCCCCACAGCGCCAAACTGAGCTTGTTCTTCAGAGGAGTGGCGCCGGCCCTCGCGCAGCTACGGGAAAGGCTCCCCACACAGCTGGCGAACGAGGCGCGCAGGCTTTGCATGGGTACTATGGAGCGAGTGTTGACGAAGATCGTCTACCGCAACCCCGGGATCAACCTTGAGAACGTCCTCCGAACCTTGCCGCCCGACGCTGACCAGGAGGCGTTGAAGGCTCAAGTTGCCCACATCGTGGCCAAGGTGGGCAAGATCAGGAGGGTTGACGGCGACCGTGTAGACTAGGTTGTTTTCTTTCTGCTTCCCTTGTCACTGCCAATTAAGTCATGGACAGTAGTTTGTTATAACAACGACAAGTCTTCTTGTAATATAACTTTATTTTGGATATTTAATGGAGTGTTATCTCCCTTCCTCGACTCCTTTACTTTGTATGCTTTCACCCTTCGCTTTTTAAGGAACTTGCCGGCAAAGGGACCCTTGCCGCGAGCGCCGAGTGCGGAACTTCAGCAGCCTGCTGGCAATGCCCCTGCCGACAAGAAACCTTACCGCAGCTAGTCGCAACACACTTAGATTGTTGATCGAACTCGAAAACGTAGTAAGGGCGCGACACTTGTCGCAGCTCACTTAGGCCGTTGAATGTGCTCGAAACAAAGTAAGGGCGCGGCTAGCCACGGGTAGGTTCCTCCGCGCACAGGTTTTCCATAAAAAGTGTGGTCGTTCAAGGAAGATAACTAAGATTTTAAAAAATTTGAATGCTCGAACTTTGGCGACTTAGCTTTCGTGGGTTGTTTGCTTCCCGGCAAGGCTTTCCTTTCTTGAACAACACTTGGTCCATACCACTGTCTCCTTCCCCCTCGGCAAACTTGTGCGCGAGGAACACTTCTTCTGCTTGAGAGAAAAAAGGAAGAGGGGAGGAAACACAGATATGGAACCTTGCGGTTTGTTATTGCTTACCGGGGGTGTGTGTTGCACAAAGTGTCAGATAATACATGCAAGAAAAAGGAAAGGCATGAAATGACAAGTGGTGCAAAGCACAAAAGTTTTACTGATGCACGGGGTCTGCGCCCGGCTTTGTACAAAGGTTTACATGCAACAGTGGCAAGACTTGTACAAAAGGTGGTTGCTGGAGCGGATCACGGCAACCGCGCCTCATGGGTGAAACTTGCGAAGATGCTCAATGTTCCAGGAGTTGCTCACCGGTAAGCCTTCTTCGGTCTCAAGGCGGACAGCGCCGGGCCGTGTGACTTGTCTCACCCGATAAGGGCCTTCCCACTTTGGCGTCAACTTGTTGGAATTCTTGGCGGACTGAACGCGCCGAAGAACAAGGTCGCCTTCCTCGAGACTCCTGGCCTTGACTTTGCGGCTATGATAGCGGCGCAAAGCTTGCTGGTATCGAGCAGTTCGTACAGCAGCCTGGAGACGGTCCTCCTCGAGGAGCACTGCATCATCTTGCCGCAGTTGCTCTTGCTCGAGCTCGTCGTAAGCGAGTACTCGAGGAGACCCATATACAAGTTCCGTGGGGAGAACTGCCTCTGCTCCATAGACAAGAGCAAAGGGTGTCTGTCCGGTGGCTCGATTTGGTGTCGTCCTGATTGACCAAAGAGCCGCCGGCAACTCCTCGATCCAGTTTCTTCCGCACTTGTGCAGCCTGTCGAAAGTTCTTGTCTTGAGCCCGCGCAGCACTTCAGCGTTTGCCCTCTCTGCTTGACCATTGCTCCTCGGGTGAGCAACACAAGCGAAGCAGACCTTGGAGCCAAGGTCTTGAACGTATTGCATGAAGGTGCGACTTGTGAACTGTGTGCCGTTGTCGGTGATGATCCTGTTAGGGATTCCGAAACGGCAAACAACTGACCTGAAGAACTTGACTGCTGACTGTGCGGTCACCTTTCTCACTGGTTCCACTTCTGGCCACTTTGTGAACTTGTCGACGGCGACGTACAAGTACTCAAAGCCCCCGACTGCGCGGGGAAAGGGGCCGAGGATGTCGAGCCCCCGGACCGAAAAGGGCCAGGACAAAGGGATCGTCTGGAGAGCTTGAGCTGGCTGATGTATTTTCTTGGCATGGAACTGGCACGCTTCACACTTGGTTACTTGCGCAGTTGCATCTTGGAGGGCTTCTGGCCAAAAGAAACCTTGCCGGAACGCCTTGCCGGCAAGTGCTCTTGCGCCAATGTGGTGGCCACATATGCCTCCATGTATCTCTGCCAACAGCTTCTGCCCATCTTCCCGGGGGATGCACTTCAATCTAACACCGTTGAATCTTCTTCTGTACAGTTCATTACCAACGAACTGATACATACTTGACTGCCAGGTTATTCTTTCTATTTCTTCTGGCTCTTCGGGAAGTTCTCCAGTCTGAAGAAAACGGACAATCTGCTGCGCCCATGCTGGAGCCTGAGGCTCAACAACAAGGACTAAAGGCATCATTGCTGCTACGGGAACGTCAGCTTCTACGGCAAGAACCTGAGGCTCTGCCGGAGCTTGACGCTCCCCGTCAAGCTTGCCGGAGCAAAACTTGCCGGGAACGCCTGCTTCAACTGTACAAACCCTGGGGCTTGCAGGAGCAGACTGTTCCTCAGCAACTTTGTCGTTGATCTTGGGGACCTTGGCGGCAAGTTCAGGAAGATCCGCCGGCAAGTAGTCGCCGGAGACCAACTTTCTCTTCTTGCCTTGCCCAACTGATGGTGTAACGGATGGTTGAGTTAGCTTGAGCACGAAGGTCCCTGGTTCCACAGGTAGCTTCAATGCAGCACACTTTGACAGGCCGTCTGCGATGTTATTTTGAGCCCTCCGAACGTGCTCCATCTGTAGGCCTTCAAAGTGCTCTTCGAGCTTTCTCACTTCGTTGACGTAGGCTTCCATTAATTGGCTCTGGTAGCTCTTGTTCACTTGTCGGATGACCAACTGCGAATCTCCCCACACAATCAGCTTCTTGATCTCAAGTTCTGCTACAATTCTGAGGCCGGCAAGCATACCCTCATACTCTACAGTATTGTTTGTCGCTTGCTCCTTGGGAAAGTGCATTTGGACAACGTACTTGAGGTGCTCTCCGGTGGGCGCGACAAGCAGTACACCAGCACTGGCGCCTTGCAGCGAAAAGGCACCATCCAAGTACATTATCCATTCTTTGCTTGCTTCTTTGACGGGGATGCTTGTCTCTGGAACTTCTTTGTCTGGCGTTGGCGTCCATTCCGCTATGAATTCTTCCAAAGCTCTGCTCTGGATAGTTGAAGTACTTCCAAACTTAAGACCAAAGCTTGACAGCTCCAGTGCCCACTCGACAATCCTGCCCGTTGCCTCCGGATTTTGCAATATCCTCTTCAACGGGAAGCGAGTGACCACTGTTATGTCATGTGCTTGCAAGTAATGGCGCAGCTTTCTCGAGGCCATGAGGAGGCCGAAAAGCAACTTCTGCACCCCAGAGTATCTTGACCTAGCTCCCTGCAAGAGGGAGCTGACAAAATAAACTGGGCGCTGCACCATCTTGTTTCGCACTTCTTCCTGGATCTGCGCAGATCCATCCTTGTCGGGGCCGGAGCTTGTCGCGGGAGCCCCCTGCTTGTCGCTGGATGCGCTTGCCGGGGCTGTGGTCTCCTCATCTGCCTCCCTTTCCGCTACTAACGCAGCACTAACCACTTGATTGGTTGCTGCTAGGTATAGCAGCAACTTCTCTCGCGGCTTAGGTGCGACAAGTATTGGAGTGGAGGACAGGTATCCTTTCATGTCCTGCAACGCTGCCTCCGCTTCCAGAGTCCATTTCATTGGACCTGCCTTTTTCAAGATTTTGAAAAACGGCAGGGCGCGTTCTGCAGACTTAGAAATGAACCTGCTGAGGGCAGCCACACAAACAGCAAGCCTCCGTACATCCTTGACGCGCTTCGGGGCTTCGATCTACTCGATGGCTTTGATCTTGTCGGGGTTAGCTTCAATCCCCCTCTGGGACACAAAGAACCTGAGAAGCTTGCCGGAGGGGACTCCGAAGACGCACTTCTCGGGGTTCAGCTTGAGTTGTATCTTGCGCAGATTTGCAAATGTTTCTTCTAGGTCTTGAATCAGGGTATCCTTGTCCTTGCTCTTGACCACTATATCATCCATGTACGCTTCCACGTTCCTGTGTATCTGTGGCTCAAAAGCAGTGTGGACCACCCTTGCAAACGTTGAACCCGCATTATTCAATCCAAAGGGCATGCGTATGAAGCAATAGGTGCCACATGGAGTAATGAATGCGGTCTTCTCTTCGTCTTCCTCAGCCATAAATATCTGGTGGTACCCTGAGTATGCATCAAGAAATGAAAGCAACTCACATCCAGCCGTGGAGTCAACGATCTGGTCAATGCGCGGCAAGGGAAATGGATCCTTGGGACAAGCTTTATTCACATCAGTGAAGTCTATACAAAGTCTCCACTTCCCATTAGCTTTGCGCACGACAACTGGATTGGCCAGCCACGTGGGATGAAGTACACCTCTAACAAGGCATGCGGCTTCCAACTTCTTGATCTCTTCAGCAATGAACTCTTGGCACTCCACCGCTTGCTTCCTGACCTTCTGCTTGACGGGCCGCGCGTGAGGACAAACAACAAGCTTGTGCTCAATCACTTTCCTGGGAACACCGGGGATGTCAGATGGTTGCCATGCAAAGACATCGACATTCGCCCGCAGGAAAGCAACGAGCGTGCTTTCCTATTTAGGATCAAGCGTGGCACTGATGGTGAAAGTACCACCAGTGCCGTCCTCCTTGGCGGACACCTTCTTGGTTGCAGGTGGAGCTGCCATTTCCTTCTTGCACTTGCCGGTGGAGCTCGATGGTGCGTCCTCAACGGCAGCGCAGCACTCCGAAGAGGTGCGTTTGCCGGAGTGGGCCCCAGAGCTCTTGCCGGACTTGGTTTTGTTCTCCCCCCCGGGAGCTTCGGCGGCAAGTGTCTCGCTGTGTGCCGCGGCTGCTGCATCCCGGTAGATCTTGTCGGCACAGATAAGCGCGTCCTTCTTGTCGCCGGGGACAGAGATGACACTTATTGGCCCTGGCATCTTGAGCATGTTGTATGCATGGTGAGAGGCTTCCATGAACTTGGCGAGCGCCGGACGGCCAAGTATCCCATTGTATGGCAATGGGATATCGGCAACGTCGAAGGTGATCCTCTCAGTCCTGAAGTTCAGCTCTCCGCCAAAGGTCACCGACAGTGTGATCTTCCCTTTCGGCTTGCTCCTTCCCGGGTTGATCCCTTGGAACGTGCCGGTTTCTTCAAGCTCGCTGCCGGGGATCTGCAGCTTCCGGATCACAGCGGGGGAGATCAGGTTCAGGCCGGCCCCGCCGTCAACCAGCATCTTAGTGACCTTGAGGTTGCGGATGGTTGGTGAAACCAACATCGGCAAGCACCCGACCGCCGTTGTGCGGTCAGGGTGATCCTCAATGTCGAAGATGATGGGCGTGCTGGACCACTTCAAAAGTTTGCGCGACTCGACGGATGGCTCTGCTGCATTAACTTCCCGCACCCATTGTTTGAGTTGGCGGTGGGAAGTATGCAGAGAGGCACCTCCATCGACGCACAGAACTTCTGTGGCCTTCTGGAACTCCTGCTCGCTGTTGTCTCCATCATCCATGTCCTCGTCGTCGTCTTCGTCTTCGTCCTTGTCGCGGCTGCGGGGAGGTCTATCTCCTTGCCGCTGCTTGGCCTTGTCGCGGCGTCCTCCCCGGCCATTGAATGGCCGCTTCTTGCCGGATTCTCCTCCGCCTCCTTGGGCCTTCTCCTTGTCGCGTCGCTCGTACTCAGCCTTCTGCTGCTCAACGAGGTATTCGACTCTCTTGCAGTTCTGGAGATCATGGCCCTTAGTGCGGTGGATCTTGCAGTACTGCTTGTCGGAGCCGTCCTGCTTGTCGGCGGCCGCTACAGGGGTGGCCTCCTTGCCGGAGCTACCACCCTGTGTTTTCTTGGCGGCAGCCTCCTTGCCGGACTGCTCGACAACCAGTACTTCCTTGTTCTTCTTCTTCTTATTGTTCCGCCGCCGGTTTTTCCATGCCGGGGCGGCATCCTCACTGTCCGTTCCTCCTGCTCCAACATCCTCTCCGGGGAGTCTCCTCCCCTCTTCAGCGCGCGCGCACTTGTCAGCCAGAGCGTAAAGCTCGCTGATATCTCGTATCTTGCACATCGCCATCTCCTCCCTCATCCTGCGGTTACGCACGTTCTGATGGAACGCGCTGATAACCGCGGCAGGGTGGACGTCCGGGATGTTGTGCTGGACGCGGCTGAATCTCTGGATGTATTTCCGCAGGGACTCTCCGTCCTTCTGGGCGAGTATGTGGAGATCACTTTCTTGGCCGTGGGGCTTGTGGCCGCCCGTGAAGGCGCCGACAAACTGGTGGCACAGGTCTGCCCAAGAAGAGATGGAGTTTTCCGGCAAGTGCATGAGCCAAGATCTGACATTTGGCTTGAGCACGAGCGGGAAGTAGTTTGCTAGTATCTTCTCATCCCGTCCCCCGGCAGCCTGCACCGCAATGGTGTAGATGCTAAGGAACTCTGAGGGATGGGTCTTGCCGTCGTACTTCTCGGGTACGTCGGGCTTGAAGTTTTTCATGCTGGGCCACTGGACTTGCCGCAGCTCACGGGTGAACGAAGGGCAGCCTGCCGTGTACGGCAAGTCGCCTGGTTCACCGGGCGCGTGCATGTCGACAGCGGTCCCACCGCGTTGGTCGGACTGTCATCGCGCTTCTCTTCGACGCTCGATGCGAGTCCGAGCATCCTCTTGTCGCCTGTCGTCGAGGACTTGGCGTTGATCGCGGCGAGCTCGCGGATCCGACGATGCCATGGAGTCGTCGTCGACGTTGATCCGACGAGTCGGTGATTTCTGCTTCCGCGGCGGGGAGTGCACGGTAGTTTCACCACCAGCGGTCTTGTCTCCATCAGCCCGCGGCTGGGTGACTTGCCGCGGCCGTGACGTTGCCGGCTGCTGTGGCGTGTCGTTGTTGGCGAAGGCGATGAGGCTTTGGATAGTGGCCCTCCAGTCTTCGGCCTTGTCCGCCGCTGGAGGGAAGTCGAGGAGCAGCTGAGCTCTGGCTAGAGCTTCTGCTGGAGAGGAGGGGAGCGGTGGCGAGCGGTGCGAGGAATGAGATATGCTCGGACTTCTAACCGCATTAGAAGGAGCAGGTTCTCGCCCCGGCGACCGCGCTTTTCTCGTGCCAGCGCGTTGGCCTTGAGCTTCCCGCGACCCGCCAGCTTGGCCTCGTCCCAGCAAGCGTATGGTACCCTGGGTACCACGTCGCTGCTGGTCCGGCACCTCCTGAGAGGGGCGTGGTGCGTGCACGGACGCCGAGGTCTTGGAGTGCGCTCGGTCGTCCGTCTTGTCCTTGGACTTGTCGGTGCCGTGAGTTTCCTCGCCGGCGTCCGTCCTTCCGCCAGCGTCTACCCCACCAACCATTGGTTCTGGTGGTGGTGGGATCGACGCGGACGGGCCTCCTACCTCCGAAGCTTTCTTCTTCGGCGGCATGCTGATGTAGTCGATGAAGTTGACGAAGTTGGTGAAGTTGCTGAAGGTTGCGCCCGCGTGAACGCCGGATCAGGTTCGCACAACCTCGACGCCCCCTACCTGGCGCGCCAAAGATGTCGGGGAAACTGATCGCCCACGAACACCTATGGGACCGGAGCCCCTTTTCGGTACGGCAAGGGAGCGGAGGGAGCACAAAGAGCAGATCGAGGCGCACACGCGATCAGTTTACCCAGGTTCGGGCCGCACGAATGCGTAAAACCCTACTCTTGCCTTGGTTGTATTGAGTTCTTGGCTCGGGAGCAAGAAGATCTATAGTGCTTGGAACTAGCTACACCGAGTGTGAGAGTGATCGGGATCGGAACCTCCCCTACGTTGTGCATGGGCCTCCTTTTATAGGTCAAAGGGGTCACCGACAGGTGGCAACGTAGTTGAGGGCAAAACGTAAAAGTGGTGGTAGTTGTAACAGTGTATGCATAGTGTTTTGTACCTAACCCAGACGGTGGGGGACAAGGGCATTGAATGCCCGTCGCCGTCGCCCCAAAACAGTGTAAAAAGTGTCCGTCCGGGCGTCTCCGTTCGCCACGACGGAGGCTTTGTCATCGTGGCTTGCCACCGTGTCCCCCAGGCTGCACAGCCTTCCGCCACGTGCCCCAGGAAGGGCCCCAGGGCGACGCGTGGCCGGATGAGCTGGAGCGCGGGAACACAGTGGAAGCTTGCCGCGGCAAGCGCCTTTCCGGGCCCGGAAGCTTGTCGCTCTCCGGGTCTTGCCGGGGCGCGCAATGCACCGCGGCATGTCTTCTGAAATGCTGTTCTTTGGCCTTCCTGGCAAGCTCCTCTTGCCAGGGTCTCGTGCTAGAGGGGTGGTCTTGAGCCTGGAGCGGCCTTCCCGGCAAGCTCCTCTTGCCGGGGTCTTGTTTCTTAACTTGAATACTTTGTTCTTGAATGGCTCCAAAGGAACTAGAGTGGGCCTTGGCAAGCGCGTGGCAAGCCCTGCCACGGGACGCTGCTACTGCCCGTGCACAAGTCGGGATACTAAGGTACCCCTACTTTAGTACACCGACAATGTATGACTGCTATATTCTCTGACTTTTGTGAAAATATTGTAGAGGTTTTCATGGATGACTTCTCTGTCTATGGGAGGTCTTTTGATGATTGTTTAAGCAATCTTGATCGAGTTTTGCAAAGATGTGAACAAACAAACCTTGTCTTGAATTGGGAGAAGTGCCACTTTATCGTTAATGAAGGTATTTCTTGGGCCATAAGATTTATGAAAAGGGTATTGAAGTGGACAAAGCTAAGGTTGATGCAATTGAGAAAATGACATTTCCCAAGGATATCAAAGGTACTCATAGTTTCCTAGGTCATGCTGGTTACTATAGGTGATACATTAAAGACTTCTCTAAAATTTCTAGGCCTCTTACAAATCTTTTGCAAAAGGATGTTACTTTTGTTTTTGATGATGATTGCTTTGAAGCCTTCAAAACACTCAAGAAAGCATTAATTTCTGCACCTATTATTCAACCACCTGATTGGAACTTGCCTTTTGAAATTATGCATGATGCTACTGATTATAGTGTTGGTGCTGTTCTAGGACAAAGAGTTGATAAAAAACTAAATGTTATTCATTATGCTAGTAAGACTCTAGACAGTTCTCAAAAGAATTATGCTACTACTGAAAAAAGGAATTCCTGGCAGTGGTGTTTGCTTGTGACAAACTTAGATCTTACATTGTTGATTCAAAAGTAACTGTTGACACTGACGATGCTGCTATTATATATCTTATGGAAAAGAAATATGCTAAACCTAGACTTATTCAGCGGGTTCTCTTGCTACAAGAATTTGATTTGCATATCACTGATAGAAAAAGGAGCTGAGAACCCCGTAGCTAATAACTTGTCTAGGCTTGAAAGTGTGATTGATGACCCACTACCTACTGATGATTGTTTTCTTGATGAACAGTTAGCTGCAATAAATAGTGCTAATAATACTCCTTGGTATGCTGACTATGCTAATTAAGTTGTTGCTAAATATTTACCACCTAGCTTTACATACCAACAAAAGAAAATATTCTTCTATGATTTAAGACCCACAGCTTTATAAAGAAGGAGTAGATGGTATTATTAAATGTTGTATACCTGAGCATGAACAGGGACAAATCGTTCGGAAATGTCACTCTGAAGCATATGGAGGGAATCACGATGAAAATAGAACTGCTCACAAGGTATTGCAATCTGAATTTTACTGGCCTACTCTCTTCAAGGAAGCCCGTAAGTTCGTCTTATCTTGTGATGAATGTCAAAGAATAGGTAATATCAGTAAGCGTCAAGAAATGCCTATGAATTATTCACTTGCTGTTGAACCATTTGATGTTTGGGGATTTGATTACATGGGACCTTTTCCTTCCTCTAATGGGTATACACATATTTTGGTTGTTGTCGATTATGTTACTAAATGGGTAGAAGCTATTCCAACTAGTAGTGCTGATCACAACACCTGTATTAAAATGCTTAAGGAAATTATTTTCCCAAGGTTTGGAGTCCTTAGATATTTAATGACTGATGGTGGTTAACACTTTATTCATGGTGCTTTCCGTAAAATGCTTTCCAAGTATGATGTTAACCATAGAATTGCATCATATCATCATGAGTCTAGTGGTCAAGTTGAGCTTAGTAATAGAGAAATAAAACTAATTTTGCAAAATACTGTCAATAGGTCAAGGAAGAATTGGTCTAATAAATTAGATGATGCACTTTGGGCTTACAGAACAGCTTTAAAAAATCCTATGGGTATGTCTCCTTATAAAATGGTTTATGGAATAGCTTTTCATTTTTCCTCTTCAGTTAGAACATAAAGCATTTTGGGAAATCAAAGAACTCAACTATGATTTCAAACTTTCCGGCGAAAAGAGGTTATTTGATATTAGCTCATTAGATGAATGGAGAACCCAAGCTTATGAAAATGAAAAGTTATTTAAAGAAAAAGTTAAAAGATGGCATGATAAAAGAATCCAAAAGCGTGAGTTTGAAGTTGGAGAATATGTTCTTTTGTACAACTCTCGATTCAGGTTTTTTGCAGGAAAACTCCTCTCTAAATGGGAAGGTCCCTATGTCATCGAGGATGTTTATCAGTCCGGAGCTATCAAAATAAATAATGTCGAAGGTACTAAACCGAAGGTTGTTAATGAGCAACGAATAAAGCATTATATTTCATGTACGCCTATTAATGTTGAAAGCAATATTATCCAAACTTAGAAACTGGAAGAACACATAAAAGAGTCCTTTTGGAACACTCCAGAATCATGAAAATAAGGAGGTACGTGATACGGTAAGTAAACAGACTCCGAAAAATCCGCAAAAATATTTTTGTCAGTTTTGAAATATTTAGAAAAATAGGAAAATAAGAAACTTCCACGAAGCGTACCCTTGTGGGCACAACATACCAGGCCCACCTCGGGCACCTTCCGGACTCTGTTTTTCTACAGTTTGCTTATATTCCAAGATTAAAAAATCTTTATGTACCCCCCGAACTTGTTGACCACCTTATCGTGGAGAAATCTTCTGCTTTCTTTTTCCTTGCTGTTTTCTGTCAGATCCCATCTGCTATGGCCTCCTCAAGCTCCTCGAAGGACATGTTCTTCAAGAACGTCATCAACCCATATTTGCGGGAGGTGGTGCGGCACCCTCAAGCTATCCAGATGCATGAGGGGGTGCTGCAGATCCACGATGTGCAAGGACCCAAGGGGACGGGAACCATGGAGGCCAGGCTTGAGGCTATGGAGCAGGAAGTCTTCCGGTGCAAGGGGATGGTCGAGCGTGGACTCAATGCTAATCACCTCATGATCACGGATCTTTCCCGTGATCTCAAGGTGGATGGCATGCCCATGAAGGACATCGTCTTCACCTTCAACGAGCAAATCAACTTCCTCCAAAGCCAGATTTATGATCTCCAGAACCAAGTCTTTGAATATAAGGCGAGGTTTGAAGGTATGAGTTTGGCTGCCAGTAGCGGGACCCGTGGGACTCACTCTTCCTCCTATGATGGTGAACCTCTGCCATGGAAGCCCGAGGATAAAATTGCTACTTCACCACCACCACCATCTTCTTCACCACTGATATGTCTCCGACGTATCTATAATTTTTTATTGTTCCAAGCTATTATATTATCTGTTTTGGATGTTTAATGGGCTTTAATATACACTTCTATGTTATTTTTGGGACTAACCTACTAACCAAAGGCCCAGTGCAAATTGCTGTTTTTTTCTCTATTTCAGTGTTTTGGAGAAAACGAATATCAAACGGAGTCCAAATGAAATGAAACCTTCGCGAGGATCGTTTTTGGAACAAACACAATCTAGAAGACTTGGAGTACACGTCTGGGAAGCCCCGAGGTGGCCACAAGGCAGGAGGGCATGCCCACGGGGGTAGGCGCGCCCTCCACCCTCGTGGGCCCCTCATAGGTCCACCGACATACCTTTTCCTCCTATATATACTCATATACCCTGGAAACATCCAAGAGCACCAAGAAACCCTATTTCCACCGCCGCAACCTTCTGTACCCGTGAGATCCCATCTTGGGGCCTTTTCCGGAGCTTCGCCGGAGGGGGAATCGAGCACGGAGGGCTTCTACATCAAAACCATAGCCTCTCCAATGATGTGTGAGTAGTTTACCACAGACCTTCGGGTCCATAGTTATTAGCTAGATGGCTTCTTCTCTCTCTATGGATCTCAATACAAAGTTCTCCTCGATCTTCTTGGAGATATGTCTGATGTAATACTTTTTGCGGTGTGTATGTCGAGATCCGATGAATTGTGGGTTTATGGTCAAGATTATATATGAACAATATTTGATTCTTCTCTGAATTCTTTTATGCATGACTTAATATCTTTGCAAGTCTCTTCGAATTATCAGTTTGGTTTGGCCTATTAGATTGATCTTTCTTGCAATGGGAGAAGTGCTTAGCTTTGGGTTCAATCTTGCGGTGTCCTTTCCCATTGACAGCAGGGGCAGCAAGGCACGTAGTGTATTGTTGACATCGAGGATAAAAAGATGGGGTTTATGTCATATTGCATGAGTTTATCCCTCTACATCATGTCATCTTGATTAAGGCATTACTCTGTTCTTATGAACTTAATACTCTAGATGCATGTTGGATAGTGGTCGATGTGTTGAGTAATAGTAGTAGATGCAAAATCGTTTCGGTCTACTTGTCGCATACGTGATTCCTATATACATGATCATGCCTAGATATTCTCATAACTATGCGCTTTTCAATCAATTGCTCGACAGTAATTTGTTCACCCACCGTAAGATTTGCTATCTCGAGAGAAGCCACTAGTAAAACCTATGGCCCTCGGGTCTATTTTCTATCATATTAATCTTCCGTCAACTAGCTATCTTTATTGTTCTTTTATTTTGCAATCTTTACTTTTCAATCTATACAACAAAAATACCAAAAATATTTTTCTTATTATGTATATTAGATCTCACTTTTGCAAGTGGCCGAGAAGGGATTGACAACCCCTTTATCGCGTTGGTTGCAAGGTTCTTAATTGCTTGTGCAGGTACTAGGGATTTGCGTGTAGTCTCCTACTGGATGGATACCTTGGTTCTAAAAAACTGAGGGAAATACTTACGGTACTTTGTTGCATCACCCTTTCCTCTTCAAGGGAAAACAACCCAAGCTCAAGAGGTAGCAACCACCAAAATAAAACTGAGCATCGGGTATGGGCACTCCCCTTGGCCTTTGCCAAGTTTGGGGGAGGTGCCCCGGTATCGTATCATCCCCACTATCTTTTTACTTTTACTTGTTCTAGTTCGATCTTTTGCTTTAGAATAAATGAAAGTTTAGTTCGATCCTTTCTTTTCGAGAGTTTGCTTAGTGATCTATCCTTGCAATCGTGTGCAAGATATATAATAAAGTTAAGTTTTGAGTTTTTGTTTTCTTTACCTTCCTGTTGCAATAAAAAGAAAGGTTATTAATAAATAAATAAATAAATAAAAGGAAATAAAATAAGATGATCATATGCTAATCTTATGGTAGGTGATGGCACCACATAAGGAGAAGTATGAGTAGAAAATTTTATTAGAGATTGACAAACATAGCATTGGTCAATAATGCAACTCATGAAAGAATTAAAAAGGGAAGAGAAGATTGCCATATTAATATACCATCCTAGATATCTTTTGTGATTGTGAGCCCCCATCAAAATATTATATGCCAAAATTGTTGACGTTGGACAAGGAAGACAAGTTCATTATGTTTGTTCATATTCACATAGAAGTTATATTGTCATAGATCCTTTAAGATGTGGTGCTTGCTCAATATCTTTTCTAGCCAAAAATTCCGCACTAAGTAGAGATACTACTTGTGTGTCCAAAAACCTTTAAACCCAAACCTTTTCCGAGAGTCCACCATACCTACC
This sequence comes from Secale cereale, assembly GCA_902687465.1. NCBI lineage: Eukaryota > Viridiplantae > Streptophyta > Magnoliopsida > Poales > Poaceae > Secale > Secale cereale. The sequence continues at coordinate 598,597,583 of LR738711.1, read as the reverse complement.
TACGGATTGAGTAAGATCCCTCGGGTAAGTTGTCATCGGTGCAATAAGGCAATAAAAATTCCTTCTAAATGTGTGAGATCATTTAATGTAAGAGAAAATTGAGCGTTGCATGAACTTGTGATGGTGAAGAATAAAAGTGACAGACTGCATAATAAAGGTTGCTATAATAAGGGGCAATGCAACGTGACATTCTTTTGCACTAAGGGGTTGAGCATACAAACAAATAAGCGCATGACAACCTCTGATTCCCTCTGCAAAGGGCCTATCTTTTACTTTTATGCAAAGAGTCAAAGTTCTCTCTCTATTCCTTTTTTTATCCTTAGGCAAGCATCATGTGGTGAGGAAAGATCTAGGCACATATGTCCAGTTGAATATGAGTGGCATGAGTTATTATTGTTCACATCACTCTTGAGGTGAGTACTTTGGGAGGCAACACTATAAGCCCCTATCTTTCCATGTGTCCGGTTGAAATGCTTTGCTCATGTGTATGCAGTGAGTGTTAGAAATCATAGAAGACTATATGATGGTTGAGTATGTGGACTTGCCTAAAGGCTCTGATACGTGACCCTTCCTGAAAAGATGATGAATTATAGTTGCAAAGTTGACTGAGAACATAGTTTGTTGGTTTCTAATAGAGTTTATGCTTTATACTTCAATTGTGTGATGAATTGGTAATTGTTCATGAGAAGTATATGATAAAAGTCCTTTGATAAAAGCTTTATGTTTAAATTAGTTTATGTTATAATAATCAACATGATGCTTCTATGTCCGTATTTTGTTTTTTATCAACACCTCTCTCTCAAAGCATGTGGACATGTTTTTCGATTTTGCTTTTCGCTTGAGGACATGCGAGGTCTAAGCTTGGGGGAGTTGATATGTCCATTTTGCATCATGTTTTGTTACTGTTATTTATGTTTTTTATGTATAATAATGCTTTTTGGAGTAATTCTAATGCATTTTCTCTCATAATTTGCAAGGTATGAACAAGAGGGAGAATTTCGGCAGCTGGAAATCTGGACCTGAAAAAGCTATGTCAGGTTACCTATTCTACCCAACTCCAGACAAGCTGAAACTTCACGGAGAATTATTATGGAATATTTGAAGAATATTGGAGCAAATAAGTACCAGAGGGCCCCACCAGGTGGGCACAACCCACCTGGGCGCGCTGTCAGGACCCCGATCCTAAGTCACACAGGTCTAGCCTGTAACACATCATATCACTTTGCGGCCTCACGCACGGTATCCCCACGGGTGCCACCTTACCTGGCCCGGGACCGTTTGCGCATTTTGGCACACGTATATGATAGTGTCGCTAGCATCCATATGACAGAGAACCCGGGCCGACATGACCAGTTATAAACCAAAAGTGGCACTAAATTACAGAGACAGGCATACATGACCCAGCAACGAACGTGTCGGTAATCAACGTATGAACCCAAGTCGTAGCAAGCTACAAGGACGTAAAGGAACAACGCGAGACATTTCCCCTAAGGGACAGACACAGGAACGAAGAAGGACACATGCCGGCCAGCCTAAGTGTTCCAGAGCAGTAGCAAGCTACCAAGGCTCAGTGGAAGCACTGGGAGACATTTCCCTGTAAGATAGGCTACCAAAGGTAAACAACTAGGTGTCGGATCCCACACATAGCAATACACATTAAACGTACGCATAACATGCAAGTATGTGCTGTACAACATGGCATCACAACATAACTTAACAACTCATATAGATAAGGCCCAGAAGAGCCATCATAGCATTTATTACAATCAGAGGCCACATGACCCATCATACAGAGTATACAGGCAACAGAAGCATAACATGTCTGAGTACAGACAACTACAAATGAAAAAGGCTAAGAAGCCTGACTATCTACAAGACCCTCCCAAGGGTACAAGATCGTAGCTGAGGTAACAAGCTAAACGTCGAAGTCCACGCGGAACCACTAGCGAGACTGAAGTCTCTCTGCAAAACATAAATTAAGCAAACGTGAGTACAAAGGTACTTAGCAAGACTTACATCAGAACTAACTACATATGCATCAGTATCAACAAAGGGGTGGTGGTGTTTGACTGCAGCAAGCCAGCTTTGACTCGGTGGCTATCCTAAACTACGACTGCAAGTAACTCTTTTGAGGTGGCGCACACGAGTCCACATATTCACCAATCAATACACCACTATGGATCCGCTCCCGTCTCCCTACGAGAAGGCCATCCATAGTACTCACACTTGTCTTGAGTATTTTTAGAGTATCCACTTTCGCTTGTCTATGTACCACGTAAGCATCCAAGAAGTCCATATCCGTGGACCCGGCTATTCGAATAGATCATGTTAACCCTGCAGGGGTGTACTTCTTCACACACGCTCTCGCCACTTACCGCCATGTACACGTCATGTATCTCGGCAACCTTCAAGCCGAGGCCTGGTGAGGGTGTCGGCCACAACCTGACTAACCACACAAGTCTCTCGTCCAGGTTTATCGCCTATTCGGGTTCCATCCGTGGGGAGATCCGGCCGGGGTGTCGCTCACGGCCGCAAAAGATGTGCGCAGGGTTCCCAAGCCCACCTCGACGGATGGATCTACGCTTGGTACACCGTGCCACGGTGCCTAGTCTGACCCAAGCCCACATGTACCGTGTGCCACTTGGTAGACTACTAGCACTACCTACAAACACCAGAAACTAGTTGCAACTCCTGGACAGAGATCATGTTGATTAATAAGTCGAGAGGGGTCGAGTTACCGGAACCCAATGTGTGGTAGTAGCTAGTCATTGGACAACTTACACAGAACTCGGTTCTTAAGGACGGTTCCAGTGAGACAACTGATACGTCCAAAACGTATCTATAATTTCTGCTTGCTCCATGCCTCTTTTGGGTGATATTGCTATGATATTTATACACTTCCATACACTTTTGATCATATTTGGACTAACCTATTAACTCAGTGCACCCCAGTGCCAGTTTCTGTTTTCGGCTGTTTTTGTATTTCAGGTTTTCACATTACGAGAACTGCCAGGAAAAATCCAGAAAAATTATATAAAAAATCAGCGTTCCAGAAGCTACCTTGCGCCCGAAGTACA
>LR738711.1:598576862-598588100 GCA_902687465.1 Secale cereale | reverse complement strand
GCACCAGGGCTCCAGGCGCCCTGGCGGCGCCCCCCCCTGGGCCGCGCCGAGGGGCGCCTGGGTCCCCCGAGGCTCCGCTGATGCCCCCCTTTGGCATATATTTAAAGCGTCTCCTGAAACCCTCGAGACGGGAACTCTTTTTCGAGATCTCATCTCTGTTCCGCTGCTGCCGCCGCTTCCAAGATCGGGAGCACCAGGAGAACTCTTCCCGGCACCCTGCCGGAGGGGAGGATCACCACCGGGAGCCTCTCCACCACCATGGACGCCTCCCGGATGAGTTCCGAGTAGTCTCCCTTGGACCATGAGTCCATGACCAGTAGCTATGTGATGTTCTCCTCCCGTTCTTGTGCTTCACTAATTAGTCCTCGTGAGCTGCCCTACATGATCGAGGCACATATGTAATCCTTATGCTGTTGCTATGATGAGTTTGCTGGGATCCGATGGATTATGAGATTATGTTCAGATTGTGTTTGAGTAATATATTTGATCTACCTCTTTTATATTTATGTTCGTAAGTAATTCTTGCATGTTCTCCGTTGTTATTTATTGCTTTGGCCAAGTAGTAGGTAGTGACTCCAAGAGGGAACGTTATGCTTGATTGTGGGTTCATGCCCCTCGATGACTAGCTTGAGTGACAGAAACATGAGTCTAGGGGATGTGTTGTTGCCACAAGGGGGAAAACAACGGTGCTTGTGCCTGTGGGTGCAAGGACTGTTTACTTTACGCAAAGTTCTTTTAATGCAGTTGTCTGTTGCTTTGATTTTACACTATGGGTGGGACTCGCAACTTAATACCAGCGAGATGTTCTGGATAGATATCTCAAGGTGGATGATTAGTAGTAGATGCAGATGAATTTCGGTCTACTTACCTCGGCGTACCGCCCATGCTTTGAACCTCTACCTTTCTTGCAACATAGTTAGCATTGGTTTGTGCACATAATTCTGTCAATTGCCCAGCTGTAATTCGTTTACCTCACATAGCTGTTTTATCGTCTTTTGGGAGAGAGACATCACTAGTGAACATCATGAGACTCCGGTCCATATTACCATCATTGACCACATCCACTATTTACTTTCTGCTCTTACTTACTATTGCATTATATCTATCACTACTATCACTTGCGTTTGATCCTTTGTAAACTACAAGGCCGAAGGGATTGACAACCTCTCTGTACTCGTTGGGAGCAAAGTTATTTGTATCTGTGTGCAGGTCCACGTTGATTGCTAATATCTGGCGCCGTTAGCAGTTGACACCTTCTTGTTGAAACTGGGAGTCTCAGGGAAAACGATCCTTGGTATTACCAAGGGAAAACTTCTGCTACACTGCATCTCAAACCTTCCCCTTGGGGTAACCAACGAGGGGTGAGAAGCCACCAAGCAACAACCCACCATGTACTCCTACATGGCCTCTCACCACTACCTTTACCAAATCGTGTTCACACACTTAGGTTACACACAGTAGGACATGTTCATAACTTCCCAATTCATCCTCGATGAATCAGACCTGACTCAACTCTAAGCAATAGCAGGCACAACCAGAAAGCATGGATGAGTAGGCACAACATGGCTCAAACAACTCCTACTCATGCTAGTGGGTTTCAACTATTTACTGTGGCAATGACAGGTCATGCAGAGGAAAGGGGTTCAACTACCGCAGCAATAGCAGTTCAATCGTTGTTGTCCTAATGCAGTAAAAGAGAGCAGGAGCGGGAGAGTGGGATTGTATCGGAATGAACAAGGGGGTTCTGCTTGCCTGGCACTTCTGAAGATATTAATAGCTCTTCATCGGTGTCATCGAACTCATCGTCGGAACGTCATCTACTGAGAGAGAACAAAACCGACAAACAGAGAAAGAACACAATCAATGCAATGCAACAATATGATGCATGAATGTGACATGGCAATATGATGTTTATTGAGCTATTGCAACTAGCAACACAATTAAATGAAGTTGGTTTGAACCAAAGGTTCAAATTCAATCTCCATAAGTGATTATTCAAATGCCATTTAATCAAATTGTCCTAAACAGTGGCTGTAAGTTATTCAAACATCCATGAAAATGCCATAAACAGATTCCTTGGATTTTTCTGATCAATTTTCATATATAAATTATTTTCATCTGAGTTATAGATTATTTTCTGTGATTTTTAGAAGTTTTAGCTATTTTCTGAAATAAATAAATCATTTCTGATTTATTTAGAATTCCAGAAAACACTTATTGCGTCAGCATGACGTCACTGTGAGGTCAGCAGTCAACAGAGGCTGGTCCAGGTCAAACCTGACCAGTGGGCTACACTGGTCAGTGACTGGGGCTGGCTAGTGTCAATGACATGTGGGTCCAGTCAACAGCCACGTCAGCTTGGTCAACTCTGGCACGTGGGGCCCGTTGGGTTAGTTTAAACTAAACAGAAAATAAACTAGGTTAATTAGGCAGTGGGGCCCGTATGTCAGTGGCCCTAGGGGTGATTAGTGGGGTAATTAACCCCTAATTAAGTGCCACGTCGGCGGTAGGCGCCGGCGACCACAAAACACGGTGGTGGCTCGCCGGAGTTGGTCGAGGCGGCGCTGCAGGCTGCGGCTGGGCACGCTGAGGGCACCAGGAGGGAGCCCGTGCTCTCTCGCATCCATCCACGCAAGTGGGAGGAGCTGGGGTGGCCGGAGCTCGTCGGATACGAGCTCGCGGCGGCGCCGGAGTTTGGGCACCGTCGAGTTAGGCGTTGCGGGGCACGGGGAGGTGAGCTGGTGGGTGCGTTCGGCTCTTGGGAGCTCGGTGAGAACGGTGACGTGCTCGGTTCTGAGCTTGCGCGTCTGTGGCTACGACGGCGACAAGCTCAGCGGCGGCCGGCGACGGTAAGGAAGGGGGCGACGGCTACTGGGCGTGCGCGAAGGAAAGGACGGAGGGAATAGGTTGAGTGGCTCACGGCGGTTTGGCCGGTGCAAACGGAGGGGCCGGGGAGGCGTTGGTTGCCGCGAATCGCCGGTGACGTTCCTCGAGCATCGACGGCGAAGATGGCGCTGACGGCAATGAAGCGGAGCCCTCCGGCTCGTTTTCTGCGGCGTGGGAGGCCAGGTGCTCGACGGCGGGGCTTCTGGGCTCGGCGATGGGGCAAGGGAACAGCGGTGGGCGCGGTGGTGCTCGTCGGCGGCCTCGGACGCGAGCGAGGAAGCGGGGGAGAGAGACAGAGGGGGGGAAGCATGGGGAGAGGTCGAGGGGGTTCCAAGGGTTGCGTGGCGCTCGTCCAGGGCATCGGGGAGGGAAGCAGGCAGGGAGGAGGTGGAGGCCGCGGGCGTGCGCCGTCGCCACGCACCTGCATGTCCTCCTGGCAAGAGGTTGAAGACGCCCTTGCCGCTGGTGGGCTGGGCCGTCTAGCTGGGCCGGTTCTGGTGCCGGTAAGCAGCCCAGGTAAGGTTCCACTCTCTCTCTCTCTTTTCCTAAATTAGTTTCTGTTTTCTATTTTCTGCTTTTGTCTTGATTTAATAAAAATGCCAGAACATTTTCATAAATCTTGGGAATATTTGTGGGCACTGTCTGGATTAATCCCAACAACCCTCATTTACTTCCAAGATTATTTGGGCAACTAAAATTACCTATAGGATTTAAATGTCCAAATGCAAATATCTATGACTTAATTCAAGGATCCAAAATGGCTCCCAAAATTATGAAACCATTTTTGGCAGAGGTTTTAGCCAAGACCAAAAATTATGAACATTTTGTGAAGGGCACTTTGGATACATTGAAAAGTATTTAGGTTCAACCTAGTTGAGTTCCTTTGGTGCTAGGGTTTCAACATCCCCAATTCAAGTTCATTTAAATTTTAAACATGATGACATGATGATCAGGCAAGGACCATAGGGGTTGATCTAGGGATGTGACAACTCACCCCCACCTAAACAAGAATCTCGTCCTAAGATTCAAGCGTAGGGTAAGAAATCAGAAGTGACACAAGCTAGCACAATCTTCAGGATCCAAATTTCCTTCTCGGAGATATTGATTTATTGCAACATATTGATCTTGTCACATTCTTGCTTTGAGATCTTCATCCAACCAGATGATAACGGAGACATACTCTGTAGAAATCGATCTTCCGAATATCGAGGAACTCAAGATCAACTCAAGGACTGAGACATTGAAACATCTCTTGAGCTAAGACACGGAACACACATCCGGAGGGATAGAGTGAAACAGATGATGAAGGTTCACTTGGCAGGCAACCAATTCCACACCTAAGGAAGATGGTGATCGATGTCACCAGACGGGACACCTTGGAGAAGGTGACTCGTAGAGTTATTCCCTTAAGTGGCAAAAAGAATTACTTTTGATATAGAGATCATTGAAATTCCCTATACCAACCTAAGGCAAACACAATCGATCGTTTGACGGAGTCCGAAGGAATGACATTCTCGGGTCAGAGTGGATGATGTGGACTACCTTGTTGAAGACAACACAAGGGATGCTTTTGGTTATCATCGGAAATGGATGGGACCCATAGTGAAATGGCACATTGGCGGTGCAAGCTGGGAACAAAATGCAAATGCTGGGAATGATTCTGGTAACTGGGAAGAAACCCAACAGTAGAGAGTAAATCTACTCTTTGAGAGTGTATAATATAATCAAGAACACTGGAAGCAATCCCGGTTAGTGCCAGTGATAACACCTAGTGCTTGTGCGTGCTCTCAAGAACTTGAGCATTCCCATATTCATCAAGGTTTTACCAATATCCGTGTCGAGGATCCTGGCAACACCACATACTACCATGATGAACGGGGATGGAGGATGCAGATGCAAAGGAAGATAACACTTTCTCAGATTTCACCTTAGCGGAGTCAAGGGGCAAAATCTGGATGATCGACCGAGAGACATTTAGCACTCCGCTTCTAATGTTCTCCTTGATGTGTTAGCGTAATCCATTCATAGATATGTTTGGTATCTTCAACATCAAGTAAAAGTCGGACTTCAGGAGCACAAAAATACATAAGGAACAACTAGGGAGTAAGTCCTACAAAGTCCTTATGGGGAGGTGGCCAACTTCTTCAATCAAGATACTACAACAATAGGTCTTTCGGCTGGGTGTGTTGGCCACGACATCCACTTTACCGGTTATCGAGAGACCATTATTATAGTTCTTGGAAAATACTCCAACCATCATATCTGCCTGAGATTCAGTTCTGGTTGGTGTCAGGATATTCCAGACTCATCAAGTCTAGGAAGAAAAATGAAAGTTTGCAACCTAAATCGACGAGACGACATTGCGAGATTCTCAGGAAATGGACTGCGGTAGTAAGCTCCAAAACATGAGCTAGTTCTGTTATATACATGTAAACACGTTGTCCAAGACAAGCATGACCATGTAGTAGTCTTATAATAAAACACTACCGAGTTCAGGTGGGGAACCATCATTGCGGATAACGAAGTCCTTACATAAGTTTAGCTCTTAAGAAGAAACTTCTTCTCCTTGAACAAATCAATCAGTGGCTTGGTGTGCTAGGGAATACATACAGAATGAAGATTATCAGTCTATCAGACCATAGGATACTTCGCACGTATGCATGACTAATTTGGGATGATTCCAGAGGAGGTAAAAAACATGCTTTCTCGAATTCACGGCGGCAACTTGCATCAAATGCACATGAATTAGAGGAAGTCACTTCTTTCTTCCATACATATGCTTCACGAACGGGTCATGAAGATAATGCTTATAAAAGTTTCCAATACTAACTGGATGTGCAACATAGATCATGGAGAAGATAACAATGTTGCTGGTGGGCTCAACAACAATTCAACCAGGTTTCCATATAGATGGAATTCCATGACAATGTGAACAAAGTGATAGCATTGGTCAGACCCAAAAGATATAATGGTGTATGCTCAAGGGAACAACCATGAGTAAGACAACATTACGAATATCGTTGGTTCTGATTTGACTTGACGATAACCCATACTCAAATCAAAGTTTGGACAGGACAATAGATCTACAAATGATCACGGGGATCAATTGGAGAAGATATCATCTATCTTCAATATACACAAGATATCCCTTTGAGTGAGCTATGTGGGTTAAGCTTTTATCTTACAACTCTCCAAGTTGTTGTTTAGCTTAACCAACTAGTTCAGGGTATCCAACACAGATTCTTGGAGAAAGGTTGGTTTATAAGGAACCAACTTGATCACGAACTCAACATAGCGGTCAGGTGACAACCTGGTAATACTTCGGAGAAGATATTCAGAAAATCACGAACCACCGATATGTTACTAAGCTCGAGAACAATCTTGCTTTTCAAGGCAAGACGATATGATCAAATGAGCAAGGACTTAACAAAATCCTAACTCATCAATCAAGGAGTGTACCAGGAAAGTGGAGTAGGTAGCACGATCAACCTTAGGGTGATGATTCAATAATCAACTCGCTAAGGATGAGGTTATTGTCCATTTAACTACCAAGCAACAGAGTTGCTAGGAGTATTGATTTCACACATCACAATTTACTTGTCGGTATTCCGGTTACAATAGCACGGAGACCGAGGAATGAGCGATAATGGCAAGAAGTATCACTGTATCATGAGTTTATAGGAGGTTGTGAAATTCCCAGGAAATTCTTGACATAAAGATTGTAATATTCCAAGATAGAACAGATTAGAAGCTGGGTTAGCATTCTCCATCTGCGAAGTACAACTTCTATGACCCAATCCTAGGAATGGATGAGGTACTGGAGTTTGTTTCTCCTAGTCATTCCAAAATAGAAAGGCTTGACGGACCACAAGAGTAAAAGACATCGATGCACGAATGCACAACTACTCCTGACTATCAATTGATAGACGAAGGTCAGAATACAACTAAAAGGGGACAACTCAAGGAACATATAACTTTCCGAGTTGCAGATGCATAGACTAACATGTCGAACGAGTTCAACATATTTCTTCCGGATAGCCTATGCAGAAAGGTAGGACTGGCAGAGTCACAATGTGGAATAGAGAACTCGTCAAGAGCACTCTGGTTGTGATGTTTTGGTTCGGGAGAACTTCTGCCAAGGATGGTTCATGGCATTGGAAGAAGGATATACCACGAACCTCGAGGACTATCACAAGGTTACTAATAACCTAAAGGAACGAGCAATACTATCAACATGAAGTAAGTAGAGTGAACCTTGGGTTCAAGAACCCAGGAATAGAATACCTACCAACTAAATAGCATCACGGGATGCTTTCGAGAATAATGGCCAGAATCATCACACCGAGAATATAAAGCATTGCTAGATTACTGGGTGATCCTCTAAGACACCTAGGGTCATAATAATAACTCCAACATATATGTCGAGGTAATAGAGTACCTCAGCACACTGACTTGTGTGATTAATCTGGCCTAAAAGGACATCGGAACAGGGAGGAAAGGTTTGCAAATGCATCAGACTATTTAGAAACCTGGGATGACTCGGACAGCATAACGGCTGCAAATGCTCGAAAATACTTTTGAGATCCAAGCAAAAAGGGTAGCATAACCACTCAACATCATAATGTCAAGGTTCTGAGACCAATAGTTGAACACACAGAAATAGAATAAACTGAACTGAGAGTTGAATCCACAATTAACGTGATCCTGATAGGCAGAAGAGAAAGCCTAGTTCTTAATCCCCGTAGAAAGAAGAAAGTGACTCAGATCAGAAGGGCATGGGGTAAAGGAGTAAAAAGAGCCTTACGTTCCCTACCACAATCAATTCCCTTATATAACTAAAGAGTTTCTAGGCACGACTTCGACCAGTTTGGCTTGCTAATCCTACAGGCAGTCAGGCTCTGATACCAAAGCTGTCAGGACCCCGATCCTAAGTCACACAGGTCTAGCCTGTAACACATCATATCACTTTGCGGCCTCACGCACGGTATCCCCACGGGTGCCACCTTACCTGGCCCGGAACCGTTTGCGCATTTTGGCACACGTATATGATAGTGTCGCTAGCATCCATATGAAAGAGAACCCGGGCCAACATGACCAGTTATAAACCAAAAGTGGCACTAAATTACAGAGACAGGCATACATGACCCAGCAATGAACGTGTCGGTCATCAACGTATGAACCCAAGTCGTAGCAAGCTACAAGGACTTAAAGGAACAACGCGTGACATTTCCCCTAAGGGACAGACACAGGAACGAAGAAGGACACATGCCGGCCAGCCTAAGTGTTCCGGAGCAGTAGCAAGCTACCAAGGCTCGGTGGAAGCATTAGGAGACATTTCCCTGTAAGATAGGCTACCAAAGGTAAACAACTAGGTGTCGGATCCCACACATAGCAATACACATTACACGTACGCATAACATGCAAGTATGTGTTGTACAACATGGCATCACAACATAACTCAACAACTCATATAGATAAGGCCCAGAAGAGCCATCATAGCATTTATTACAATCAGAGGCCACATAACCCATCATACAGAGTATACAGGCAACGGAAGCATAACATGTCTGAGTACAGACAACTACAAATGAAAAAGGCTAAGTAGCCTGACTATCTACAAGACCCTCCCAAGGGTACAAGATCGTAGCTGAGGTAACAAGCTAAACGTCGAAGTCCACGCGGAACCACTAGCTAGACTGAAGTCTCTCTACAAGACATAAATTAAGCAAACGTGAGTACAAAGGTACTCAGCAAGACTTACATCAGAACTAACTACATATGCATCAGTATCAACAAAGGGGTGGTGGAGTTTGACTGCAGCAAGCCAGCTTTGACTCGTTGGCTATCCTAAACTACGACTGCAAGTAACTCTTTTGAGGTGGCGCACACGAGTCCACATATTCACCAATCAATACACCACTATGGATCCGCTCCTGTCTCCCTACGAGAAGGCCATCCATAGTACTCACACTTGTCTTGAGTATTTTAGAGTATCCACTTTCGCTTGTCTATGTACTACGTAAGCATCCAAGAAGTCCATATCCGCGGACCTGGCTATTCGAATAGATCATGTTAACCCTGCAGGGGTGTACTTCTTCACACACGCTCTCGCCACTTACCGCCATGTACACGTCATGTATCTCGGCAACCTTCAAGCGGAGGCCTGGCGAGGGTGTCGGCCACGACCTGACTAACCACACAAGTCTCTCGTCCAGGTTTATCGCCTATTCGGGTTCCATCCGTGGGGAGATCCGGCCGGGGTGTCGCTCACGGCCCCAAAAGATGTGCGCAGGGTTCCCAAGCCCACCTCGACGGATGGATCTATGCTTGGTACACCGTGCCACGGTGCCTAGTCTGACCCAAGCCCACATGTACCGTGTGCCACTTGGTAGACTACTAGCACTACCTACAAACACCAGAAACTAGTTGCAACTCCTGGACAGAGATCATGTTGATTAATAAGTCGAGAGGGGTCGAGTTACCGGAACCCAATGTGTGGTAGTAGCTAGTCATTGGACAACTTACACAGAACTTAGTTGTTAAGGATGGTTCCAGTGAGACAACCCACCATGTACTCCTACATGGCCTCTCACCACTACCTTTACCAAATTGTGTTCACACACTTAGCTCACACACAGTAGGACATGTTCATAACTTCCCAATTCATCCCCGATGAATCAGACCTGACTCAACTCTAAGAAATAGCAGGCACAACCAGAAAGCATGGATGAGTAGGCACAACATGGCTCAAACAACTCCTGCCCATGCTAGTGGGTTTCAACTATTTACTGTGGCAATGACAGGTCATGCAGAGGAAATGGGTTCAACTACCGCAGCAATAGCAGTTCAATCGTTGTTGTCCTAATGCAGTAAAAGAGAGCAGGAGCGAGAGAGTGGGATTGTATCGGAATGAACAAGGAAGTTCTGCTTGCCTGGCACTTCTGAAGATATTAATAGCTCTTCATCGATGTCATCGAACTCATCGTCGGAACGTCGTCTACTGAGAGAGAACAAAACCGACAAACAGAGAAAGAACACAATCAATGCAATGCACCAATATGATGCATGAATGTGACATGGCAATATGATGTTTATTGAGCTAATGCAACTAGCAACACAATTAAATGAAGTTGGTTTGAACCAAAGGTTCAAATTCAAACTCCATAAGTGATTATTCAAATGCCATTTAATAAAATTGTCCTAAACAGTGGCTGTAAGTTATTCAAACATGCATGAAAATGCCATAAACAGATTTCTTGGATTTTTCTGATCAATTTTCATTTATAAATTATTTTCATCTGAGTTATAGATTATTTTCTGTGATTTTTAGAAGTTTTAGCTATTTTCAGAAATAAATAAATCATTTCTGATTTATTTAGAATTCGATAAAACACTTATTGCGTCAGCATGACGTCACTGTGATGTCAGCAGTCAACAGAGGCTGGTCCAGGTCAAACCTGACCAGTGGGCTCCACTGGTCAGTGACTGGGGCTGGCTAGTGTCAATGACATGTGGGTCCAGTCAACAGCCACGTCAGCTTGGTCAACTCTGGCACATGGGGCCCGTTGGGTTAGTTTAAACTAAACAGAAAATAAACTAGGTTAATTAGGCAGTGGGGCCCGTATGTCAATGGCCCTAGGGGTGATTAGTGGGGTAATTAACCCCTAATTAAGTGCCACGTCGGCGGTAGGCGCCGGCGACCACAAAACACGGCGGTGGCTCGCCGGAGTTGGTCGAGGCGGCGCTGCAGGCTACGGCTGGGCACGCTGAGGGCACCAGGAGGGAGCCCGTGCTCTACCGCATCCATCCACGCAAGTGGGAGGAGCTGGGGTGGCCGGAGCTCGTCGGAAACGAGCTCGCGGCGGCGCCGGAGTTCGGGCACCGTCGAGTTAGGTGTTGCGGGGCACGGGGAGGTGAGCTGGTGGGTGCGTTCGGCTCCTGGGAGCTCGGTGAGCACGGTGACGTGCTCGGTTCCGAGCTTGCGCGTCTGTGGCTACGATGGCGACAAGCTCAGTGGCGGCCGGTGACGGTAAGGAAGGGGGCGACGGCTACGGGACGTGCGCGAAGGAAAGGACGGAGGGAATAGGTTCAGTGGCTCACGACGGTTCGGCTGGTGCAGACGGTGGGGCCGGGGAGGCGTTGGTTGCCGCGAATCGCCGGTGACGTTCCTCGGGCATCGACGGAGAAGATGGCGCTGACGGCGATGAAGCGGAGCCCTCTGGCTCGTTTTCTGCGGCGTGGGAGGCCAGGTGCTCGACGGCGGGGCTTCTGGGCTCGGCGAAGGGGCAAGGGAACGGCGGTGGGCGCGGTGGTGGTCGTCGGCGGCCTCGGACGCGAGCGAGGAAGTGGGGG
>LR738711.1:598415176-598576766 GCA_902687465.1 Secale cereale | reverse complement strand
GGGGGGGGGAAGAAGCACGGGGAGAGGTCGAGGGGGTTCCAAGGGTTGCATGGCGCTCGTCCAGGGCATCGGGGAGGGAAGCAGGCAGGAAGGTGGTGGAGGCCGCGGGCGTGCGCCGTCGCCACACACCTGCCTGTCCTCCTGGCAAGAGGTTGAAGACGCCCTTGCCCCTGGTGGGCTGGGCCGTCTAGCTGGGCCAGTTCTGGTGCAGGTAAGCAGCCCAGGTAAGGTTCCACTCTCTCTCTCTTTTCCTAAATTAGTTTCTGTTTTCTATTTTCTGCTTTTGTCTTGATTTAATAAAAATGCCAGAACATTTTCATAAATCTTGGGAATATTTGTGGGCACTGTCTGGATTAATCCCAACAACCCTCATTTACTTCCAAGATTATTTGGGCATTTAAAATTACCTATAGGATTTAAATGCCCAAATGCAAATATCTATGATTTAATTCAAGGATCCAAAATGGCTCCCAAAATTAGGAAACCATTTTTGGCAGAGGTTTTAGCCAAGACCAAAAATGATGAACATTTTGTGAAGGGCACTTTGGATACATTGAAAAGTATTTAGGTTCAACCTAGTTGAGTTCCTTTGGTGCTAGGGTTTCAACATCCCCAATTCAAGTTCATTTAAATTTTAAACATGATGACATGATGATCAGGCAAGGACCACAGGGGTTGATCTAGGGATGTGACACGCGCCAGCTAGCAAGCGCGCCCTGGTGGGTTGTGCTCACCCAGGCCCACCTCCGGTGCCCATCTTTTGGTATATAAGCCATTCTGACCTATAAAAAATAAGGAGAATACTTTCGGCATGGAGCGCCGCCGTCTCGGCTGAGCGATTTCGCGAGGGGAACTTCACTCCCGGAGTGGGAAATCATTGTCATCATCATCACCAACAACTCTCCATCTTGGGGAGGGCTATCTCCATCAACATCTTCAACAGCACAATCTCCTCTCAAACCCTAGTTCATCTCTTGTGTTCAATCTTGTTACCGGAACTATAGATTGGTGCTTGTGGGTGACTAGTAGTGTTGATTACATCTTGTAGTTGATTGGTGGAAGATTATATGTTCAGATCCAATATGCTATTTAATATCCCTATGATCTTGAGCATGCTTATCATTTGTGAGTAGTTACCTTTGTTCTTGAGGTCACGGGAGAAATCATGTTGCACGTAATCATGTGAATTTGATATGTATTCGATATTTTGATAGTATGTATGTTGTGATTCCCTTAGTGGTGTCATGTGCATGTCGACTACATGATACTTCACCATAGTTGGGCCTAAGGGAATGCATTGTGGATTAGTAATTAGATGATAGGTTGCGAGAGTGACAGAAGCTTGAACCCTAGTTTATGCGATATTCCGTAAGGGACCGATTGGATCCAAAAGTTTAATGCTATGGTTAGAATTTATTCTTAATACTTTTCCCGTAGTTGCGGATGCTTCCGGGAAGGTTAATCTTAAGTAGGAGGTTTGTTCAAGTAACTACAGCACCTAAGCACCGATCCACCCACATATAAATTATCAAAGTAGCGAACACGAATAGAACCAACATGATGAAAGTGACTAGATGAAATTCCCGTGTATCCTCAAGAAAGCTTTGCTTATTATAAGAGACCATATTGCCCTGTCATTTGCCTCAAAAGGATTGGGATACCTTGATTCACTTTTGCTACTAATATCATTACTTGCTCATTACAAAATTATCTTGCTATCAAACTACTCTGTTACTTACAATTTCAGCACTTGCAGATGTTACCTTGCTGAAAACCATCTGCCATTTCCTTCTGCTCCTCGTTGGATTCGACACTCTTACTTATCGAAAATAGCTACAATTGATCCCCTATACTTGTGGGTCATCAAGGCAATTTTGTGGCACCGTTGCCAGGGAGTGAAGCGCTTTTTGTAAGTGGAAATTGGTAAGGAAGCATTCATACAACGTGCTGAAATTTATTGTCACTTGTTATATGGAGAACAATCCTTTGAAGGGTTTGTTTGGGGTATCTTCACCTAGACCGGAACCACAATTAGCTACCCCTCAACCCGCTGCACCTACTGAAAATATTTAATATGAAATTCCTTCGGGTATGATAAAACAACTGGTAGCTAATCCTTATGCAGGAGACAGAACCGAACATCCTGATATGCACTTGATATATGTGGAACAAATTAGTGGATTGTTTAAGCTTGCAGATTTACCCAGAGACCAAGTTAGGAAGAAGGTTTTTCCTTTATCTTTGAAGGGAAAAGCATTAGCATGGTATAGTGAAAGTGCAAGTTATCGACTAGAGGGGGTGAATAGGCGGTTTTTATGGAAGTCTTCAAAACATGATTTCTTTTGAAGACAAACCGATGAAATGAACTTATATGATAAGCAGAAAAAGATAAATGTTTCCAGGCACACAATAGTCAAGTAAGCATCATAAGGATAATATGAAGACTATTGATAGCTAGATAACATGGACCAAGATGGAAGATATAAATGAAGCTAAACAGGGGACATTCTTCACACAGAGAAGTCAAACTGATCAGACAAACTGATGTCTACTACACAACCTTCTTCTTGTAGACGTTGTTCGGCCTCCAAGTTTAGAGGTTTGTAGGACAGTAGCAGATTTCCCTCAAGTGCATGACCTAAGGTTTATCAATGAGTGGGAAGCATAGGATGAAGATGTTCTATCTCAAACAACCCTACAACCAAATAACAAAGAGTCTATTGTGTCCCCAACACACCCAATACAATGGTAAATTGTATAGGTGCACTAGTTCGGCGAAGAGATGGTGATACAAGTGCAATATGGATGGTAGATATAGGCTTTCGTAATACGAAAATATAAAAACAGCAAGGTAGCAAGAGGGAAAATTGAGCATAAACGGTATTGCAATGCTAGGAAACAAGGCCTAGGGTTCATACTTTCACTAGTGCAAGTTCTCTCAACAAGGATAACATAATTGGATCATATTACTAGCCCTCAACATGCAACAAAGAGTCACTCCAAAGTCACTAATAGCGGAGAACAAATGAAGAGATTATTGTAGGGTACAAAACCACCTCAAAGTTGTTCTTTCTGATTGATCTATTCAAGAGTTCGTAGTAAAATAACATGAGGCTATTCTTTCCGTTCAATCTATCCTAGAGTTCGTACTAGAATAAGACCTTAACATACAAGTCAACCAAAACCCTAATGTCACCTAGATACTCCATTGTCACCTCAAGTATCCGTGGGCATGATTATACGATATGCATCACACAATCTCAGATTCATCTATTCAACCAACACAAAAGAACTTCAAAGAGTGCCCCAAAGTTTCTACCGGAGAGTCAAGACAAAAACATGTGCCAACCCCTATGCATAGATTCCCAAGGTCACGGAACCCGCAAGTTGATCACCAAAACATACATCAAGTAGATGACGTGATATCCCATTGTCACCACACATAAGCACATGCAAGACGTACATCAAGTGTTCTCAAATCCTTAAAGACTCAATCCGACAAGATAACTTCAAAGGGAAAACTCAATCCATTACAAGAGAGTAGAGGGGGAGAAACACCATAAGATACAACTATAATAGCAAAGCTCGCGATACATCAAGATCGTGCCATCTCAAGAACACGAGAGAGAGAGAGAGCGAGAGAGAGAGAGATCAAACACATAGCTACTGATACATACCCTCAGCCCCGAGGGTGAACTACTCCCTACTCATCATGGAGAGCGCCGGGATGATGAAGATGGCCACCAGAGAGGGATTCCCCCCTCCGGCAGGGTGCCGAAACGGGTCTAGATTGGTTTTCTGTGGCAACAGAGGCTTTCGGCAGCGAAACTCCCGATCTAGGTTATTTTCCTGAGGTTTCTGTATATATAGGAGGTGTTGGAGTCAGGGACAAGTAAAGGGGACCTCCGGGCTATCCACGAGGCAAGGGGGTGCGCCCCCTACCCTCATGGGCAGCCCGGGAACCTTCTGGTCCCTGTCCGGCACTTCATGGGCTTCTTTTGGTCGAAAAGTAACCTCCGTTGAGTTTCAGGTCAATTGGGCTCCGTTTGATATTCCTTTTCTGCGATACCTTAAAACAAGAGAAAATCAAAAACTGGCACTGGGCTCTGGGTTAAGAGGTTAGTCCCAAAAATCATATAAAATTGTATACAAAACCCCATAAAACATCCTAGAAGGATAATATAATAGCATGGAACAATAAAATATTATAGATACGTTGGAGACGTATCAAGCATCCCCAAGCTTAATTCCTGCTCGTACTCGAGTAGGTAAATGATAAAAATAGAATATTTGATGTGGAATGCTACCGAGCATAATTCTCCATGTAATTCTCTTTATTGTGGCATGAATGTTCAGATCCGAAAGACTCAAGACAAAAGTCTATATCGACATAAGAATAATAATACTTCAAGAATACTAACAAAGCAATTATTTCTTCTCAAAATAACATGGCCAAAGAAAGTTCATCCCTACAAAATCATATAGTGTGGCTATCCTCCATCTTCGTCACACAAAATACTCAAACCATGCACAACCCCGGTTTCAGCCAAGCAATTGTTTCATACTTAATTTTTTTCAAACCTTTTCAACTTTCACGCAATACATGAGCGTGAGCCATGGACATAGCACTATAGGTGGGATAGAGTGGTCGTTGTGGAGAAGAAAAAAAGGAGGAAGATGGTCTTACATCAACTAGGCGTATCAATGGGCTATGAAGATCCCCATCAATAGATATCAATGTGAGTGAGTAGGGATTGCCATGCAACGAATGCACTAGAGCTATAAATGTATGAAAGCTCAACAAAAGAAACTAAGTGGGTGCGCATCCAACTTGCTTGCTCACAAAGACCTAGGGCATTTGAGGAAGCCCATCGTTGGAATATACAAGCCAAGTTCTATAATGAAAATGCCCACTAGCATATGAAAGTGACTATACAAGAGACTCTCTATCATGAAGATCATGGTGCTACTTTGAAGCACAAGTGTGGAAAAAGATAGTAGCATTGTCCATTTTTTTCTTTTCTTTTTCTTTCTTTCTTTCTTTTTGGGCCTTTCTTTTTTTCTTTTTTTGGCCTTTCCTTCTCTATTTATTTATTTTTATTTGGGACAATGCTCTAATAATGATGATCATCACACTTATATTGATTTACAACTCTTTGATTACAACTTGATACTAGAACAAAGTATGACTCTATATGAATGCCTCCGGCTGTGTACCGGGATGTACAATGAATCAAGATTGACATTTATGAAAAATTATGCATGGTGGCCTTGCCACAAATACGATTTCAACTACATGATCATGCATGGCAATATGACAATGATGAAGCATGTCATAGTAAACGGAACGGTGGAAAGTTGCATGGAAATATATCTCGGAATGGCTATGGAAATGCCACGATAGGTAGGTATGGTGGCTGTTTTGAGGAAGCTATATGGTGGGTGTATGGTACAGGCGAAAGTTGCGCGGTACAAGAGAGGCTAGCAATAGTGGAAGGGTGAGAGTGCGTATCATCCATGGACTCAACATTAGTCATAAAGAACTCACATACTTATTACTAAAGTCTACAAGTCATCAAAACAAAATACTACACGCATGCTCCTAGGGGAAGGGTTGGTAGGAGTTAAGCATCGCGCGATCCCGACCTCCACACAAAGGATGACACTCAATGAAATACCTGAGCACAAGTATTTCTCAAATTAACAACTACTCTACTAGCATGACTCTAATATCACCATCGTCATATCTCAAAACAATCATCAAGTATCAAACTTCTCATAGTATTCAATGCACTTTATGTGAAAGTTTTTACTGTACTCATCTTGGATGCCTATCATATTAGGACTAGTTTTATAACCAAAGCACATTACCATGCTGTTCTAAAAGAATCTCAGAATAATATAAGTGAAGCATGAGAGATTAATAATTACTACAAAATAAAACCACCACCGTGCTCTAAAAAGATATAAGTGAAGCACTAGAGCAAAAGACAAACTACTCCAAACGATATAAGTGAAGATCAATGAGTAGTTGAATAATTATGTAACTATGTGAAGACTCTCTAATCATTTAGGAATTTCAGATCTTGGGATATTATTCAAACAACAAGCAAAACAAAATAAAATAAATTGACGCTCCAAGCAAAACATATCATGTGGTGAATAAAAATATAGCATCAAGTAAAGTTATCGATGAACGAAGACGAAAGAGGGGATGCCATCCTGGGAATCCCCAAGCATAGGCTTTTGGTTGTCCTTGAATATTACCTTGGGGTGCCTTGGGCATTCCCAAGCTTAGGCTCTTGCCACTCCTTATTCCATAGTCCATCGAATCTTTACCCAAAACTTGAAAACTTCACAACACAAAACTCAACAGAAAACTCGTAAGCTCTGTTAGTATAAGAAAATAAAACCACCACTTAGGTACTGTTGTGAACTCATTCTAAATTCATATTTGTGTAATACCTACTGTATTACAACTTCTATATGGTTCATACCCTCCGATACTACTCATAGATTCGTCAAAATAAGCAAACAACACACGAAAAACAGAATCTGTCAGAAACAGAACAGTCTGTAGCAATTGGTAACTTACGAATACTTCTGTAACTCTAAAAATTCTTAAATAAATTGTTGGAAGTGAGTAATTTTTTCTATTAATCATCTGCAAAAATAATCAACCTAAAAGCACTCACCATTAAAAATGGCAGCTAATCTCTTGAGCGCAAGGTTTCTGTTTTTTACTTCAAGATCACATTAACTTTCACCCAAGTCTTCCCAAATGTTCTACTTGGCACTTTATTTAAACAAAAGCTATAAAAGATGATTACTACAGTGGTTTAATCATGTGAACACACAAAAACAGTAGTGGTAAATATTGGGTTATCTCCCAACAAGCGCTTTTCTTTAATGCCTTTTAGCTAGGCACGACGATTTCAATGATGCTCACATAAAAGATAAGAATTGAAACATAATAGAGCATCATGAAGAATATGACTAGCACATTTAAGTCTAACCCACTTCCTATGCATAGGGATTTGGTGAGCAAACAACTTATGGGAATGATAATCAACTAGCATAGGAAGGGAAAACGAACATAACTCCAAGATTTTAAGCACATAGAGAGGAAACTTGATATTATTGCAATATGTAGAAGCATATGATCCTCTCTCATAATAATTTTTAGTAGCATCATGAATGAATTCAACCATATAACCAGCACTTAAAGCATTCTTTTCATGATCTACTTGCATAAAATTTTACTACTCTCCACATAAGCAAAATTCTTCTCATTCATAGTAATGGGAGCAAACTCAAAAAAATAACTATCATGTGAAGCATAATCCAATTTAAAATTAAAATCATGATGACAAGTTTCATGGTTATCATTATTTTTATAGTATACATGTCATCAAATAATCATCATAAATAGGAGGCATGCTTTCATCATAATAAATTTTCTCATCAAAACTTGGGGGACAAAACATATCATCATCAAACATAGCATCCCCAAGCTTGTGGCTTTGCATATCATTAGCATTATGGGTATTCAAAGAATTCATACTAACAACATTGCAATCATGCTCATCATTCACATATTATGCCAAGCATTCTATGTAATTCTTCTTCTAGTACTTGAGCACAATTTTCCTTCCCATCATTTGCACGAAAGATATTAAAAAGATGAAGCGTATGAGGCAACCTCAATTCCATTTTTAAGTAGTTTTCTTTTATAAGCTAAACTAGTGATAAAACAAGAAACTAAGAGATTCGATTGCAAGATCTAAAGATATACCTTCAAGCACTCACCTCCCCGGCAACAGCGCCAGAAAAGAGCTTCGTTGACGGGATGTGAGTGCCGCTTACCTAGGCTCACCGGCAACGGCGCCAGAAAAGAGCTTGATGTCTACTACACAACCTTCTTCTTGTAGACGTTGTTGGGCCTCCAAGTGTAGAGGTTTGTAGGATAGTAGCAGATTTCCCTCAAGTGGATGATCTAAGGTTTATCAATCCGTGGGAGGCGTAGGATGAATATGGTCTCTCTCAAATAACCCTGCAACCAAATAACAAAGAGTCTCGTGTGTCCCCAACACACCCAATACAATGGTAAATTGTATAGGTGCACTAGTTCGGCCAAGAGATGGTGATACAAGTGCAATATGGATGGTAGATATAGGTTTTTGTAATATGAAAATATAAAAATAGCAAGGTAGCAAGTGGTATGTAGCGACCAGACCTCAAACAGTCTGATCTCTGTGCATCAGTGTCATCCCTGGATCAGTAATGCTGACACGCACAGTACTTGCAGGATTTATAACAGAGTAGCAATCACACACTTATTACATCGACAGTCCAACGATGAATTTATTACAAATAATATGGCTGAAGACCATCTAACACGATAACAGTGGAAGGCTTGGAAGATAAGTGAGTCCATCAACTCCAGCGCTATCACTAAGTATAGAACCACAACTTAAAGGGCATCTTACTCGTCGTCTGAAAAGTCTGCAACATGAAACGTTGCAGCCCAAAAACGGGTCAGCACATGGAATATGCTGGCAAGGTAACACAAGAGAATGCAATGAAAGTAAAGCTATAATATATGCAATATGGCTGGTGGAAAGCTCTATGGTTACAGTTTTTGCGTAAAGCCAATTTTCCCTACTTCAAAGGAATAGATTGTAATTAACTATCATGGTAGTTGAAACATTGTTGAGAAGATAGACATCCTCTCAACCCCAATTAAAATAATCATTAAACCCAACAAAATTAATTAAAGTAACATGATGAGATTCACATGATAATCCAAGTACTAGATACTCAAGACGTCCATAACCGGGGACACGGCTAATCATGATCAATTTGTACACTCTGCAGAGGTTTGTGCACTTTTCCCACAAGACTCTATCGCCTCCGTTTGGTTTCTCGCACTGCATGGTGTTTGAGAAAAGAATGACCGAGACATAGTCTTTCAGAAGCGCTAGCACCTTACGATCGGGCAGACCGTACCAACCTACATCCCCTACATCTGCTAGTCCACCACTGTAAGAGTTCGCATGACTTACTCATACTATGCTAGAGCCCATAATAGCATTGTGGCTGCACACGGAAGTTTCTAGTATGAATAATCTCATGATCCCTTTGAGCCTGGGTGGCGGTCCAAAAGAAAAACAGGCAATCATTGGAATACCCAGATGCCTCAATCCACCCAGATGTGTATTAATGTTGCCACCTTAAGTTGAACCATTAATTAACAAACTCACATCTGTCATGGAATTCACTCACCCAATCCACGTCTACGAGCATAGCATGTCCTAACAGCAAACGTAGAAGTAACTCCCAAAGGTTTGAATGTAATGCAGGTAATAGGTACTACCTCAATATACTTCGCAATCCCACAAGTTAATTGATCCTACTCATGCAATGTGTGAGGGTTGGACTAATGCAATGAAAACTAGGTAATTGGAAAGTATGATGAAAGTGTTACTTGCCTTGCTGATGATCCGCAAAACCTAGAGACTCAAAGTAGCAAGCGGCGCACTCCGGGTACTCTATCATAAACAAACAAGCATACAATAAGTACTTAACTACTGCATGGGTAAAACTCAAATAAGAGATCTAACCAGAAAGTTCAACTTAAGAACTCCGGTTTGCAAAAAGAATCAACTCGAAAGAAGCAACGAAACTCAAACTGCGAAAGAAACGAGCTCCGGTTTACTATTTGGCCTAAATTCAAATTTTACAGTAGCCAAAACTTTGTTCAAGTTGATTTAAACGTAAAGAGGGCATCGAGGCAAAGATCTGGGATTTTGAATCACCTGATTCCGACTCTCGAGCGAAAAGAAAAACGTAAAACAAGATCAGGGCAGAAATCGCGATCGGAATAATCGCGGATAAATACCCCGAAAAGAAAACGGACGAACAGGCTAACGAACGAACGTTCGCTGTCTGCGGCTAACTAAAGAAAACCGTTCGTTAAAACGAACGTACGGATGAACGTCCGCTAAATAACTAAACCGACGAAAACCGATCCGATCTAATCTAATAAAACAGATCTACGTTTTTTTTAAAAAAACCGAGCGGTTCTTAATAAAAAAACGGCATCTACCTCGCGAACTCCGGCGGGATCTCCGGCGACGGCGGCAGCGGTCCGGCGGTGGCTAGCGGGGCGGCGGCGCGGGGTGCGGCGGGATGCGGCGGCGGCGCGGAGGTGCGGCACGGCGGCGGGGTGCGGCGGCGGCGGCGGCGGGGCGGTGCTAGGGTTGCGGGGTGGTGGGGGCGAGGCTGGCTGGTGGCTTGGGGTGACTTGGGCCGGGGTGGCGGCTTATAAAGCCCAGAGTCCCTTTCCTATACGAGTCTAAGTCGGTTCACCTTTTTTTATAGAGTCCTCGCGCAGAAAAACTAACGAAAGAAATACTTAACGGACTCCAAAAATCCCGAAATAAATTTTCACTGTCCTCCAATAATATTTAGGACAAAGTGAATATTTTTTCCGGACCTAAATGCTATTTTGAAAAACGCGCATTTTTCCTATGCAAATAAATCCGCAAATAAATCCAGAAAAATACCAAAAGTGATTTTAACATTTTTCCTCCAATATTTCTGTTATTTTGGAGAAGTCATATTATCTCCGCTCATATTTTGTGGTTAGAAATATTTTATAGGAGGGGAAAAATAATTAGAATCACACTGTCCTCGTACCGGTATTCGAGTGAACTCAAATACGAAAACGGTAAAATTCCCAACTCTCTCCGTAGGTCCTTGAGTTGCTTAAAATTTCGAGGAACGCCACAAACAAAAATGCAAAAAGCATGCAATGCAGATATGATCTATGTATAACATTCCAAATTGAAAATTTGGGATGTTACAAACCTACCCCCCTTAGAATGAATCTCGCCCTCGAGATTCGACTTGGCTAGAGAACAGGTGTGGGTTGTCCTTGCGTAGATCATCTTCTCGTTCCCAGGTGGCTTCTTCCTCGGTGTGGTGACTCCACTGAACTTTGCAAAACTTAATAACCTTACTGCGAGTGACTCTGCTCAAAAATTCTAGAATCTTACCAGGCTTCTCCTCGTAAGTCAGATCACTTTCCAACTAAATTGCTTCTAGGGGTACTGTGTCTCTAAGCGGTATATCGGCCATCTCCGCATGGCACTTCTTAAGCTGTGAAACGTGAAACACGTCATGCTCTCGTGACAATCCTTCGGGCAATTCCAACTTATAGGCAACCTCTCCCATGCGTTCCAAAACACGGTAAGGTCCCACAAATCTCGAGGCTAACTTCCCTTTAACTCCGAAACGTTTAACTCCTCGCAGAGGCGATACTCTCAAGTACACTCTATCTCTGATCTCATAGGCTATCTCCTTGCGCTTCGAGTCTGCATAACTCTTCTGCCTGGACTGAGCTACTTTCAGTCTATCTCGGATCAACTTCACCTTCTCCTCAGACTCTTTGATTAAGTCTGGTCCAACCAACTGTCGGTCTCCAACTTCATCCCACATTAACGGTGTTCGGCATCTCCTTCCATACAATGCCTCGAACGGTGCCATCTTCAAACTGGCTTGGTAACTGTTGTTGTATGAGAACTCCGCGTAGGGCAAATTGTCATCCCAACTAGATCCATAATGTAATGCACAGGCTCTCAGCATATCCTCCAAAATCTGATTGACCCTTTCAGTCTGTCCATTTGTCTGCAGGTGAAACGCGGTGCTAAACTCTAGCCTGGTACCCAAAGTTTCATGTAACTAATTCCAAAACTTTGAGGTAAACTGGGTTCCTCTATCTGATACGATGCTCCTCGGCACTCCATGCAGACATACAATTCTGGTCATGTATATCTTTGCCAGCTTTGCACTGGTATATGTGGTTTTCACAGGGATAAAGTGGGCTACCTTCGTTAATCGGTCTACTACTACCCAGATTGAATCATATCCTGTTTTGGTCCTAGGCAATCCGGTGATAAAATCCATGCCAAGCTTCTCCCACTTCCATTCGGGTATTGGCATGGGTTGTAACAATCCTGCTGGCTTCTGATGTTCTGCCTTCACTCTCTGGCATACATCACAAACTGCTACATACTCCGCAATATCCTTCTTCATACCGGTCCACCAAAAAATATCCTTCAAATCCAAATACATCTTAGTATTTCCTGGATGAATCGAGTATGGTGAATCATGGGCCTCCTGTAAAATCAACTTCCTGATCTCCGGGTCATTGGGCGCATAAACGCGGTCCTCAAACCATAAGGTGTCGTGTTCATCCTCACGAAAACTTTAGCTTTTCCTTCGCTCATCCTCTCCTTTATAGTGACAACCTCCTCGTCATCTTTCTGAGCTTCTCTGATTTTATCCATTAGGGTAGACTGGATTTCTAGTGTTGCTACATAGCCTCTCGGAACTATCTCCATACGTAGTTCTCGTAGGTCCTCGGCTAACTCCTTTGGAAATTCGTTCATCATTAGGGTATTGACATGGCTCTTACGGCTTAGCGCATCGGCTACTACGTTAGCCTTTCTGGGATGATAATCCAATCTCATGTCATAATCCTTAATGAGTCCAGCCATCTCCTTTGCCTAAGATTCAACTCCTTCTGAGTGAATATATACTTCAAACTCTTGTGATCCGTATATACTTCACAATGGTTTCCAATAAGAAAATGTCTCCACGTCTTCAATGCATGCACTACGGCTGCTAACTCCAAATTGTGGGTGGCATAGTTCATCTCATGAGGTTTTAGCTATCGTGAGGCGTAAGAAACAACTCTTCCTTCCTGCATACGAACTGCTCCAAGTCCTCGACATGAAGCGTCGCAGTACACCTCATAATCCTTATGTTGATCTGGCAGAATCAACATAGGTGATGAGACCAATCGTTTCTTTAATTCCTGAAAACTGGCCTCACATTCTTCTATCCATCTGAACTTGGTGTCCTTCTTTAACCACTCCGTCATCGGCTTTGCAATCCTCGAGAAATTCTCGATGAATCTCCGGTAGTATCCTGCAAGTCCAGAAAACTCCGGATCTCTCCAACTGTTGTCCGTGCTTCCCAATTGGTCACGGTGTCCACCTTGGCGGGATCTACTGCTATTCCTTCTCCGGATATAACATGTCCGAGGAATCCGACTTCCTTCAACCAAAACTCACATTTGCTAAACTTGGCATATAACTGATGTTCTCTGAGCTTCTCCAATACCAATCGCAAATGCTCTGCATGCTCCTCTTCATCCTTCGAGAAGATCAATATATCATCTATGAACACTACGACGAACTTATCCAAATACTCCATAAACACTTTGTTCATCAGGTTCATAAAGTATGCCGGTGCGTTTGTCAGACCAAACGACATAACGGTATACTCTTACAACCCATACCTAGTAGTAAAGGCCGTCTTAGGTATATCCTGCTCTCGGATCTTCAATTGGTGGTAACCTGATCGCAGATCAATCTTGGAAAATACCTTAGCTCCTTGCAACCTATCGAACAGATCATTGATCATCGGCAATGGGTACTTGTTCTTGATCGTTACTTCATTCAATCCATGGTAATCAACAATCATTCTTAACGATCCATCCTTCTTCTCCACTAGAAGTACTGGCCAACCCCAAGGCGAAGAACTTGGGCGTATAAATCCTTTATCCTGTAACTCCTTAATCTGTTTCTTTATTTCCTCCAAATCCTTTGCGGGCATCCTATATGGTCTCTTAGAAATTGGCCCGGTGCCTAGCAAAAGTTCAATCAAAAACTCTATATCTCTATCCGGTGGCATTCCTGGCAGTTCTTCTGGAGACACATCCGGATAATCCTTCACTACTGGCACTTCCTCCTGAACAATTCCTGACAAGGAATTTAATCTACTCCTCTTTGACTTATGCCAGGATACATACTTGATCCTTCTTCCTTCCGGCGTAGTAAGCAAAATGGTCTTGCTGGCACATTCAATATTCCCTTCATACTTAGATAACCAATCCATGCATAATATCACATCTAGTCCTTGAGATTCCAATACTATTAGGTCCGAAGGGAAAATGTAATTACCAATCCTTAGGGGCAACTGATCACACCATGACTTAGCCATATACTCCGCTCCTGGTGAGGTTACTAACATGGGCGATCTAAGGGCTTGGGTCAGCAGCTTATACTTATCCACGAATCCCCTTGAAATGTATGAATGTGATGCACCAGTATCGAAAAGAACGAGTGCAGTAAAGGACTTAACTAAGAACTTACCTATAACCGCATCTAGTTGCTCCTCTACCTCCTCCACAGTTACGTGGTTCACTTGTCCTTTGTTGAACGGGTTGGGCTTCTTCCCGGCGCTTCCATTGCCGTTCCCATTCTTAACTTCTGGGCATTCATTGGCATAATGTCCATTCTTCCCGCACTTGTAACAAGTGACATGGCTGAAATCCCTCTTGGTGGGTGTGGACGGTGTAGGGCAGTTCTGGTTTCCTTTGGCTCCATTCCCATTTCCATTCTTGGTGCCATTGTGATTGTGCGAGCTACCTCCTCCATGGGTATGCTGAAACTGTCCTACCACGTTAGGGGTAAAACGGGGCTTCTGCTGAGCTCCAAAGTTATACTTTCCTTGCCCATACTTCCTCTTGCGACTTTCAATTTGTTGATGCTTCCTTTCAATCATTAGGGCACGGTCAACCAACTCCTGATAGTTGTTGAAAGTTGCCACTATCAACTGTACACTCATCTCATCATTCAGCCCTTCCATGAATCTCTCCTGCTTTTTGGCACCTGTGGCCACATCATCTGGGGCATAACGAGATAGGGTACTAAACTCATCCACGTACTGAGCCACTGTACGATTTCCTTGGCGCAGATTGCGAAATTCCTGCTTCTTCATACTCATGGCTCTGGTTGAGACATGGGCAGTACGAAAAGCTTGCTGAAACTGATCCCAAGTCACATTGGCTACGGGATAAGTGGCTGTGTAATTCTCCCACCATGCTGCGGCTGGTCCAGACAACTGGTGTGCGGCAAATCGCACCTTCTCAGCAACCGAGCAATTGGCGGTGGTCAAATCCCTTCAAATCTTGCGTAGCCAGTCATCAGCCACTATGGGTTCGATGCTGCTAGCAAAAACGGGTGGTTGCGACCTTAAGAAACGTGTCAGGTTGTCCACGGGTGGTGGTGGTGGAGGGTTGTTGTTGTTGGGGTTCTGTTTGTTCTGAGTGTTCTAGACAAGAAGTTGCATCAGGGTCTTCTGCTGCTGGATCAACTGGGTGAGCTCAGGGGGAAACTCAAATTCACGTCTTGGAGGCATCTGATGGGTGTAGAGGGAAGAGATTAGAATAGAAAAGAGGTCTAAGGGAAAATCACTACCCATATGCACATGAGACAAACACAATCATATCACACCAATCAATTTCAAACAAGGTCTTACAAATCTAACGATCGTTACAAAAGTGCTCTAAAACTAATATATGGAAGTAAACTACTAGTCACAGGGTGGTCATCTAAAATATTGATCGGCAGAGGATTCCATAATATCTGCTCCAGCTTCATCTTCATAGTCTTCGTCCTTGCTATCCTCAGCTTCCGAATCTGTGTCATCTATGATGATATAGTCTTCCGGTGGAATCTCCTTGGGTTCTTCTTCCTCGTCTTCTTCTCGCATGAGTATTCCTAACTTCCGTGTCAAGTCATCATTCTTCTCCACAAGTATTTTCATCTCCTCCTCATATACGTCGCGTGTAGACTTGAGTTCTTCCTCTAGCTCCAAATTCCTATTTAGGGCTTTCTTCAAATCTATCATCCCTGCACACATCTGGTGCTCCTGGCGACGAATGTGATGGTTCAACTCCTGGATGAATGCTGCAATGGACCTATCCTTCCGGGTGCTGATCATATCCCAATTCTCATTGCGGCGTCCACAAATCTGGTAGATAGTGTCCTTTAGCTCCTGTTTGTAGACTTCTCCGATCCTTCCCATAGCAATGTGGGCTGCCATACTCCTGCCTAGGCTCCATTTAGGTGCATTAAAGGAAAATGCTAAGAGTGAGGTGACGGGTGCGAACGTCCTTCCTGGAACTTGAGCTTGAATCAACCAATGCTCCTCCACAGGTAAAGTGGCATTGTAGGTTCCGGTGAAACTTGGTAGTCCAATGTTTAAATATCTTGTGACTTCCTTGAGGTGTCGTCCAAATTGTGTATCATCATCCGGTTGCATGAACTTGTGCTTTGCTTCCACCATCCTAAAGAGTAGAAAAGATGAGGAGTCATAAAAGAGAAGAGTGCATAGTGCTCTAGGGCTTGTCTTAGTGGTCGTGTCCTACAGTCAGCGTGTGCTCTGATACCATCTTGTAGCGACCAGACCTCAAACAGTCCGATCTCTGTGCATCAGTGTCATCCCTGGATCAGTAATGCTGACACGCATAGTACTTGAAGGATTTATAACAGAGTAGCAATCAGACACTTATTACATCGACAGTCCAACGATGAATTTGTTACAAATAATATGGCTGAAGGCCATCTAACACGATAACAGCGGAAGGCTTGGAAGATAAGTGAGTCCATCAACTCCAGCGGCATCACTGAGTATAGAACCACGACCTAAAAGGCATCTTACTCGTCGTCTGAAAAGTCTACAACATGAAACGTTGCAGCCCGAAAACGGGTCAGCACATGGAATATGCTGGCAAGGTAACACAAGAGAATGCAATGAAAGTAAAGCTATACTATATGCAATATGGCTGGTGGAAAGCTCTATGGTTACAGTTTTTGCGTAAAGCCAATTTTTCCCTACTTCAAAGGAATAGATTTTAATTAACTATCATGGTAGTTGAAACATTGTTGAGAAGATAGACATCCTCTCAACCCCAATTAAAATAATCATTAAACCCAACAAAATTAATTAAAGTAACATGATGAGATTCACATGACAATCCAAGTACTAGATACTCAAGATGTCCATAACCGGGGACACGGCTAATCATGATCAGTTTGTACACTCTGCATAGGTTTGTGCACTTTTCCCACAAGACTCGATCGCCTCTGTTTGGTTTCTCGCACTGCATGGTGTTTGAGAAACGGATGACCGAGACATAGTCTTTCAGAAGTGCTAGCACCTTACGATCGGGCGGACCGTACCAACCTACATCCCCTACATCTGCTAGTCCGCCAATGTAAGAGTTCGCACGACTTACTCATACTATGCTAGAGCCCATAATAGCGTTGTGGCTGCACACGGAAGTTTCTAGTATGAATAATCTCATGATCCCTTTGAGCCTGGGTGGCGGTCCAAAAGAAAAACAGGCAATCACTGGAATACCCAGATGCCTCAATCCACCTAGATGTGTATTAATGTTGCCACCTTAAGTTGAACCATTAATTAACAAACTCACATCGGTCATGGAATTCACTCACCCACTCCATGCCTATGAGCATATCATGTCCTAACAGCAAACGTAGAAGTAACTCCCAAAGGTTTGAATGTAATGCAGGTAATAGGTACTACCTCAATCTACTTCCCAATCCCACAAGTTAATTGATCCTACTGATGCAATGTGTGAGGGTTGGACTAATGCAATGAAAACTGGGTAATTGGAAAGTATGATCAAAGTGTTACTTGCCTTGCTGATGATCCGCAAAACCTAGAGACTCAAAGTAGCAAGCGGCACACTCCGGGTACTCTATCGCAAACAAACAAGCATAAAATAAGTACTTAACTACTGCACGGGTAAAACTCAAATAAGAGATCTAACCAGAAAGTTCAACTTAAGAACTCCGATTTGCAAAAAGAATCAACTCGAAAGAAGCAACGAAACTCAAACTACGAAAGAAACGAGCTCCGGTTTACTAGTTGGCCTAAAGTCAAATTTTACAGTAGCCAAAACTTTGTTCAAGTTGATTTAAACGTAAAGAGGGCATCAAGACGAAGATCTGGGATTTTGAATCACTTGATTCCGACTCTCGAGCGAAAAGAAAAACGAAAAACAAGATCAGGGCAGAAATCGCGATCGGAATAATCGCGGATAAATACCCCGAAAAGAAAACGGACGAACGGGCTAACGAACGAACGTTCACTGTCCGCGGCTAACTAAGGAAAATCGTTCGTTAAAACGAACGTACGGACGAACGTCCGCTAAATAACTAAACCGACGAAAACCGATCCGATCTAATCTAATAAAACAGATCTACGATTTTTTTTAAAAAAACCGAGCGGTTCTTACTAAAAAAAACGGCATCTACCTCGCGAACTCCGGCGGGATCTCCGGCGACGGAGGCGGCGGTCCGGCGGTGGCTAGCGGGGCGGCGGGATGCAGCGGCGGCGCGGAGGTGCGGCGCGGCGGCGGGGTGCGGCGGCGGCGGCGGCAGGCAGCGGCGGCGGGGCGGCGCTAGGGTTGCGGGGCGGCGGGGGCAAGGCGGGCTGGCGGCTTAGGTCGACTTGGGCCGGGGTGGCGGCTTATAAAGCCCAGAGTCCCTTTCCTATATGAGTCTAAGTCGGTTCACCTTTTTTTATAGAGTCCTGGCGCAGAAAATCTAACGAAAGAAATACTAAAGGGACTCCAAAAATCCCGAAATAAATTTTTACCGTCCTCTAATAATATTTAGGACAAAGAGAACATTTTTCCCGGACATAAATGCAATTTTGAAAAACGCGCATTTTTCCTATGCAAATAAATCCAGAAAAATACCAAAAGTGATTTTAACATTTTTCCTCCAATATTTTTGTTATTTTGGAGAAGTCATATTATCTCCGCTCATATTTTGTGGTTAGAAATATTTTATAGGAGGGGAAAAATAATTAGAATCACACTGTCCTCGTACCGGTATTCGAGTGAACTCAAATACGAAAACGGTAAAATTCCCAACTCTCTCCTAGGTCCTTGAGTTGTTTAAAATTTCGTGGAACGCCACAAACAAAAATGCAAAAAGCATGCAATGCAGATATGATCTATGTATAACATTCCAAATTGAGAATTTGGGAAGTTACATGGTAAAAGTGAGCTTAAACGGTATTGCAATGCTAGGAAACAAGGCCTAGGGTTCATACTTTCACTAGTGCAAGGTCTCTCAACAAGTATAACATAATTGGATCATAGTACTATCCCTCAACATGCAACAAAGAGTCACTGCAAAGTCACTAATAGCGGAGAACAAACGAAGAGATTATTGTAGGGCACGAAACCACCTCAGTTATTCTTTCTGATCGATCTATTCAAGAGTCTGTAGTAAAATAACACGATGCTATTCTTTCCGTTCAATATATCCTAGAGTTCGTACTAGAATAACACCTTAAGATACAAATCAACCGAAATCATATTGTCACCTAGATACTCCATTGTCACCTCAAGTATCCGTGGGCATGATTATACGATATGCATCACACAATCTCAAATTCATCTATTCAACCAACACAAAAGAACTTCAAAGAGTGCCCCAAAGTTTCTACCGGAGAGTCAAGACGAAAACGTGTGCCAACCCCTATGCATAGATTCCCAAGGTCACAGAACCCGCAAGTTGATCACCAAAACATACATCAAGTAGATCACGTGATATCCCATTGTCACCATAGATAAGCACATGCAAGACATACATCAAGTGTTCTCAAATCCTTAAGGACTCAATCCGATAAGATAACTTCAAAGGGAAAACTCAATCCATTACAAGAGAGTAGAGGGGGAGAAACATCAAAAGATCCAACTATAATAGCGAAGCTCATGATACAACAAGATCGTGCCATCTCAAGAACAAGAGAGAGAGAGAGTGAGAGAGAGAGAGAGAGAGAGAGAGAGAGAGATCAAACACATAGCTACTGATACATACCCTCAGCCCGAGGGTGAACTACTCCCTGCTCGTCATGGAGAGCACCGGGTTGATGAAGATGGCCACCGGAGAGGGATTCCCCCCCCCCTCCGGCAGGGTGCCGGAACGGGTCTAGATTGGTTTTCTGTGGCAACACAGGCTTCCGGCGGCGGAACTCCCGATCTAGGTTATTTTCCGGAGGTTTTTGTATATATAGGAGGTGTTGGAATCGGGGACAAGTAAAGGGGACCTCCGGGCTGTCCACGAGGCTGGGGGTGCGCCCAGGGCGGGTGCCCCCTACCCTCATGGGCTGCCCGGGAACCTTCTGGTCCCCCTTCGGCACTTCCTGGGCTTCTTTTGGTCCAAAAGTAACCTCCGTTGAGTTTCAGGTCAATTGGGCTCCGTTTGATATTCGTTTTCTGCGATACTCTAAAACAAGAGAAAAATAGAAACTGGCACTCGGCTCTGGGTTAATAGGTTAGTCCCAAAAATCATATAAAAGTGTATACAAAAGCCCGTAGAACATCCTAGAAGGATAATATAATAGCATGGAACAATCCAAAATTATAGATACGTTGGAGACATATCACAAATTAGCAATGACTTCACGAGGACAGACTGGAACGTAAATGAGTTGTAAGATAGAACCTGTAGCTTGGAGACGCAGGGGGTTTGGTAGACCAATTCCAGTTGCTAGGGCAACTGTACGTCTGGTTAGGGAGGCTGAGATTGAACTATGAAGACCGTGTCTTAACCTTATTCCCCTTGAGCTAAGGACACCCTGTCCTTTCCCAATCACTCTGGTAAGTCTTCAAGGTAGACTTCCAAATCTTCACATACTTTGTTAACCGGCGATCCACAATGTCTCTTGGATGCTCATAACGTGACGCCTAACCGGTTGGAGGATGCACAGTCCTCAAGTGTAACAAGTCTTCAGGTCACATAGACAGAAAGACTTTAGTGATGCCTAAGACTCTTTGGCTCTGGGTGTTTTGGGCTTTGTCCTCGAAAGGATCTTTTCTGTCAAAGGCTTCGGAGGTGGGTTGCTCTAAAACGACAAAAGCCGTGCACTAACTCTGAGCAGCCACAAATTTATGGTGTAGGGGGTGGGCTATTTATAGCCATGAGGCAACCCGACATGATATGTCCGAAATGACCCTTGGTCACTAAGGAACTGACATGTGTCCAACGGTCGGATTATGAACACACGCGGCAACTTTGCTTGAGCTCCAAGTAAAGCTGACTTATCCAACTATGGATAAGATTTGATCTCATTGTCTTTATTCGAAGACATAGGCTTTTGGTTGAGCATCACTTCAGTCATCTGACTATGATCACTTGGACCCTACTTAACAGTACGGTGGTTCCTATGACTCAAGAAAGAATAAAAAGAACAACAAAAGAAGCTATGTCTTCGCATTCTATAGTCTTCGCTGAATGTCTTCATAGGTCATTATCTTCACGTGAATGTCTTCACGAGCCACCATTGTCTTCAATGTCTTCACACATTTTTAGGGGTCATCTCTGGAAGGTAAACCGAATCAGTGATGGACTATTACCTGTGTTATCCTGCAACTCTCACAAACACGTTAGTCCCTCAACCACGTTTGTCCTCAATGCTCCAAAACCAACTAGGGGGCAATAGATGCACTTACAATCTCCCCTTTTTTGGTGATTGATGACAAACAAGTTGAAGTTTTCAACGGGGATAAAATATGTGAAACTATAGATAACACGGTCACTGTCTTCATGAGATTGAGAGGGCTCCCCCTGAAGATGTGCATATAGGAAATTTGCTTTTGAATGCAAAGGCACATGACAGGTTTTTCTTTGTGGAGATCTCCTTCAATCTTATGAAGACAATCCATCATGCATTAAAGGATGTAGTGAAGATAATGATATGCATAATGGGAAATGGGTGTTTGCTGAATGACTTCATGCGCATAGGATACATATTTAACCAAGCAGAAGAAACAATAGAAAATGAAGCAGACGACCATCAAGTTTAAGTGTTACAACTCAAGAGCCAAATGTTTCAAAATGAGAGTTGTAAGAACTTAGCAAAAGACAAGGCACCCGGCCCATATATGGACCCGCTTGAAGATTATCAACTCGTATGCTTCTCCCCCTTTTATCAGTAAGGACCAAAAAGGTGTGAAGACATAGAGTATCTATGCGTTCCCAAGCAATGAAGATGCAGGTGGAGCCGGGTCGACGTTGGAGTTGGGTGGTGCAGAAGGGCCTGACGCATAGTCGTGATGCAGTGAAGCGATTGCTGGAGAAGTGGCGTCGTCTTCTTCATCGATGACACGAGCAACAACAGTTGCAGCCGAAGATGAATACTCAGAATCTTCAATGGAGGGAGTTGGATGCCAAGTCGCAGATTGTGGAGGCCTAGAGTCAAACTTGAAGCGCTCGGTGAAGCCATCTGCTTGAAGATCGTCTTCAGAGCAGAGTAATGTGAGGCTCTTCCAGGACCGCGGACAAGCTTCATGAGCAACAAAGGAGTTCTTGGTAGCCAAGTTGCGAATGCAATTCACATCAGTGAGAAGACTTTGCATCTTCCGCTTCAACCAATCATGGTGATTATCCTGCTTCTGATGAAGTGAAACTATAAGCTCTCGGTCATTAAGGACACGGGGACGCTTCTTAGGCCTTTGAGCAATGGTGCTACCAGCGGCATCAGTGTTGGCACGATGTGGTAGGCAAAGATTTCCAGCTAGAGGATAAGCAGTGACATTTGCATTAGGCACATAAACACCTTCAACATGTTGTGTGAAGCTTTGGTGATCAGCATTGAGTAGTTGAAGTGGTTGCTTGGCAGGCTCAGGATAGATGGCTTCATAATACATATCAACATCAAGCAAAAAGACAACATGATTGTGTGCAGAGGCTTGATAGTTGATAGTTGAGTGAAGCTTAATGAGCCGTATGATCCAGGGAGCATAGAGCTTGAGGCCAAACAGATCAATACCAGACGCAGCAAGTTGACGAATGAAGAAGTCATGTGTATTGAATCTGATGCCATTGAGAATGTAAAATACCAAAGTCTTCATGGCACCTTCTAGTTTGGCTTGAGATGAGTGTCCCTTAATAGGCGAGAGAGTACGCCTCAGAATATGATATATGGTGCGAGGCAGATACTCGAGGTCCTTGACAAAGAATTCCTTTGGATAATCAGCTTCCAGGGGCAATGGCTTCATCATGCTAGGCATTTCACTCATGCTGGGCTCATCCTTTTTGAAGATGCTTTCCAGCTCCTTCTGATACAGGGAACAACCTGGTTCGTACAACTCACCAGGAGTGGGCAGGGAAGTAAGCGCAAGTAGAGTATGAGATTTGTCTTCATGATGAATGTCACTTGTCATCCACTCAAGGACCCATGTCTTCGGATCCCTGTTGTATCCTCTGATATGAAGAGTAGCATAGAATTGCAGGAGAAGCTCTTTGTTCCAGTGTTCCTTTGCAGTGACGAATGGAAGCAATCCAACATCTCGGAAGCAGTCAAGGGCTTCCTCAAGGCATGGCAGTCCAGCAATGGCATCACAATCAAGACGTTGGTGAGGAAAGATTTGGTCCTAATTGTACAAAACGCAAGAGTAATAGCTTCGTTGCTGAAAGCTCCGGAACCTATCAGAAGATATCCTTGGCTTCTTGTATGGGTTCTTGTCACAGTCAAAGAAGGTGTTGTTTGCTCTGAAGCTGTGCACACTGAATGAACCTTGTGTCGTTGCAGTGCTTGGAAGTCTAGGCAATCTGGGCTTGGGCTTTAGTGTCTGAGGCCTCCGCTCCACATGATATTCATATTGTGGGCCTAGGGCAGCAGGAGGCGGCAGTATCGACCATCTAACAGTTACAAGCTCATCTGCTTCATTGAAGGCTTGGGCCATGGTGTGAGGCACATGGGGAGGAACAATCACTTCAGGGGCAGCAATGTGTTCACGCTGCACATTATCTTCAGGAATGATAGTGTCATTGGCTTCAGTATTCATTGGAGGGGCAACCACATTTGCTTCACCTTCAGTGGCTTCAAGGAGAGGGGACTCATGCACAACAAAATCTTGAGGAGTGGGTTCTTGCATGACGGGCACTTTTTCTTGTACAACAGTTTCTTGGGGAGGGGGAGTGACTTCACGAGTTTCTTCCTTTTCTTCATCGGCTGATGCAGCCGAAATATCTTTAGCTGCCTTGGCTTTAGATTCAGGAGCAGATGCTGAAGGAATAGCATCAGGAAACACTTGACGTGCCACTGATCTTGAGTTTTGTACTTCATCTTCAGGAATGCTGGACATGGATGCTTGAGGCTGAGACCTTTGCGAAGCTTTTGAAACTTGGGCGACGCTATTGGTGAAGCATTGGTCTGCTCCATGTCTTCTTCTGGTGGTGCTGTGGAGGTCTCGAGTACCGGAGTGGAAACAAGAGACGGCGGAGTGAGAGGAGTGACTTCATGTAAGGGGGTGTTTGGGGGTTGCTCTTCCCAAACTTCATCTTGATCAATTGGCGTTATGGGACGACCAATCCTTATGAGCTCACTGCTCGTTTGAGCAAGTGACTAAGAAGGTTGGGGTTTGACACGTCTCCATCGTATCTATAATTTTTTATTGTTCCATGCCAATATTCTACAACTTACTTTTGGCAACTTTTTATACTATTTTTTGGGACTAACATATTGATCCAGTGCCCAGTGTCAGTTCTTGTTTGTTGCATGTTTTTTGTTTCGCAGAATATCCATATCATACGGAGTCCAAACGGAATAAAAACGGACGGAGATTTTTTTTGGAATATATGTGAATTTTGGGAAGCGAAACCAACATGAGACGGTGCCTGAGTGGGCCACGAGGCAGGGGACGCGCCCACCAGGGGCAGGCGCGCCCTGGGCCCTCGTGGCCACTCCGTAAGGCAGTTGATGCCCTTCTTTCGCCACAAGAAAGCTAATATCCGGATAAAAATCGTGTCAAAAAATCAACCCAATCGGAGTTACGGATCTCAGGGAATATAAGAAAGGGTGAAGGAACAGAATCTGGAAACGCAGAAACAGAGAGAGACAGAGAGACATATCCAATCTCGGAGGGGCTCTCGCCCCTCCGCCGCCATGGAGGCCATGGACTAGAGGGGAAACCCTTCTCTCACCTAGGGAGAAGGCCAAGGAAGAAGAAGAAGAAGAAGGAGGGGGGCTCTCTCCCCCTCGCTTCCGGTGGCACCGGAGTGCCACCGGGGCCATCATCATGTGATGGCGATCTACACCAACACCTCTGTCATCTTCACCAACATCTCCATCACCTTCCCCCATCTATCTGCAGCGGTCCACTCTCCCGCAACCCGCTGTACCCTCTACTTGAACATGGTGCTTTATGCTTCATATTATTATCCAATGATGTGTTGCCATCCTATTATGTCTGAGTAGATTTTCGTTGTCCTATCGGTGATTGGTGAATTGCTATGATTGATTTAATTTGCTTATGGTTATGTTGCTGTCCTTTGGTGCCCATCATATGAGCGCGCGCGTGGATCACACCATAGGGTTAGTTGTATGTTGATAGGACTACGTATTGGAGGGCAAGAGTGACAGAAGCTTCAACCTAGCGTAGAAATTGATGCATACAGGATTGAAGGGGGACCAATATATATTAATGCTATGGTTGGGTTTTACCTTAATGAACGTTAGTAGTTGCGGATGCATGCTAATAGTTCCAATCATAAGTTCATAGAATTCCAAGTCAGGGATGACATGCTAGCAGTGGCCTCTCCCACATTAAACTTGCTATCGGTCTAATAACGTAGTCAATTGCTTAGGGGCAATTTCGCAACTCCTACCACCACTTTTCCACACTCGCTATTATTAACTTTATTGTTTCTTTATCTTAACAGCCCCTAGTTTTATTTACGTGTTCTTTATATTCTTGCAAACCTATCCCACAAAAACTACAAAGTACTTCTAGTTTCATACTTGTTCTAGGTAAAGTAAATGTCAAGCATGCGTAGAGTTGTATCGGTGGTCGATAGAACTTGAGGGAATATTTGTTCTACCTTTAGCTCCTCGTTGGTTTGACACTCTTACTTATCGAAAGAGGCTACAACTGATCCCCTACACTTGTGGGTTATCAGGGTTCAAGCTAAGGAAGGGCGTCATCATCACCAACATTGTCATCATGACCAATGTCTTCAGCTGTTGGAGAGTTAGCAGCTAGAATCTCTCTAGTCTGATGAGCCTTTGTGGTAGCAGGCTCGTGGATAACGAGATGACGCTCACGGTTGGAGGAGGCAGGCAGGGCAACAGAAATGGGTTCAACAACCAGCGGTTCTGTGGAGGAGACGCGAGGCTGATGTGATGCCTTTGAAGCTTTTTTCTTCTGCTTCTTCTTGGAAGGAGCAGCATCAGAGGCATCAAGGTGCTTGCGTTCCATAGCTTTAGCTTCAGCTTGCCTGGTCTTATTTTGATCAGAAGCTGCTGATGTAACCATTGGCTTCGTGCCAGTCATGCTGACGGGGAAGACAATGTTGGGTCTTTCCTGCCTTGGAGATTCAGTGTCTTCAGCAGCAGGTTTCTTCTTCTTCTTCTTTGGCTTCTTGGCAGCTAGCTTGGGATCAATGCCTAGACGTGCGAGAGCTTTCCTCTTCACATCTTCATTGTGCGCTTGGACGCATTTCTCAGCATAGTGCTTGAGATATTCCCTGGAGCCCCTTGCAACTTCACGGCGCAGGGCGAATTCAGCCTTGAGGTCTGTCATCATGGTCTTGAAGTTTTGAACATCTTGTGCACCGAGGCTTGCCATATGCATCTTGAACAGAGCCTTCTCATGATCAATTTTGTTCTTTTGCTCGATAACCTTCTGTGCAACAGTCAGTTCTTGAGCAATATATCCTTGAAAGGTCACACTGATATCAATGGGAAGCTGAAGATCATCAAGTGCAAGAGATGTATCCTCAAACCATTCATCGATGAAGTTATTGATGATATCAGCGTCAATGAGAGGAAAATCATTGAAGATTTCTGCCTATTGCTTGCTCTTAATTAGCATTTCAAGGGCATCATCAGCAAGATCTTCATCACTTGACAGATCTATTATGTCATCATCATTGCGCAGTATGCTGCCTGGAGTGAGTCCTTGACCAGATGGCTTCACTAGCTTCTTAGACCGCTGAGAGATGCGAGAGTGATCCTCAGACTGCACACTTGGTTCAGGAGGTACATTTTTCAAGGGCTTCACACTTGAAGCTTATGAGGCAGCAGTAGATTTAGAAGCCTCTGTCTTCTTCTTGGAATTCACAGACTCAGGAACAGATTTAGGTTCCATGACTTTGGCAACATGTTCCACAGGCGCCCTTTGAGCAGCGATGTGGGATAGCAGTCCATCAAGGCCATTGAAGGGGCCAACGCGATTTTCATTGGCTTCGTGTGTTCCATCAAACCGGGGCCGAGATGGGCCAGGATTGAAGTTAATGCCAAGTTCCTTCCTGGTTTGGGTTGCAGAGTTCTTGGCAAATTTGTAGTTTTCTTCAAATAATTCATCCTCACGACACCATCGAAGACTAGATGGGTCAGCATCTCAAGGCATTTGTCCTCTGCCCATGCACGGATAAAAGTTCTTGGCAATGGCTTTAGACATATTCTTGGGTTGAAGCTTCTTGTAGACGATATCACCCCATGGAGGGCGAATGGCATTCTTGGAAGCATACTCAGGAGTCACAAATCTGTACAAAAACCATTGTTCTACCCAATATCTTCGTATCCATTCGATTTGAGATTTGGGTTCTCCATAGGTCTCTTCTGGGCCAGACTTGTACATGGTGAACAGATATGGAGGAAGATCTTTGGCAGCGTCAGTACGTCTCTACCTGCCACCTTTCTTGGACTGTTTTTCAGACGCCATTTGATTTAGACAGAAAGGTTTCACAAAGCAGTTTGTCTTCCGACGATTGGTCAGACAGGAACTGGCTTCAAGAGATTAAATGTGACACTGTAATAATTCTGCAAATGAATGCAGACTATGAGAACCAAGAGATTCTCCCACGTACATGTACCTGTGACAGCATTAGAGATGCGAGGGAAGGGGAAGAGGGCATATGCATTCTCACAAGATTTTGAAGATAAATACAGTTTGAAGACATTGACCTCATAGTGCGAAGACATTCACTTATATGGAGTGAGTTGGTTCCAGATTTGTACGAATCCAAGAATAGGTACAACTGAGGAATCTAACTCGCAGTGAAGCATAAGTGAATATACTTGCATGATATGAGAGAAGGACATATAAAGAAATTGCTTTCAGATGTACAGAAACCACTTGTGGTGAAGTTGCATGATTTCAATGGATCAAAACGACGGTAGAAAGAGATACCTATTTACCGCACTGAAGAACTGTTAGACGGGAAGAGATGGATGCCGAGCAAATTGATCTTCCGTGTCCTAACTTGGCGGCGGAAGACACCTATGGCGGCGGCGGAGAGACGAGGTCTGCGGCCGGCGGGAGGACGACGTCGAAGAAGTCGCGAAATCTAAGCGCTTCGTCTCCGACGTCGACTGGAGCTAGCGGAGGCGCTAGGGTTGAGCGACATGGTGAGAGGTGGGAGAAGAAATTATGACTGCGAGGGTGGAGTATTTATAAGGAGAGATGGTGGCGCAGTGCATATACGCAGGTGCCCCTGGCGGTTCACATCTGAAGGACAGATGGCTGGCATGCAACTTATGGAGAGTTGAGCCATGATCCCATGCACTCCTGGTTTGTCGGATGGTCATTTAGGTTTCTCCGGTTTTCGGGCAAAACGGATACGACACTGAAAACAGATTCAGTTGAGTGTCTCTATATCTTCAGCTGACAAGGATGCACATGAAGAGATAGAGAGAGTTGGAGAGATTAAGCATGGAGAGGGTTAGAGTCCGATCACATTCACTTAGATTAAAATGTTTGAAGACATAGCTATAAGTGAATGATGTAGAGGACAGAACACTATATATATATATATATATATATATATATATATATATATATATATATATATATATATATATATATATATATATATATATATATATATATATATATATATATATATATAGGAAAATGGTTGTGTACTCCTGGGAGTATGTACTCCCGCTCCTCATATACCATATAGATGAATCTTTTATACCTCTTTATTATTTTTAATATACTTCATTAGTAATTATTAGATACCCAAAAATGATTTTCATGAAAAAATTCATGCGAGTCTACATATTTTAAATGTTTTACGTATATACTGATGTGTTTGTACGTGAAAAAGGTATATTTAAAAAAGTACGTCGCAGATGATATTTTTTCCAACAAAACTCGTATTGGGTATCTTAAAATATTTAATAAAGTATATTGAGAATGATAAAGAGGTATAATTAATGCGTATATGAGGTATATTGAGGATGGGAGTACATACTCCTAGGAGTATAAAATAGGATATATATATATAGGGTGTGTCTATTCTCATAACACCCCTTAAGACCTTATTCTCCTAACAAAAACCTTATTCTCATAACACCCCTCCCCTACCGACCTCCTAGCGCGCGAGCGCCCCGGCGGCCAACCGCGAGCAGAGTCCCCTCCCTACCGACCTCCTAGCGCGGGAGCGCCCCGACGGCCGGCGGCCAGCGGCGTCTCCCTCCCTCCCCGCCTCCTAGCACGGCAGCGCCCCGGCAGCCGGCGGCGTCCCCCTCCCCTCCCCGCCTCCTAGCGCGGCAGTGCCCCAGCGGCCGGCGGCGACCCCCACCCCTCCCCGCCTCCTAGAGCGGCAGCGCTCCGGTGGCCGGCGGCGACCCCCACCCCTCCCCGCCTTCTTCCGCGCCCAGTAGCGCAGAGCGCGCGCCGAGCGGCCGGCGATGCAGTCCGTCGGCGAGGATACTTCCGCGATGACGTTTAGGAAGCGACGCCGCCCCTCACCTTCGCCCCAACACCACCTGGGGGATCCACCGCTGAAGCATCCAGCCTCGGTTATGCATGATAGGGGAAAGAGAACTGCAAGGATGCCTTCTCCATCGCATTCGTCGTGGATGCAAACTACAATGGTGCACATCCAGCCTTCTCCCGCAACAATGGCAAAAGTTGAAAAAGCCCATGAGTTCCTGCAGCGAAGGTGGACTGCACGCCAATAGCAGCCAGAGCTGCATCTGCAGAAGGAGAGAAGTGCATATAATGTAAGAAAATCACATACCCAACC
The DNA here is from genome assembly GCA_902687465.1 of Secale cereale. Taxonomy (NCBI): domain Eukaryota; kingdom Viridiplantae; phylum Streptophyta; class Magnoliopsida; order Poales; family Poaceae; genus Secale; species Secale cereale. The sequence goes on along the minus strand of LR738711.1, from coordinate 598,546,824 downwards.
CCCACATCCAGTTTGCAGTGCCGTTTTTATCCCCATGCAGTGCCCTCTTGCATCGACTGCAGTCACATGTATCTCCAAGTAGAAAACAGAAAAAGATACTTCGAAAAATAAAAATTGCTATATGGCTCAAAATTGCAGTCCACCATGACTTACATATGTAGAGCATTGTGCCTAAAACTGAAGTGCATTGTTTCTTCATGTTAACTAACAGGGCCCCTGCTATAGAATGACAAATTGAAGTGCAATTTCTTACAGTTGCAAAATATAACGATATATAGTACGAAAGATGCAGTTCATTTCACTGTTGACGTGCATAAAAAGCTTTGGCTTAATACTATGCAGGAAATTACTATGCCTCTAAAACATAAGATGCCTCGATTCATTTACGACCCAAAGCCCCTGAACTGCATTGGAAGAGAAGAGTGGGAGATGCCTGGATGGATAACACCTGAAATACCTAGGGGTTTCTATAACACAACAAGCAGAACTGCGTACTCCGTGGAGGAAGATGTAGAGGATAAAGATGAACACAGTGAACCAAACATCATTCGAGATGGAGAAGGCAGTGAAGCAAAAAAAGTGCAAGATGAGGAGGACGACGACGATCTGGTCTTCATGGGGGAGCACGCGCAGAAAGATGATGAGGAGGATGATGATGAAGAGCAAATCATAACAGTTATGCAGCCAGGGTACACGCATGTCTTTGAAACATTTGGCCAGCAAATCAGAACGGATGATATAGCACCTCCACAAGCCAATGTTGAAACCCAGCATGTTCGGCAAGTTCATGAGCAAACGATTCGTCGACAAAGAGACAGTGGAATTCCACCCAGGCCGCCTACTACGCAACAAAAGAATCGGAAGCAGAATCAAGGAGAGCCGCAAGCAACCAAAAAAGTAAAGTTCTCAACACTTCTGCCTCCTCGCGATTCTAAATTACACAGATCTGTTGTCACCCCTCCATGCCCAATAAACATTGGTGAGCTGCAAACACCGTTAGAGAAAAAACAGTACACGCATGTAAGCATCCTTGCCTAACTACTGCAGTTCACTTACGCATTCTTTCAGCTTGTGCATTCTCATTAACAAAAAAAACATTCCATATTGTGTGTGCAGGATGAGAACATGCTCCAAGAACTTGTGCATGTGAAAGGTATGCAATTCACATCACACACTGCGGCACGAGAATTCTACAACACGTATGTGAGGCATGCAGGCTTCGGCACACGCAAAAACGGCGGATACAGAACAAACAGATACATAGTGTGCTCAAAGGAAGGCAGAAGCAAAGAAACTGTCACTGATTATGACAGAAAGCGAGATAAAACAACAAAAAGAACTGGCTGCAAGGCGGGAATGAGATTGAAAAAAATCAAGGATGTGTTTGTGATAGCAGAGATTGAGCTCAATCACAACCACATGATGATTGACAGCCCGGCTATGCTTCTACACATGCACTCGCATAAGACGGATGATCCGTTACTTGATAAACTAGTGAAGGACATGCAGAGCGACAACCTAACGCACACGCAGATGATGTCAACCCTGTCAAGGATGTCAGGAGGGCTGCACTTTATGGGGCGCACCGGCCGTGACTGGGTGAACAGGTACGTTCACTAAACAAAAAACGATATCTCGTCTATTTCATGCAGTTCGCTTGTGCATTTTCTGTATGTCCCTAATGCTGCAAGTATATTATTATTTCGAACTGCAGGAAGCACCAATTCGCGAGGGAGGAAACAGAAGACGATGTGAAGAAACTCCTGGCTTTCTTTGAGAAGATGCAGCAAATAATCCCGGAGTTCTTCTATGATTACGGCAAAGATGTCGATAACCGTGTGCGGAACATATTCTGGGCGAACGCGAGCTGCAGGGGATCGTACGAAGATTTTGGAGATTGTGTCACATTTGACACGACCTACAAGACCAACAAGTTCCACATGCCTCTGGCCGTCTTCGTTGGAGTCAACCACCACCTCTAAAGTACAATATTCGTTGTGGCTCTCATCAGAGACGAAACAATACCGACTTTCGAGTGGGTGTTCCGGATGTTCTTGCGTTGCATGAACAACAAGCGGCCAATCTGCATACTCACAGGTATGCTGAAAAAAAGAATGGGTTTAAATAAAAATGCAGTTCACTGCCAAGTTTTGTAGTCCATTTCTTCCATCCAATGAAAAAATAAGAAAAAAAGCAGAAAAAGGATATGCAGTTCTCTCAATAACTCACTGCTTGATTTTTTCAAAAACATGCAGATCAATGCCCCTCCATGGATGCCGCGATAAAAATTACGCTAATAGGCACGCTGCCCAAGTTATGTCGTTGGCATATACTGAAAAAATACAAGGATCACCTGTCCTTGCTGTACAAAGCGTATGAGACATTCAAGGATGAGCTGACCTCCATTCTCAACCACCCGCTGATGCCATCAGAGTATGAACACGCTTGGCATGAGCTCATGGAAAAGTATAACCTGCAAAATGATGAGATTATGAAGGCGCTCTGGACAGACCGAAAAGAATGGATATCAGCTTACTACAAGGCGGTGTTCTGTGCACGGATGACGTCGACACAGAGAAGTGAAAGCATGAACCGGATCTTGAAGAGGAACTTTGTCAAGGAAAGACACGACCTACACATCTTTGCGTCGTAGGTGGACAGGTGCATCCAAACAAGGAAGGGCGTTGAGCACGCGGAGACCATAGCTAACGAGGTATATAACCAGAGCAAAGTTTTTAAGCTGGATGAGCAATTAATAAAACACTACTCGCTTTCTTGATTTTTGCTGTGAAAAACAACTACTTAACTGGTTTTCTTTGTTTCACAGATGGAAATAAAGACTACTACTCAGTTTGGTTTCGAGGTTCATCTCTCCAAGATTTACACCAGGGCGGTCTTTGCTGACTTCAAGCAAATGCACTACCGCAGCACTGCATTCAGATCAGAGCAATCCCCTGACAACCCAACGAAATATTTGGTGCGCCACTACAACCAGTCTGATGATTTTGATTAGGAAAGACATGAGTTCCAGGTAGTTGCTGATGTGACGAACGGTATCTACGAATGCGAATGCAAGCTGTGGACACACACAGGTCAGTGAGACAGGAAAACAAAAAAATAAGCACACAGAAAACATAATGAAGTTCACTTATTGCTGGTGGCAAAAAAGAGATGAAAACAAAAAAAAACTTAGTGAAGTTCACTAGAACAGTAGACCCAGAACCTATTTATAATGCAGTTCACAAAACCAAAAATTGAAAAAATGTTGCATATTTATGTGAAGTTTGCTGACACGAATAACCAAAAAAAATCTTTTGCTGCAGGCCTGTTCTGCGTGCACATCATTTGCATGTTGGATCAGCTGCGGGTGGACAAGATACCTAAAGAGTACATATTGAAGAGATACACACGAAACGCACGCCAAAATCCAACTTTTGACCGCAGAGACTATGAGCAAACTGCTCCAGATGGGAGTTCAATGTTCTGCCGTAGGAGACTACTTGCAGAAACTGCTATGGACCTGGCGAACAGGGGTGTCAAATCGGATAGAGGGTACAACAAAGCTTTAGCTGGGATGAGAGAACTCATACAAGAAGTGAACGTAATAAACGAAGAAGAAGAAGCAAAGAAGATCATGGATGCGCGGGGTGAAGAACAAGGAAAGGAGCGCGAACATGTTGCTGATGGTTGCAGCTCATAATATGGATGACACAATTCTTCCCCCGCCTGTTTCAAACACAAAAGGGAGAAAGAAAGAGTGCAAATCAGCCAATGAAAAAGCTGCAGCAAATGAAAAAAGCCCTGAAAAAAATAGCAGGCCTGAGCCAGAACTAGACAGCGGAGGAAGACCACTGGGGGTAAGGATGTGTAAATCATGCAATAAGATTGCGGGACACAACTCAAGAACATGTAAGGAGAGGCTGAAACAAATACAGGCTGAAAATGCCACCACAAATCACCGAGCTGACCAACAAGATGATATGACAAAGAGAAGACTATGTAGCGTCTGCAACAAGAGAGAGAAGCATAACGCGAGAACTTGTCCAAATAGAACAGAAAAAAAGATGAAGAAGATGACGAAGAAGATGCTGATAGAGAAGAGAACGAGGAAGCGAGCGAAGCTGATGAAACTGAAGAGGAAGATGAGGAAGAAGAAGAAGATGATGAGGAAGAAGAAGAAGATGATGAAGACATCGAAGAACCATCATCAAAAACGAGGGGGAGAGACAGAACGCAGAATCCAGCGCGTAGGCAAGCATCGCAGTCGCACGGTCGCGTTACGAGGGGTAATGCGAACAACAAGAGCAAGACAGAAGCAGCAACAACCATTGAAACAAATGCAGTGCACAATTTGAGAAGAAGCAGCAGGAAAAAGACATAGATCAACACACATACAGTTTTACATTTTAAAAATATATTAATTTCATCCTTTATATATATCGTATCGTATATAATATATATAGCTTGTGTTTAGTGGACTGCAAAAAAAAGAATTCAACATGTAATATTGAAGTTCAAAATGAATAGAAATAACATATGCCATATATACTTTGTGACCAATGTGCTGCGGGGGGGTATGCTTGATAAAATGCAGTTCTCTTCTATATGAAAGAAATAAGATGAGAATGTCATTCTCAGAATGCGGTTCTCTTCTGTATGAAAACCCTGAGATCAGAATGTCTTTTTGAGAATGCAGTTCTCTTCGTCGTATAGAATCTGAGATGACGGTGAATCAATATAGAATGCAGTTAGAAAGAAAAAATATAGAGTCAGACTAGGCTTCACATACAGTGCAGTGCGTGCGTGGTGCGTTTAAAGCTTACAGTGCAGTACGCTTCGAGTACACAGTGTAGTGTGCTTAGTGCAAAAAATGTAAAAAAATTGAGCTCTCCCTTAGCAGACACGGTTGATTTTCTGTCTTCTAATACAATTTCCCAAAATTTTGAAACTTGACGACAAACACGTTGAATTCGTCTTTGCAGTCCCATGTGATAAGGTGAGATGCAGTGCGGATGCGTATATTTAAAAAAACTTGGCTGCTACTCATATAAGTGAATGCAGTGCGCTGCGAACATGTTACAATTCACAAGGAGGAGTTGGCTGAAAGCTCCATTATGTACATATTTGACATTGTCACTGTCTGCCACAAAAAGAAAAACACAAAAACTAACTAGACCGGTATATGCAAAAGCACACAGCATGGTGTGAACAGTTTTGCAGATCGAGAACTACACACAGCGACCATAGATACTGTTTATAGAAAGTTCTGGAGCACACACGAAAAAGACATCAACACACATAAAAAAGATCTGCTATCATTTATGCCTCATCCTGATCCTGCGAATCCAGTTTTGGAGAAAAGCCAAGAGAAATGCAGAGATTTCTTAGATCCTCCGGGAACTCGGTGACTACGACCATGTTTTCAGGGTGGAACAGGATCTGGAACAAAAACTCAGCCTTCCAATCCTGAAGAACAGCTTCCTGCGATGAAGAAAAAAAAAATAAAAAAACAAATATACAACATCATCTATAAAAAAGAAACTAACAAAAAATATCAAGGAATGAGGGATTATTATTGGGTTAAAAAAAGATACTTACATTACGCTTTGCGAATTTCACAACAAAGCTTTTCCGTCATAAAACTGAGCCATCTTCAGAACAAAAAAGCCGCACTCATTGGGGCCCTGCTCAAGGGAGCCCAAAAAGCTAGCTTTCTTTGAAACATCGACCCAGTCTACCGACTCCTTTCTCTTGTACTCCTTTTCTCCATAAACCTTCTTCAACAATGCAGTCATCCTGATCATCTGGTGAAAATAAAATAAAAATAAAAATACACATCACAACAACACGCGCACGCATGAAAACAAGAAGAAAGGTGAAAAAGGAAAAAATTTACCATTTCAGTACGGTCGCTGTGGTATTCAGACTTATGCCACCTCGTCGTTTGATCAACCGGTCCGCTGTACCTCCTAGTGTCATGAATGTCAAGGGTCTCGCGGTGCTTATTCATCGTGTATAGCGAATAATGCTGGTCTTTCATCCGTGGTAACAGAATCTGATTTTGTTTCATCAAATTTGTTATGGGTTTGATGAGTGAAAAAGGATTACTGGAAAAAATTAGGAGAGAAAATAAGTACATAAGGCTGAACAAAAGCAAATCTGATAACTTACTAATTTGCAATCAAGAAGGTTCTCGTCATCACGAACATAAAGTTTGAACTGCTTTGCTGCATCGTCAACGTTAAACTTGCCGTGGACAAAAGGCAACACAACGTTTCCATCTTCATCTCTATCCGCGTGATCATTCATTTGAAGCACATACTGCGTGTGGGTAATTCACAAAAGAACGTTAATGCAGTTCCCCTTAAGATGTTCGCTCCGACGCTTAATCAAAAAACGGATCACGCTTCTCTAAAAACAGTATGCAGTTCACAATTCTCCCCATAATTTGTTTCATTTAAGATGCATGGGTTAAACACAAAAAAATAAATGTATGCAGTTCAGTACATTCTAAAACAAATTATTATGCACTATTTACTGCAGTTCACTCGAGCAGAAAAAAAGAAAAAAAAGGAAAAAAGAGAAATACCGTGATAAACAAAGGGGACAGAAGAATGCGTTCGCCAGATCGATAAACCACATTCATATGCTCGTCATTCTTCCAGTACCTGATGATATGATCCATCAATTCCGAGTCCATAAAACCACCTCTGGTGAAAGTTAAGAACATGTAGTCCACATTCACAGTGTAGACTTCGATAGGATTCATGTGCATGAAAAGCGCGCACCTGCACAAAAGAAACGGCGAAGGTGGGGGGGGGGTTAGGAGCACAAAAGCAAAAACACGGAAGAACATTACACACATTAAAAATCAAAAAGCGAAAAAACTAACGAAAAAAGAACTGACTCGCTGTATTTCTGCCTCAATGGTGTGCTCGTGATGAGTTGCAAGACTTTCCTCATCTCCGCAAGATAGCTGAATCTCGCAGGATTCAACTTCTGTACAGGAGATCAAAACTTTGATGGCTTCTGCACAGGCCTCTTATTTGATAGAATTAGTGCCTCATTGTACGTCGGGCGTTCCACAGCTGCGCTCCTGGTCCTCCAAGGCACAGGTGGTGGCCTCTCAAAATCATCATCACTATCTTCAGCATTCGGAGGGCTCACTGCTTTCGTCCCATGCTTGACATTGACAGGAGATTTCTCAAGAGCTTTTTCATTCGAAGTGCCGGCGCCACTCCTCAACCTCTTACACACAGGTTCTTTCACAAGCTTAACGGGGGGTTCATCAAGGACAAGTTTCTGAATCGTTGGAGTGTGAACCCGAGTTTCAAACAAGGAAATACCACCTTGGTGCGCACCTTCGTCAAAGCCTGCACAAAAAATGGATAATGAGGAAAATGTAAAAGAATCATCAAGTTCACTAAGGAAAGTCATTTTAACATGCGAATGGGGTTCTACTAAAAAGCTTAACAAAAGAAGTGGACCTCCCCTCTCTGTATCAATGAAGTTCACTTAATAAAAAGGGTGTGTGACTGAAAAAAAATGTAATAACCTTCTTTAAAAATTAAAAGTGATGTCAGGTGAAGACAGCAATGCGACGAGGTCAGCCAACTATAGAGCATCGCCTTCCTGATGTAGCCAATGTGCTCCTTCCCAAACTTGGCAATCGTTTCACCATCCCAGGTCTGCATGAATTAGAACATGTAAAATCCACAATCATGCCTGCAAGAAAACCAACATAAACACATTACTAATGCAGTTCACTCAATAATGAAGTGCTACTGATGTTAGTAAAACAATGCAGCTCCATACACACAAAAAACCGAGGGAGAACAACCAATAACACATTAGTAATGCAGTTCGCTCAAGGGAAAAGGTGCTTCTAATTTAGTAAAAACAATGCAGCTCACTTACACAAAAAAACTGAAGGAGGAAAAAGAAAAAAGAAGAACAAGTACAAACCCATTTCCCTGTTGCGGGACATTAATATGAGTCAGCGCAAAGTCGTCAAGGGTGGGAGGGTTCAACGGCTCATCGCAGCTTGCACTGCCATATTTCCAAACTTTTTTGATGTTCTTAACCATTTTCCGGAAGACAAGATTTGCAGGAGCGCTGTCGGCCTCGTTCAATGAGTCGAGAAACTCAAAACGCTTTTGTCGCAGGTTCAAAGTGACCAAGCAGTATTTGCCTATCGCGTCTTTGATTGTTGCGGGAGGAGGGTCAAATGTTGCAAACATAATCTGAAATAAAAAAAGAATAAAACAAACCAGATGAGAAAATAGAAAAATAGAAAACTTATTTTCAAGATGACGAAAAATGGTCAAAATGCGTTACCAAGTTTTTCTTGTCCACACGTTCCTCTGCGCTTGAAGAAAACATCTTTTTCAAAGCCCTATTTGTGGCACCGCCGTTCCAAATGGAATTCTGCAAAAAAGACAAAACCAGAGAGTTAATGAAAATGCTTATAGCACAAATAAAAATTGGACGAGGGGATAAAATATAAATTAATGAAAATGCTTACACATAGGTTGTACGGGACAATCATCGTTTGAGATCCTTTGAACCTCTCAGCTAACATAGAGACGCCAATGTTTGCGAGGCGCGTGCTCAGCGTTCCATACGACCAAAAAGACTCGCCAACATGACCGATAGTAATATCACCAAACTCGCTCTTGAACACAACTAGATGCCTTCAAACAAGAAGAAAAAAGCCCAGTAAAAAGTGATAAGATGGGTGTCCCTGAAAAAATAACATATTAAATAACCGGGGTGTAAGACAAAAAATGTCATACTTCTTCTTCTTATCCCTCCTAGCCCTCGTAACAGCGTCATATAACTCATTGTATCTTCTCATAAGAGCTGGATCAACCCTCAAAGGAGTAACAACAGGTAATTCCTCATCTGCATACAGAGTGGGAACGATATCAGATAATAAAAAACACACGGTCCATTTCGCCCCTGGGAAAGAACAAAAATAATGCAGTTCGCTTACCTTCGGTTTCAGAATAAACTTCCTGCGGCTGCTCATATACATCTTCGCTGAGCGTCAAGTGCTCGAGCCCGGTAATATCATCGTCAAGCGGCGCTTGATTGCTCATGTCTAGAGAGAGTCTTGGTTGTTCCTCTTCAGAAACAATCGAAACTGCCTCAGCTGGGACTTTTGTTGTCTCGGCTGGGAAAGCCAGATTGCCAACAGATTGCTCGGGGGCACGAGGGACGACACAAAATTTCTCAGGCACCTCATCGCCAAGCAACAAAACAGTAGTCCCAACAACACCATCAATGCCAGCGGATGTCCCCGCATCGTCAAATCCGACTCTAGGAGTTCCTTCTGTCTCTTCTGCAATTTCAACTGTAACACCAGGAGCTCCTTCTCTCTCATCATGCTTATCACAATCCACGATATCCTCCCTTCCTTCTCTTTCTTGTGCCTTATCAGCCTCAACAGGACACTCCCCTCCTTCTGTACCTTCTGCCTTATCAACCTCCGCATCAGGCTCATCCCCTCCTCTCCCTTCCACATTATCATCCTCAATGTTGCGCTCTGCTTGGATTTCAACATTTAATCCGCAGTTCTGATGAGTTAAAAACTAAAACACATTACACAAAAAATATAGAATGCAGTTCACTAATAAAACGGACCATGAAGCTCACATGAAAAATAAAAAATAAAACACAAAATGCAAAATTCTCTATACTCACCAGAGAAGCGTCGCCTTCCATCTCTTTACACTTGTCAGCCTCCTCGTCCTTGCCAGCGTCACCCTCTGCCTCCTTCCCATGTATTTCCACGTTTGATTCGGCATCCTAAAAAACAAAAAAACATAAATAAAACTATTATCCAAATCTGGAGTTCTACAACTAAAAAACCAACACCAGATCATGCAGTTCACTGCTAAAAAAGATGATGTTTCTTCTCTAAACAACAACTGCAGTGCACTACCACTACTGGTGCACAAAATACAAAAAAATTAAAAACTGTAGTTTGCTGCCACTACTGGTGCAAAAAATATAATTGTTTGTTTTGGACACTACAAAAAATTAAACAATGAAGTTCACTGTAACAAAAAAAGGAAGAAATCAAACCTTGTCGATGACGCCTTCGTCCAGATGTTTGTCTTTGGCAGCTTCGTCAACGGGGGACAATGGCCTGTCAAACAAATAATCAGAATCAACACCGTGGTGGTCCTGGTGGTCATCATCATGACAAGCGTTAGCCTTAGAAGATTCTCCTCCACACTGCGAAAAGAACAAAAGGATGCGAAAAACAAATAGTCAATGCAACAAACACACAAAAAAAATAGATAACAAATATGGGTAAAAAAACTGTTCACATATGAAAAAAGACATACATCCACATCTGCGGGGTCAAGCAAAGAAGGCCGGATAACATCTTCATGCCTGTTCATTTCCTTCAGAAATGCCTCAGCTTCCTGCTCATACCTAGCACACTTGTCGTCCTGAGACTGCTTAAACTGAACGAATGAAGACCTGATATTCGTAACTGTCTGCTTAATGAATTCAAGCTGCCCACGGTCAAAGTTATGAGTGGCCTCGATTTCTGCTTCAGAAGGGCCTTTGCCTTCAGGAAACAATCCAGTAATATTCCTCATCCTGGAACCGGATGTTGGGAAATCACTAGTTAAATTGATGACCCTGTCGAGAAGCTCATCGACCTGAACAAATTTATAGCGATCAGCAGAAGCCTGGCCAGAAAAACCTCCAGCAGCCGCCCTAGCAAAACCACGACCCCGTCGAATTGGAGCCGCCCTAGTAAGAGGCTCACAAAACATTTCAAGCGCTTCGGCAACTGCAGTTCGCTTGTACACAATGTCCGCTTCCGCCTTCCACTGAAAAAATTAACAAAAAAAGAGACGTAGTTCACAAAAAAAGTACATAAGAGGTTCATATTTAGCATGCGCGAAAAAAAGGAATAAAACAAACACAAAGGCTGGCTATGCACTGACCGGCAGCTTGCCAAACTTGTCAGAGTCCAGGTGTATCTTTCCCCTGACAATAATGCCGGCGTTGTGAATCTTCTTCAACTGCACATGGGACAGTATTGCGGCGCGTGGCGTGCGTCTATCCATAACCGATACTTTTCGAAGATTCAAAGAATCCAGGTACATGAACAGGGGCATGATGGTGCAACCCTCAGCGCAGTTCTACTTGCTCCCTTTAGAATTACACTTGTACACAGTGGCCTGCAGCTCATCGACAACAAGATGACAAAAGTCCATGCTAGCCATAGATGCAAAATCCAAGTTTTCAACCATAGCAGCTACCCTGGACAACCGAGTTGCGGGGCTGGGACAAAGCAAGCACTGGAAAACAATGAGAAAAAAACCTTCACAGTCTTATTAACCTTCGCAGGGTCCGCAGCCAGCGTGTGAAGTAAAATAAGCAGGTCCTTCGCATCTATGCTCCGAGAATGGTTGAAACCAAGTTCATCCTTCAGATTAGTCAGCGAATCATCACGCCCGCTGGCAGCAGGCCTGGGAGCAGTGTGAGAACCCATAGGGAAATCAAAAATGTGATGGACAGCCTCACGATTGATTTCCAGAACCTTGTTTGACCCGCAGTCCAATCTCATCGTATCAGGGTCGATCTTTCCCATCAACTTGCCCATCAAAACACGAGAAACATTCTTCTCTAATTTCAGGTCAAAGACAATGCCAAAACCTGCTTGCCGCACCAAAGTTCTGTGCGCCTCACCCAACAAAGCGGCAACTTTGATTACGTTTGGAATGGATAGCCGAACAGTCTTGTTAAAACGCCATTCATGCGCAACATCATCTTCAGACCTCTTCCTCTTGGTACTCTTAGCAGTCTACAAAAAAAAGAATAAAAAATGCAGTTCACATCAGCAAACTCATGCCAAACAACTTAAAAAACAGAAGAAAAAATAAATAAACAACGTATACCTTACTAACATCAACATCCTCCTCATCAGAATCACTGTCCAGCGCTTCTTCGGCTGCATTTTCCCGCGCAAGATTAGATCGACGCTCAGAATCAACACCAGAGTGATCGTCCGCACGTCTCCGCTTTCCTTGAATCCCATCCACATTAACCTCGGCATAATTAGGTCTCTTTGAGTAATCAACACGCGGGCTCCGGCGTGGAGAACTTAAACCTTGCTCTGCAACAGTGTTGAGTTTTCTCTTCATAGGATTCTTTGCGGGGGCAAACTTAGCAGACTTCTTTGAATCTGCAATCCTCCTTCCTATCTCCTTACCCTCCTCAAACTTTACTTGCTTCGCCTTATGGGCCTTCACGAAAGTATTACCGAGCGCAATCGCTTTCTGCCTTTTCCTCTTAACATCAGCTGCAATCTGATCAGGGACCATCCAATCCTGTGTAACTGGTTTTGTGCCATCAACAGATTGCGACTGGGTTTCACTCAATTCAGGTAGAATGCTGCCCTGATCAGATGTACCGCCACCGACAACATCGGCTGTGAAATAACGTGTAATCAAATAGTTAACACCACCACCCCCTGACCCACCAGGAGATAAAACTATGGGTGAGAAAAACATAAGAAAGATATGTGTGTGAGAGGGAGACCTAAACTTAATGCAGCTCATATCAACTTGGAAACACAAACGTAGAAATGCAGTGCTCTTTTCAGCAGTTTATGTTTAACAATTAAAACATAACAGTAAACCTAAATGCAGTTCATGTCGCTTGAATATCATATTGACGCGTGTCTGAAAATGGACATTGGTAAAGGGATATATGATGCAGTGCACTAATTCGTTCAGTGACCAATTGACCACATATAAAAAGAAGTGCGCTTAGATATACAAAACAAAACAAATTCATGCAGTTCTGTAAGAGGCAAAAACTAAAACTTAATGCGGCTCATATCAATTTGGCAACCGCATAGTGGATAGACAAAAAAATACAAAGCAATGTCCAAATGCAGTGCTCTTTTAGCAGTTTATGTTTAACAATTAAAACATAACAAGTAACTTAATGTCATTCCACAAAAGTAAAAACAATTAACTTGAGGCAGTTCATATCAGTTTGCCACATGTCTGAAAAAATGGGCCTTGCTAAAAAGGATTCTAAGATGCAGTGCACTATTTCGTTCAACAAAGAAGTAAATTGACCCTGTATGAAAAATGCAGTTCACTTTGATGTAGTACCAGATGGGGAAGCCGTTCTAACTGGTGAGGCATCAATTGGGGAGGAAAAAGCCATGTTGTGTCTGCAATCAGAAAGGGATAATAATTAAACCCTAGACAGCAAACCCCAAAAACAGGCAGAGAAAAACTTTCAATACATAGGGTGTTGCAATTTCAAGCATACAAAACAAACTTAAGAAGAGGATGCTGGCTCGAAAAATAACCCTAGCACAAGATCTGGAACGGGTTGGGGGCGATTTGGGGCTCTGATACGTCCAAAACGTATCTATAATTTTTGCTTGCTCCATGACTCTTTTGGGTGATATTGCTATGATATTTATACACTTCCATACACTTTTGATCATATTTGGACTAACCTATTAACTCAGTGCACCCCAGTGCCAGTTTCTGTTTTCGGCTGTTTTTGTATTTTAGGTTTTCACATTACGAGAACTGCCAGAAAAATCCTGGAAAAATTATATAAAAAATCAGCGTTCCAGAAGCTTCTCGGCACCCGAAGTACAGCCGGAGGGGGACCACCAGGGCTCCAGGCGCCCTGGTGGCGCGGCCCCCCTCCTGGCCGCGCCGGGGGGGGGGGGGGGCGCCTGGGCCCCCCAGGCCTCCGCTGATGCCCCCCTTTGGCATATATTTATATCGTGTCCCGAAACCCTCGAGACGGGAACCCTTTTTCGCGATCTCATCTATGTTCCGCCGCCGCCGCCGCCGCTTCCAAGATCAGGAGCACCAGGAGAACTCTTCCCGGCACCCTACCGGAGGGGAGGATCACTACCGGGAGCCTCTCCACCACCATGGACGCCTCCCGGATGAGTTGTGAGTAGTCTCCCTTGGACCATGGGTCCATGACCAGTAGCTATGTGATGTTCTCCTCCCGTTCTTGTGCTTCACTAATTAGTCCTCGTGAGCTGCCCTACATGATCGAGGCACATATGTAATCCTTATGCTGTTGCTATGATGAGTTTGCTGGGATCCAATGAATTGTGAGATTATGTTAAGATTGTGTTTCAGTAATATATTTGATCTACCTCTTTTATATTTATGTTCGTAAGTAATTCTTGCATGTTCTCTGTTGTTATTTATTGCTTTGGCCAAGTAGTAGGTAGTGACTCCAAGAGGGAACGTTATGCTTGATTGTGGGTTCATGCCCCTCGATGACTAGCTTGAGTGACAGAAACATGAGTCTAGGGGATGTGCTGTTGCCACAAGGGGGAAAACAACGGTGCCTGTGCCCGCGGGTGCCAGGATTGTTTACTTTACGCAAAGTTCTTCTAATGCAGTTGTCTGTTGCTTTGAGTTTACAATATGGGTGGGACTCGCAACTTAATACCAGCGAGATGTTCTGGATAGATATCTCAAGGTGGATGATTAGTAGTAGATGCAGATGGATTTCGGTCTACTTGCCTTGGCGTACCTCCCATGCTTTGAACCTCTACCTTTCTTGCAACATAGTTAGCATTGGTTTGCGCACATAATTCTGTCAATTGCCCAGCTGTAATTCGTTTACCTCACATGGCTGTTTTATCGTCTTTTGGGAGAGAGACATCACTAGTGAACATCATGGGACCCCGGTCCATATTACCATCACTGATCACATCCGCTATTTACTTTCGCTTTTACTTACTATTTGCAGCAATACCTATCACTATTACCACTTGCGTTTGATCCTTTGTAAACGACAAGGTCGGAGGGATTGACAACCTCTCTGTACTCGTTGGGAACAAAGTTATTTGTATCTGTGTGCAGGTCCACGTTGATTGCTAATATCTGGCGCCGTTAGCAGTTGACACCTTCTTGTTGAAACTGGGAGTCTCAGGGAAATCGATCCTTGGTATCTTTGCCAAGGGAAAACTTCCGCTACACTGCATCTCAAACCTTCCACTTGGGGTAACCAACGAGGGGCGAGAAGCCATCAAGCAAAGTTTTCTGGCGCCGTTGCCGGGGACTCCACTCTTCAGGATAGGGGAGTTGCATGCTATCTTTTACCTTTGCTTTTTAGTCTTGTTAGTTTACCTTTCAGTTTTTTCTTTAGTATCTTTTATCGAAAATCAAAAAAAAATTATTATTAATTATTTGCTAGTGGTCCTTTCTGTTTAGTCAAGCATGTTAGGATTTGGTGCTTTGAGGGAATCAGAAGTTTTAGATTTCCATCAAAAGGATGGAGAAAATATGAAGAAGGCATGGGACAGAATTTCTGATGCACATAGGAGAATTATGCCTTGGATACCTATAAAAATTGTGCTTAGAAATTTTTACCAAGGTCTTTTTAAATGGTGTAAACACTCTCTTGATATTATAGCTGAAGGAGATTTCCTAGAGTGTGATGAAGCTAGAGCTCTTGAAATTATACATGGTCTATCTAGTTAATTTGTTTATGATCATAACTTTGATACTGTCATAGATAGACTTGCTACTATTGAGAAGAGAATGGATGCTCTAGACTTGATGAGGGTAGAGAAACCCAAACCCAATAAGAAAGACATTTTGGAAATAGACAATGATTGGGAGCCTTTTGTTAGGATTAGCATCTCTAATCAAGACTTCCTTGTTTATTGTGATATTGGATCTATGGTTTCTACTATGCCAAAAATTGTTCATGATTCTTTAAAATTTAACATGGATAGATTACCATCCTATCATGAACACACTAATGGAGATATTTCTGAAATCCAGGGAAGAATAAAAGACGTGCCTGTTAAATTCCTTAAAGGGATTACAATGGTTGATTTCTTCATCATGGAGCCAAACCAAGGAAATATAGTGCTTGGAAGGGACTTCCTCCGAGCGGTAAAAGGCTTCATTGATATAGGTAAGGGACAAATCCGCTTACGCGGGAAGGCAAAAGGTGTGTACCCCTTTCCTAGAAGGAACAAGAGCGAACTTGTTGAGGAACCATTTGAAGCAATTTATAGCTCCGATTATTATGATGGTTATTGATTCCTCTTTGCATTATGCCTAGCTTAAAGGCATAAAAGAAAGCGCTTTTGGGAGGCAGCCCACATGAATAAAAATTTTATTTTTGCTTTTGTTGTGTCTTGATGTTGTTACTACAGTAGCATCATCATTGTATCTTTGCTTTTCAACTTTGTGCCAAGTGTAGCCTCTGATTGCAAGAAAGTTCAAAAGTTGTGACGTGCTGTCCAGGAAACAGATTCTGTCCTAGGATAGAAAAATTCGTATAAAATCACCAGTTCATCTTTTTGGTCTGATTTTTTTTGACAGCGTGCTCTATACAATTGTATTTCGTGCGTCTGTTTTGAGTTTTTTGATTAGAGTTGCAGAAGTGCCCCGAAAAAATCATTTACTACCTGCTGTTCTGTTTTTCACAGCTTCTGTCCTGTTTTGCCTTTCCTTCATTTTGCAAACCTAGAGCTTGCTTTGTCTTTGCAAAAACCTTTTGGCAATCTTGAGAAACAGTAGATCTTCAATAATATCCTTATTTCCAGCAAGGAACAATTATTTTATTAAGGGTACTAACCTCGCTAATCGGATTATGATGAGTTATGTATGAAGGGAGTTTTCAAGTGTGCGAGGGAAGATGATAAAAAGATTGAGGAGTGTCAAACGCTCAAGCTTGGGGATGCCCCCATGCACCCCCAAGAAATATTCAAGGAGACTCAAGCGTCTAAGCTTGGGGATGCCCCCGTGCATCCCCTTCTCCATCAACATTATCAGTTCGTCTTTCGTTCCACTATATTTTTATCACTTCATGTGTTATGTGCTATGCTTGGAGCGTCTTGCTTTTAGTTTTCCTTTTTAGTTTTCTTTAGCTTTTCATAACGAGTCGGAACCCAGCTTTCTTTATGTGGGAGAGAAACACGCTCCACTTCTACCTAGAACATAACATAGAATTTTCGTGTTTATCTTTGCTGTGTGTGTTCTTTGTCTTTCAATAGCTACTGTCATGCTTAGCTCTTAGCTTTCATGCTTATCTTTTTAAAGAGCCTTTTGTTTAGTTGGTTGCTTGAACTCTCTTTAGTTATCATGCGTATCTTATTAAGAGAGTTTGCTTCTGTTGCATTGGTTGATATGTCTATGATAAAGATGCTACGTGCATAATGGTACTTAGTAGTTCATGTTTTCTTGTGGTTAGTCTCAAATAGCTGGGGGGTTCCCAATGTGTTATTGGAGTACCAACATGATTTGTTTGCCTATGATGTGGTATGGTTTAGTAATATCTTCCTTCAAGAATTTATTTTGATTGACTTGGCATATGTTCACGCATATTTAAGACTGTAAAGAAAGTCTGTCAAGCCTTGATGATCTTTTGTTTCTGAGTAGCGATATAACTTCCATGCCTGATTCAATGTTGCTTTGTCGCTCTGCATGATTATGACCGTCATTGCTCTCTTAGTTGGTCGCTCCCAGTCTTTTGCTAACCTCCACCTGTACTAAGCGGACTGACTGCTTGTGCATCCAAAATCCTTTAAACCAGTTATGCCATATGAGTCCACCATACCTTCCTACATGGTATTTACCTGCCATTCCTAACGGAGACTTTCATGTACCATCTCGAAATTATTCAAAAAAATGCATTTCTATTTTGTGCCTCTGTTTTAAGTCCATGAGGAAGTAGTAGTTAATTCATGATCTTTTTATGTTGGACAAGCTTCACCCCGGGATTGCATGTCTAATGTGCAAACCCATAATACGAGAAGGAACTGGCATTGAGTGCGCCCGGCTCAAAAATAATATAACAAACAAACCCTCCTTCACGCTTTGTTCATGAGAAATCAGAAAACTTTGGCAGTGATAAACAAAGGAGATTAAGAGGATGTGATCGTCCTCATTCGGGAGCCGTTCCTCGAAACTTGTCCATCTCAAGAAGTGAATGAGTTGTCTGCTAGCATTCGTTGACGAAACATGCATGATCTAAAATAATAATTATTACCTCTGTTTTTAAAACCAAGAGCTCTGGTACATGTTTTGTCTTTGTTTCCGACTACGGGTTTTCATCCTTGCCAACAAAAGCCACGGTTCGAGAGTCTCCACCTTCTTTTAAAGCACCAACTACTGAGAGCATGATTGTCATTCTGAGTGTAATGTGCATTGTCCCAAAGTAGCATTGTCTTTTGCATGATTGTGATATCGTTTATTTTGAAATCATTGTATCTAGTCATCACTTAAACCATGGAGGTGCCCCTGCATTTATGTTTTACTTCACTAAAGGGGGCAAGCGAGATATCACTTTATCATATTTGCACACCATGCTCGTTACAAATCTATTTGATGTTTCAGTATCATGTTGTGAAACTTTCAGTTCTTTGTGATTTTCTCATGAGGCAACTTAATTACTACAGATTCATTGTCTTAGTAAGCTTTTGTCATATGACTATGAAAAGTCCTATATGGTTAATAGCATGTCACCACAGAAATTATTCTTGTTATCATTTACCTACTCGAGGACGAGCAGGAATTAAGCTTGGGGATGTTGATACGTCCAAAACATATCTATAATTTCTGCTTGCTCCATGCCTCTTTTGGGTGATATTGCTATGATATTTATACACTTCCATACACTTTTGATCATATTTGGACTAACCTATTAACTCAGTGCACCCCAGTGCCAGTTTCTGTTTTCTGCTGTTTTTGTATTTCAGGTTTTCCCATTACGAGAACTGCCAGAAAAATACCGGAAAAATTATATAAAAAATCAGCGTTCCAGAAGCTTCCCGGAACACGAAGTACAGCCGGAGGGGGGCCACCAGGGCTCCAGGCGCCCTGGTGGCGCAGCCCCCCTCCTAGCCGCGCCGGGGGGGCGCCTGGGCCCCCCAGGCCTCCGCTGATGCCCCCCTTTGGCATATATTTATATCGTGTCCCGAAACCCTCGAGACAGGAACCTTTTTTTGCGATCTCATCTCTGTTCCGCCGCCGCCGCCACTTCCAAGATCGGGAGCACCAGGAGAACTCTTCCCGGCACCCTGCCGGAGGGGAGGATCACCACCGGGAGCTTCTCCACCACCATGGACGCCTCCCGGATGAGTTGTGAGTAGTCTCCCTTGGACCATGGGTCCATGACCAGTAGCTATGTGATGTTCTCCTCCCGTTCTTGTGCTTCACTAATTAGTCCTCGTGAGCTGCCCTACATGATTGAGGCACATATGTAATCCTTATGCTGTTGCTATGATGAGTTTGCTGGGATCCGATGGATTGTGAGATTATGTTCAGATTGTGTTTGAGTAATATATTTGATCTACCTCTTTTATATTTATGTTCGTAAGTAATTCTTGCATGTTCTCCATTGTTATTTATTGCTTTGGCCAAGTAGTAGGTAGTGACTGCAAGAGGGAACGTTATGATTGATTGTGGGTTCATGCCCCTCGATGACTAGCTTGAGTGACAGAAACATGAGTCTAGGGGATGTGTTGTTGCCACAAGGGGGAAAACAACGGTGCTTGTGCCCGCGGGTGCAAGGATTGTTTACTTTACGCAAAGTTCTTTTAATGCAGTTGTCTATTGCTTTGAGTTTACACTATGGGTGGGACTCGCAACTTAATACCAGCGAGATGTTCTGGATAGATATCTCAAGGTGGATGATTAGTAGTAGATGCAGATGGATTTCGGTCTACTTGCCTTGGCGTACCGACATGCTTTGAACCTCTACCTTTCTTGCAACATAGTTAGCATTGGTTTGCGCACATAATTCTGTTAATTCCCCGGCTATAATTCGTTTACCTCACATGGCTGTTTTATCGTCTTTTGGGAGAGAGACATCACTAGTGAACATCATGGGACCCCGGTCCATGTTACCATCACTGATCACATCCGCTATTTACTTTCGCTTTTACTTACTATTTGCAGCAATACCTATCACTATTACCACTTGCGTTTGATCCTTCGTAAACGACAAGGCCGGAGGGATTGACAATCTCTCTGTACTCGTTGGGAGCAAAGTTATTTGTATCTGTGTGCAGGTCCACGTTGATTGCTAATATCTGGCGCCGTTAGCAGTTGACACCTTCTTGTTGAAACTGGGAGTCTCAGGGAAATCGATCCTTGGTATCTTTGCCAAGGGAAAACTTCCGCTACACTGCATCTCAAACCTTCCACTTGGGGTAACCAACGAGGGGCGAGAAGCCATCAGGCTCACCGTGGGACGATGTGACGGCCGGACGAGGCGGGTGCGGACGGCGACGGCGGAGGAAGCGCCCTACGGACGGCGGCGGCTGTGGGCGTCGTTGCTGTCCACCACGAGAGAGCCCCTACGGACGGTGGCGGCTGCGGGCGTCGTGGCTCTCCACCACGAGAGCACGAGGGCAGGGGGATTCCTGTGCGGGTGCGGGGGAGAGGAAGCGGAAGGGGCCAAGGGGGGATGCAAGTAAAATAGAAGAAAAAGAGAGACATAATGAATAAAAGGCCGACTTGCCCACAGGTCATAGACTAAAAATAAAAAACGTCTCGGCTTCTAAAGCGATGCAGTTCGCTTACGGAAAATGATTCGGCTTCTGAAGCGATGCAGTTTGCTTACGGGAAATGATTCGGTTCGCCTGCCCGAAATAAAAGCGCCCACTATCGCCCGAAGCACCGCGCCCCCGCTCCTCTATCCGGCCGGTTGCAAGCCGCGCGAAGGCCACGATCATCATGAACCCACGATCGCCAACACGGTTGGGGGACGAGATCGTGGCCTCGGCAGAAGTTGCTGCCGCTCCCCTTTAAATCCCGCGCTCCATCAACCTGATCGTCCGCACAAACACACGACGCTGCCCTTCCTCCTCCTCTTCCTCCTCTTTGCAGCCATGCCGTTCACCAAGACCTACGACGATGTCCATGCGCACGGGAAGACCAAGCTGAAGGTGATCTACACCAACGACGTGGACGCCATGGCGACGTACGTCGAAGAGTACAAGGCAGTTCTCCAGCAGCGCCGCCAGAAGATCGTCGGCATCGACCTCGAGTACACACCCAACAAGAGCAGAGTGGCCCTGATTCAACTATCCATCGGCAAGTACCACCCAGTGCTTCTTTTCCAAGTATGTGGTACAATGGGCGAGAGATGCATCCCCTTCGATAGGTTCCTTGGCGACCCAAGGTAAGCAATTCTGTCTGTCGAGTGTGTGTTGCAGTTCTATATGTCTATGTATGCAGTTCCGAAAAGTATAACTTACGGTTCACTTCCCTTAGGTTCGAGTTCGCTGGTTTCTGCATCGAGCAGGACAAGGAGAAGCTTTCACGCTGCAACCTCCACATCCCCAACTTCGTCGACATTCAGGAGAACTGGAGGGTGCCTGATGGAAGGAAGCCACTGGACTCACTTGGCGATGTAGCTGCTGCCATCATCGACGACGAATACGCAGACATGAAGACAAAGATGACAGACCATGACCACAGCCTGTGGACTTCGATTCTTATCACGAGGCACGTCGAGTATGCTGCCAAGGACGCCTACACTACGTTCGAGGTATGGAACCGAATCACCACAGTGCAGAAAGGCCTCGCGCGCTCTGAAAAAGAGAAGACCAGGAAGCGCTCGAGGTCATCCTGGAGGGTGCGGGCAAGGGGGGATAAACTTCCACCTCCAACTCCAACGGGTGGAACTGGTGAAGCAGGCCAGATGCTGATAGCCAAGGATTCCTGTCGCAAGTGCTCGATTTGTTTCCTTCTGCTTATGTAGATTAGTTTGCTTTCGTTGTAGTTTGCTTTGGCACAATGTTTGCTTATGTTGCGTTAGTTTGCTTGATGATGTACTTTGTTAATTATGAGCGCAGAACCTTGGTTTGTATCTATCAACAATATGCAGTTCTCAGTAGTCTGTTTTCAGTATGTATATTGCTTCAAACTGCTGATATAGCTAGGATACACATAAAAAACAATCTATCAAAGCAGTTCACAGAGAGTATTCTTTCACAAAACTGCTGCTATTATAATGGTTGATGCAGTCCTCTTTTATTAAAAAAACTCTAGTTCCGTATGTGGATTAAAAAAAAAGCTCGGTGGGTGTTTCCAGTATGTATATTCTTCAACTACTGCTGCTAATAGGATGCACATGAAAAACTATATGTGAAAAGCAATTCATTTATACTCAGAATTCTTATAGGAAATACACTAGAAGCCACACAAAAATGTCAAATTATTACAACAAAAATGTCTCATGCTGCTGCTGCTCAAGCAAGACTGATCTAAAGCAAATTTAACTTGATTTCGAAACACTTTGCATGCCTATAAAACATAGCCATGACAACATCCCCAGCCTGAAGACCAGCTTCCTCCACAAATTCCTTACAGCCATATTTGAGAACCAAACAATCATGAGAGCCAACAGAATACATAACATCAACATCATGATATCCATTCTTGCTAACCAAGACCAAATTAACACAACTTTCTGTTACCCTGACTAGACCAGAAGGGAATTTCTGGAAGCAAAACAACAAGAACAGAACAAATAAGAACAAATAAGAAAAAGATTACAATCCTCAGAAAATAAATTGCTGCTACAATCTTCATAAAAAATATTAATGTCAACATATAATAATATTGACTAGACAAAATTGCTGCTGCTCCTACAATGTTCATAATATAACTTCTGTGTGAAAAAGCCGTTCACTTATACTTAGTGCACTTAGATAGTGTTAACTACAAACAACACATGAAAAAGAATATGCGAGAAATACATACCCATGAATCACTGACATCATCGTCAGTCATCTGATGGACAAATGGAGCCCGAAATCCAATACCTGAAGAATAGACAAGGGAACAGAGCGCGCTGTGCCGCTGCCTCTGGTTCAGAACCAACCCTTCAGAAAAAACGCATGTCTCCAGCATGGGCTCCAACCTTGCCAGGCAGCCGCACGCGCAATCCATTGCCAGGCGTAGGATCTGGTTGGGAAAAAAACAGATCGAGGAAGAGTGGTGCCGCCAGGGATAAAGTGAGATGGGAGCCGCCAGGGATAAGGTGGGAGGGGAGCCAATTGACCCACCAATATATAAATGTAAAGACACAACACAAAAAAACCCGACAAATAAAGCAGTGCGGTTACATAACAATGTGCATTTCGCATTGCATATTACTGCAGTCCACCGCGCTTGACCAAGCAAAAAAACTTATTAAACTAGTCCCCCACACCCCCGTGGCTGTAATGCAGTTCATACAGGCTCGCATTGCATATTAATGCAGTTCATCGCGCTACAAATATTCACCGCGCATTGCATATTACTGCAGTTCACCGCGCATTGCATATTACTGCAGTCCACCACGCTTGACCACGATTCGCAGACGAAAAACACAGTCTGCAATGCAGTTCTAACAACTATATAATGCAAACAATCTCAAAAAAAATGTTGACTAACGACCAGAGCCAGTGACGCCCGCAAGAACACAAAAAACATGGACAAAAGTTAAATTCTTCAAAATTAACAACTTAATCCGCTGCAATTCATACGGATATGATCAAGGCAGCACATAATTGCCGAAAACAACAGAAAATTACATAAAAAACACAACAATTTCGATCCGGACGGGGAAGGACACAGAACGCACGGTTTTTGCGCTAGAACAGAGAGAAACTCGACCAATTATACTAAAATTTCAATCCTATTAGCTAATTAATCTGTCGCGTAATAACACAAACATGAACGCGAAATTAGTAACACACTAGGACCATGCTATAAAATCGAATATGAATAGCCAGCAAGATGCGAAACTCATGCACGAGATATGAACAGACGCAGATCCGCCAAATCAAATGATTTCCGTCGTTTTCTCGCTGAATTGCGTGTTTAATCACATATTAAATCAGCGCACACACAAAAAAAACAATAGAAATCGATCAAACTAGCCAGAATCGCTGCTCCATGAAGGTTTCCGACTGCCCCTCTATGTGGTTCGCAACAGAAGAAGGAAGCAGTGCGCATAGCTTTCCAATGCAGTATTACAATGCAGTTCAGAAGTGTTATGAGAATATTATTCTCATAACACTTCCGAACTGCTTTGTGTTACTGCAATGGAAAGCTATGCGCACTGCACACATACTGCAACAGAATCTCATGTTTGAAAAAATTGTACGTGTTGTTTTTTCGGTACCTTTTTTGCTCTAGTATTTTAACCGTTTATCGGAATTATGCGTGTAATATACTGTTGAAAAGCTATGGAGTTGACGCAACTTCGCCTTGTTGAACACTTTTCAAAATTCATCATAGTTTAAGAGCAGTTTCGAAAATCGTGCGGCTCACAACGAATGGCAGCGAGCGTTTTTTTTTTTTTGCGTTTTTTTCTAAACCGCTCGTCGGTATAAAACATATGATACACCGTTGGAAAGGTATCGTCGGCGCACATCTTTTTCATATCTATTATTTTTTCTAAATCGCTGCGGTTTAAGAGCAGTTTTGAATTTACTAAATCGCGGAATTGTGTTTTTCGAATTTTTTCAAATTTTCGGTACTGTTTTCACACCAGTTTTCTAACCATTTATCGAAACAAGGCGTGTAATATACCATTGGAAAGCTACAAACGAGGCGCAACTTTCATATGTTGAAATGTTTTTGAGATTCCTTACGGTTTTTAGTTAATTTTGAAAATCGTGCAGCTGACTACGAAGGGCAGTGGCGGTTTTTCGTGAATTTTTTACAAAACGTTGGTCGAAATGTTCCAAATGATACACCGTTGGAAAGATATCGTCGAGATGCTACTTTTTTATGTAGAACACCCCCTCGAATTCATTACGGTTTAAGAGCAGTTTTGAAATTACAAAAATGCGGAAACTCTGTTTTTCGCGACACCCAAATCGACGCGCTTTTTTGCGCTTCCGAACTGCACAGATACTGTAACACAAAGACCAGTGAACTGCATGTTTGGAAAAACTGTACGCGTGTTGTTTTTTCTGTACCTTTTTTGCTCTAGTTTTTTAACTGTTTATCGGAATTATGCGTGTAATATACCATTGGAAAGCTATGGAGTAGACGCAACTTCGCTATGTTGAACACTTTTCGAGATTCCGCACGATTTAAGAGCAGTTTTGAAAACGGTGCAATCGACGAATAATGACAGCGAGCGTTTTTTTGCGTGTTTGAAAAGCTACGGAGTAGACGCAACTTCGCCATCTTGAACACTTTTCGAGATTCCGCACGGTTTAAGAGCAGTTTTAAAAACGGTGAATTGCATGTTTGAAAAAACTGTACGTGTTGTTTATTTGTTACCTTTTTTGCTCTAGTTTTTTAACCGTTTATCGGAATTATGCGTGTAATATACCGTTGAAAAGCTATGGAGTAGATGCAACTTCACCATGTTGAACACTTTTCGAGATTTTGCACGGTTTAAGAGCAGTTTTGAAAACGGTGAACTGCATGTTTGAAAAAATTGTACGTGTTATTTTTTCGGTACCTTTTTTGCTCTAGTTTTTTAACCGTTTATCGGAATTATGCGTGTAATATACCGTTGAAAAGCTATGGTGTAGACGCAACTTCACCATGTTGAACACTTTTCGAGATTCCGCACGGTTTAAGAGCAGTTTTAAAAACGGTGCGACCGACGAATAATGGTAGCGAGCGTTTTTTTGCGCTTCCGAACTGCACAAGAAAACCGCACTGCATCAGGGTAGGAGCTGGCGCGACAGCGCTGGGGGAAGGAGGCGGGGCGGCAGCGCAAGGGTAGGAGGCGGGGCAGTGGTTGCTTTCCTCGGGGCGCTCCGCGCTAGAAACCTATTTAAGTGGGGGTGTTATAAGAATAAGGTTTTTGTTATGAGAATAAGGTCTTAAGGGTTGTTATGAGAATAGACCCACCCTATATATATATATATATATATATATATATATATATATATCAGAGAAACCAAGCAAATCAACATTGAAAAGATGAGTCTTGAAGACAAACCAAATAAGAAGATAATGCAGTCATGACGCCAAATGAAAATTTCAAGAAAGTTTGGGGGTGGCGTTACCCACCGTAAAGGAAGTATTAGACCAGGACACGACGCACAATTATCGGGGCGCTCCAGAGTCGAATTCCACATTAATGTATGCACACTTAGAGTGTAAGTCTTCATGAGTTGAAGACATACGTTACTTCATGTGTTGCACATCTAAGTCATCAAAATGCATAAGCGTTTGGATGTGTGTCCAATCACATGACATTTGAGGATTCTAGGATATTTAGCTCACACCTCAGCTGGCAAAACGTTTTCTCATTAAAGGGCTTAATGAAGGTATCAGCCAGTTGCTCTTCGGTGTTGACATGTATGATTTCAATGTCCTTCTTGATCACATGATCCCTGAGAAAGTGCTAACGAATCTCAATGGGCTTTGTCTTCGAGTGCTGAACGAGATTGTGAGCAATCTTGATGGCGCTTTCGTTATCATAGAAGAGAGGCACCTTCACCATGTCGATGCCATAGTCCTTAAGAGTTTGCTTCATCCAGAGAAGCTAAGCGCAACAAGATCTAGCAGCAATGTATTCAGCTTCAGCGGTGGAGAGAGACACTGAGTTCTACTTCTTTGAAGACCAACAGACAAGAGATTGTCCAAGAAAGTGACATGTGCCGGATGTGGACTTGCGATCAACTATGTCAGCAGCATAGTCAGCATCTGAGAATCCAACAAGATCAAATATAGAGCCCTTGGGATACCATAATCCTAGTGTTGGGGTGTGAGCCAAGTATCAAAGAATTCGCTTCACAGCTAGGTGATGCGATTCCTTTGGTGCCGCTTGGAATCGGGCACACATGCAAACGCTAAGCATTATATCAGTCCTAGATGCACATAAGTAGAGTAAAGAACCAATCATGGAGCGGTATACCTTTTGATCAAACTCTTTACCATTGTCTTCGGAGCCCAATTGACCTTTGGTTGGCATTGGCGTCATGAACCCTTTGCAATCTTGCATTCCAAACTTCTTTAGGCAATCTTTGAGGTATTTCTCTTGAGATATGAAGATGACATTCTTCGGTTGATGATTTTGGAGACCAAGGAAGAGCTTCATCTCACCCATCATGGACATCTGATATTGCTCTTGCATCATGTATCCAAACTCATCACTTTATCTTTTGTCAGTGCATGCGAAGATAATGACATCCACACAGATTTGGCATACGAACAGTTCTCCATCATATGTCTTCGTGAAGAGTGTGGGATCTAGTGAGCCAGGTTTGAAGCCTTTGCTCTTCAAGAAGTTTTTGAGTGTGTCATACCATGCACGAGGTGCTTGTTTAAGGCCATATAGTGCCTTGTTTAGCTTGTAGAGCATGTTAGGACGCTTTGGGTCTTCAAAGCCAGAAGGTTGTGCAACATACACTTCTTCTTCAATTTTCCCATTCAGAAAGGCACTCTTTACATCCATTTTATACAAAAATATGTTATGATGGTTGGCATAGGCTAGCAGTATGCGAATGGCTTCAAGCCTAGCTACAGGAGCAAAGGTTTCATCGTAGTCAATTCCTTCTACTTGAGTATAACCTTGAGCAACAAGACGAGCCTTGTTTCTCACAACTTGCCCATGCTCATCTTGTTTGTTGCGATAGATCCATTTGGTGCGAATGATGTTATTCTTCCATGGACCAAGACACTTAACAAGCTCCCATACATTATTCAGCTCAAACTCTTGAAGATCTTCTTGCATTGCTTGAATCCATTCAGGTTCCATAAAGGCTTCATCAACTTTCTTGGGTTCAGATATTGAAACGAATGCAGAGTGACCACAAAAGTTGCCTAGCTGAGTTGCTTTCGAGCAAGTAAGTGGACCAATTGCATTAAGGGTATCAAGAATCTTTTCAACTTGGACTTCATTAGCTACCCGAGGATGAACTGGGTGAAGACTTTGCTCATGTTATTGCTTATCTTCTAGTTCAAAATTGGCTTCAGGCTGAGCATTTTCTTCAGGATGATTAGGTGGAGAGATGATGATTTCCTCTTCAATTGGTTCCTCGGTGGATATAATTTCTCCTGTACCCATTTGTTTGATAGATTCACTGGGTGAAGCTTCATCTAGAAAATTTGACAGGTGCTCTCTTTCCGAGCCGTTAGATTCATCGAACCGCACATCTGCGGTTTCAACCACTTTATAGTGAAGGAGATTGAAGACCCGGTAGGTGTGCGAATCCTTTCCGTAACCAAGCCTAAAACCTTCATGTTCTTTCGGTGCAAATTTGGAAGTGTGATGCAGATCTTTGATCCAGCACTTAGCACCAAAGACTTTGAAATAACTAATGTTTGGCTTCTTACCAGTCAGAAGTTCATATGATGTTTTCTTGAAGAACTTGTGAAGATAAACTCTGTTGATGATGTGGCATGCAGTATCAATGGCTTCAGGCCAGAACTTTCTTTGTGTCTTGTATTCATCAAGCATAGTACGTGCCATCTCAATGAGAGTCTGGATCTTGCGCTCAACGACGCCATTCTGCTAAGGTGTGTATTGAGCGGAGAACTCATGTGTGATGCCCAATGTATCAATATAGGTGTCGAGCCCAGTATTCTTGAACTCAGTTCCATTGTCACTTCTAATGTGCTTGATCTTGATGCCATGGTTGTTCTTGGCTCAATTGGCGAAACGTCTGAAGACATCCTGAACTGCAGTCTTATAGAGGATTATATGCACCCAAGTATATCTAGATTAGTCATCAATGATCACGAAGCCATATAAGCAAGAAGTGTTAGTGATAGTAGAGTAGTGAGTAGGGCCAAATAAGTCCATGTGAAGCAGCACGAAGGGACGAGTTTTAGTCATGATTTTCTTTGAGGGATGCGTGGCCCTAGTCATCTTCCCAGCTTCACAAGCACTACATAGGTGATATTTCTTGAACTTGACGCCCTCGATGCCTATGACGTGCTTCTTGACGAGAGTGTGTAGGTTCCTCATGCCTGTATGACCTAGTCTTCGATGCCAAAGCCAACACTCTGAAGCTTTTGCGAGAAGACAAACGGTGAGCTGTGGCCCTGCAGAGAAATCTACCTATACAGATCACCTTTTCGATGTCCTTCGAAGACTAGAGATTTGTCAGATTCCATAAGCACAAGACAACGATATTTTCCAAATATCACAATCATGTTTAGATCACATAGCATAGAGACTGACATTAAGTTGTATCCAAGGGATTCAAGAAGCATCACTTTGTCCATGTGTTGATCCTTTGAGATAGCAACCCTTCCAAGTTCCAGTACCTTGCTTTTACCAGTGTCTGCGAATGTGATGTGGCTTTTGGGAGAAGGACGTAGAGCTGAGTCCATGAGAAGACGTCGATCACCAGTCATGTGGTTAGTGCATCCACTGTCAATTATCCATTCAGTGGCTTCCGTAGTAGTACACGTTGCACCACGTGCCATGAAGTAGTAGGTAGGTGAAGAGTCATCCTCATCATTTGCTTTGGCGCCGATGGAGTGACCATTATTGTCAGTGTTGAAGATGGACTTGGCGACAAATGTCGAGGCTAGAGCTAGGCTAGCCACGCCAGAATCAGATCCCTCCTCAGATTCCACCTCTGCCTACTCAGAAACAGACTCCTCGTCTGAATCCATTTCCTTCCCAATGAACGCACGAGCCTTGCTAGATGAGCTCTTCTTGTAAGACAAAGACTTTGATGAAGACTTGGAAGAGGACTTTCAGGATTTCCTCTTCTTTTTGTCATCAGAGTCATATTCCTTGCTTTCTTCTTTTTCTTGGATTCATTGTCCCACTGAGGACATTCAGATATGTAGTGGCCTGGCCTTTTGCACTTGTGGCATGTTCTCTTATTGTAGTCACGAGAGGAAGCCTCATCGTTTCTTGAGCTAGATCTTGAAGACTTTCCGAAGTTTTTCTTCCTTGAGAACCTTTGAAACTTCTTCACAAGCATAGCTAGTTCTCTGCCAATGTCTTCAGGATCGTCAGAGCAGCTGTAAAAGTCTTCTTCAGACGAGGACACAACTTTAGCCTTCAAGGCTCTGGATCGACCATAGTTGGGGCCATAGATATCTCTCTTCTCAGGTAGATGGAACTCATGTGTGTTGAGCCTCTCAAGTATGTCAGACGAATCAAGATGTTTGAAGTCATGTCGTTCTTGAATCATCAATGCCAAGGTGTCAACTGAACTATTAAAAGACCTCAATAGCTTCTTCACATCTTCATGCTTGGTGATTTCAGTGGCGCCAAGAGCATGAAGCTCATTGGTGATATCAGTGAGGCGATCAAATGTAAGCTGGACATTCTCATTGTCGTTTCTCTTGAAGCGATTGAACATATTGCGAAGAACGTCAATCCTTGAGTTTCTCTGTGTTGAGACACCTTCATTAACCTTGGATAGCCAGTCCCATACTTGCTTGGCTGAATCCAGTGCACTCACACAGCCATACTGTCCTTTGGTCAGATGACCACAGATGATGTTCTTGGCGGTTGAGTCCAGTTGAGAAAATTTCTTGACATCAGTAGGGGTGACGCCTTCACCAGCCTTGGGAACACCAGTCTTGACGACATACTAGAGGTCGTTGTCGATAGCTTCAAGATGCATGCGCATCTTATTCTTCCAGCGGGGGTAAGTAGTCCCATCAAAGACGGGGCACGCAGCGGAGACTTTGATTATCCCTGCAGTCGACATAACTAAAACTCCAGATGGTTAACCCGAATACAGAACAAGGGAGCACCTTGCTCTGATACCAATTGAAAGTGCAAGTTATCGACTAGAGGGGGGTG
Organism: Secale cereale; assembly: GCA_902687465.1. Classification (NCBI taxonomy): domain Eukaryota; kingdom Viridiplantae; phylum Streptophyta; class Magnoliopsida; order Poales; family Poaceae; genus Secale; species Secale cereale. The sequence continues at coordinate 598,516,086 of LR738711.1, read as the reverse complement.
AATAGGAGATTTTTATGAATGTATTTAAAACACGATTTCTTTTGAACACAAACAGATGAAATGAACATATATAATAAGCAGCGGCAGATAAATGTTTCCAGGAACATAATAGTCAAGTAAGCATCATAAGGATAATACGAAGACTATTGATAGCTAGATAACATGGATCGAGATGGAAGATATAAATGAAGCTAAACAGGGGACAGTCTTCACACAGAGAAGTCAAACAGATCAGACAAACTAGCAATGACTTCACGAGGACGGACTGGAATGTAAATGAGTTGTAAGATAGAATCGGTAGTTGGAGACGCAGGGGATTTGGTAGACCAGTTCCAGTTGCTATGACAACTGTACGTCTGGTTAGGGAGGCTGAGATTTTACTCTAAAGACCGTGTCTTCACCTTATTCCCCTTGATATAAGGACACCCAGTCCTCGCCCAATCACTCTGGTAAGTCTTCAAGGTAGACTTCTGAACCTTCACAGACTTCGTTCACCGACGATGCACAACACTACAAAAAAAAGACACATCCGTGACATTTTGGGCCGAACGGAACTTTTTTCAGCCATATTTATGACACTTCTATGACAATAATTGTGAAAAAACACGGTATCATCATAGATGTGGTGGGGTCCTACTTCTATGACAAAAAATCATGACAGAAAATGGGTTTTTCTTCCTGGGCAAGCCGAAGACGCAGCTGCATGACATTCTTTGGGTCGTCCATGACGGAAAAAACCGTGGTAGAAGCAAGGGCGAGGAAAATATCGGGGTGTTCCCGGTTATGGTGGGTGGTCAGGGCCAAGCGATGCACGTTTCTCCCGTACACGCACACGCGTGGTTGCGAGGCGCTGGGCTCTAACTGAACCCGATTGAGGCGTTGGGCTCTAACTGAACCCGAGCGATTGCACTGCAGGCTACACGTTACTAAACCCGAGCGATTGATCAACGGTTGTTAACTGAACCCGATCGAGCGATTCCTTCGCTACTGCTACTAACTGAAGCCGATCGATGCTGCCTCTGCATGAATAGTGAGCGTTGCTAGGGGGGTTTGGATGAACAGTTCCCGGTGGGGGTGGCTGAACAGGACCCCGTGGTGTTACCTCTGCGTGAACAGGACTCCGTTCGATCGAGCCGGCTGGGGCTGCATGAACAGGACCCCGTGGAGGGCTGCATGAACATGACCACCACGTGGAAGGCTGCATGAACAGTAGACGATGGAGGGATGGATGAACAGTAGCCCATGGAGGGGTGGTTGAACAGGAGCCTGTGGAGAGGGCTGGTTGAATAGAAGCCATGGAGTAGCGCGCGGTGGAGGTTGAACAGTCGCAGATGGAGGCTGGAGGAGGTCGATGGTGGATGAACAGTAGCCCGTGGAGGCTAGAGGGGGTCGACGGTGGTGATGAACAGTATCCTGTGGAGTCCCGTTTTGCGGTACGCCACACCCCTCTCGATGAACAGGACCCCCGTTTTGACCGTAGCGCTGCAACACAAGTCCGTTTGCTCCGTTTTGCGATACGCCACACCCCTCCCGATGAACAGGACCCCCGTTTCGACTATAGCGCTCCAACACCAGTCTGTTTCCTCCATTTTGCAGTACATCACACCCCTCCCGATCAACAGAACCCCCGTTTCGACCGTAGGAGGTCCGTTTCCTCCGTTTTGCGGTACGCCAGGCCCCTCCCGATGAACAGGATCCCGTTTCGAACGTGGCCGGTCGAACACAAGACCGTTTCCTCTGTTCTGCGGTATGCCAGGCCTCGTTTCCATCGGCTGTTCCGTCCAAGCCCTCCCGATGAACACGATGATGCATTCTGTTTCGTCCCAGCCGGTTGGCTCCCCATGAACACAACGAAGACGCTGTTTCTCCGTTCCGACCCAGCCATGCAGACGAGCCCTGGCCGTACGTACGCGCGAGTAGGCGTTCGAGACCCCACCCGTATGTGCATACATGGCCGTATTTACTTTCTTGCACCCTGGTCGCTATACGTACGTGTACATGCTATATGCGCGCCTCTACTATGACACGTGCGCGCCTCTACATCGACCAGTATGTACATATACGTTCGCGACCAGAATGACAACGCTACGTACGCTTCGACCAGGTGGGTAACGACTATCAGGCACTTCCTTGCATGCGAAGATGAAGCTGGTGGGTCCCAGCAGTCAGGGGGGCGAATCATTTTATTTGCCCGGACGCAGTTCCTAGCGTACGAAGATGTAGCAGGAGGGTCCCAGCAGTCAGGGGAAACGTTTTTTTGCGAAATACAATGGCCCATCCGGTGGGTCCCCGATGTCAGGTAGAGGAATAATTATTTTGCGCGTAATAAGGAGGCACTTCCTTACTGCGGCCGTGGACCCAGCTGTCAGCCTCTCCACGTATAGTCCACGTCCAATGCAAAGCCGTTCCTTGACCACGTTGACCACTCCGCGCCGAGACCACCAAGGCGGTGGACGACGGCGAGGCCTAGGAAGGGGACGATGCGGAGCCGGGGAAGACACGGCAGTGGAATCCCGCGCGGAGAGGAGTACAAGGGTTCACTAGTTTGGCTGCGGTGTGAGGCTGCCTTCGCCGCAGAATAACATGGGGTGTGGGTGATTGGAGGGATGGCCTGGCTAGCGGTGGGAGTAGTAGGGGGCGGTGAGGCCTGCACGGCAGCACAGCTGGCCACGGGAGGCAGGAGCACGAAGCACGACCGGCGCTAGTTTGCTAGCTTGTTTGGGCGGCTGGAGCAAGAAGACCAGAGGTTGAAGAAGCACTACGGCCGTTGGATGGACATCGTACGGTCACTGGAGCTACAATCATGCATATTGACTAAGTTGACAAAGCCCTCCGTCCCTGTCAACTTAGTAGGCCCACAAGTCAGCCTGCCACTATACTGGGTCCCAGCTAACAGGGGGAGTATTCATTTTTTGTGCGTAATAAGGAGGCCCTTCCTTGCTTGCGAAGATATAGCTGGTGGGTCCGAGCTGTCAGCGGCGGTAATGTTTTTTTGGCAAAATACATAGGCCCTTTCGGTGGGTCCCAGATGTCAGGTGTAGGAATCATTATTTTGCGCGTAAAAAGGAGGCATTTCCTTGCATGCAGCCGTGGACCCAGCTGTCAGCCTCTCCACGTACAATCCACTTCAGATGCATTTCGGTCGTTGACCACATTGACCAGGCCGCGCCGAGAGCACCAGGGCGGTGGACGATGGCGAGGCCTAGGAAGGGAACGACACGGAGGCAAGGAAGACTCAACAGTTGTTTCCCACGCGGAGGGGAGTACGACTATACGTGGGTTTACTGGTTCGTCTGCCGTCGCCGAAGAATTACCGCAGGTGTGGGTGAGTAGAGGGATGGCTTGGCCAGCGATGGGAGTACGATCGGGCGGTGAGGCCTGCGCGGCATCACAGCCGGCCGCTGGGAGGAGAGAGCAGGCAGTCCCGCCGGCGCTTGCTTGAGCGGCTGGAGCAGGAAGAGCAGAGATTGAAGAAGTACGACGACCGTTGGATGGACATCCAACAGTCACTGCTTGTGCGTCAACCTTTTTTTGGAAAGCCTCAAATATGTGGAAAACATCATACAGCCCATCTGCCATTATTAATAATAATTTATAGCCCATTTGCTAATTCTTAAGGTTTTTTTGGAGCCCATATTCTTTTTGTTAGCATTATAGCCCATATTGTGGCCACGGTTAAAATTTATACGAAATTTTGCATATTTCAGTGCGGTTCGAACTGTTTTTTATCCCGAAATTTTGAGTCACATTCAAACTGATTTTAAAAATAAATGTATATCAATATAAAATCCAACAAATTGTCCACGCATAAAAATCGATGCAATTTAAAATCTCAAAATGAAAAAAAAAGAAATTTGAAACTAATTGCCGGTTTGATGTGTTTTAAAAATGTACAGCCCATTTCTCATTACTGATAGGCCATTTTCTCGGCCAGCCGAATGAAGCTCTCCTCATCTTGAAAGATTTGCAGCCCAACAGGCCTGACAAAGTGACTTACTTGGCAAATCACAAAAAAACTAGGCTATGCCCGTGGACCCAACTGTCAGCCTCTCCACGTACAGTACTCTTTCGATGGAAGTCGGTCGTTGACCACATTGACCACGCCACGTCGAGAGCACGAAGGCGGTGGACGATGCCGATGCCTAGGAAGGGGACGACAAGGAGCCGGGAAAGACGTGGCAGTGGATGCCCACGCAGAGAGGAGTACGAGGGTTCATTGGTTCGGCTGTGGTGTGAGGCTGTCGTCGCCGTAGAATAACAGGGGGTGTGGGTGAGTGGAGGGATGGCCTGGCCAGCGGTGGGATTAGGATGGGGGCGGTGAGGCCTCCGCGGCAACACACCCGGCCACGGGAAGCAGGAGCAGGCGACACGACCGGCGCTGCTTTGGGCGGCTGGAGCAAGAAGACCAGAGATTGAAGAAGCACTATGGCCGTTGGATCGACATCGTACGGTCACTGGAGCTAGAATTGTTCATATCGACTAACTTGACAAAGCCCTCTGTCCCCGTCAACTTAGTAGGCCCACAAGTCAGCCACCCACTATGGTGGGTCCCAGCTAGCAGGGGGTATTCATTTTTTTGCATCATAAGGAGGCACTTCCTTCCGTGCTAAGATATAGCTGGCGGGTCCGACCTGTCAGCGGGGGGACATTTTTTTCGTGAAATACAGAAGCCTTCCTGTGGGTCCTAGCTATCAGGTGGAGGAATCATTATTTTGCGCGTAATAAGGAGGCATTTCCTTGCGTGCAGCCATGGACCTAGCTGTCAGCCTCTTCACGCACAGTCCACTTCCGATGGATGTCGTTCATTGACCATGTTGACCAGGCCGCGCCGAGAGCACTGATGACCCACAAGTGTAGGGGATCTATCGTAGTCCTTTCGATAAGTAAGAGTGTCAAACCCAACGAGGAGCAGAAGGAAATGATAGGCAGTTTTCAGTAAGGTATTTTCTACAAGCACTGAAATTATAGGTAACAGATAGTTTTGTGATAAGAGAATTGGTAGCAAGTGACAAAATTTAAAAGTAAGTAAGGTGCAGCAAGGTGGCCCAATCCTTTTTGTAGCAAAGGACAAGCCTGGACAAAGTCTTATATAAAGGAAAGTTCTCCCGAGGACACATGGGAATTATCGTCAAGCTAGTTTTCATCACGATCATCTGATTAGCGTTCGGTACTTCGATAATTTGGTATGTGGGTGGACCGGTGCTTGGGTGGTGTCCTTACTTGGACAAGCCTCCCACTTATGATTAACCTCTAATGCAAGCATCCGCAACTCCAAAAGAAGTATTAAGGTAAACCTAACCATAGCATGGAACATATGGATCCAAATCAGCCCCTTACAAAGCAACGCATAAACTAGGGTTTAAGCTTCTGTCACTCTAGCAACCCATCATATACTTATTACTTCCCAATGCCTTCCTCTAGGCCCAAATAATGGTGAAGTGTCATGTAGTCGACGTTCACATGACACCACTAGAGGAGAGACAACATACATCTCATCAAAATATCGAATGAAGACCAAATTCACATGACTACTAATAGCAAGACTTCTCCCATGTCCTCTGGAACAAAAGTAACTACTCACAAGACATAATATTGTTCATGATCAGAGGGGTATTAATATGCATAATGGATCTGAACATATGATCTTCCACCAAATAAACCAACTAGCATCAACTACAAGGAGTAATCAGCACTACTAGCAACCCACAGGTACCAATCTGAGGTTTCGGTACAAAGATTGGATACAAGAGATGAACTAGGGTTTGAGAGGAGATGGTGCTGGTGAAGATGTTGATGAAGATAGCCATCCCCAAGATGGGAGAGTTGTTGGTGATGACGGCGGTAATGATTTCCCCCTCCCGGAGGGAAGTATCCCCGGCAAAACAGCTCTGCCCGAGCCCTAGATTGGTTCCTGCCTCGAGACGGCGGCGTCTGGTCCCGAAAGCCTCCTTATGAATTTTTTCCAGGTCAAAACACCTCATATAGGAGAAGATGGGCATCGGGGGCCCTCCGGCTGGCCCACGAGGCAAGGGGGCGCGCCCTGGGAAGGGGGCGCGCCCCCCACCCTCGTGGACAGCCGGTGGCCCCCCTCGTGGACTTCTTTCGCCAGATATTATTTATATTTTCTGAAACAATGTTCTGTTGAGTTTCGTGGCTTTTGGAGTTGTACAAAATAGGTTTCTAGAGTTTGCTCCTTTTCCAGCCCAGAATTCCAGCTGCCGGCATTCTCCCTCTTCATGTAAACCTTGTAAAATAAGAGAGAAAAGGCATAAGTGTTGTGACAAAACATGTAATAACAGCCCATAATGCAATAAATATCAACATATAAGCATGATGAAAAATGGACGTATCAACTCCCCTAAGCTTAGACCTTGCTTGTCCTCAAGTGAAAGCCGATATCAAAAAATATGTCCACATGTTTAGAGATAGGGGTGTCGATAAAAGCAAAATACGGACATGAAGGCATCCATAAAAGCTTTAACACAATAAAATAGTCTTGATAACCCACAAGTGTAGGGGATCTATCGTAGTCCTTTCGATAAGTAAGAGTGTTGAACCCAACGAGGAGCAGAAGGAAATGATAGGCAGATTTCAGTAAGGTATTTTCTGCAAGCACTGAAATTATAGTTAACAGATAGTTTTGTGATAAAATAATTGGTAGCAAATGACAAAAGGTAAAAGTAAATAAGGTGCAACAAGGTGGCCCAATCCTTTTTGTAGCAAAGGACAAGCCTGGACAAACTCTTATATAAAGGAAAGCACTCCTGAGGACACATGGTGTCAGGGATATTACTACTAAGTATAAACCGCCCAGGAGGGGCCGGTTTATGCCTATCAAGATTACTTCTACTAAGGCCCAGCAAGACATGGAGCATGGCGCTTTATTCCAAAAGACCGAAGATCCAAGGCCCAAGAGGCGTTAGGGCCCGTGATGTGTAAACCACCATACGGCGTGTAACTTGTGTTGTAAGATAGGAAAGATAGAGACGGAGCCGGACACGTTTATGAGCCGGCATCGGGATTCTATAAACCGGACCGGGCGTCACCTCGTGTATATAAAGGGATGACCCGGCGACGGTTCAAGGATAGAGGACAACAACTCGAGACAGAGGCAAAGCAAATTCGCTCCATCATCATCGAAACCCTAGCAATACCACACCAAACTAGACGTAGGCTTTTACCTTCATCGAAGGGGACGAACTAGTATAAACCCTTGCATCCTTGTCCGCTTTAACCCCTTTAAGCTAACCAGTAGCGATGGCTCCACGACTAAGTCCTTTTGCTAGGACATCTGCCGTGACAAAACCACGATAGTTGGCGCCCACCGTGGGGCTATCGCATGATGGTTTTGAGTTCTTGAAGGGCAGCTTTGAAGGGCTCAATGGCTATGCAGTGGGCCGGATGACTAAGAGTCATCGTGGCAAAATCTACATCGACGATGTAGGCTGGGGCCCCGAGGCCGATTCAATCGAATACGGGTACCGAGTCCCCTTTGGCGACATCCACGTCTTCACCGGCAAGATCAGTGAACCGGGCCCTGAGCCGGACATCTTCCCCAACATTGTCGAGTCGGCTCAGCATGCGAGACCTGCCCGGGTTCAGCCCGCCGTGAAGCACGTCTTCGTCGGAGCGGTTCACGGAGCGCAAGCTGAGGATGGCTCGGACTCCGGTGGCGAGACCGTTTTTTATTCCGGCGATGAGTCATCCATGGGAGAAACATAATCTTTGTACCTATTGCAGGATGGCCGGTCTGGGGGCTGTTACGATGGTGACAGTATTCCGGACCCCCTTGATCCGCCCAACCGGGTCGCAGTCTTCATGGCCGGATCACAATCTATGCAACAGTCTTCAACTGCGGCGGCGTTAACCTCAGACCCGGCGGCAGCAGCAGCCGCTAGGGCTGGAGGCCTTGTCCAGCCGCTAGCTCAGGTCTTCTCCACCTTAGTCGACACTTTGACAGCGCTGTTAACCGCAGAGGTCGGCCAAGCTGAGAAGGAACAACATGATGCAGAAGTTGCCAAGGTGAGGGGCCAGATAGATCAAGCTAAATTGGACCTAGCTGTTGAGAATATCAGGATGATTGCGAGGCAGGCTGAGCTAGATGCTCAGGCTTATCGGCTCTTGTTGGATCAGACTGCTTCGAATGACGTAATGAGGAGAAGGCGACAGTCTCGCCTGCCGCCGGTTTACGAGGCGAGGAACCTTTTCAGTACACCAGGAGCAGGAACCAGCAACCAGCCGGGGGTAATCCGAGGAGAAGTGCCTGGCACAGGAGCATCAGTCCAGCCACAGGCTGCGGAGCCAACCTGCCAGGTCGTTCCGTCATAGCACTTGCCCACCCCTCCTGGTCATTACTCCAACCCATTGAATAACATAGTTGCCGCCGCTTCACGATTGGCCGCCCTTCCCTTTGAAGGAGAATCCCCTATAGCAGTGGAGGCACGGGGAGCTAGGGAGTTTCTGGAGACGGCTTTAACTCAGCAACAAGCTTATTCTCACAGCCGCGAGAGGATTCACTCCACCCCTCGCCCAAGCCGGAGTTACAGCAGGCACCTGGAGGAACCAACCGTGTCAAGCGGCGCGCGGAATCATAATCCGCCGTGGAGGGATAACCCGACATCGAGAGGCCGAGTTAGCATCGCAGTACGAAGCCCGTCAGCCGACGCCGGTTCGTCCATCTACCACGGTTGAACTAGGGGTTATGTCTAGCTCCTTAGGAGTGCCCTGTCTTACCCCCGCTTTACGCAACGTACGGCTGCCCAAGGACTTCAAAGGACTGTGCAAGGTGCCCAATTATACTGCGGATTTATCCCCTAAGACATGGGTCGAAAGCTACGAGATGGCAATGGAGATGCTGGACGTAGACGATGCGGCGTGTGCTCAGTACTTCACTATGAAGTTGGAGGTCACGGCAAGTACCTGGCTAAAGAGCTTACCGCCCAACTCCATCGGATCATGGGCTGAGTTACGCTGCCGGTTTAGCAATAATTTCAAGGACACGTGCAAGCAGCCGATGTCCATCGTCGATTTAGTTGCCTGTGTTCAAGGGGAGAATGAATCAACGAGCCATTGGGTTCGTCGAGTATCGGAGATCCTGCATTCTTTCAATCGCATCAATCCGGACACAACAGTTATAATGTTGGAAGGCAATTGCCGGTTCGAGCACCTAAAGCTAAAGTTGGGATGGCCCAAACGTAATTGCGATGACATGGGAACGCTCATGGGCGCTTTGGTGAAATACGCGGACTCAGATAATACCAAGTATCCAAAGTCTGATGACGAGAAGTCAGGGAAAGCAAAGAAGAATGGTAAAGCGCCGCAGCCTAATCCTGCGAATCAGGGACACAGTGGTAAGCGTAAAGTGGATAGTAATTCAGTTTTTGTGGATAACACTAATCCACAGGAGGATGGCCAGCGCCACAAGGGCAGACCACCCCCACAGGGTGGAGGACCAAACATTAATCTAGAGCGCCAGATGATTATACCTTGCCCCAGGCACGATACGAAGGAAAAGCGAGCCACGCACCTCTGGAAGGACTGCTTTATTATGAGGGAGTTCAGAAACAAGTCCCAGTATGATCATGGATTGTCCGGCGGTTCAGGCCATGGTTTCCATGGGCCGGGTTATCAAGGTGGTGGCTCCGGTTCAGGGTTCCAAGGTAACCAGAGCAATCACAGGAACCAGAACGGGCATAATCAGCATAACCAGCAGCACGGCCAGGGCGGTTATAACAATCAGGGCAATCAACAGCAACAACAGCAATCAGGCTATCAGAGTAATCCGAAGCAGTTGAGTAGTGGGCAGTATCATGTATTCAACACAAGCCTATGTAAACGTGATCAGAAGGTTTACAAGAGGGCAGTGCATTCTGTTGAACCGGCGGAGTCACGCTATTTACACTGGTCGGAGCAGCCCATTGTGTGGAGTCGAGAGGATCATCCGCCCCGGGTTGATAATCCGGGTCAGCTGGCTCTGGTTGTGGCGCCTCAAGTTGGGGGCTATAAGTTTACCAAGGTGCTCATGGATGGAGGAAGCATCATCAACATTCAGTATTACGAGACTTTTCATCGCATGGGGTTGCCAAACAAAAATCTTCGGCAGTCCAACACTGTTTTCACGGCGTGGTGCCTGGTAGATCGGCATATCCGGTCGAAAGATAGACTTGGAGGTCACTTTTGGAGATGAGCATGACTCGAGGTCTGAAACCTTGACCTTTGAAGTGGTAAAGATCAAGAGCCCGTATCACGCCCTGTTCGGGCGGCCGGTTTATGCTAAGTTCATGGCGAGGCCCTGGTATGTTTATCTGCAGCTCAACATGCCGGGTCACAAGGGAACTATTACGGTCCATGGGAGCCGTAAGATTGCTTTGGAGTGCGAGGAAGGTGATGCAACTTATGCTGAGGCAGTTTGTGCAACCGAGGAATTGAAATTTTATAAAGATAATGTTGATCCGGCAGACATGTCTCCGTTGAAGAAGCCAACTACGGAGCACGATCCAGCCTTGAAGTTCAAATCAGCTGTTGAGACCAAGCAGGTTGACTTTGTTCCTGGCGACTCATCCAAGCAGTTTACCAACACTGCTAACCTAGATCCAAAATAGGAAAGCACGCCCATCGAGTTCATCCGTGAGAATCAGGACATCTTTGCATGGAAACCTTCTGACATGCCAGGTGTACTGAGGCAACTCGCTGAGCACACTCTTAATGTTGATCCCAAGTTTAAACCGGTTAAACAGTTTCTCCGCCGCTTCAATGAAGAGAGGAACATGGCTATTGGTGATGAAGTGGCCAGGCTCTTGGAGGCAGGGTTTATAGTTGAGGTGTTTCATCCGGAGTGGTTGGCTAATCCGGTGCTGGTGCTTAAGAAAAACGACACTTGGCGAATGTGTGTTGATTACACATATCTGAACAAGGCTTGCCCAGCTAATCCCTTTGCCCTCCCCCGTATTGAACAAATCATTGATGCTACGGCGGGTTGTGAGCGCTTAAGTTTTTTGGATGCATATTCCAGTTATCATCAGATCAAGATGGCAGTTAAGGACCAGGAGAAGACGGCCTTCATAACTCCCTTTGGAGCCTTCTGCTATGTATTTATGCCTTTCGGGCTCAAGAATGCCCAGGCGACCTATCAGCGTTGTGTGCAGAATTTTCTTCATGGACAGATTGGGCGGAACGTTCATGCATATGTGGATGACATTGTGGTGAAATCCAGGAAGGAAGAGACGTTGATAACAGACTTGAAGGAAACCTTTGATAATCTCCGGGTCTATAAGATGATGCTTAATCCGACCAAGTGCGTTTTTGGTGTTCCAGCAGGCAAGCTCCTTGGGTTCTTGGTGTCAAATAGGGGGATTGAAGCCAATCCAGAGAAGATCAAAGCTATTACATCTTTGGCTAAACCGGCGTGCATCAACGCTGTCCAACGCTTGGCGGGCCGTATTGCGGCACTGAACCGATTTATCAGCCATTTGGGAGAGAAGGCCATCCCGCTGTATCAGATGATGAAGAAGACAAATCGCTTTGTCTCAAGTGATGCTGCTGATGCTGCGTTCGAGGACTTGAAGAAGCAATTGGCTGAGCTGCCTATCCTTGATGTACCAGTTGATAATGAGCCGCTGTTGCTATACGTGGCTGCTAATGCCCGAGCAGTAAGCGTTGCCATTGTGGTAGAGCGCAAGGAGGCAGGGAAAGAATATCCGGTTCAACGGCCGGTTTACTATATCAGTGAGGTGCTCATTGAGTCTAAGAAGAGATATCCGCATTGGCAGAAATTGGTATATGGAGTCTTCATGGCAAACCGGAAGCTTAAGCAATATTTCCAGGGCCATCCAATTACCATGGTCAGTTCAGCCCCTCTGGGAGATATAATCCAGAACAGAGAAGCAACTGGTCGGGTTGCCAAGTGTGCTATTGAGCTTAGTCCTCACGGGTTGAAGTATGTGCCTCGTACTGTAATCAAATCTCAAGCGCTAGTGGACTTCATCAACGATTGGACGGAGTTGCAAGCACTGGAGGAAAAACCGGATCATACGTACTGGACTATTCACTTTGATGGATCCAGGCAATTGGAGGGCTCGGGGGCTGGAGTCGTATTAACTTCCCCACAAGGTGATAAGTTCTGTTATGTCCTCCGTTTAATGTTCCCTTGTACTAACAATGCAATTGAGTATGAAGCTCTCCTCCATGGTCTGCGAATGGCTAAGGAGACGAATTTAAGCCGGGTTAAATGTTTCGTTGATTCAGACCTAGTGGCACAACAAGTATCTAGTACTTGGGACTCCAAGGACCCACTTATGGCAGCGTATCGTCGAGAGGTGGATGCTGTTGCTGGACACTTCAAGGGTTATCAGCTGGACCATGTGGACCGGAGAAAGAATGAAGCGGCCGATGCATTAAGCCGGTTGGGTTCTCAACGTAAACCGGTTCCACCCAATGTCTTCCTGGACGTATTGCATAATTCGTCGGTGAAATTACCTTCAGAAGAGGATTTGGCAGTTCCTGATCCGGAGGCTCAACTAGTGGCGGTGCTTCATGCTATTCCGGATTGGACAGTCCCGTACCTGGTGTACATGGAAAGGAGAAAGTGTTACTTGCCTTGCTGATAATTCGCAAAACCTAGAGACTCGTAGTAGCACGCTTCGCACTCCGGGAATTCTATCGCAAGCAAACAATAGCATACATAAGCAAACAAGCAAGATGCACGGATAAAACTCCAAATAAGAAGCTCAAACCAGAAAGTTCAACTTAAGAACTCCGGTTCGCAAAAAGAATCAAATCAAACAGAGCAATGAAACTCAAACTGCGAAAGAAACAAGATCCATTTACTAGATTGATCTAAGGTCAAATTTTATAGTAGCAAAACCTTGTTCAAGTTGGTTAAACGGAAATAGGGCTTCGAGACGAAGATCTGAGCGCTTGAATCGCCTGATTCCGACTCTCGAACGAATATAAAAACTAAAAACAAGATTAGGGCAGAAATCACGATCGAAAATAACCGCGGAAAAAGCCCCGAAAAAGAAAACCGACGAACAGGCTAACGAACGAACGTTCGTTATCTATGACTAACGGGCGAACAACGTTCGTAACAACGAACGTACGGACGAACGTCCGCTAACTAACTAAACAGAAAAATCCGAACTGATCTATAAAAAACAGATCTAGGGTTTCCTAAAAAGAACCAAACGGTTTTAGAAAGAAAACCGGCGGCTACCTCGGTGGGGACGAAATCCGGCGGCGGCGGCGGGCTGCGGCGGTGGGCGGTGGTGCGGCGGCGCGCTGCGGCGCGGGCGGCAGCGACGAACTCTGGCGGCGGCTGCACTAGGGTTTGGGGGCTGGGGCTGGCGGCGGGGTGGGCTGCGAGGGCGGCGGCCTCGGGCTTTAAAGGCCCCGGGCAGAGGAGTCCTAGCCGGACACGGCCCGTAGGTTGGTGCACTTTTTTTTAACAGTCTTGACGCACTAAAAGAGGCGGAAAAAAAATACTAAACGGACTCCAAAAATTCCGAAATAAATTTTCGCCGTCCTCTAATAATATTTAGGACAATGTGAACATTTTTCCCGGACCTAAATGCAATTTAGAAAAACGCGCATTTTTCCTATGCAAATAAAATCGCAAATAAATCCGAATAAAATTCCAAAAGTGATTTTAAGATTTTTCCTCCAATATTTCTTTTATTTTGGGGAAGTCATATTATCTCCGCTCGTATATTTTATTAAGAAATATTTTTAGGAGAGAAAAATAATTTAAACCAAAGTGATCCCCGTACCGGTATTTGAGAAAACTCAAATACGAAAACGGTAGAATTCCCAACTCTCTCCGTAGGTCCTTGAGTTGATTAGAATTTTCGAGGATCGCCACGCACAAATACAATAAAATATGCAATGCACTATGATCTATGTATACCATTCCAAATTGAAAATTTGGGATGTTACATATATCCTGTTATTATTAGTGCTAACCTTACAGACAACGAAGAAGAAAGATTATTAAAAGTTCTAAGGAAGCACCGAGCTGCTATTCGATATACGCTTGATGACTTAAAGGGCATTAGTCCCAATCTATGTCAGCATAAGATCAATATGGAACCTGATGCTAAACCCGTTGTTGATCATCAACGTCGGTTAAATCCGAAGATGAAAGAAGTGGTAGGAACGGAAATATTAAAACTTTTGGAAGCAAGTATAATATTTCCTATAGCTGATAGTAGATGGGTAATTCTTGTTCATTGTGTTCCTAAGAAAGGAGGTATTACTGTTGTTTCTAATGATAAGAATGAACTAATTCCACAAAGAATTGTTACAAGATATAGAATGGTAATGGAATTTAGAAAACTAAATAAAGCAACTATAAAATATAATTACCCTCTGCCTTTTATTGATCAAATGCTAGAAAGATTATCTAAGCACACAAACTTTTGCTTCCTTGATGGATACAACGGCTTTTCACAAATACCTATTTCTCAACCTGATCAAGAAAATACCACCTGAACTTGTCCCCTTGGAACTTATGCTTATAGATGTATGCCTTTCGGTTATGCAATGCACCTGCTACCTTTCAAAGATGTATGACTATTATATTCTCTGACTTTTGTGAAAAGATTGTAGAGGTTTCGATGGATGACTTCTCTTTCTATGGGAAGTCTTTTGATGATTGTTTAAGAAATCTTGATAGAGTTTTGGAGATATTGGAACAAACAAACCTTGTCTTGAATTGGGAGAAGTGCCACTTTTTGGTTAACGAAGGTATTGTATTGGGTCATAAGATTTCTGAAAAGGGTATTGAAGTGGAGAAAGCTAAGGTTGATGCAATTGAGAAAATGCCACATCCTAAGAATATCAAAGGTATTCATAGTTTCCTAGGTCATGCTGGTTTCTATAGGAGATTAATTAAAGACTTTTCTAAAATTTCTAGGCCTCTTACAAATCTTGTGCAAAAGGATGTTCCTTTTGTTTTTGATGTTGATTGCTTTGAAGCCTTTCAAACACTCAAGAAAGCCTTAATTTCTGCACCTATTTTTCAACCACCTAATTTGAACTTGCCTTTTGAAATTATGTGTGATGCTAGTGATTATGATGTTGGTGTTGTTTTAGGACAAAGAGTTGATAAAAAAACTAAATGTTATTCATTATGCTAGTAAGACTCTAGACAGTGCTCGAAAGAATTATGGTACTACTGTAAAGGAATTCCTAGCAGTGGTGTTTCCTTGTGACAAATTTTGATCTTACATTGTTGATTCAAAAGTAACAGTTCAGACTGACCATGCTGCGATTAAATATCTTATGGAAAAGAAAGATGCTAAACCTAGACTTATTCTGTGGGTTCTCTTGCTACAAGAATTTGATTTGCATATCACTGATAGAATAGGAGCCGAGAACCTCGTAGCTGATAACTTGTTTAGGCTTGAAAATGTGTTTGATGACCCACTACCTAGTGATGATAGTTTTCCAGATGAGCAGTTAGCTGCAATAAATATAACTAATAATACTCCTTGGTATGCTGATTATGCTAATTACATTGTTGCTAAATATTTACCACCTAGCTTTACATACCAACAAAAGGAAAAAAATATTCTATAATTCAAGACACTACTTTTGGGATGACCAACATCTTTATACAAAAGGAGTAGATGGTATTATTAGACGTTGTGTACCTCAGCATGAATATGGACAAATCCTTCGGAAATGTCACTCCAAAGCATATGGAGGGTATCATGCTGGAGATAGAACTGCTCACAAGGTATTGCTATCTGGATTTTACTAGCCTACACTCTTCAAGAATGTCCGTAAGTTCGTCTTATCTTGTGATGAATGTCAAAGAATAGGTAATATTGGTAAGTGTCAAGAAATGCCTATGAATTATTCAATTGTTGTTGAACCATTTGATGTTTGGGGATTTGATTACATGGGACCTTTTCCTTCCTCTAATGGGTATAGACATATTTTGGTTGTTGTTGACTATGTTACTAAATGGGTAGAAGCTATTCCAACCAGTAGTGCTGATCACAACACTTCTATTAAAATGCTTAAGAAAGTTATTGTTGGGGAATGTAGTATTTCAAAATAATCCTATGAACACGCAAGATCTATCTAGGAGAAGCATTGCGACGAGCGGGAGAGTGTTGCTACCTCTTGAGCATGCGTTGTTCTTCCCTTGGAGAGGAAAGGGTGATGCAGCAAAGTAGCGTAAGTAAAATCGCGGTCGAAAATAATCACAGAAAAAGCCCCGAAAAAGAAAACTGACGAACAGGCTAAAGAACGAACGTTCGTTATCTATGACTAACGGGCGAACAACGTTCATTAAAACAAACGTACGGACGAACATCCGCTAACTAACTAAACCGATCAAAACCGAACGGATATATAAAAAAACAGATCTAGGGTTTCCTAAACAACCGAACGGTTTTAGAAAGAAAACCGGTGGCTATCTTGGCGGTGGCGAACTCCAGCGGTGGCGGACTCTGGCGGCAGCGGGTGTGGCAGCGGCAGCGGGCGGTGGCGGCGGGCGGTGGTGCGGCGGCGCGGTGGTGCGGCGGCGCTGTGGGGGGCGGGCGGCGGCGGCGCGGCGCAAGGCGACGGCGAACTCCGGCGGCGGCAGCGGGCTAGGTGGCGGCGGCGCTAGGGTTTGGGGGCTGGGGCTGGTGGTGGGGTGGGCTACGGGGGTGGTGTCCTTGGGCTTTAATAGCCCCGGGCTAGGGAGTCCTAGCCGGACACGGCCCGTAGGTCGGTGCTCCTTTTTTCTTAACAGTCTTGACGCACTAAAACAGGCGAAAAAAAATACTAAACGGACTCCAAAAATGCCGAAATAAATTTTCACCATCCTCTAATAATATTTGGGACAAAGTGAACATTTTTCGCGGACCTAAATGCAATTTTGAAAAACTCGCATTTTCCTATGCAAATAAAATTGCAGGTAAATCCAAATAAAATTCCAAAAGTGATTTTAATATTTTTCCTCCAATGTTTCTTTTATTTTGGAGAAGCCATATTATCTCCGCTCGTATATGTTATTAGGAAATATTTTTAGGAGAGAAAAATAATTGAAAGCAAAGTGATCCCCGTACCGGTATTTGAGAAAACTCAAATACGAAAACGGTAGAATTCCCAACTCTCTCCATAGGTCCTTGAGTTGCTTAGAATTTTCGAGGATCGCCACACACAAATGCAATAAAATATGCAATGCACTATGATCTATGTATAACATTCCAAATTGAAAATTTGGGATGTTACAAACCTACCCCCCTTAGAATGAATCTCGCCCTCGAGATTCGGTTTGGCTAGAGAACAGGTGTGGGTGGTCCTTGCATAGATCATCCTCTCATTCCTAGGTGGCTTCATCCTCGGTGTGGTGACTCCACTGAACCTTGCAAAACTTGATAAACTATGGGTGAATCTGCTTGAAAACTCGAGGATCTTGACGGGTTTCTCCTCGTAAGTCTGATCACTATCCAACTGAATTGCTTCCAGGGGTACTCTGTCTCTTAAAGGAATATCGGCCATCTCTGCATGGCACTTCTTAAGCTGAGAAATGTGAAACACGTCATGAACTCCTGACAATCCTTTGGGTAACTCCAACTTGTAGGCAACCTCTCTCATGCGTTCCAAAACATGGTACGGTCCCACAAATCTCGGGGCTAACATTCCCTTAACTCTGAAACGTTTAACACCTCGCAGAGGCAACACTCTCAGGTACGCTCTGTCTCTGATTTCATAGACTACTTCCTTGCGCTTCGAGTCTGTATAACTCTTCTGCCTGGACTGAGCTACCTTCAGTCTATCTCGAATTAGCTTAACCTTCTCTTCTGACTCTTTGATCAGGTCTAGTACAAATAACTGACGGTCTCTGACTTCATCCCACTTGAACGGCGTTCGACATATCCTTCCCTACAATGCTTGGAACGGTGCCATCTTCAAACTGGCCTAGTAACTGTTGTTGTACGAGAACTCCGCATAGGGCAAGTTGTCGTCCCAACTAGATCCATAATCTAGTGCACAAGCTCTCGACTTGTCCTCCAGAATCTAATTGACTCTCTCGGTCTATCCATCGGTCTGTGGGTTAAAAGATGTACTGAATTCCAGCCTCGTTCCCGAAGTATGGTGCAGCTGATGCCAAAACTTTGAGGTGAACTGTGTTCCTCTATCTGATACCATGGTCCTCGGAACTCCGTGTAGACATACGATCCTAGTCATGTATATCTTGGCCAACTTCGCACTGGTATACGTGGTTTTCACGGGGATAAAGTGGGCTACTTTGGTCCAGCGATCCACTACTACCCAGATTGAGTCATATCCCGATCTGGTCCTTGGCAATCCGGTGATAAAGTCCATGCCAAGCTTATCCCACTTCCATTCGAGTATCGGCATAGGCTGTAGCAATCCTACTGGCTTCTGATGTTCCGCCTTTACTCTCTGGCATACATCGGATACTGCTACATACTCGGCAATATCCTTCTTCATTCTCGTCCACCAAAAACGCTCCTTCAAATCCAAATACATCTTAGTGTTTCTGGGGTGTATCGAGTATGGCGAATCATGTGCTTCCTGTAGTATCAACTTCCTGATCTCAGCATTGTTGGGCACATAGACTCGATCCTCAAACCACAAGGTGTCGTGTTCGTCCTCACGAAAACCCTTGGCTTTTCCTTCGCTCATCTTCTCCTTGATTTCGGCAATCTCTTTGTCATTCTTCTGGGCTTCTCGTCTCTTTCCCAACAATGTTGACTGAACCTCCAAGGTTGCAACAAAACCTCTAGGAACTATCTCCAAAGGAAGCTCCTGGAGATCTTCTGCTAACTCCTTTGGCAATCCTCCCTTCACCAGGGTATTTGCACAACTCTTCCAGCTCAAAGCGTCTGCAACGACATTGGCCTTTCCGGGGTGATAGTGTAGCTTCATAACATAATCCTTTATAAGCTCCAACCATCTCCTCTGTCTGAGGTTCAGCTCCTTCTGAGTGAAAATGTACTTCAAACTCTTGTGATCCGTGTACACATCACAAATATTTCCAATAAGGAAATGTCTCCAAGTTTTGAGCGCATGCACAACTCCTGCTAGCTCCAAATCATGTGTAGCATAGTTCAACTCGTGCGGTCGAAGTTGACGAGATGCGTATGAAACAACTCTTCCATTCTACATGAGTACTCCTCAAAGTCCTAAGCGTGAAGCATCGCAGTACACTTGGAAATCCTTGCGTATGTTTGGCAAGATCAGCACTGGGGCTGTCGTCAACCGTTTCTTCAACTCCTGGAAACTTTCTTCGCACTCTTCAGTCCAAATGAAACTTTGTCTCTTTCTTCAACAATGTCGTCATTGGTTTTGCAATCTTGGATAAATTCTCTATGAATCTCTGGTAATATCCGGCGAGTCCAAGAAAACTGCGGATCTCTCCAAATGAACTGGGTGCCAACCACTCAGGTCCACTGCTATACCTTCTCCAGATATAACATGCCCTAAGAATGGAACTTCCTTCAACCAAAACTCGCACTTGCTAAACTTGGCGTACAACTGATGTTCTCTGAGCTTCTCCAGAACCAAACGCAAATGCTCCGCGTGTTCCTCTTCGTTCTTCGAGTACACCAAGATATCAACAATGAATGCCACGACAAAATTATCCAAGAACTCCATGAACACCTTATTCATCATACTCATGAAATAGGCAGGGCCGTTAGTCAATCCAAATGACATAACCATATACTCATATAGCCAATACCTTGTGGTGAAGGCTGCCTTAGGTATATCCTTCTCTCGGATCTTCAACTGGTGGTATCCTGATCGTAGATCGATCTGGGAGAATACTTTAGATCCTTGAATTTGGTCGAACAAATCATTGATCATCGGCGCTGGGTACTTATTCTTAATCGTCACTTCATTCAGTGCTTGATAATCAACGACCATCCTTAAGGATCCATCCTTCTTCTCGACCAAAAGCACTGGGGCTCCCTAAGGTGATGAACTCCGGCAAATAAATCCTTTCTCCAAGAACTCCTTAATCTGCTTATCGATCTCCTCCAAATCATTTGCTGGCATATGATATGGTCTCTTCGATATTGGTCCGGTGCCAGGCAATAGCTCAATCAAAAAATCAATATCCCTATCCAGTGGCATGCCTGGTAGCTCCTCTGGAAATAGATTTGGATAATCCTTAACTATGGGTACTTCCTCTTGAACAACTCCCGTGAGAGAATGTACTTGTGTCCTTCTAGGCGAACGCCTAGATACATACTTGATCTTTTTTCCCTCCGGGGTGGTAAGCAAAATAGACCTACTGGCACAGTCGATGTTCCCTCCAAACATCGATAGCCAATCCATATCTAGTATCACATCCAATCCTTGTGACTCCAAAACTTTCAGGTCTGAGGGGAAAACATGTCGTCCAATGGTCAATGGCGTGTGAAAACATCCTTGATGTGCCATATACTCTGTTCCTGGAGAACTTACTAACATGGGGGTCTTAAGGACTTGGGTGGGTATATTATGTCTATTTACGAATCCCCTTGAAATGTATGAATGCGATGCACTAGTATCGAAAAGAACTACTGCAATAAATGACTTAACCAAAAACTTACCGACAACTGCATCTGGTTGCTCATCAAACTCCTCCATAGTCACGTGGTTCACTTGTCCTTTGTTGAACGGGTTGGGCTTCTTCCCAGCGCTTCCATTGTCGTTCCCATTCTTAGCTTCAGGGCACTCCATGGCATAGTGTCCATTCTTCCCGCACTTGAAACAGGTGACGTGGCTTAAATCCCTCTTGGCGGGTGTGGATGGAGTAGAGCGGTTCTTATTATTGTTTGCTCCATTCCCATTCCCATTCTTGGAGCCATTGTGGTTGTGAGAACTTCCCCCATTATGGGTGTGGCCTCCATGGTTATGGGTGTATCCTCCCGAGTTCGGGGTGAAACGGGGCTTCTGCTGGGCTCCGGAATTATTCCTTCCTTGTCCATACTTCCGCTTGTGGCTCTCAATCTGTTGCTGCTTCCCTTCAATCATAAGAGCTTTATCTACCAACTCCTGGTAGTTGTTGAAGGTTGCCACCATCAACTGTACGCTCATCTCATCATTCAGCCCTTCCATAAACCTCTCTTGCTTTACGGCATTTGTGGCCACGTCATCCCGGGCATAATGAGATAGAGTACTAAACTAATCTACGTATTGAGCAACAATACGATTTCCTTGACGCAAGTTGCGAAACTCTCGCTTATTCATGCTCATAGCTCCAATTGAGACATGGGCAGTGTGAAAAGCTTGCTGAAACTGATCCCAAGTGACATTGGCTATAGGGAAAGTGGCTGTGTAGTTCTCCCACCATGCTGCTGCTGGTCCAGCCAACTGATGTGCGGCAAAACGCACCTTCTCAGCATCCATGCAATTGGCGGTGGTCAAATCCCTTCCAATCTTGTGCAGCCAGTCATTAGCAACTATTGGTTCAATGCTACTAGAAAACACCGGTGGTTGCAACCTTAGGAAGCGTGTCAGGTTGTCCACGGGTGGTGGTGGCGGAGGGTTGTTGTTGTTGTTGTTCTGATTGTTCTGATTGTTGTGGACAAGAAGTTGCATCAAAGTGTTTTGCTGCTGGATCAACTGAGTGAGCTCAGGGGGAAACTGAAATCCGAGCTCACGTCTCGGAGGCATCTGATGGGTGTAGAGGGAAGAGATTAGAGTAGAAATGAGGTCTAAGGGAATTCACTACCCATATGCACATGAGACAAACACAATCATTTCAGACCAATCAATTTCAAGCAAGGGCTTACAAAGCTTCTAACTAATGTTACAAAAGTGCTCTAAATTCTACTTTATGGGGGAAAACTACTAGTCATAGGGTGGTCATCTTGAAATTTTGATCGGCGGAAGATTCCATGATATTTACTCTAGCTTCATCTTCATTGTCCTCATCACTATCATCGGGATCCGAGTCGGTGTCGTCGATGATGATGTAGTCCTCAAAATAAATATCCTTGGGTTCTTCTTCTTCTTCTTCTCCTCCTGGTGCTGGATCTCCCATGAATACTCCTAGATTCCTTGTCAAGTCATCACTCTTCTCCACAAGTATTGTCATCTCCTCCTCGTATCCGTCACATGTAGACTTGAGTTCCTCTTCTAGCTCCATGTTCCTGCTTAACGCCTTCTTCAAATCTATCATCCCTGCGCACATCTGGTGCTCCTGTCGACGAATGTGCTAGTTTAACTCCTGGATGAACGATGCAATGGACCTGTCTTTCCGGGTACTGATCATGTCCCATTGCTCATCTCTGTTTCCACATATCTGGTAGATAGTGTCCTTCAGCTCCTGCTTGTAGACTTCTCCAATACGTCCCATGGTAATGTGGGCTGCCATACTCTTGCCTAGACTCCAGGTTGGTGCATCAAAAGAAAACACTATTGGCTCAGTGGATGGTGCGAATGTCCTCCCGGAAATTTGAACTTGAATATTCCATCGCTCCTCCTCTGGTAAAGTTGCGGTGTAGGTCTCGGTGAAGCTTGATATTCCGATGTTCAGGTACCTAGTGACTTCCTTCAAGTGTTGTCCAAATGGTGTGTCTTCATCTGGTTGAGTGAACTTGTTCCTTGGGTCCACCATCCTAAAGAGTAGAAAATGGAGAGGAGTCCGAAATGAGTAGAGAAGAGTGACCTAGGGTTTATCTTAGTGGTCATGTCCTGTCAGCATGTGCTCTGATACCATCTTGTAGCGACCACGATCCGAATGGACCGAATTCGCTGTGTTCTATGTCATCCCTGGATCGGTAATGCTGACACACACAGTACTTGAAGGATTTATAATAGAGTGGCAATCACACACTTATTACGTCGAATGTCTCAAAAGAGAACATATTACAAAAGTTTATGGCATAAGGCCATCTAACAAAATGACAGCGGAAGGCTTGGAAGATAAGTGAGTCCATCAACTCCAACGGCACAGCTGAGTGCATGACAAACGACCTAGCACGTCTTACTCCTCGTCTGAAACGTCTGCAACGTAACATGTTGTAGCCCGAAACAGGTCAGCACATGGAATATGCTGGCAAGATAACACAGTAGAGCAAGTAACTAAAATAAAGGCTAACACTATATGCATATTTGGCTAGTGGAGGCTCTAAGGTTAAAGTTTTTGCATAAAGCCAATTTTTTCCTACAACAAAGGAATAAATTTTATTTTAACTATCATGGTAGTTGAAACATCATTGAGAAGGTACCTCCAACTCAATCGCAATTAAAGTAGTCATCGTTAACCCAACAAATTAATTTTAGAGTGTTGAGATCAACTAGTAATTCAAGTACCAGATACTCAAGATGTCCATAACCGGGGACACGGCTAATCGTGATTAGTTTGTACACTCTGCAGAGGTTTGCGCACTTTTCCCCACAAGACTCGATCTCCTCCGTTGGATTTCTCGCACTGCATGGTGTTTGAGAAACGGATGACCGAGACACGATCTTTCAGAAGCATTTACTCTTTACCTCGGGTGGACCGGTACACCTACTTTACCCTACATCTGCTAGTCCACCACTAAAAGAGCTCACACAACTTACTCATACTATGCTAGAGCCCATAATGGCATTGTGGCTGCACACAAAAGTTTCTAGCATGAATAGTCTTATTATCCCTTTGAGCCTTGGTGGCATTCCATAGGATAATCACACGGTTCCTCCGAGATTTCCTAGGACAACACTGGATTCTCCAGATGCCCTGCAACCGATCCACCCAGATGTGTATTCAAGTAGCCACCTTAAGTTGAACCATTAATTAACAATGCACATCTGACATGGATTTCTCTCATACCCAAACCATATCTACGAGCATAGCATGGCGACCTAAGCATAACGTAGAAGTAACTCCCAAGGGTTTGAAAATAATGCAGGTAATAGGTTCTACCTCAATCTACTTCCCAGACCCACAAGTTAAGAGATCCTACTCATGTAATGTGTGAGGGTTTGATGTAATGCATAAAAACTGGGTAATAAAGGGTATGATCAAAGTGTTACTTGCATTGCTAATGATTCGATAAACCTAGAAACTCGTAGTAGCACGCTTCGCACTCCGGGAATTCTATCGCAAGCAAATAATAGCATACATAAGCAAACAAGCAAGATGCACAGATAAAACTCCAAATAAGAAGATCTAACCATATTGTTCAACTTAAGAACTCCGGTTTGCAAAAAGAATCAAATCAAACGGAGCAACAAAACTCAAACTCCAAAAGAAACAAGATCCGTTTACTAGATAGATCTAAGGTCAAATTTTACAGTAGCAAAACCTTGTTCAAGTTGGTTAAACGGAAAGAGGGCTTCGAGACGAAGATCCGGGCACTTGAATCGCCTGATTCCGACCCTCGAACGAAAAGAAAAACTAAAAACAAGATCAGGGCAGAAATCGCGATCGAAAATAATCGCGGAAAAAGCCCCGAAAAAGAAAACTGACGAACAGGCTAAAGAACGAACGTTCGTTATCTGTGACTAACGGGCGAACAACGTTCGTTAAAACGAACATACAGACGAACGTCCGGTAACTAACTAAACCGAAAAAAACCGAACCGATCTATAAAAAAAAGATTTAGGGTTTCCTAAAAAAACCGAACGATTTTAGAAAGAAAATCGGTGGCTACCTCGGCGGCGGCAAACTCCGGCAGCGGCGGCTGCGGCGGCGGCGGTGGGTTGCAGCTGCGGGCGGTGGTGCGGCGACGCGGTGGTGCGGCGGCGCGGCGCAAGGCGGCGACGAACTCTCGCGGCTGCGGCGGGCTAGGCGGCGGCGGCGCTAGGGTTTGGGGGCTGGGGCTGGCGGCGGGGTGGGCTGCGGGGGCGGCGGCCTCGGGCTCTAAAGGCCCCTAGCTGGGGAGTCCTAGCCAGACACGGCCCGTAGGTCGGTGCACCTTTTTTTTAATAGTCCCGACGCACTAAAACAGGCAAAAAATTACTAAACAGACTCCAAAAATTCCGAAATAAATTTTCACCGTCCTCGAATAATATTTAGGGCAAAGTGAGCATTTTTCCCGGACCTAAATACAATTTTGAAAAACACGCATTTTTCCTATGCAAAAAAATCGCAAATAAATCCGAATAAAATTCCAAAAGTCATTTTAAGATTTTTCCTCCAATATTTCTTTTATTTTGGAGAAGTCATATTATCTCTGCTCGTATATTTTACTAAGAAATATTTTTAGGAGAGATAAATAATTAAAACCAAAGTGATCCCCGTACCAATATTTGAGAAAACTCAAATACGAAAACGGTAGAATTCCCAACTCTCACCGTAGTCCTTGAGTTGCTTAGAATTTTCGAGGATCGCCACGCATAAATACAATAAAATATGCAATGCACTATGATCTATGTATAACATTCTAAATTGAAAATTTGGGATGTTACATATATCCTGTTATTATTAGTGCTAACCTTACAGACGACGAATAAGAAAGATTATTGAATGTTCTATGGAAGCACCGAGCTGCTATTGGATATACTCTTGATCACTTAAAGGGCATTAGTTCCAATCTATGTCAGCATAAGATCAATATGGAACCTGATGCTAAACCCGTTGTTGATCATCCACGTCGGTTAAATCCGACGATGAAAGAATTGGTAGGAACGGAAATATTAAAACTTTTGGAAGCAAGTATATTATTTCCTATAGCTGATAGTAGATGGGTATGTCTTTTTCATTGTGTTCCTAAGAAAGGAGGTATTACTGTTGTTCCTAATGATAAGAATGAACTAATTCCACAAAGAATTGTTACATGATATAGAATGGTAATGGAATTTAGAAAACTAAATAAAGCAACTAGAAAATATAATTACCATTTTCCTTTTATTGATCAAATGCTAGAAAGATTATCTAAGAACACACACTTTTGGTTCCTTGATGGATACTCTGGTTTTTCACAAATACCTATTTCTCAACCTAATCAAGAAAATACCACCTTTACTTGTCCCTTTGGAACTTATGCTTATAGACTTATGCCTTTCGGTTTATGCAATGCACCTGCTACCTTTCAAAGATGTGTGACTGTTATATTCTCTGACTTTTGTGAAAAGATTGTAGAGGATTTGATGGGAAGCCTTTTGATGATTGTTTATGTAATCTCGATCGAGTTTTGCAGAGATTGGAACAAACAAACTTTGTCTTGAATTGGGAGAAGTGCCACTTTTTGGTTAACGAAGGTATTCTCTTGGGTCATAAGATTTCTGAAAAGGGTATTGAAGTGGACAAAGCTATGGTTGATGCAATTGAGAAAATGCCACGTCCTGAGGATATCAAAGGTATTCATAGTTTCCTAGGTCATGCTGGTTTCTGTAGGAGATTCATTAAAGACTTTTCCAAAATTTCTAGGCCTCTTTCAAATTTTTTGCAAAAGGATGTTCCTTTTGTTTTTTATGTTGATTACTTTGAAGCCTTTGAAACACTCAAGAAAGCCTTAATTTCTGCACCTATTGTTCAACCACCTAATTTGAACTTGCCTTTTGAAATTATGTGTGATGCTAGTGATTATAATGTTTGTGCTGTTCTAGGACAAAGAGTTGATAAAAAACTAAATGTTATTCATTATGCTAGTAAGACTCGAGACAGTGCTCGAAAGAATTATGCTACTACTGTAAAGGAATTCCTAGCAGTGGTGTTTCCTTGTGAAAATTTTTAATCTTATATTGCGGATTCAAAAGTAACTGTTCAGACTGACGATGCAACCATTAAATATCTCATGGAAAAGAAAGATGCTAAACCTAGACTTATTCGGTGGGTTCTCTTGCTACAAGAATTTGATTTGCATATCACTGATAGAATAGGAGCTGAGAACCTCGTAACTGATAACTTGTCTATGCTTGAAAATGTGTTTGATGACTCACTACCTATTGATGAAAGTTTTCCAGATGAGCAGTTAGCTACAATAAATATAGCTAATAATACTCCTTGGTATGCTGACTATGCTAATTACATTGTTGCTAAATATTTGCCACCTAGCTTTACATACCAACAAAAGGAAAAATCTTCTATAATTTAAGACACTACTTTTGGGATGACCCACATCTTTATAAAAAAGGAGTAGTTGGTATTATGAAACGTTGTGTACCTCTTGCGCATGCGTTGTTTTTCCCTTGGAGAGGAAAGGGTGATGCAGCAAAGTAGCATAAGTATTTCCATCAGTTTTTTGAGATCCAAGGTATCAATCCAGTAGGAGACTACACGCAAATCCCTCGTACCTGCACAAACAATTAAATACCTTGCAACCAACGCGATAAAGGGGTTGTCAATCCCTTCACAGCCACTTGCAAAAGTGAGATCTGATAGAATAATATGATAAATATTTTTGGTATTTTTGTTGTATAGATTGAAAAGTAAAGATTGCAAAATAAAAGAACAATAAAGATAGCTAGTTGAGAGAAGATTAATATGATGGAAAATAGACCCGGCGGCCATAGGTTTCACTAGTGGCTTCTCTCAAGATAGCATATTCTACGGTGGGTGAACAAATTAATGTCGAGCAATTGATAGAAAAGCGCATAGTTATCAGAATATCTAGGCATGATCATGTATATAGGCACCACGTCTGTGACAAGTAGACCGAAATGATTCTACATCTACTACTATTACTCCACATATCGACCGCTATCCGGCATGCATCTAGAGTATTAAGTTCATAAGAACAGAGTAACGCATTAAGCAAGATGACATGATGTAGAGGGATAAACTCATGCAATATGACATAAAACCCATATTTTTATCCTCGATGGCAACAATACAATACGTGCTTTGCCGCCCCTGCTATCACTTGGAAAGGACACCGCAAGATTGAACCCAAAGCTAAGCACTTCTCCCATTGCAAGAAAGATCAATCTAGTAGGCCAAACCAAACTGATAATTCGAAGAGACTTGCAAAGATATTAAAACATGCATATAAGAATTCGGAGAAGAATCAAATATTGTTCATAGATAATCTTGATCATAAACCCTTAATTCATCGGATCTCGACAAGCACACCGCAAAAAGTATCACATCGAATAGATCTCCAAGAAGATCGAGGAGAACTTTGTATTGAGATCCAAAGAGAGAGAAGAAGCCATCTAGCTAATAACTATGCACCCGAAGGTCTGTGGTAAACTACTCACACATCAACGAAGAGGATACGGTGTTGATGTAGAAGCCCTTAGTGATTGATTCCCTCTCCGGCGGAGCTCCGGAAAAGGACCCAAGATGGGATCTCACGGGTAGAGAAGGTTGCGACGGTGGAATTAGGGTTTCGTTGTGCTCTCAGATGTTTTCAGGGTATATGAGTATATATAGGAGGAAGAGGTATGTCGGTGGAGCTACGAGGGTGGGGGGCGCGCCTACCCCCTGGGTTTGGTGGCTGTTTTGAGGAAGGTATATGGTGGGTGTATGGTACCGACGAAAGTTGCACGGTACAAGAGAGGCTAGCAATGGCGGAAGGGTGAGAGTGCGTATAATCCATGGACTCAATATTAGTCATAAAGAACTCACATACTTATTGCAAAAATCTACAAAACAATGTACTACACGCATGCTCCAAGGGGAAGGTAGGAGTTAACCATCGCGCGATCTGGACCTCCAGACAAAGGATGACAATCAAAGAAATTCATCATGCTTCATGTTTGTCACACAACGGTTACCATACGTGCATGCTACGGGACTTGCAAACCTCAACACAAGTATTTCTCAAATTCACAACTACTATACTAGAATGACTCTAATATCACCATCCTCATATCTCAAAATAATCATCAAGTATCAAACTTCTCGTAGTATTCAATGCACTTTATATGAAAAAATTTATTATACCTATCTTGGATGCCTATTATATTAGGACAAATTTTATAGCCAAAGCAAATTACCATGCTGTTCTAAAGGACACTCAAAATAATTTAAGTGAGGCATGAGAGATCAATAATTTCTATAAGATGAAACCACCACCGTGCTCTAATAAGTTATAAATGAAGCAATAGAGCAAAATTATCTAGCTCAAAAGATATAAGTGAAGCACATAGAGTATTCTAATAAATTCTGATTCATGTGTGTCTCTCCCAAAAGGTGTGTACAGCAAGGATGATTGTGGTAAACTAAAAGGCAAAGACTCATATCATACAAGACGCTCCAAGCAAAACACATATCATGTGGTGAATAAAAATATAGTCTCAAGTAAAGTTACCGATAGACGAAGACGAAAAAGGGGATGCCTTCCCGGGGCGTCCCCAAGCTTAGGCTTTTGGTTGTCCTTGAATTTTACCTTGGGGTGCCTTGGAGATCCCCAAGCTTAGGCTCTTGCCACTCTTTATTCCATAGTCCATCAAATCCTTACCCAAAAACTCGAAAACTTCACAACACAAAACTCAACAGAAAATCTCGTGAGCTCCGTTAGTATAAGAAACCAAACCACCACTTTAATGTATTGTATTGAACTCATTCTTTATTTATATTGGTGTTAAATCTACTATATTCCAACTTCTCTATGGTTCATACCCCCCGATACTACTCATAGATTCATCAAAATAAGCAAACAACACACGAAAAACAGAATCTGTCAAAAACAGAACAGTTTGTAGTAATCTGTAACTTTCAAATACTTTTGTAGCTCTAAAAATTCTGAAATAAATAATTGGACGCGAGGAATTTTTCTATTAATCATCTGCAAAAAGAATAAACCTAAAAGCACTCTCTAGTAAAAAAATGGCAGCTAATCTCGTGAGCGCAAAAGTTTCTGTCTTTTACAGCAAGATCGCAAAGACTTCACCCAAGTCTTCCCAAAGGTTCTACTTGGTAGAAACACTAACTAAAACACAAAACTACATCTAAACAAAAGCTAGATGAATTACTTATTAAAAAACCAAGGAACAATGATAAAATTGGGTTGCCTCCCAACAAGCTTTTTCTTTATAGCCATTAAGATAGGCTTGAGAATTCAATGATGCTCACATGAAAGATAAGAATTGAAGCACAAAGAGAGCATCATATAGCATGTGAAAATCACATCCCAAGTCTGACATACTTCCTATGCATAGGAATTTTATAGGAAAACAAATTAGCAAGACAAGCAAGATCTAGCATATGCAAGGAAGAAGAAAGAAACAATAGCAATCTCAACATAACGAGAGGTAATTTAGTAGCATGAAAATTTCTACAACCATATTTTCCTCTCTCATAATAATTGCATGTAGGATCATAAGCAAATTCAACAATATAGCTATCACATAACATATTCTCAACACGATCCACATGCATGCGAAGTTGACACTCCTCCAAAATAGTGGGATTATCATTAACTAAAGTCATGACCTCTCCAAACCAACTTTTATCAAAAAAAATCATAAGATTGAACATTCTCCAAATATGTGGGATATAAAGTTGACACTCTTCCAAACTCACTTTCAATATTATTGCAAACATTATTATCTATATTGTATTCATCATGGGGCTTAAATAAATTTTCAAGATCATAAGAAGAATCACCCCAATCATGATCATTGCAACAAGTAGTGGACATAGCAATACTAGCATCCCCAAGCTTAGGGTTTTGCATATCATTAACACAGTTGACATCAATAGAGTTTATAATAACATCATTGCAATCATGTTTTCCATTCAAAGAGCTATCGTGAATCACTTCATAAATTTCTTCTTTCAACACTTCATCACAAATTTCAGATTCACGAATTTCAAGCAAAACCTCATAAAGATAATCTAGTGCACTAAACTCACTAGCAATTGGTTAATCATAGTTCAATCTCTTAGAAAGATTAGCAAGTGGATGAGGATCCATAAATAGATTTATAGCAAGCAAAGATGCAAGTAAATAGAAGGCACATGGCAACACAAGCAAACATAAGATCGAACGAGAAAAAGGCAAACGAAAAGAAGGCAAATATTTTTGTGTTTTTTCGAAAACATTTTAGAAGTGGAGGAGAGGAAAACGAGAGGCGAATGGCAAATAATATAATGCGAGGGATAAGAGTTTGTGATGGGTACTTGGTATGTGACTTGTGCGTAGATCTCCCCGGCAATGGTGTCAGAAATTCTTCTTGCTACCTCTTGAGCATGCGTTGTTTTTCCCTTGAAGAGGAAAGGGTGATGCAACAAAGTAGCGTAACTATTTCCCTCTGTTTTTGAGAACCAAGGCATGATTCCAGTAGGAGACTACACGCAAATCCCTCGTATCTGCACAATCAATTAAGAACATTGCAACCAACGCGATAAAGGGGTTGTCAATCCCTTCACGGCCACTTGCGAAAGTGAGATCTGATAGAGATAATATGATAAATATTTTTGGTATTTTTGTTGTATAGATTGAAAAGTAAAGATTGCAAAATAAAAGAACAATAAAGATATCTAGTTGATGAAAGATTATTATGATGGAAGATAGACCCGGCGGCCATAGGTTTCACTAGTGGCTTCTCTGAAAATAGCATATTCTATGGTGGGTGAACAAATTACTGTCGAGCAATTGATAGAAAAACGCAAAGATATGATAATATCTAGGCATGATCATCTATATAGGCATCACGTCAGTGACAAGTAGACCAAAACGGTTATGCATCTACTACTATTACTCCACACATCGACCGCTATCTGGCATGCATCTAGAGTATTAAGTTCATAAGAACAGAGTAGCGCATTAAGCAAGATGACATGATGTAGAGGGATAAACTCATGCAATATGACATAAATGCCATCTTTTTATCTTCGATGGCAACAATACAATACGTGCCTTGCCGCCCCTGCTATCACTTGGAAAGGACACCGCAAGATTGAACCCAAAGCTAAGCACTTCTCCATTGCAAGAAAGATCAATCTAGTAGGGCAAACCAACCTGATAATTCAAAGAGACTTGCAAATATATTAAAACATGCATATAAGAATTCAGAGAAGAATCAAATATTGTTCATAGATAATCTTGATCATAAACCCACAATTCATCGGATCTCGACAAACACACCGCAAAAAGTATTACATCGAATAGATCTCCAAGAAGATCGAGGAGAAGTTTGTATTGAGATCCAAAGAGAGAGAAGAAGCCATCTAGCTAATAACTATGGACCAGAATGTCTGTGGTAAACTACTCACAGAACATCAGAGAGGCTATAGTGTTGATGTAGAAGCCCTCTGTGATCGATTCCCTCTCCGGCGGAGCTACGGAAAAGGCCCCAAAATGGGATCTCACGGGTACAGAAGGTTGCGGCGCTGGAATTAGGGTTTAGTGATGCTCTCGGATGTTTTCAGGGTATATGAGTATATATAGGAGGAAGAGGTGCGTCGGTGGAGCTACGAGGGGCCCACGAGGGTGGGGGCGCGCCTACCCCCTGGGCACGCCCTCCTGCCTCGTGGCCACCTCATGGCTTCCTAGACTTGTACTCCAAGTCTCTTGGATTACGTTTGTTCAAAAAACGATCCTCGCGATGGTTTCATTCCGTTTGGACTCCGTTTGATATTCCTTTTCTGCAAAACACTAAAATAGGCAAAAAAAACATCAATTTGCACTAGGCTTTGGTTAGTAGGTTAGTCCCAAAAATAATATAAAAGTGTGTATTAAAGCCTATTAAACATCCAAAACAGATAATATAATAGCATGGAACAATGAAAAATTATAGATACGTTGGAGACGTATCAAGTGTGTCCATGTACCCTCATAGACCGAAAGCGGAAGCGTTTAGTAACGTGGTTGACGTAGTCGAACGCCTTCGCAATCCAACCGATCAAGCACCAAACGCACGACACCTCCGTGATCTGCACACGTTAAGCTCGGTGACGTCCCTCGAACTCTTGATCCAGTTGAGGACAAGGGAGAGTTTCGCCAGCACGACGGCATGGTGACGGTGTTGATGAAGTTACCGACGTAGGGCTTCGCCTAAGCACTACGACAATATGACCAAGGTGTGTAACAGTGGAGGGGGGCACCGGACACGGCTGAAACAATTGTCAACTTGTGTGTTCTAGGGTGCCCCCTGCCCCCGTATATAAAGGAGCAAGGGGAGACTGGCCGACCCATATAGGCGCGTCCCAAGAGGGGGAGTCCTACTAGGAATAAGAATCCTATTCCTAGTAGGAGTCCACCAAGAGGGAGAGAGGGGGATGGAAGGAGAGGGAGAGGGAGAAGGAAAGGGGCGCTGTCCCCCCCCCCCTTCCTAGTCCAATTCGGACCCAAGGGGGGGGGCACGTGGCCTACCCTAGCCGCCCCTCTCTCTCCACTAAGGCCCATGTGGCCCATTAGTTCCCCCGAGGGTTCCGGTAACCCTCTGGCACTCCGGTTCTATCCGAAACTTCTCTGGAACACTTCTGGTGTCTGAATATAGTCGTCCTATATATCAATATTCATGCCTCGTCCATTTCGAGACTCCTCGTCATTTCCGTGATCTCATCTGGGACTCCGAACAACCTTCGGTACATAAAGACACATAAACTCATAATAACGATCATCATCGAACATTAAGACTGCGGACCCTACGGGTTCGAGAACTATGTAGACATGACTGAGACTCATCTCCGGTCAATAATCAATAGCGGAACCTAGATGCTCATATTGGTTCCTACATATTCTACGAAGATCTTTATCGGTCAAACCGCATAACAAAATATGTTGTTCTCTTTGTCATTGGTATGTTACTTGCCCGAGATTTGATCGTCGGTATCATCATACCTAGTTCAGTATCATTACCGGCAAGTCTCTTTATTCGTTCCATAATACATCATCTCGTGACTAACTCATTAGTCGTTTGCTTGCAAGGCTTTACGATGTGTATTACCGAGAGGGACCAGAGATACTTCTCCGATACTCGGAGTGACAAATCCTATTCTCGATCTATGCCAACACCACAAACACCTTTGGAGACACCGGTAGAGCATCTTATAATCACCCAGTTTTGTTGTGACGTTTGATAGCACACAAGGTGTTCCTCCGGTATTCGGGAGTTGCATAATCTCATAGTCACAGGAACATGTATAAGTCATGAAGAAAGCAATAGCAGTAAAACTAAACGATCATAGTGCTAACCTAACGGATGGGTCTTGTCCATCACATCATTCTCATGATGATGTGATCCGGTTTATCAAATGACAACACATGTCTATGGTTAGGAAACATAACCATCTTTGATTAACGAGCTAGTATAGTAGAGGCATACTAGGGACACTCTGTTTTGTCTATGTATTCACACATGTATCAAGTTTCCGGTTAATTCAATTCTAGCATGAAAAAAAGACAATTATCATGATATACAAGCAAATATAAATAACAACTGTATTATTGCCTCAAGGGCATATTTCCTTTAGTTTCCCACATGCACTAGAGTCAATAATCTAGATTACATAGTAATGATTCTTACACCCATGGAGTCTTGGTGCTGATCATGTTTTGCTCATCGAAGAGGCTTAGTCAACGGGTCTGCAACATTCAAATCCGTATGTATCATGTAAATTTCTATGTCTCCCTCCTTGACTTGATCGAGGATGGAGTTGAAGCGTCTCTTGATGTGCTTGGTTCTCTTGTGAAACCTGGATTCCTTCGCCAAGGCTATTGCTCTAGTGTTGTCACAAAAGATTTTCACTAGACCAATGCACTAGGTATTACACCTAGATTGGATATGAACTCCTTCATCCAGACTCCTTCACTTGTTGCTTCCGAAGCAGCTATGTACTCCGCTTCACACATAGATCCCGCCATGACGCTCTGCTTGGAACTGCACCAACTGACAGCTCCACCGTTCAACAAAAATACATATCCGATTTGTGACTTAGACTCATCTCGATCAGTGTTAAAGCTTGAATCGAAGTAACCATTTACGACAAGCTCTTTGTCACCTCCATAAATGAGAAACATATCCTTTGTCCTTTTCAGGTAATTCGGGATGTTCTTGACCGCCGTCCAGTGATCCACTGCTGGATTACTTTGGTACCTCCCTGCTAAACTTATAGCAAAGCACACATCAGGTCTCGTACACAACATTGCATACATGATAGATCCTATGGCTGAGGCATAGGGAATGCCTTTCATTTTCTCTCTATCTTTTGCAATGGTCGGGCAGTGAGTCTTACTCAACTTCACACCTTGTAACACAGGCAAGAACCCTTTCTTTGACTGATCCATTTTGAACTTCTTCACAACTTTATCAAGGTATGTACTTTGTGAAAGTCCAATTAAGCGTCTTGATCTATCTCCATAGATCTTGATGCCCAATATATAAGCAGCTTCACCGAAGTCTTTCAATGAAAAATTCTTATTCAAGTATCCTTTTATGCCATCCATAAATTCTACATCATTTCCAATCAACAATATGTCATCCACATATAATATCAGAAATGCTACAGATCTCCCACTCACTTTCTTGTAAATACAGGCTTCTCCAAAAAGTC
This sequence comes from Secale cereale, assembly GCA_902687465.1. NCBI lineage: Eukaryota > Viridiplantae > Streptophyta > Magnoliopsida > Poales > Poaceae > Secale > Secale cereale. Next base: position 598,480,757 of record LR738711.1, on the reverse strand, counting down.
TGTATAAAACCATATGCTTTGTTCACCTCATCAAAGCGTATATTCCAACTCCGAGATGCTTGCACTACTCCATAGATGGATCGTTGGAGCTTGCACACTTTGTTAGCACCTTTAGGATCGACATAACCTTCTGGATGTATCATATATAACTCTTCTTTGAGATATCCATTAAAGAATGCAGTTTTGACATCCATTTGCCGGATTTCATAATCATAAAATGCGGCAATTGCTAACATGATTCGGACAGACTTAAGAATCGCAATAGGTGAGAAAGTCTCATCGTAGACAACTCCTTGAACTTGTCGAAAACCTTTTGCAACAAGTCAAGATTTGTAGACAGTAACGTTACCATCGGCGTCAGTCTTCCTCTTAAAGATCCATTTATTTTCAATGGCTTGCCGATCATCGGGCAAGTCAACCAAAGTCCACACTTTGTTCTCATACATAGATACCATGTCAGATTTCATGGCCTCAAGCCATTTTGCGGAATCTGGGCTCATCATCGCTTCCTCATAGTTTGTAGGTTCATCATGGTCTAGTGACATGACTTCCAGAATAGGGTTACCGTACCACTCTAGTGCGGAACGTACTCTGGTTGACCTACGAGGTTCAGTAGTAACTTGATCTGAAGTTTCATGATCATCATCATTAGCTTCCTCACTGATTGGTGTAGGAATCATTGCAACTATTTTCTGTGATGTACTACGTTCCAACTCGGGAGAAGGTACAATTACCTCATCAAGTTCTTCATTCCTTCCACTCACTTCTTTCGAGAGAACTCCTTCTCTAGAAAGGATCCATTCTTAGCAACGAATATCTTGCCTCCGGATCTATGATAGAAGGTGTACCCAAGTTTCCTTTGGGTATCCTTTGAAGACACATTCCTCCGACTTGGGTTCGAGCTTATTAGTTTGAAGCTTTTTCACATAAGCATCGCAACCCCAAATTTTAAGAAACAACAACTTTGGTTTCTTGCCAAACCACAGTTCATAAGGCGTCGTCTCGACGGATTTAGATGGTGCCCTATTTACCGTGAATGCACCTGTCTCTAAAGCATAACCCTAAAATGATAGTGGTAAATAGGTAAGAGACATCATAGATCGCACCATATCTAATAAAGTACGGTTACGAAGTTCGGACACACCATTACGCTGTGGTGCTCCAGGTGGCGTGAGTTGTGAAACTATTCCACATTATTTCAAATGAAGACCAAATGCGTAACTCAAATATTCGCCTCCATGATCAGATCGTAGAAACTAAATTTTCTTGTTACGATGATTCTCTACTTCACTCTGAAATTCTTCGAACTTTTCAAATGTTTCAGACTTGTGCATCATCAAGTAGATATACCCATATCTTCTCAAATCATCTGTGAAGGTCAGAAAATAACGATACCCGCCGCGAGCCTCAACACTCATTGGTCCGCATACATCAGTATGCTTGATTTCCAATAAGTCAGTTGCTCGCTCCATTGTTCCGGAGAACAGATTTTTAGTCATCTTGCCCATGAGGCATGGTTCGCAAGCACCAAGTGATTCATAATCAAGTGATTCCAAAAGTCCATCAGCATGGAGTTTGTTCATGCGCTTTACAGCAATATGACCTAAACGGTAGTGCCACAGATATGTTGCACTATCATTATCAACTTTGCATCTTTTGGCTTCAATATTACAAATATGTGTATCACTACGATCGAGATCCAACAAAAATAGACCATTCCTCAAGGGAGCATGACCATAAAAGATATTACTCATATAAATAGAACAACCATTATTCTCTGATTTAAATGAATAACCGCCTCGCAATAAACAAGATCCAGATATAATGTTCATGCTCAACGCTGGCACCAAAAAACAATTATTTAGGTTTAAAACTAATCCCGAAGGTAGATGTACAGGTAGCGGGCCGACGGCGATCAAAACGACTTTGGAACAATTTCGCGCATTGTCACATCGTCCTTAGCTAATCTTCGTTTAATCCGTAGCCCCTGTTTCAAGTTAAAAATATTAGCAACCGAACCAGTATCAAATACCCAGGTGCTACTACGAGCATTAGTAAGGTACACAACAATAACATGTATGTAAAATATACCTTTGTTCACTTTGCCATCTTTCTTATCCGCCAAATACTTGGGGCAGTTCCGCTTCCACTGTCCAGTCCCTTTGCAGTGGAAGCACTCAGTTTCAAGCTTGGCTCCCGACTTGGGTTTCTTCGCGGGAGTAGCAACTGGCTTACTATTCTTCTTGAAGTTCCCCTTCTTTCCCTTGCCCTTTTTCTTGAAACTAGTGGTCTTGTTAACCATCAACACTTGATGCTCCTTTTCGATTTTTACCTCCACAGCTTTGAGCATAGCGAGGAGCTCGGGAATAGTCTTCTGTATTCCTTGCATATTATAGTTCATCACGAATCCTTTATAGCTTTGTGGCAGTGATTGAAGAACTCTATCAATAACACTCTCTTCATCAACTTTGCATCCAAGTTGAGTCATGTGATTGTAGTATCCATATATTCTGAGTAAGTGTTCATTGATAGGACTGTTCTCCTCCATCTTGCAGCAATAGAACTTACTGGAGACTTCATATCTCTCAATTCGGTCATTTTCTTAAAATATTAACTTCAACTCTTGGAACATCCCGTACGCTCCATGACGTTCAAAATGTCTTTGAAGTCCCAATTCTAAGTCGTAAAGCATGGCACACTGAACAATCGAGTAGTCATCAGAACGAGCTTGCCAGACGTTCATAACATCTGGAGTTGCTCCTACAGCAGGCCTGTCACCTAGCGGTGCTTCCAGGACATAATTCTTCTGTGCAGTAATGAGGATAATCCTCAAGTTACAGACCTAGTCCGTGTAGTTGCTACCATCATCTTTCAACTGAGCTTTCTCTAGGAACGCATTAAAATTCAAGGGAATGGTAGCACGGGCTATTGATCTACAACAACATAGATATGAAAAAACTAGCAGGACTAAGGCCATGTATGTACATGCTAGGCTTGTCAAGTTTAACCCGAGTATTCTGCATGTGCAAAACTGTCTTACACCCGTTGTATTTGGGCGTAGAGCTTATCACACCCGATCATCACGTGGTGTCTCGGCACGACGAACTTTCGCAACGGTGCATACTTAGGGAGAACACGTGTACCTTGAAATTTTGTGTAAGGGATCATCTTATAATGCTACCGCCGTACTAAGCAAAATAAGAAGTATAGCAAGATAAACATGGCATGCAATCAAAAATATGTGACATGATATGGCCATCATCATCTTGTGCCTTTGATCTCCATCTCCAAAGCAATGTCATGATCTCCATCGTCACCGGCTTGACACCATGATCTTCATCGTAGTGTCGTGGTCGTCTCACCAACTATTGCTACTACTACTATCGCTAAATCATAGTGATAAAGTAAAGCAATTACATGGAGTTTGAAATTCATACAATAAAGAGACAACCATAAGGCTCCTGCCAGTTGCCGATAATTTACAAAACATGATCATCTCATACAATAATGTATAACTCATCACATCTTGACCATATCACATCACAACATGCCCTGCAAAAACAAGTTAGACATCCTCTACTTTGTTGTGGCAAGTTTTACGTGGCTGCTACGGGCTTAGTAAGAACCGTTCTAACCTACGCATCAAACCCACAACGATTTTTCGTCAAGTGTGTTGTTTTAACCGTCGCAAGGACCGGGCGTAGTCACACTTGATTCAACTAAAGTCAGAGAGACAGACACCCGTTGGTCACCTTTAAGCAACGATTGCTCGTAATGGTGAAACCACTCTCTCGTAAGCGTACGCGTAATGTTGGTCCGGGACGCTTCATCTCACAATACCGCCAAATCAAAGTATGACATGCTGGTAAGTAGTATGACTATTATCGCCCACAACTCATTGTATTCTACTCATGCATATCATCTACGCATAGACTTGGCTCATGATGCCACTGTTAGAGAATGTAGTATTTAAAAAAAACTACGAACATGCAAGATCAATCTAGGAGAAGCATAGCAACGAGCGGGAGAGTGTGTCCACGTACCCTCGTAGACCGAAAGCGGAAGCGTTTAGTAACGTGGTTGATGTAGTCGAACGTCTTCGCGATCCAACCAATAAAGCACCGAATGCAAGACACCCCCGCAATCTGCACACGTTCAGCTCGGTGACGAACCTCGAACTCTTCATCTAGTTGAGGCCGAAGGAGAGTTTTGTCAGCACGATGGTGTGTTGACGGCATTGATGAAGTTACCGACGCAGGGCTTTGCCTAAGCACTTCGACAATATGACTGAGGTGTTTAACAGTGGAGGGGGGCACCGCACACGGCTAAAACAATTGTCAACTTTTGTGTTCTAGGGTACCCCCTTGCCCCCGTATATAGAGGAGCAAGGGGAGGACGGCCGGCCCCTATAGGCGTGCCCCAAGAGGGGGCGTCCTACTAGGAATAGGAATCCTATTCCTAGTAGGATTCGACCAAGAGGTACAGAGGGGGAAGGAAGGAGAGGGAGAGGGAGAAGGAAAGGTGGGTGCGCCCCCCTCCTATTCCAATTTGGACCCAAGGGGGAGGGCGCGCTCGGCCTGCCCTAGCAGCCCCTCTCTCTCTACTAAGGTGTGACACCCCGAGACCGGTGCGCCAAATGTCAGTCAGTTATTCGTTGCCTTTGCCATGTCATCTGCTTGCGTGTTGCGTTTTGCCATGTCATCATGTGTGTTGCATCATCATGTTTTCAAAAATTGCATCCGTCCGAGTCCGCCCGTCCTTTCCGTTGTCCGTTATGAGCCCAGACACACTTGCACGCGCCCACGGCGCCTCCAAATATTTATTTTATGAGTGGCCGAAAAATGTTCTCGGAATGGGTTCAAACTTGGCGTGTGGTCTTATTATAGCATAGGCAGGCTGCCTACCAAATTTCATCGCATTCGGAGTCTGTTTGATAGCCCAACGGATATATATAGCGGCACTAGTCACCGGTTAATTCGTCGGACGTTTTCGGTTTCCGAAAACCCCGCGGGCCTCTTTTCCCTTTTCCCCTCGCAGCCCGAGACCCCTCTTTACAGCCCACTAATCCTACCTAGGCCCAACCTACATCTTCATCCTACAGGAGCCGTCCGATCGGCATTCGATGGCTCCGATCTGCCCCAAAAACCCCCCTAGACCTAAACCCTAGCCCCCCTACTATAAATGGACAGCCCCCTTGCCATTTTTGGCCTTCCCCTACCTCCCCCCTCAATTTCCGCACCCCCCAATCCACAGCCAGGCACCTCCCACCTCCTATCCTCAATTTCCGGCGCTGGCCACCTCGCCAACGCCACTTGGCGGCGCCCTATTGGCCGAGCCGCCACTTCCCCGTGCCTCCTCCAACCACGCAGCGACATGTCACCGCCACCAGTAGCACTCCACCGCGCCAGGCCCGCCGGGGTCCGGATCCGGCTCGCCGTGTGCCGAATCGGGCCCGAACCCTGCAGCGCTCGCCTCCCTTCGCCCCTCCCGCTCCGCATGCACGTGTCCCGCCGCAGTGCTGGCCGGCAGGCTGCCACCGGCAAGCCGCCACCGGCAAGCGCGCCGCCGCCGGACCTCCCCAGGTGCCATCGCCCCTTGCCTCTCCTCCTCCCGTTTCCTCGCGCTCTCTCTCACAATCCCTCTCTCTGTCTTCCTCGCAGGAAGCCTGTCATGGCCGCCGCCGGCTCGTTTTCCAGCCATCCCTCGCCGGGGCTCCGGCCAGCCGCCACCCTCGGTTGTCGCCGGATCCGGGGACCCCGCGCCCGGATCCATCCATCCCCGGCAAGATCCGCCGCCCTTCGTCGCCGGAGCCTCGCCGGCCACCGCTCTAAGTCCCCTGCGATGGCGTCTCTACCTCCTCTTCCTCAAGGGCAGGCTGCCCGTTGACCGTACCCGAGCGCCCTGCGCGTGGACCCGTTGACGCCCCCGTACCGGAGGAGCGGCCGGTTAACCGAACCGGTCCAGCCCCCGCGAGCCGCACCTCAACCGCCCCGGGTTCACCAAACCGACCCCCCTGGTTTTTCTATAAAATCGCCGAACCGGCCCACGGGCCCAAAGTGAGCACTCTTCCCTAACCCTCACCCTGTGCACTCCGTTCCTATATAGCACTCACTTTTGTTTTCCGAAGTATGACTAAGTCTGTGAAATTCATACTTCTGATGCATACTTTGTGATGCTGTAACTTCTTGTGTGTTTGTCCAAATTGGGTGAATGATATGTCTAAATGATCGTGGTGATATGCTCTACACTTTGTTCCATTGTTGCATGCTTGTTTGACTTCATCTAGATGCCCTAATCTCTGTTGCAAGAGTGCTACTTGTTATAAACTGTTGTTACTTGTTAATTTGATGCCATGTTTGAGATATGATAACTTTGTGCATGTTTATCCAAATGGAGCATATGACATGTCAAAATGTTCATTCTGGAGTGCTCTACATGATGGTTGATGTAGCATTCATGTTAGGTGTCATGTTGCCATGTTAATCTCTGTCGCAAAAGTGCATTTGGCTGTTAAGTGCTGAAACTTGTTATGAGATGCTGATTTCACTTGCTCACTGCTATTGATGTGTTTTTCTTCATGCCACATGTCTATATGTTTTAGAAGCACAATCATATGGTCTTTGTTGTGGTGCAATAATCTTCCCATGATATGCCTTGAGGTGACTTAAACAATCTTGTAAACATGCCATGTTGTTGTTGCTGTTTTTTTACTTAGTGAAAAAACTGCTAAGTCTGGAATCTGTTTACCCGATGCTATGTTTGCTTGATGCCCCACTCAAATCCATGCGTGTTTTGGAGTTGCCAATGATCATGTCTTGTTGTCCATGTTATTGTCTATCCATTCATGCCCTTACTTGCTCTTATGGCCTGCTGTAGCTTATTTATTTCTTGCTCTCAAGTTGCTATAAATTATACCTGTCAGGATTTTATCAGCATGTTCAATTTGGTGTAGCTTGTTGCTATTGATCCATGCCTCCTATGGAGTTGCTCCAATGGAGTTGTTTGCTGTAGGATATGTCTACTACATGAAAATGACCTTCATATACTTAATAGAGTTGATATGCTTGTTGTTTTGTGCCTCCGAAGGCAGCATCGTGATGATGTTTTGCCTTCCCAGATTTTGACCAAGTCTGGATAATTTTATTGCAACTTGCCATGCTTGTTTAAATGTGTTCCAGCAAGCTTTTGGGTGTGTTCTAAGTTCATTCTTGTTAAGTATAATGTCTATTTCACATCCATGCCTCTTGTTATCATGTTTGGGTGCTGTAGCTTATACTTACCTTGCTCCAAAGTTGCTATGTGGCTGTTAACTTCAGCTTTGCATTGTATCTTGTTTCGTGTGTATGTGTTGAACCGTTGCTCCGTTTTGAGTGTGTCCTATATGAAACTTGTGTGATTTTGCATGTAGAATCATAATATCATGTTGTTTTCATGCTTGTAGTGTGTTTGCTTGATGTTTGGGTGCATCTTGCACCGTTGCCATGCCTGTCTTGTTTTGCTCATATCTTCTAGGCCGTAGCTCCGAATTAAACAAAATTTATATGAAACTTGACTAAAATTTCGTGTAGATCATCATGGTGCATGTTAACCTGCTGTTTAACAACTTTAACATAAGGTTTGTTCAGATCTTGACTAATTTCAAACTATGCATATGAGGACTTACCGGGTTTGTTATATGTAGTTTCCGGCCTCATTTAAACTTGTTGGCTTGTGTTGTTCTTGTGTGCTTCATCCCTTGCCATGTATTGAATCATATATATACTTGTCTTGCATCATACTTGGTTGAGAAAATTGTCATGTTCTTGTGTTGTGTGTTTACCGTATTGCTTGCTTCTTCTCGTTAGTGCTTGTTCCGTTGCGATCGTGAGGATTCGTTCGTCTACACGTGGTTCATCTTAAAGGCTTCTTCTTCGTCTTCTTCAAGGATCCATTCTTCTTCCTTGCGGGATCTCAGGCAAGATGACCATACCCTTGGATACCTTTACTATCATTGCCATGCTTAGTGTCCCGATGCTATCGTTATATGTCATGCTACCCATCTTTATTGTCAGCCCCTCTCCTTGTTGCCATGAAACCTCTAACCTTTGACACCTTCCTAGCAAACCATTATTTGGCTATGTTACCCGCTTGCTCAGCCCCTCTTATAGCGTTGCTAGTGGCAGGTGAAGATGAAGATCGTTCCATGTTGGAACTTGTTGATGGCACATCACAATATCTATTATTATTTTTAACACACCTATATAATGGGCATGGGTGGAAGGCTTGGCCTTCTGCTCGGTGTTTTGTTTCACTCATGCCACCTTAGGAGCCGATAAACCGGCATTATGTTCCTTGATTTTGCGTTCCTTACACGGTTGGATATATGGGGACCCCTTGACACTTCATCTTTGAATAAAACTCCTCCAGCAAGGCCCAACATTGGTTTTATTGCAACCTAATAAAAACTTAATTAATTAATTAATTGCATAGGGAGTTAGCACTACCCGAGGATTCTTTCTACATACAGGGGGCAGTGCCGATGGTGTTGGTCCCAAATAGAGCACTGTGCGGGACCGCCCCTTGGCAACTTGGGGTATCTGGCTCCTGTACGCTTCGCTCATCCGGTCGTGGCCTGAGACGAGATACGCTCGGCTACTATCAGGGTGTTGGCACGCCGGGAGGTCTTGCTGGACTTGTTTACCATTGTCGAAATGTCTTGTGCACCAGGATACCGAGCCTGATCGGATTGCCCCTAAGATAAGGAGTAATGATATTATTATTACTTCTGCTGATCGTGAGAGCTTGTGATGGGCTAAGTTGGGACACCCCTACAGGGTTATGATCTTTCGAAAGCCGTGCCCGCGGTTATGTGGCAGATTGGAATTTGTTAATGTCCGGTTGTAGAAAACTTGACAGAGGATCCGAAGTAAAACACACAACTGTGTGAGTAACCGTGACTATCTCTTTTCACTTTGAGAAGAGAACACGGTGGGGTTATGTTTGACTCGTAGGTAATTCAGGATCTTTAGCGATCACTACTAGTTTGCGACCGTTTGCGTAGATGCCCATCTTATTCTTGTACTCGTAAGTTAGCCACCATATATTTGCTTAGCCGCTGCTGCAACCTCACCACTTTACCTCTTCCTACCCATTAAGCTTTGCTAGTCTTGTTACCCATGGCTATGGGATTGCTGAGTCGTCGTGGCTCACAGATACTAAAACAACAGTTGCAGGTGCAGGTTTCCGATGTCTTGACGTGAGAGCGATGTTCGTTATGTTGGGGTTCTTTCTTCTTCTTCTTCGGTCTTGGGTTAGGTTCCGGGTCGGCAGCTTGGGATAGCAGATGGATGTCGTTGTTCTTTTCATGTTTGCATCTGTACTCGGATGCTTTGTATTGATGTTGTTGTATTCATGTGACTTGTATGTTTTGTTGTATCCCCCATGTATGTTTGTAATGGTACGATGTAATGATATCCATCTTGCTAAGCGCAAGAAATGCGGTTGTGCCCCAATCACGTAAGTGTCACGTGATTCGGATATAATCGCATCTTGGGCCTGACAAGTTGGTATCAGAGCCTCGACCGACCGTAGGAGCCCGCTTGATTAATCGTAGCTTGGCCGTTGTTGAGTCTAGCAAAACTTTTTCGAAGTCTAGTTATATCGGAGAGTAGGATTTCTTTTTACTCCTCAGTCCCTTCGTCGCTCTGGTGAGGAATCTTGACGTAGGTGTTTTGAATTACCTCTCTTCCCCTTCAAGTTTTTTTAGGATCACGTGGTTAGTTTTCGTTCATTGCGTTGTTAGTTCTTTCTTCTAGTGCATCTCTCATCAAGTGGACTCGACTCTCTTCTTTTTGCAAGTTCAACCTCACTTCTTTGCAACCGACGGTGTTTCCCCGTCCGATGTGGTCTTTTATTTTCCCACCCGCACACCCTTTTTCTTTTCGGACCGGCATGCTTAATCGAGTATCCGTCCTACTCGTGCGATCCTCTGCATTCTTCCTCAGTTATTCACCGGTGAATTCTTCTCTCAGTCGATATTCTTCACATATATTCTTCTCCGGTGGAATCAACTAAAGTTTCCGATTTTCATCATATTTGTATTCCCCGGCTCAGATGTTTTCCTCTTGCTCGTTCATCTCTCGCCATTAATTATTCCGTAGTTCCGAAGATATCTCAAGAGAATCATTTGTGTTTTAATTAATTTGTGGTTGTCACCTCATTCGAGTCTTTGAATCATTTCCGGTGCATCATCTCCTTTTCAATTCTTTCAATGGTGTTTTCTCTTCGATGGGCTCATAACCCACAGGTTTATTCCAGGATCTTACCTGACTCTTCTAATTTTTCTGGAGCTATACTCAAATTCCTTTCAAAGTGTGACGTAAGAATGATTTCCATCAGTCACATGCCTTCTCCAAGCTTGTTTTCAATTATTTCCATCGTTAGCTCCACCTTCCTCTTGTCATTCGTCCGGAGTATCTCGAAATTCTTCATGGCATTTCTCGTCTTCATTCTCAACATTTGAAGACCGGCGAAGAGTTCCTCTAAATCTTGTTCGTTCTCTCGACTGTTCGTCATTCTAGCTTCATGCTATCCTCTTACTTGTTCCGATCATGTCAAATTCTTTCTTCAACCATCCAGAGTAGTTCATGAATTATTTTCTTGTGTTTCCCCGAAGGCCATCATTTCAGAAGATTTCTTCGTTCTCAGTTTTCAACTTCGTCCTCCAAATATTCTTCATTGATGCCTCCTCGTTCGTCTCACATTCTTCCGGTGATTTTTCTAAGTATTCTTTAATCAGTTCACGATCTCTTCATTCGCGTCATTCTAATTCCCTCAAGTGCTTTATTCTTCCGGTGATTGCTTCTCCTTCTTCGCTCATTTTCAATTGTTATGGTGGTTTATTCTCGTTCTTCACTCGGCTTCAATTTTTATGGCGGTTCGCTCAAGAGTTCTTTTCTGGTGCTATCATATCAATTATTTCGTTCTTTCCAATCCTAATGGTGGTTCAAGAAGACTTTCTCGAGTTCGTGCTATATCCCTCGTTAATCTTTTTCAACGAGAATAAGTAGTATGTGAATGCATTGTTCATCAATTTAATTGATGGAGGATAAGCATTACATAATTCTTATTCTTTTTCATCAAATTGTTATATTCCTCCCTTCGACGTTTATTCCTGATGAATAAATTCTAGTTCCAAGTGCTTTCATCTTTTCTTTTCCGGAATTCAAATTCTACTCGTCTATCTCGTCGGACCCTCATCTAATTCATCGCAAGGCTTTATTCTTATTCTTTTTCATCATTCATCATCCTTTTGTTACCGGAGTTCCTCATGGTGGTTCTTCATGAGATAATTCATTCTTCAAATGTTCATCTAATTCTTCTGGAGTAGCTCAAGCATTCTTATTCTTTTGCCTCTGGAGTGCAAATAATTTTGCATTTCTTTCTTCATTCTCAGCTAATCCATCTTTTCGTTGCGGCAGAATATCACCTCAAGTTTCGGGATGATTTCCATAAGTCCACAACAAGTTAATTATTTTTGTTGTTGATTCTTCAACAACTCTGCTCATCCTTTCTTCGCAAGGATGCTTTGAATTCATTCATGGTAGAACTTGTTGTTCTCCTATCCGTTCTTTTCATTCCATTATTTTTCAATTCTTCCGGAGGCAATGTCTTGTTCATTTCGTCATGTTTTTATTCCATCTTCTCAAGTTCTTGTTACATTCCATTCATGTTCAACCGGTGTGCTATTTCTTTCAGTTTTAGCCGGAGTGCTGCACGAATTCCTTCCTGGAGATTCCTTGTTCTACCTCTTATTAACCGGAGTGGTTTATTGTCTCTCTCTTGTCATTTAAGCTCTCGATTCTCGTCGTTTGCCTTGTTTCCTCTTGTTACCGGAGCTTCTCATCTCGTTCATCTTCATTGCATTCTTCCGTTCAAGTGGCTCAACCTCTCAAGTTTCGGTGGTTTCACCTCTTTTGTCCTCGAAGAACTTTGTTCTTCCTTTTTCCTCTTCCGTCTCGTTCCTAAGATCTCAGGACGAGATCTCTTGTTAGTAGGGGAGTGTTGTGACACCCCGAGACCGGCGTGCCAGATGTCAGTCAGTTATTCGTTGCCTTTGCCATGTCATCTGCTTGCGTGTTGTGTTTTGCCATGTCATCGTGTGTGTTGCATCATCATGTTTTCAAAATTTTCATCCGTCCAAGACCGCCCGTCCTTTCCGTTGTCCGTTCTGAGCCCAGACACACTTGCACGCGCCCGCAGCGCCTCCGAATATTTATTTTATGAGTGGCCGAAAAATGTTCTCGGAATGGGTTGAAACTTGGCGTGTGTTCTTATTATAGCATAGGCAGGCCGCCTGCCAAATTTCATCGCATTCGGAGTCCGTTTGATAGCCCAACGGATATATATAGCGGCACTAGTCGCCGGTTAATTCGTCGGACGTTTTCGGTCTCCGAAAACCCCGCGGGCCTCTTTTCCAATCTCCCCTCGCAGCCCGAGACCCCTCTTCACAGCCCACTAATCCCACCTAGGCCCAACCTACCTCGTCATCCGACCGGAGCCGTCCGATCGGCATCCGATGGCTTCGATTTGCCCCAAAAACACCCCCTAGACCTAAACCCTAGCCCCCTACTATAAATGGACAGCCCCCTTGCCATTTTTGGCCTTCCCCTACCTCCCCCCCTCAATTTCCGCGCCCCCCAATCCACAGCCAGCCGCCTCCCACCTCATTCCTCAATTTCCGGCGCTGGCCACCTCGCCAACGCCACTTGGCGGCGCCCTATTGGCCGAGCCGCCACATCCCCGTGCCTCCTCCAACCACGCAGCGACACGTCACCGCCGCCAGCAGCTCTCCACCGCGCTAGGCCCGCCGGGGCCCAGATCCGGCCCGTCGTGGGTCGAATCGGGCCCGAACCCCGCAGCGCTCGCCTCCCTTCGCCCCTCCCGCTCCGCATGCACGCGTCCCGCCGCGGTGCTGGCAGGAAAGCTGCCGCCGACGGCGGCAGCCTGCCCGCAAGCGCGCCGCCGCCGAACCTCCCCAGGTGTCGTCGCCCCTTGCCTCTCCTCCTCCTGTTTCCTTCTCTCTCTCTCACGATCCCTCTCTCTGTATTCCTCGCAGGAAGCCTGTCATGGCCGCCGCCGGCTCGTATTCCAGCCATCCCTTGCCGAGGCTCCAGCCAGCCGCCACCCTCGGTTGTCACCGGATCCGGGGACCCCGCGCCCGGATCCATCCATCCCCGGCAAGATCCGCCGCCCTTCATCGCCGGAGCCTCGCCGGCCGCCACGCTAAGTCCCCTGCGATGGCGTCGCTACCTCCTCTACCTCGAGGGCAGGTTCCCCGTTGACCCCACCCGAGCGCCCTACGCGTGGACCCGTTGACGCCCCCGAACCGGAGGAGCGGCCGGTTAACCGAACCGGTCCAGCCCTCGTGAGCCGTGCCTCAACCGCCCCGGGTTCACCAGACCGACCCCCTGGTTTTTCTATAAAACCGCCGAACCGGCCCACGGGCCCAAAGTGAGCACTCTTCCCTAACCGTCACCCTGTGCACTCCGTTGCTATATAGCGCTCACTTTTGTTTTCTAAAATATGACTAAGTCTGTGAAATTCATACTTCTGATGCATACTTTGTGATGCTCTAACTTCTTGTGTGTTTGTCCGAATTGGGTGAATGATATGTCAAAATGATCGTGGTGATATGCTCTACACTTTGTTCCATTGTGCCATGCTTGTGAGACTTCATCTAGATGCCCTAATCTCTGTTGCAAGAGTGCTACTTGTTATAAACTGTTGTTACTTGTTAATTTGATGCCATGTTTGAGATATGATAACTTTGTGCATGTTTATCCAAATGGAGCATATGACATGTCAAAATGTTCATTGTGGAGTGCTCTACATGATGGTTGATGTAGCATTCATTTTAGGTGTCATATTGCCATGTTAATCTCTGTCGCAAAAGTGCATTCGGCTATTAAGTGCTGAAACTTGTTATGAGATGCTGACTTCACTTGCTCATTGCTATTGATGTGTTTGTGTTCATGCCACATGTCTATATGTTTTAGAAGCACAATCATAAGGTCTTTGCTGTGGTGCAATCATCTTTCCATGATATGCCTTGAGGTGACTTAAACAATCTTGTAAACATGCCATGTTGTTGTTGCTATTTTTTTACTTAGTGAAAAAACTTCTAAGTCTGGAATCTGTTTAACCCGATGCTATGTTTGCTTGATGCCCCACTCAAATCCATGCTTGTTTTGGAGTGGCCAATGATCACGTCTTGTTTTCCATGTTATTGTCTATCCATTCATGCCCTTACTTGCTCTTATGGCCTGTTGTAGCTTATTTATTTCTTGCTCTCAAGTTGCTATAAATTATACCTGTCAGGGTTTTATCAGCATGTTCAATTTGGTGTAGCTTGTTGCTATTGATCCATGCGTCCATTGGAGTTGCTCCAATGGAGTTGTTTTCTGTAGGATATGTCTACTACATGTCCATGCTCTTTATATACTTAATAGAGTTGATATGCTTGTTGTTTTGTGCCTCCGAAGGCAGCATCGTGATGATGTTTTGCCTTCCCAGATTTTGACCAAGTCTGGATAATTTTATTGCAACTTGCCATGCTTGTTTAAATGTGTTCCAGCAAGCTTTCGGGTGTGTTATAAGTTCATGCTTGGTAAGTACAATGTCTATTTCACATCCATGCCTCTTGTTATCATGTTTGGGGGCTGTAGCTTATACTTACCTTGCTCCAAAGTTGTGATGTGGCTGTTAACTTCAGCTTTGCATTGTATCTTGTTTCGTGTGTATGTGATGAACCGTTGCTCCGTTTAGAGTGTGTCATATATGAAACTTGTGTGATTTTGCATGTAGAATCATAATATAATGTTTTTTTCATGCTTGGAGTGTGTTTGCTTGATGTTTGGGTGCATCTTGCGCCGTTGCCATGCTTGTCTTGTTTTGCTCATATCTTCTAGGCCGTAGCTCCAAATTAAACAAACTTTATATGAAACTTGACTAGAATTTCGTGTAGATCAACATGGTGCATGTTAACCTGCTGTTTAACAACTTTAACATAAGGTTTGTTCAGATCTTGACTAATTTCAAACTATGCATATGAGGACTTACCGGGTTTGTTATATGTAGTTTCCGGCCTCATTTAAACTTGTTGGCTTGTGTTGTTCTTGTGTGCTTTATCCCTTTCCATGTATTGAATCATATATATACTTGTCTTTCATCATACTTGGTTGAGAAAATTGTCATGTTCATGTGTTGTGTGTTTACCGTATTGCTTGCTTCTTCTCGTTAGTGCTTATTCCGTTGCGATCGTGAGGATTAGTTCGTCTACACGTGGTTCGTCTTAAAGGCTTCTTCTTCGTCTTCTTCACGGATCCGTTCTTCTTCCTTGCGGGATCTCAGGCAAGATGACCAATGTGACGCCCGAAGACCGATGTCCCAGAAGATTTCAGGGATTCCAGATGTTCCGGGTTTTTCCCGTGTGTTTCTTTTGTGCTTGTGTTATTTATTTTTACATTGCATCATGCCATCATGTCATTAATCTTTTGCATCTCAACCTAAATAAATTGTGTGGACCTTCGGTCCATTTAAATCGAGGGAAGTGTGACTTCTCTTTATAACATATCCTCCTAATATTATGGAGCTATTATAAATAAATATTCCATTGCTTCGGAATCACCAACACACACTTGCATATCTTCCCTATTTTGTTGGAACCATTTTTGTAGGGTGTGTAATATTCCATAAAGCCTTACAAAAATGTTCCGTCATTGATTTTTCTTGTTTCAGAAATTGTTCTTTATCTTCCTATAAATACTAGTTCATGACAAGACCCCTCCTCCAATTTCTTCATGTCTTTTGGTAGTGCTTTGGTTGGTCTACGGATTTATTCAAGTTTGAGTTTTTTTTCATACTTGCATAAATTAGTAGTCTCTAAAAATTGCCAAAGGAGTTTATTAAAATAGCCCACAATTCCAGGGTTGTAGGGATATTTTTATCTCAGCCAAAACCATCTCCAAACTCTCTGGGCATTTCTATATTTTGTTCTATTTTTTTAATGGAAAAAGAAATGCAGAGACAGAGTTGTGCCAGCCGGCCCAGTAGGCCTAGGCCTGCTCGGGCCTCCCTAGGCCACCAAACCACCCTCTATTCGGCCCGAGGCCCAGCCTCCCTCCAGGCCCGACCGCTTCCCTAACCCTAGCGACCGCTTCCCCGTTCCCCGTCGCTCCCTTCGCTCCCTTTCAGCGCCGCCAGGCGATTCCTCTCGAACCCCACCTCTCCTCCCTCGCGAGACCCCGCGCCCGCCTCAGCCAAGGCGCCTGCGCCTCCCTCCGCCGCCCCGTGGCCTCGCCTCAAGTGGTAGCCAGGGCCGGCCAGGCTCCCTCCTCCTCATCCAGCAGTGCCGACGCCCGAGACCTCCCTCCTCCGCGCCTCTCCAGCTTCGAACCGAAGACACCGCGCGCCGTGCGCCTCGCCTTCGGCCCCTGCCTCCGGCGCCAGGAGCCCCAGGGTGCATCTCCCTGAGTGCCTCCTGCCTCCCGCCATCGCGTCTCCAGCGCGGGCCTCGCCCTCCAGCGCCAAGGCCGTCCGGCGCGCCAAGGCCAGCGCCTCGCTCTCTCGCCTCCAGATCGCCCCTGGGCCGAAGCCAGCGAGGCCGGCCTCCCCGCTCGAGCTCCCGGGGCCCCAGCACCGCATCTCCTTGTGCGCCCCTGCCTCACCTCCACATCGCCCTGAGCCACCTTCTCCTCCTCCTCGCTGCTGTCACCGTGCTTCGTGCCTCTCCAAGCAGCAGGGGCTCGTCCCCGAGCTCGACCTGCCGGCCCTGCAACCCGTCGCCGCCTAGCCCTGCTGCTGCCCTGCCTCCTTGCTTCCCGGCGAGCTTCGCCTGACCTTGTCGTGGCCGTGACCGAGACCACCATGTTTTTGTGTTGCTGTTGTTTTCCATCAAGTTCGAGGATACCCCAAGTTCGACTACATAAGAGGGAGTAGCACCAAGTTCCCGTTGCAGAATTTTCCGCCAAGTACCACGACTACTCGGAGAGGCACCAAGTACCTCTACGAACGTGTACCCCTACGTCGACGACGATCCCGACAAGTACCACTACCGTCGACATGTACATCTACGAGAACGCCTACTTCCTCTACGAATCGCGAGAACGGCTACATAACGAGTACCTCTACGGAACGACTACTTCCTTTACGACCCGTGTACCACTACTTCCACTACTTCCTCTACGACCTCGAACCCCTCCGAGAAAGAACGCTTCGAAGGTATAACCCTGAGACGTGCCCATGAATGAATGCTTGTTGTGTTGTATGAGATGCTCCGCTTGTGTGCTCCGTGCCCGTTTCGTCCTTTCGTCATGCTCCTCGTTTGCCTTGGCGGCAACCCGTGGGAACCCGGCAACGGGATCACCCCATCTTCTTGCATGACACGCTTCGCCACCTTGCTTTTGCACCGGCTTCTCGACGTGTTGTCGGATCATCGGAACGTTGCCGTGGCACCGTTTCCATTCTTGTCGCCAGGACACTCCTTTCCTTCCGTCGTGGCGACCAAATGCTTCATATCTCTTCATGTCAACTTTTAATATAAATTGCATAAAACTTGATCATGTCATCCGCATCATGTTAACAACATTATATGTGTGAATTGTTGTTTGCTTAAAAATTACTAAACATGCATATGGGGTTTTCCGAAATTGTTGTTGTTATTTCCGGCCTCAGTTAAGATGTCTAAATAGGTAGTTTGTTTTGCTTCACCTCTTGCCATGTTAACAAACATTTAATCTTGTCTTGTAAATAAATGAGAGTCAACTAAATAAATAACATGTGGTGTTTCGTCAATATGCAACTCGTTGCATATTGAGCTCCATTTAACTTGTAGTTTTGTTTGTGCACATTGCCATGCCATGCATAATTAAACCAGACATGCATCATACTTGGATGTGCATCATATGCCATGTTTATGCTTGTGTGTTTACCGTGTTGTTTGCTTCTTTCCGGTTGCTTCTCTTGTTAGCTTCGGATTCGTTCCGGAGTTGTGAGGATTCGCTCGACTATTGCTCCGTCTTCTTCATGGATCCGTTCTTCTTCCTTGCGGAATCCCAGGAAAGATGATCATACCCTTGGATACCTTTACTACCATTGACATGCTTACTTGTCTCGATGCTATCGTTACATGTCGCGCTACCCATCTTTTATGTCAGCCCTCTCCTTGTTGCCATGAAACCTCTAACCTTTGAAACCTTCCTAGCAAAACCACTGTTTGGCTATGTTACCCGCTTGCTTAGCCCCTCTTATAGCGTTGTTAGTTGCAGGTGAAGATGAAGATCGTTCCAGGTGGGAACTTGTTGTTTGAATATCACAATATCTATTATTATTACTAACACAACTATATACTGGGCATGGGTGGAAGGCTTGGCCTTTTGCTCGGTGTTTTGTTCCACTCATGCCACCATAGGCGCCGATAAACTGGCATTATGTTCCTTGATTTTGCGTTCCTTACACGATGGGTGGATGGGGACCCCTTGACTGTTCGACTTTGAATAAAAATCCTCCAGCAAGGCCCAACATTGGTTTTAATTTGCTCATAATAACAACATAAATAATTAATTAATTGCATAGGGGGTCATGTCCCCGGGTTCTTAATTCTACATAACAGGGGGGCCAGTGCTGATGGTGTTGGTCCCAAACGGGGGTTATGCGGGGCCACCACGGGGAAACTCGAGGTTTGGTTTTACCTGTAGGATCACCCATCCGGTCGTGGCCTAAGACGAGATACGCACGGCTACTATCAGGGTGTCGACACACCGGGAGGTCTTGCTGGACTTGTTTTACCATTGTCGAAATGTCTTGTGCACCGGGAAGCCGAGCCTGATCGGATTTCCATAAGATAAGGAGTGATGATATTATATTTATCACTTCAGCTAATCGTGAGAGCTTGTGATGGGCTAAGTTGGGACACCCCTGCAGGGTTATGATCTTTCGAAAGCCGTGCCCGCGGTTATGTGGCAGATTGGAATTTGTTAATGTCCGGTTGTAGAAAACTTGACAGAGGATACGAAGTAAAATACACAACTGTGTGAGTAACCGTGACTATCTCTTTTCACTTTGAGAAGAGAACACGGTGGGGTTATGCTTGACTCGTATGTAGTTTAGGATCTTTTGCGATCACCACTAGTTGCGACCGTTTGCGTAGATGCTCATCTTATTCTTGTACTCGTAAGTTAGCCACCATATTATGCTTAGCCGCTGTTGCAACCTCACCACTTTACCTCCTCCTACCCATAAAGCTTTGCTAGTCTTGATACCCATGGTTATGGGATTGCTGAGTCCTCGTGGCTCACAGATACTACAACACCAGATGCAGGTTCAGCCGAGATTGATGCAGGAGCTGGTTCAAGAACTTCACTGGGAGCTCGATGAAGAGTTTGGCCGTATTCCTGTGACGTTTTCGACGATTAGTAGTGGTTTCTACTAGGATTCGATCTAGACCTGTGGCTTTATGTTTGTTTGGTATCTTTGTTTTGGATCTTCACCCGTAGTCGGGTTGTAATGTTTTGAATGATGTTTGCTTATGTAATGTATTGCGTGAAGTGGCGAGTGTAAGCCAACTATCTCCTTTTGCAATTTAATCCCTCTTTTACATGAGTCGTGCAAAGATACCAAACTTGAGATCATTCCAGAATGGGCTTATACCTTTAAGTCGTGCCTCGACACGTAGGAGGTATAGTCCCATCCTGGGCATTACAAGTTGGTATTCAGAGCCTTCTCCGACCTAGAAGCCCCCACTGATTGATCGAATCGTTGACGGTTGAGTCTAGGCACACACTTGAAAATGTTTTGAGTCCTATATATATATCAGAGAGTAGGATTTCTTTGCTTCTCATCTCTTTTCACTCTAGTGAGGACTCCTGACGACTACTCTTATCTCTTCTACTATCAAAAATGCACCAAATTTTTTTTAGGATCTCGCGAGTATTGTTTGGATTGTTCCGATGTCTTTGTGATGAGAACATTGTTCTCGATGCCTCCTGTCATTAGGGGTTGTGGCAGTGTCCCGGGGAGTTGA
This sequence comes from Secale cereale, assembly GCA_902687465.1. Lineage (NCBI taxonomy): Eukaryota > Viridiplantae > Streptophyta > Magnoliopsida > Poales > Poaceae > Secale > Secale cereale. The sequence continues at coordinate 598,460,698 of LR738711.1, read as the reverse complement.
GCTCCGAGGTGTTGTCGTCACAAATCCATCACGGCAGTTCTAGAATACTTAAGACGGCCGACATCGAAAACTCTCCTATGCGGTTAGTGGCAAGATAACCCCGACATCACCCAGTACTGGGGAGGTAGTTCGGGAGTATTGCCATAGCTTGTATAGTAGATGCGTTTCGAAGGTCCGAGGTAAACGGTTTCCGAGAAAGACTGGTTATGTGTTGAAGTATGGATACAGCTGGATGTAGGATTAGAGTTGAGTGCGCGGTGCTTCCCCTCTATCCCCAACACCTGATTGCATAACTGGAAACTTTCGGAAATTAATAGGTGGGTTCATCTAGTAGTTCTAGGCATTCTTCCAACGAGTACATGATATGAAGTTCGGGGTTCTACATTGAGTGAAGTGGTTTTATGGGCTTGTTCCGATCGGGAGTTGCATCTTAAAGGGTCCTTGGCTATGCTGATCCGGGGATTGCAAAACCCTTTTGTAACACATTCCATGAGCTTTCAGCACGAATATGTCGAACGAAGCTTCTATCTTGTATTTGTTCTATCTGCTCCTTGTTGCTTTTATTTATCTTTTGTTCTTCCAAGTGGCTTATCGACAAGTTGATGTACCTGCGGAGTTCATTCGTTCATTTCTCCGTTCGAATGATATTGTGAAGATAATGCTGCAACATATCTATCATTTGTTTTGATATGATTCTGGTATTCGAGTTGCTTCGATGTCAAATGTTGATTCCATACCTTTCCTAATCGGTATTCTCATATTTCTATGGGAGTGCTAATTCTTCTTGACCATCGAGATTGTCATGTTAATCCTTTTTCAACCGGTGTGCCTTCTTTTCAAGTTATTCAATACGGACGCCGTTGAGAAATCTGACAATTTGTATGTTTCATTCATCCCAAGTTGTCCTTGTTTTCCCCACCCTCCCACCCTTCTTCTTCTCGAAGACATAATTCTTAATGAAGTATCCATTTTATTCATGTGATATTTCTTCATTCATTTCCTTCAATGTTCTTATCCGGTGATTTATCGTGAAGATGCTCAAGAGCTTCAAGTTCATCATTCTCCATTCTCGTTTCTTCTGCCAGTGGATGTAATTCAAGATTTTGGTGTTGATCCTATCCTTTTCCTCTTTTCACAATGCTTTCTTATTCCGGTGCACCAATTAACCATTCTCCTCTTGCTATTCATATCCGGAGTGCTGAAGATTCATAATTCCATTCTTAATCCGTTCAAATTATTTTGAGGATTGCTATCTTATTCAATCCATTTAATTCAACCGGTGCAATATCTCTTAAGCAATCTTTTTCAACGGTGATTTCTTTAGTGGGCCCTAACCCACAGGTCTTTTCCCAGGATCTTACCTGACTCTTCTATTTTTCTGGAGTTATACTCAAATTCTTTCAAATTGTGACGTAAGTATGGTTTCCATCAGTCATATGACTTCTCCAAGATCGCTTTCAAATTCTTTTCATCGCTGTTTCAACCTTTTTAATTCTTCATTCCGGAGTGCTCAACAATTCTTATGGCATTTCTCGTCTTCATTCTCAACATTTGAAGACCAGAGAAGAGTTTCTCTTAAATCTTGGCCCGTTCTCTTCAAGATTCGTGGTTCTAGCTTCATGCCATCCACATTATTGTTCCGTTTGTGAGGAATTCTTTATACCCGTCCGAAGCATTTCATAAATTCTTTTCTTGTGATCCTCCGAAGGCCATCATTTCAGAAGATTCTTCGTTCTCAGTTTTCAACTTCGTTCTCCCAATATTCTTCGTTGATGCCTCTTCGTTCGTCTCCATATTTTTACGGTGGTTATTTCAAGATTACTCTTCCTTGTTATCTTATTAATTCATTTGTTCTTTTCATAATCCTACCGGTGCCTTGTTGAAGATTTACCCAAGCTTGTGCGAGATCTCTCTTAATTCTATGCAACGAGAATAAGTAGTATGCCAAATCCTTTGGTTGTCATCAATTTAAATTGGTGAAGGAGATGCATGACATAATTCTTAGTCTTATTCCTTCAAGGTGATTTAATTCTTTTGTCTGGAGCTTGTTCATCATATCATATTCTCGGTTCTAAGTTGTTCATCTTGTTTTCCGTAGCTCCAAGTTATTTCTATTACATCATTTCAAAGCTCCGTCTAATTCATCGCAGGCCTTGAGTCTTATTCTTTTCATCTTTCACTTCTCATGCTTTCATTACCGGAGTTCTCATGGTGGTTCATCATGTTTTAATTCATCCTAGATGTCTTCATCAAGATTCTTGTTGGAGCTCAAGCATTCTTCATCATGCATTCCAATTGCAATCCTTTCTACCTTATCTTTTCAGATGGTGTTATGTCATTCTTGTCAATTCCTTCATGTTTTATGATTCACGAGTTGTCAGGAATGAGATATTTAAACCCATCATGTTCTTTGATCAGGAGATCCTTTCAACCACCTCATTTTTATCTCTTGGAGTTATCTTGGGTTGTATTTCACCTAAAAGCTTTCCTTGAGAATTGTTGCTATTATGGTGCTTATAAATGACCCAAGTTCTTCATTTATCATTCCGGTGAAATAAGTTTTTCATCTCCTTGTTGATCTCAATGCAATCAATCGTTTCCGTTAGTGGCTTGTTGTTACCTCTTAATTTTGAGATGTTTTCCGTAAGCCCACAACAAGCTTATTCTTTTCGTTGTTGATTTTCCAACAACTCCGTTCAGCCCTTCTTCGTAAGGATGATTCTTTTTTCATATTCATTCGTGGGAGAAGTTGTCATTTTCTTCTCCGTTCTTTCTTTCCAACGACCTAGTATATATTCTTTCATTCCAGAGGCATTGTGATGTTACTCTCTCCAAACCATCATATCGTTTTATCGAGATCATGTTCTTTCCTATGCTTGTCCATTTAACAGGAGTGTCGTGACCTCCATTCTAATTCTCTCATCTTATCAAGTTTTGCCTGTCTTTTAACCGAAGTGCTATCTAAAATCTTTCTTACCCCTTGTGCCATTCTTTCAATTGTTTCAGAGGCAGTGTGTTGTTGATTTCATCCAGTATCATTCCATCTCCTCAAGTTCATGTTCAATTCCTTCCATTTTCAGACGGAGTGTTGTCCAAATTCTGTCATTCTTATTCCTTGGCTGTACCGTTGTAGTTTCATATTCTTTTGGTCCGTGAGCTCTTGTTTCATGCCTTTTAACCTACAAGGTTCTCATAATGCTCCTTGTTCGTCTTTTCCAACGGAGTGTTTCATCTTCGTTCATCTCCGTTGTATTCTTTTTTCATTTTGTTCAACCTCTCAAGGTTCGTGGTTTCACTCGTCTGTCAAAGAAGCAACTTTATTTTACCTCTTCCTCTTCCGTTTTTATCCGGTGCCATCTCTAGGATCTCGGGTCGAGATCCTCTGTTAGTCTGGGAGAGTTGTGACGCCCGAAGACCGACGTCCCAGAAGATTCCAGGGATTCCAGATGTTCTGGGTTTTTCCCGTGCGTTTCTTTTGTGCTTGTGTTATTTATTTTTGCATTGCATCATGCCATCATGTCATTAATCTTTTGCATCTCAACCTAAATAAATTGTATGGACCTTCGGTCCATTTAAATCGAGGGAAGTGTGACTTCTCTTTATAACATATCCTCCTAATATTATGGAGCTATTATAAATAAATATTCCATTGCTTCGGAATCACCAACACACACTTGCATATCTTCCCTATTTTGTTGGAACCATTTTTGTAGGGTTGGTAATATTCCATAAAGCCTTACAAAAATGTTCCGTCATTCATTTTTCCTGTTTCATAAATTGTTCTTTATCTTCCTATAAATACTAGTTCATGACAAGACCCCCTCCTCCAATTTTTTCATGTCTTTTGGAAGTGATTTGGTTGGTCTACAGATTTATTCAAGTTTGAGTTTTTTTTCATACTTGCATAAATTAGTAGTCTCTAAAAATTGCCAAAGGAGTTTATTAAAATGGCCCACAATTCCAGGGTTGTAGGGATATTTTTATCTCAACCAAAACCATCTCCAAACTCTCTGGGCATTTCTATATTTTGTTCTATTTTTTTTAATGGAAAAAAATGCAGAAAGAGAGTTGTGCCAGTCGGCCCAGTAGGCCTAGGCCTGATCGGGCCTCCCTAGGCCACCAAACCACCCTCTATTCGGCCCGAGGCCTAGCCTCCCTCCAGGCCCGACCGCTTCCCTAACCCTAGCGACCGCTTCCCCGTTCCCCGTCGCTCCCTTCGCTCCCTTTCAGCGCCGCCAGGCGATTCCTCTCGAACCCCTCCTCTTCTCCCTCGCGAGACCCCGCGACCGCCTCAGCCAAGGCGCCTGCGCCTCCCTCCGCCGCCCCGTGGCCTCGCCTCCAGCGGCAGCCAGGGCCGGCAAGGCTCCCTCCTCCTCGTCCAGCAGCGCCAGCGCCCGAGACCTCCCTCCTCCGCGCCTCTCCAGCGTTGACCCGAAGACACCGCGCGCCGTGCGCCTCGCCTTCGGCCCCAGCCTCCGGCGCCAGGAGCCCCAGGGCGCAGCTCCCTGAGTGCCTCCTGCCTCCCGCCATCGCGTCTCCAGCGCGGGCCTCGCCCTCCATCGCCAAGGCCGTCCGGCGCGCCAAGGCCAGCGCCTCGCTCTCTCGCCTCCAGATCGCCCCTGGGCCGAAGCCAGCGAGGCCGGCCTCCCCGCTCGAGCTCCCGAGGCCGCATCACCGCATCTCCTTGTGCGCCCCTGCCTCACCTCCACGTCACCCCGAGCCACCTTCTGCTCCTCCTCGCTGCTGTCACCGCCGCTTCGTGCCTCTCCAAGCAACAGGGGCTCGTCCCCGAGCTCGACCTGCCGGCCCTGCAACCCATCGCCGCCTAGCCCTGCTGCTGCCCTGCCTCCTTGCTTCCCAGCGAGCTTCTCCTGACCTTGTCGTGGCCGTGACCGAGACCGCCATGTTTTTGTGTTACTGTTGTTTTCCGTCAAGTTCGAGGATACCCCAAGTTCGACTACAGAAGAGGGAGTAGCACCAAGTTCCCGTTGCAGAATTTACTGCCAAGTACCACGACTACTCGGAGACGCACCAAGTACCTCTACGAACGTGTACCCCTACGTCGACGACGATCCCGACAAGTACCACTACCGTCGACATGTACATCTACGAGAACGCCTACTTCCTCTATGAATCACGAGAACGGCTACATAATGAGTACGTCTACGGAACGACTACTTCCTTTACGACCCGTGTACCACTACTTCCACTACTTCCTCTACGACCTCGAACCCCTCCGAGAAAGAACGCTTCGAAGGTATAACCCCGAGATGTGACCGTGAATGAATGCTTGTTGTGTTGTATGAGATGCTCTGCTTGTGTGCTCCGTGCCCATTTCGTCCTTTCATCATGCTCCTCGTTTGCCTTGGCGGCAACCCGTGGGAACCCGGCAACGGGATCACCCCATCTTCTTGCATGACACGCTTCGCCACCTTGCTTTTGCACCGGCTTCTCGATGTGTTGTCGGATCATCGGAACGTTGCCGTGGCACCGTTTCCATTCTTGTCGCCAGGACACTCATTTCCTTCCGTCGTGGCGACCAAATGCTTCATATCTCTTCATGTCAACTTTTAATATAAATTGCATAAAACTTGATCATGTCATCCGCATCATGTTAACAACATTATATGTGTGAATTGTTGTTTGCTTAAAAATTACTAAACATGCATATGGGGTTTTCCGGAATTGTTGTTGTTATTTCCGGCCTCAGTTAAAATGTCTAAATAGGTAGTTTGTTTTTCTTCACCTCTTGCCATGTTAACAAACATTTAATCTTGTCTTGTAAATAAACAAGAGTCAACTAAATAAATAACATGTGGTGTTTCGTCAATATGCAACTCGTTGCATATTGAGCTCCATTTAACTTGTAGTTTTGTTTGTGCACATTGCCATGCCATGCATAATTAAACCAGACATGCATCATACTTGGATGTGCATCGTATGCCATGTTTATGCTTGTGTGTTTACCGTGTTGTTTGTTTCTTTCCGGTTGCTTCTCTTGTTAGCTTCGGATTCGTTCCGGAGTTGTGAGGATTCGCTCGACTATTGCTCCGTCTTCTTCATGGATCTGTTCTTCTTCCTTGCGGAATCCCAGGCAAGATGATCATACCCTTGGATACCTTTACTACCATTGCCATGCTTAGTTGTCTCGATGCTATCGTTACATGTCGCGCTACCCATCTTTTATGTCAGCCCTCTCCTTGTTGCCATGAAACCTCTAACCTTTGAAACCTTCCTAGCAAAACCACTGTTTGGCTATGTTACCCGCTTGCTCAGCCCCTCTTATAGCGTTGTTAGTTGCAGGTGAAGATGAAGATCGTTCCAGGTGGGAACTTGTTGTTGGAATATCACAATATCTATTATTATTACTAACACACCTATATACTGGGCATGGGTGGAAGGCTTGGCCTTTTGCTCGGTGTTTTGTTCCACTCATGCCACCTTAGGCGCCGATAAACCGGCATTATGTTCCTTGATTTTGCGTTCCTTACACGATGGGTGGATGGGGACCCTTGACAGTTCGACTTTGAATAAAACTCCTCCAGCAAGGCCCAACATTGGTTTTAATTTTCTCATAATAACAACATAAATAATTAATTAATTGCATAGGGGGTCATGTCCCCGGGTTCTTAATTCTACATAACAGGGGGGCCAGTGCTGATGGTGTTGGTCCCAAACGGGGGTTATGCGGGGCCACCACGGGGAAACTCGAGGTTTGGTTTTACCTGTAGGATCACCCATCCGGTCGTGGCCTGAGACGAGATACGCGCGGCTACTATCAGGGTGTCGACACACCGGGAGGTCTTGCTGGACTTGTTTTACCATTGTCGAAATGTCTTGTGCACCGGGAAGCCGAGCCTGATCGGATTTCCCTAAGATAAGGAGTGATGATATTATATTTATCACTTCAGCTAATCGTGAGAGCTTGTGATGGGCTAAGTTGGGACACCCCTGCAGGGTTATGATCTTTCGAAAGCCGTGCCCGCGGTTATGTGGCAGATTGGAATTTGTTAATGTCCGGCTGTAGAAAACTTGACAGAGGATCCGAAGTAAAATACACAACTGTGTGAGTAACCGTGACTGTCTCTTTTCACTTTGAGAAGAGAACACGGTGGGGTTATGTTTGACTCGTATGTAGTTTAGGATCTTTAGCAATCACCACTAGTTGCGACCGTTTGCGTAGATGCTCATCTTATTCTAGTACTCGTAAGTTAGCCACCATATTATGCTTAGCCGCTGCTGCAACCTCACCACTTTACCTCCTCCTACCCATAAAGCTTTGCTAGTCTTGATACCCATGGTTATGGGATTGCTTAGTCCTCGTGGCTCACAGATACTACAACACCAGATGCAGGTTCAGCCGAGATTGATGCAGGAGCTGGTTCAAGAACTTCACTGGGAGCTCGATGAAGAGTTTGGCCATATGCTTGTGACGTTTTCGACGATCAGTAGTGGTTTCTACTAGGATCCGATCTAGACCTGTGGCTTTATGTTTGTTTGGTATCTTTCTTTTGGATCTTCACCCGTAGTCGGGTTGTGATGTTTTGAATGATGTTTGCTTATATAATGTATTGTGTGAAGTGGCGAGTGTAAGCCAACTATCTCCTTTTGCAATTTAATCCCTCTTTTACATGAGTCGTGCAAAGATACCAAACTTGAGATCATTCCAGAATGGGCTTATACCTTTAAGTCCTGCCTCAACACGTAGGAGGTATAGTACCATCCTGGGCATTACAACCATACCCTTGGATACCTTTACTATCATTGCCATGCTTAGTGTCCCGATGCTATCGTTATATGTCGCGCTACCCATCTTTATTGTCAGACCCTCTCCTTGTTGCCATGAAACCTCTAACCTTTGACACCTTCCTAGCAAAACATTGTTTGGTTATGTTACCTGCTTGCTCAGCCCCTCTTATAGCGTTGCTAGTTACAGGTGAAGATGAAGATCGTTCCATGTTGGAACTTGTTGATGGAATATCACAATATCTATTATTATTATTAACACACCTATATACTGGGCATGGTGGAAGGCTTGGCCATTTGCTCGGTGTTTTGTTTCACTCATGCCACCTTAGGAGCCAATAAACCGGCATTATGTTCCTTGATTTTGCATTCCTTACACGGTTGGGTATATGGGGACCCCTTGACACTTCGTCTTCGAATAAAACTCCTCCAGCAAGGCCCAACATTGGTTTTATTGCAACATAATAAAAATTTAATTAATTAATTAATTGCATAGGGAGTTAGCGCTACCCGAGGATTCTTTCTACATACAGGGGGGCCAGTGGCGATGGTGTTGGTCCCAAATAGAGCACTGTGCGGGAACGCCCCTTGGCAACTTGGGGTATCTGGCTCTTGTACGCTTCGCTCATCCGGTCGTGGCCTGAGACGAGATACGCGTGGCTACTATCAGGGTGTCGGCACGCCGGGAGGTCTTGCTGGACTTGTTTACCATTGTCGAAATGACTTGTGCACCGGGATACCGAGCCTGATTGGATTGTCCCTAAGATAAGGGGTAATGATATTATTATTATATCTGCTGATCGTGAGAGCTTGTGATGGGCTAAGTTGGGACACCCCTGCAGGGTTATGATCTTTCGAAAGTCGTGCCTGCGGTTATGTGGTAGATTGGAATTTGTTAATGTCCGGTTGTAGAAAACTTGACAGAGGATCCGAAGTAAAACACACAACTGTGTGAGTAACCGTGACTGTCTCTTTTCACTTTGAGAAGAGAACACGGTGGGGTTATGTTTGACTCGTAGGTAGTTCAGGATCTTTAGCGATCACTACTAGTTTGCGACCGTTTTTGTAGATGCTCATCTTATTTTTGCCACGAGAGCCACCATATATTTGCTTAGCCACTGCTTCAACCTCACCACTTTACCTCTTCCTACCCATTAAGCTTTGCTAGTCTTGTTACCCATGGTTATGGGATTGCTGAGTCCTCGTGGCTCACAGATACTACAAAACAGTTGCAGGTGTAGGTTTCCGATGTCTTGACGTGAGAGCGATGTTCGTTATGTTGGAGTTCTTTCTTCTTCTTCTTCAGTCTTGGGTTAGGTTCCGGGTCGGCAGCCTAGGATAGCAGATGGATGTCGTTGTTCTTTTCATGTTTGCATCTGTATTCGGATGTTTGTATTGATTTTGTTGTATTCATTTGACTTGTATGTTTTGTTGTATCCCCCATGTATGTCTGTAATGGTACGATGTAATGATATCCATCTTGCTAAGCGCCCGAAATGCGGTTGTGCCCCAATCACGTAAGTGTCACGTGATCGGGATAGAATCGCATCTTGGGCCTGACATAAGGCCCATGTGGCCCATTAGTTCCCCCGGGTTCCGGTAACCCTCAGGCACTCTAGTTTTATCCGAAACTTTTCTGGAACACTTCTGGTGTGCGAATATAGTCGTCCTATATATCAATATTTATGTCTCGACAATTTCGAGACTCCTCGTCATTTTCGTGATCTCATCCGAGACTCCGAACAACCTTCGGTACATCAAAACACATAAACTCATAATACCGGTCGTCATCGAACGTTAAGCGTGCAGATTGTCGTGGTTTTGTCACGGCAGATGTCCTAGCATAATGACTTAGTCATGGAGCCATCGCCACGGGTTAGCTTAAAGGGGTTAAAGCGGACAAAGGATGCAAGGGATTTTATACTAGTTCGGCTCCTTCGATGAAGGTAAAAGCCTACATCTAGTTGTTGTGGTATTGCTAGGGTTTCGATGACGAGGGAGCGAATCCGCTTTGCCTGTGTCTCGAGTTGTGTTTCATTGTCCCTGAACCGCCGCCGGGTCGTCCCTTTATATACACAGGATGATGCCTGGCCCGGCTTATAGAATCCTGTGGCTGGCCCATAAACGTGCCCGGCTCGGACTCTATCTTTCCTATCTTACAATACAAGTCACACGCCGTATGGCGGTTTACATTCACAGGCCCTAACACCTTTTGGGCCCTGGGCCTTATAAACGCCATAATCTATATCTTGCGGGGCTTTAGTAAAAGTAATTCTTCATAAGCATAAACCAGCCCCTCCTAGGCGGTTTATACTTAGTAGTTATATCCCTGACATTAGGCCTAGATTGATTTGAACTTGTTCATGTCAATCTTCAACACATCGAGTAAAGCTTTTCTTCGTGCCTTCAAATGATCTTGTAAACTGCCATGACGTCATCTTTTAGGATCATGTTAAACCGCCATGATGTCACCTATTCATTAAAAAACCTGCATATCCTTTAACCTTTATTTATTAATCCTCCGAAGACCGTGGCGACAGCTCCGCCCTATATCCATTTTTGGGCTCCTTAATTCCCGCGCCTGCCGTTTATCCTTCCAGCTTATAAATAGGGCGAGGGTTCCCTTTCTCTTTCTTCCCCTTGCCTCTTCGTCCTTCCTTCTTCCTTGCGCCTCTTCAGTGCCTAAGCACCACCTCCGTCGTCGACCTTCACCTCTGCTTCAACCCAGGCCGCTGCATCAACCTGTTCGACCAAAGCTTCGCCGGCGCGCCTCCGCATCTGATAGCTCTAGTAAGTCCTTTCTTTACTTCTCATATAGATCTCATTAGGGTTTCTTCCGCGAGTTCATCAAGGCTACTGCGCTGTTCTTCCCTGTTCTTTATCATAGCTTCGATGGCTAGTGTAGATCTGATGCTTTTGCCCGCGGCTGTAGTGATAACCCTTCTTTCCGCTCGTTAACGCGCTTATCCTTCTTTAAAGTAATCCCCCATCTAGGTCTGATTCACTGCTGTGGTACCTGTTTAGCTTAAACCTGAATATTTGTGAATTTATTCACATGCTGTAGATCCGTAACTCTATTGTTGATCTGCAAAACTTGTTTGTCCATAACTTTAGATCTGCATCTTTCGTACCCTCATTAGAGGTTTAACTTTCAGAAAAATCATAATCCGGTAGGTAACATTAGGCCCCACTTAAACCGCCATTGTAGTTGCCCTTGTAGCGCATCCAATACCTAGTTCCGGTTTACTATTGCATATACCTTAATATCTGCCAATCATGAACCATAAACCGGCCTTTATCTGTAATTTCAGCTTTTTCCTTTGAAATGGCAAAGCAAGCCAAGCAATTTTATTCCTGCAACTGGGTTCTGTCTCGGGTTACTGAATAGGAACTGAACGGTTGTGTTGAGGTTGGCGCTTTTGCCAAAAAGGATGTCATCCGTTGGAGAGTCCTTGGTCCGGAAAACCATCCTAAACCCAAAATGGAGAAGTAATTGTATTTGTTGATCACTTAGCCTGAGGGTTTAGTCCTCCCGGATCAAAATTCTTCCATGACGTACTGACTAGCTTCCAACTCCACCCTCAAGATATTGGACCAAACTATGTGTCCAATATTTGCGATTTTCAAGTATTCTGTGAGGCTTATTTGCAAGAGGAGCCCACAGTGGAGATGTTTAGAGATTTCTTCCACCTGAACCGTCGTACGGAATTTATGGATGGACCTAACACCAAACTTGGCGGGATGTCCATTCAAAAGAGGAAACATGTCAGTTTTCCTCACGCCAAGCATCACAGTCACCCTAAAGATTGGAACCACACTTGGTTTTATTGTCAGGATACATCTCCAGCTGACGAGAATCCTCTGCCGGGATATCGTCCTCATCGGCTTACCAATAATCATCCATTCCCCCAACGGTTAAGTGCCCAGGAGCGATCCCAATATGCACCACAGCTTTCAAAGCTCCGGGCCTTTACCGCAAACGGTTTAACAGCCATCGACCTTGTTCGTTGCTGGATTTCTTGGAGCATTTTACCTCTAAGCCGGCGTCCCGGTTTGATGTGCGAGTACACAGGTGATCCCAAAGACCCTCAACGTCATACTGAGGTTGTGCTGACAAAAAATGAAATCAATGAATCTGTCAAGAAAATATTGGATGAACCGGTGGATGTCTGCAACAAAACTGGGATGGCTCCCTTCTGCGAATCTAATAAACCGCCAGCGGTAAATATCCTTATAACTTTTGCTTTATTTCAATCTGTTTAACATCCTTTCTAAAGCTCCTCGATTTCTGACAGGGTAATGATCCGTTCTGGAAGAGGAAACCCCAAGATAAACCAGCAAAGGTGTCTCGCCCTAAGACCAAGGTCGTCAAGAAAACTGCCAAGAAGAAAACTACGGAAGCATCCGGTTTAAACATTGAGGATGATGAATTAGCCTCAGAGGTAGAACTTGACTCCCTTGGCTCCCTTCTCCTGCACCTCATTGACAATGATTATATTCAGGAAAACGCTGAAGGCAGCCAAGCTGACGGTGTTGAGGTAATTATCCTTTCCTCCGGTTCAGACCCTCTGCCAACACAGAAAATCCGTCAAGCAAACCGGAAAGTAAGATTTTCTCGCCCTTTAGCTTACTTGGACCCAAACTTTATTTTGAAGAAGCAGCAACATGAAGCTCGCCGCACAACTCGGCACAGCGGTCAAGTAATCATGTCCACCGGTTTACAACATACTCCAATCCAGAAGCGTTGATCAGAGGTCTTGTATATTCCAGATGCTCTTTATCCCAAAGCGGGCCATTTTCGCCAGCCTCTTAATCCTTCTGATTCAAATTCTCAGGACACACCTCATTCATCATCCGACGAGTCAACAGCCACACAGCTTCCTCCTCTCAAGAATGTTCCTGGGTGAGTTTATATTTTTCTGTTGACCTTATGTTTAGTCCACGTACTAACCTTTACTTTTATCTTTCTCAGTAGGACAAAACCCAGTAAAAAGGCCAAATTGAGTAAACGAGTGATAGTGATGTAAACCCTGAACCGGAGAAGACTCCAGAGCTGGATGATGAAGAAAATATTGATGCCTTGCATGATGATCCGCCGCCGCCGGATCATGATATTGTTACTGAACAAGAAGCTGCACCAATGGATCTTGGTGACCAATAGAATAGCTCAATCCAAACCAGTGATAACCCGGCAGGCCATACCAAAGCTGATGCTGCCACCACAGACGATGTTATGATTACTGGCTTTGGCCACACTACTCCTAGCGAGCCCGTCGCTTTGTCAAAGCATAACGCCAAGGAAGAAGTCTCTGGTATGGAAGAAGGCAAGTGGAATGCCGATTTGTCGAGCTATGCCGATCTCAGCGCCCAGGACCTTCACTCCGGCTATCTAAACCGGCTGTATACAAGCCGTGATTATGAAGCCGGTTTGGTGAAACTTATGAAGGAACGATATGAGGTAACTGCTGCTTGATGTAATATTATTTCTTCCTTAGTCCAATAGCTTGTATCAACTCTATTGTAGCCCCCAAGCGCCGGTTTATCTCTTCAAGATAAACCGGGACTTCAGAATGCCAAATTTGCAGTTTTTCGCTTGTGTAGCCCACGAGGGCCGGTTTATCTCTTCAAGATGAACCAGGACTTTAATCTGTTATGCGCTTGGGACTTTGTAATAAATGTCTGATAACTGTAAATATGCATTAGCCCCCAAGTGCCAAGTGTATAACTTGTTATGCGCTTGGGACTTTGTAAAAAATGTCTGATATCTGCAAATATGCATTAGCCCCCAAGTGCCAAGTGTATAACTTGTCATGTGCTCGGGACTTTCAATATGATTTACCAATTTATGATATGTATATCTCTTGATAGGATGATCTGAACCAGGAGGAATCTCAAGCTGCTGACCGTGAAGAAAATCTTAAGTTCCAGCAAACAGCAACCTCCAAGGCCAAGGATGAGTTGACCAGCGCTTTGGCAAGCATGGAAAAATTGAAAAGAGACTTCCAGAAGGAGCGGGCGGATTGGGAGACCGAGAAATCCGCTTTGGAGAAAAGGGCTATTTCCGCAGAGGCCGCCCTCAAACCGGTATCAGAAGAGCTATCTGGCTTAAAGCGTCAAATAAACGCTATGAACACTGATGTCTTTGGTAAGCACCCTTATCACAACTCTGAATATATCATCCCCATAAATTGTCGGCTTAACAATGGTTCCACTGATGCACGAAAACGCACTGCCCATCTAGGCTCTAACATGCAGAAGAAGTTGAAAGCTCCCTATACACTTATAGAGCAACTTTATACCGGCGCGCAACGAATCATTTGTACTGCCGCTCACAACAAACCGCCCCCGACTTTGATCAAGGGAAACCCTGGAGAAGTTGTCAATGTTGCCTGCCCGGTTTGAAGAGCTGAAGAGATTGGCTACAAGGGCAGGTACTTTAACTGCACTAACACGGGCAAAAGCATGGGTACCCGACCTTGATCCGGCTGACGTAGTAAATGGCTATCCAAGCTTGAAAGAGGACGGATCAGATTTTACCAATGATGATCTTCGATCTTTAACGAAGGAAATGTGGCCCTTGGCTAGCAAGTTAGCCGAAGAAGCTAATATGTCTCACTACCAGGCGGTTTATGATGCTGACAACAAACGGGTTAATGCGCCGACTCACGATGTGGAAGATCTCATCCCGCCCGTCCGTAAGCACACTTACGCCCCTGATGTTGAACCGTCCGAGCTTATAAGCAATGAAGCTGTTTTCCAGGTCTTAACTGGGATCAAATGGGCAACAGCTGACTTCCAGCTGCTGGGTGGATAAGAGGAGGAAGAAACATCGCAGGGTGATCCGCAGCCGTTTGGCCGGGCTGACGAGGAGTCATGAACCGGTGCCAGTTTAATCTTCAACATGTCGCAATACTTGATGAGGAACTGCTATTCCTTTGGCCTGCAGAACGCCTTGTAATAGGCTAGCTGAAAACACTTGGTCTATTATGCCATCGTGCATATTCCCTTTGCATAATCACTGTTTAATCCGGTATCTTTATAATATTTGTGCTTATTCTTCTGAATAGCTTTTCTCAACCTGTTTCTGCATGAAACAAATTTAAAGTGTCCTGGCGGTTCATCGCCGGATGGGTCATAATGCCCAAATACATGACCTAGGTTTATAACCCAGGCTGCATTTTGAAATAAATATGAAAATACATATCATACCTGTGATATCAAATCGCATCGTTGGCTTTACCAACTTTTGTAGTAAGGGTGATCATCCCAAATTGTGAGTATTGATGACTCCTGCAATATTTCGCCGGTTTATGATAAAACCATACCGAGTTGTGATAAACACCGGATTAGCTGCAGATGATACTGGCGGTTCGTAATCAAACTAGACCGGTTTACTTGATGGTGGTGACTTATAGTCAACCACTAGGCCGAATCGATAGATATCAGATGAATACTAAGAATCTCAGTAAAGGATTTAAAATTTGTCAAATAAAAGCATATGAAAACTTGTAGTCGAGGCTTTTTACGGGCTGCCAAGCCCCAAATTCGAGGCTTTTCATGGGCTGCTAGGCCGCTGAGTTAAACCATTTTACAAAGCATGTTAAGATGGACCTCACATTAACCAATCGTTTTTAATGTTGACAACTTTAGGTCTGTATAAGATTGACTTGTCAATCGTTCGACGGGTCATACCAGGTTTACCTGGACGGAGTGACTTACTTGATGCAGGTAGGTTAACCTGGGGTTTTAGGTGTATACACCAAGCTTCCAGGCCGTGGCTTGATAGCCTATTACAAGGGCCTTAAAAGCTTTTTGTCGTTGTGCGACAAGAGCCCCCAAGTAACATTGTGAGTTGTGCTCAATGGGTGCCTATGTTTGAGTTGTGCTATGCATCAAACTCTCTTTTGCACCTTATCATCATGTTGTCTTGATAGCCGGATTACCGAAGTAACCAGAGCTGTGCTCTTATGATAATATTGGCTTGATAGCCGGTCTAAGAGGGCCATGGGAACTCTGTTTTGTGCACAGAAGCCCCCATGTGATAAACTCTTATGGAAAAAACAGCAGAGGCCCCGCTTTAACAGGGATGCCGATTTATTATATTGATCATAATATATACATTGTGAATATATGTACATAAAGGGACCCTATGGCTCAGGTGTAGTAAGGCCGAAGATGAGCAATGTTCCACGGCCGTTGGGTCTCCTCCTCCGCGGTGCGTGAGTCCTTGTGTTCTTGAACGTCAATGAGGTAGTATGACCCGTTGTGTAGATTCTTGCTGACCACAAAGGGTCCTTCCCAAGGCGGGGACAACTTGTGCATATCTGTCTGGTCTTGGATGAGCCTGAGCACCAGATCGCCTTCTTGAAACGTTCTGGTTCTAACTCGGCGACTATTATATCGACGCAGATCTTGCTGGTAAATCGCCGACCGAGCCACTGCGATGTCATGCTCCTAATCCAACCGGTCCAGTGCTTCTTATCGAGCCTTCTCGTTGTCAGCTTCAACATAAGCCGCCACGCGAGGCGAATCATGACGGATGTCACTAGGGAGAACTGCCTCAGCTCCGTACACCATGAAAAAAGGCATGTAACCCGTAGATCTATTGGGCGTGGTATTGATGCTTCATAATACAGAAGGTAACTCATCCACCCAACAACCCAACATCCTTTGTAAGGGAACCATAAGCCGAGGTTTGATGCATCTCAAGGTCTCTTGATTGTCTCTCTCAGCTTGACCATTAGATTAAGGGTGAGCCACTGAAGATACGTCAAGCTAGATGTGCTCTCGTTGACAAAATTCTTTGATAGCCCCCTTGGATAAGTTAGTGCCATTATCAGTTATAATACTGTGTGGAAAGCCAAACCGGAAAATCACCTTCTTGATGAACTGAACCGCCGTTACTGCATCACACTTGCTGACTGGCTCTGCCTCGACCCACTTGGTAAACTTATCAACCGCCACTAGAAGGTGGGTCTTCTTATATAGAGATCTCTTAAAGGGCCCAACCATATCTAGCCCCGAAGTCGCGAATGGCCAAGTAATTGGAATCATCCTCAATTCTTGAGGTGGTACATGAGCACGCCTTGAGAATTTCTGACAGGCATCACACTTTTTGACCAAGTCCTCCGCATCAGCATGAGCCGTGAGCCAATAGAATCTATGACGAAAAGCTTTAGCTACCAAGGACTTTGAACCGGCGTGGTGAACACAATCTGCTTCATGGATCTCTCGAAGAATATCACGGCCTTCATCCGGAGACACGCAACGTCGAAATGCCCATGTTACACTGCAATGATGTAATTCTCCATTGACAATAGTCATTGACTTGGACCGCCAGACTATCTGCCTGGCCAAGATTTCATCATCTGGTAATTCGCCTCGTTTCATATACGCCAAGTAAGGGACTGTCCAATCCGGGATAGCGTGAAGCGCTGCTACCAACTGAGCCTCTGGGTCAGGAACAGCCAAGTCCTCTTCTAAAGGTAATTTAACCGACGGATTATGCAGAACGTCCAAAACATTAGGTGGAACCGGTTTATGTTGGGAACCCAGACGGCTTAATGCGTCCGCCACTTCATTCTTTCGCCGGTCCACATGGTCCACCTGATAACCCTTGAAGTGTCCAGCGACAGTGTCCACCTCTCGACGATATGGTGCCATGAGCGGGTCCTTGGAATCCCAAGTACCAGATACTTGTTGGGCCACCAGGTCCGACTCACCAAAGCATTTAACCCGGCTTAAATTCATCTCCTTAGCCATGCGAAGACCCTGGAGGAGAGCCTCATATTCAGCTGCATTATTAGTGCAAGGGAACATTAAACAGAGAACATAACAAAATTTATCACCTCGTGGGGAAGTTAATATGACTCCAGCCCCCGAGCCCTCCAATTGCCTGGATCCATCAAAGTGAATAGTCCAATATGTGTGATCCGGCTTTTCTTCCGGTGCTTGTAACTCCCTCCAATCATTGATGAAATCCACCAGTGCCTTGGACTTGATTGACGTACGAGGCACATATTTTAACCCGTGAGGTCCAAGCTCAATGGCCCACTTCGCGACCCGGCCAGTTGCTTTTCTGTTTTGGATTATATCACCGTTATGGGGTGACACTGAAAATATTGCTTGAGCTTCCAACTTGCCATGAAAACTCCATACACCAGCATTTGCCAATGCGGATACCTCTGCTTAGACTCAATGAGAACCTCGCTGATGTAGTAAACTGGCCGTTGAACCGGATATTCCTTCCCAGCCTCCTTGCGCTCCACTACAATGGCGACACTGACAGCCCGGGCATTAGCAGCAACATACAGTAACAGTGGCTCATTATCGACCGGAGCAGCAAGGACAGGCGGTTCAGCCAATTGTTTCTTCAAGTCCTCAAACGCAGCATTAGCAGCATCACTCCAGACAAAATTGTTTGTCTTTTTCATCATTTGGTAGAGTGGAATAGCCTTCTCTCCCAATCGGCTGATAAACCGGCTCAATGTCGCAATGCTGCCTGCCAGACGTTGAACATCATTGATACACGCAGTTTAGCCAATGACGTAATAGCTTGATCTTCTCCGGATTAGCTTCAATTCCCCTGTTTGACACCAGGAACCCCAGGAGCTTGCCTGCCGGCACACCAAAAATGCACTTGGCTGGATTAAGCATCATCTTATAAACCCGGAGATTATCAAAAGTTTTCTTCAAGTCATCTATCTACGTCTATTCCTTTCTGGATTTTACCATAATATCATCCACATATGCATGAACATTACCCCCGATCTGTGTATGAAGACAATTCTGCATGCAATGTTGATAAGTCGCCTGGGCACTCTTGAGCCCAAAAGGCATAGATACATAGCAGAAGGCTCCAAAGGGAGTTATAAAAGTTGTCTTCTCCTGATCCTTAACTACCATTTTGATCTGATGATAGCCAGATTATGCATCTAGAAAACTTAAACGCTCACAACCCGCCGTAGCATCAATGATTTGATCAATACGGGGAAGAGCAAAGGGATCAGCTTGGCAAGCCTTGTTCAAATCTGTGTAATCCACACACATATGTCAAGTGTCATTCTTCTTGAGTACCAGCACCGGATTAGCCAACCACTCAGGGTGAAAAACTTCAACAGTAAACCCGACCGCCAAGAGCCTGGCTACCTCTTCACCAATAGCTTTGCGCCTTTCCTCATTCAAACAGCAGAGAAACTATTTGACCGGTTTGAACTTGGGATCAATATTAAGAGTGTGCTCATTGAGTCCTCTCGGTACACCTAGCATGTCAGAAGGTTTCGATGCAAAGATGTCCCGGTTCTCACGGATGAACTCAATGGGCGCGCTTTCCTATTTCGGATCTAGGTTAGCGCTGATGCTAAATTGCTTGGACGAATCACGAGGAACAAAATCAACTAGCTTGGTCTCATCAGCCGATTTAAACTTCAAGGCCGGATCATGCTCTGTAGTTGGGTTCTTCAAAGGAGACATATCCGCCGGATCAACATTGTCCTTGTAGAACTTCAACTCCTCTGTTGCACAAACCGACTCAGCGTAGGCCGCATCACCTTCTTCACATTCCAAAGCAATCTTATGGCTCCCATGTACTGTGATAGTGCCTTTATGACCCGGCATCTTGAGCTGCAGATAAACATAATAGGGCCTCGCCATGAACTTAGCATAAACCGGTCGCCCGAACAAGGCATGATACGGGCTCTTGATTTTTACCACTTTAAAGGTCAAAGTCTCTGACCTCGAGTCATGCTCATCTCAAAAGGTAATCTCCAGGTCTATCTTACCAACCGGATACGCCGATTTACCAGGTACCACACCATAGAAAATAGTGTTGGACGGTCTGAGCTTCTTATCTGTTAGCCCCATGCGACAGAAGGTTTCATAATACAGGATGTTGATGCTGCTCCCTCCGTCCATGAGCACCTTAGTGAACTTATACCCCCCAACCTGAGGCGCCACCACCAGTGCTAGCTAACCTAGATTATCAACCCGGGGCGGATGATCCTCACGACTCCACACAATGGGTTGTTCCGACCAGCGTAAATAACGAGGTACTGCCGGTTCAATCAAGTGCACCGCCCTCTTATAGACCTTCTGATCACGCTTACACAGGCTAGTGGTGAAGACGTGATACTGCCCACTACTCAACTGCTTCGAGTTGCTTTGATAACCTGACTATTGCTGTTGATGATGCCCCTGATGATTATAACCACCTCGGCTGCTTTGATTGTTGTGTCCATTCTAATTGCCATGCCTATTATGATTACCTGGAAATCCTGAGCCAGAACCACCACCCTGATAACCCGGCCCATAAAAACCAGGGTCTGAACCGCCAGGCGGTCCATGATTGTATTGGAATCGATCCGAATTTTTGAACTCCCTCATAATAAAGCAGTCCTTCCAGAGGTGTGTGGCTGGTTTTTCTTTCGTGCCGTGCCTAGGGCAAGGCAGATTCATCTGGCACTCCAGATTGATGTTTGATCCTCCGCTCCTTGGGGGCGGCCTACCCGTACAACGCTGACCATCATTCTGTGTACTAGTGTTAGCCACAAAATCTGAATTATTATCCGCTTTATGCTTACCGCTGTATCCTTGAATCGCCGGATTAGACCGCGGCGCTTTATCGTTCTTCTTTCCCATTCCGGACTTCTCTTCATCAGACTCTGGATATTTGGCACTATCAGAATCAGCATATTTCACCAGAGCTGGCATAAGTGTTCCCATGTCAGCGCAGTGACGTTTGAGTCGTCCCAACTTCAACTTCAGAGGCTCGAACCAGCAATTGCCTTCCAATGTCAAGACTGATGTGTCCGGATTGATGCGGTCTGATGAATGCAGGATCTCGGAAACCCGGCATACCCAATGACTCGTTGATTCGTTATCTCCTTGGACACACGCAGCTAAGTCCACAATTGACATGGGCTGCTTGCATGTATCTTTGACATTATTGATAAACCGGCGCCGTAACTCGGCCCATGATCCAATGGAGTTAGCTAGTAAACTTTTCAACCAAGTACGAGCCATTCCTTCCAGCATCATGGTGAAATACTTAGCACACGCCCCATCTTCCACGTCCAACATCTCCATTGCCATCTCATAGCTTTCAACCCTCGCCTCAGGGGATAGATCAGCAGTATAATTGGGCACCTTCCGTGGTCCATTGAAATATTTAGTGAGTCGTACATTACATAAAGCGGGGGCGAGACACAGAACTCTGAAAGAGCTGGAAGAAACTCGCGGTTCCATCGTGGTAGTTGGACGAACCGGGGTAAGCTGACGGGCTGTATACTGCGCTGCTAACTCAGCCTCTCGACGCTGTCTTCCCTCGTCTACCACATTCTGAGCATTTGCATCTCCACCTGCCGGGTTATCCCCCCATGGTGGGTTACGGTTCCGCGCACTACTGGATACAGCCGGTTCATCCATATGCCTGCTGTAACTCCGGCTAGGGCGGGGGGTGGAATGAATCCTCTCGTGGCTGTGAGAATAAGCCGGCTCCTGAGTCAAAGCCGTCTCTAGGAACTCCCTAGCTCGTCACGCCTCCACTCCTATAGGGGATTCTCCTGCAACTATGTTATCCAAGGGGTTGGAGTAATGACCGGGAGGTGTCGGCACACGTTGTGAGGGAATGATCTGACGAGATGGCTACATTGCATGCGACTGAACCGACGCCCCCGTTCCAGGCACTTCTGCCCGGTTTACCGCTGGCTGATTGCTGGTTCCTGCCCCTCACATATTAAAGAGATTCCTTGCCTCATAAACCAGAGGCAGGCGAGACTGGCGCCTTCTCCTCATTACGTCATGTGATGCATTTTGATCTAACATGAGCCGATAAGCCTGAGCATCTAACTCAGCTTGTCTCGCGGCCATCCTGGTGTTCTCAGCTGCCAGGTCAACCCTGGCCTGATCTATCTAACCCTTACTTTAGAAACTTCTGCGTCGTGCTGCTCCTTATTGGCCTGGCTAACTTCCGCGGTCAACAGCACTGTCAAAGTGTCGAATAAACCGGTCAGGACTTGAGCCGGCGGCTGCACAGGGCCTCCTGCCCCAGCGGCTGCTGCCGTCCCCAAACCGGACATTGACGCTGCCGTAGTCGAATATTGTTGCACAGATTGTGACCCGGCCATGAAGAACGCAACCCGGCTTGGTAGATCAAGGGTGTCCGGAATACTGTCACCATCGGAACAACCCCCAGACCTACCATCCTACAGTAGGTATAAAGACTCGGTCTCTTCGGTGGATGACTCGTCGCTGGAATAAACAACGGTCTCACCACTAGATTCCAATCAATCCATAGCTTCCGCTCTGTGGACAACTCCCACAAAGACACGCTTCATGGCGGGCCGAACCCGAGCAGGTCTCACACGCTGAGCCGACTCGACAATGTTGGTGCAGATGTCCGACTCAGGGCCCGGTTCACCGATCTTGCCAATGAAAACTTGGATGCCGCTGAAGGGGACCCGGTACCCTTACTCGATTGAATCGGCCTCGGGGCCCCAACCTGTGTCGTCGATGTAGATCTTACCGCGACGACACTTAGTCATCCGGCCCATTGCATAGCCCTTGAGTCCTTCAAAGCTACCCTCTAAGAACTCGAAACAATCGTGCGATAGCCCCATGGTGGGCGCCAACTTTCGTGGTTTTGTCACGGCAGATGTCCTAGCATAAGGACTTAGTCATGGAGCCATTGCTACGGTTAGCTTAAAGGGGTTAAAGAGGACAAAGGACGCATGGGATTTTGTACTAGTTCGGCCCCTTCGATGAAGGTAAAAGCCTACTTCTAGTTGTTGTGGTATTGGAAGGGTTTCGATGACCAGGGAGCAAATCCGCTTTGCATGAGTCTCGAGTTCTGTTTCGTTGTCCCTGAACCGCCGCCGTGTCGTCCCTTTATATAAACAGGATGAAGCCCGGCTCGGCTTACAGAATCCCGAGGCCGACTCATAAATGTGCCCGTCTCGGACTCTATCTTTCCTATCTTACAATACAAGTCACACGCCGTATTGCGGTTTACATTCACGGGCCCTAACACCTTTTGGGCCCTGGGCCTTACAAACGTCATAATCTATATCTTGCTAGGCTTCAGTAAAAGTAATTCTTCATAATCATAAACCGGCCCCTCCTGGGCGGTTTATACTTAGTAGTTAAATCTCTAATACAGACCCTACGAGTTAGAGAACAATGTAGACATGACCGAGACTCTTCTCTGGTCAATAACCAATAGCGGAACCTGGATGCTCATATTGGTTCCGACATATTCTACGAAGATCTTTATCGGTCAAACCGCATAACAACATACGTTGTTCCCTTTGTTATCGGTATCTTACTTTCCCGAGATTTGATCGTCGGTATCATCATACCTAGTTCAATCTCGTTACCGGCAAGTCTCTTTACTCGTTCTGTAATACATCATCTCGTGACTAACTCATTAGTCATTTTTTTGCAAGGTTTATTACGATGTGTATTACCAAGAGGGCCCCGAGATACTTCTCCGACACTCGGAGTGAAAAATCTTATTCTCGATCTATCCAACACCACAAACACCTTCGGAGACACCAGTAGAGCATCTTTATAATCACCCAGTTATGTTGTGACGTTTGATAGCACACAAGGTGTTCCTTCGGTATTCGGGAGTTGCATAATCTCATAGTTAGAGGAACATGTATAAGTCATGAAGAAAGCAATAGCAGTAAAACTAAATGATCATTGTGCTAAGCTAACGGATGGGTCTTGTCCATCACATCATTCTCATAATGATGTGATCCCGTTTATCAAATGACAACACATGTCTATGGTAAGGAAACATAACCATCTTTGATTAATGAGCTAGTCTAGTAGAGGCATACTAGGGACACTCTGTTTTGTCTATGTATTCACACATGTATCAAGTTTTCGGTTAATACAATTCTAGCATGTATCATGATATAAAAGGAAATATAAATAACAACTTTATTATTGCCTCTAGGACATATTTCCTTCAGTTATTTTCCCAAGGTTTGGAGTCCCTAGATATTGAATGACTGATGGTGGTTCACACTTTATTCTTGGTGCTTTACGTAAAATTCTTGCCAAGTTTGATGTTAACCATAGAATTGCATCACCCTATCATCCTCAAGCTAGTGGTCAAGTTGAGCTTAGTAATAGAGAAATAAAACTATTTTTGCAGAAGACTGTCAATAGGTCAAGGAAGAATTGGTCTAAGAAATTAGATGATGCACTTTGGGCTTACAGAACATCTTACAAAAATTCTTTGGGTATGTCTACTTATAAAATGGCTTATGGAAAAGCTTGTCATTTGCCTCTTGAGTTAGAACATAAAGCATTTTGGGCAATCAAAGAACTCAACTATGATTTCAAACTTGCCGGTGAAAAGAGGTTATTCGATATTAGATCATTAGATGAATGGTGAACCCAAGCTTATGAAAATGCCAAGTTATTTAAAGAAAAAGTTAAAAGATGACACGATAAAAGAATCCAAAAGCGTGAGTTCAAAGTTGGAGAATATGTTCTTTTGTACAACTCTCGTATCAGGTTTTTTGCAGGAAAACTCCTCTCTAAATGGGAAGGTCACTATGTCATCAAGGAGGTTTATCGGTCTGGAGCTATCAACATAAATAATACCGAAGGTACAAACCCGAAGGTTGTTAATGGGCAACGAATAAAGCATTATATTTCAGGTACGTCTACTAATGTTGAAAGCAATATTATCCAAACTTTGACACCGGAAGAACACA
The DNA here is from genome assembly GCA_902687465.1 of Secale cereale. Taxonomy (NCBI): domain Eukaryota; kingdom Viridiplantae; phylum Streptophyta; class Magnoliopsida; order Poales; family Poaceae; genus Secale; species Secale cereale. The sequence goes on along the minus strand of LR738711.1, from coordinate 598,436,225 downwards.
TAAAAGAGTCCTTCTGGAACACTCCAGAATTGTGAAAATAAGGAGGTACGTGAGATGGTAAGTAAACTTACTCCAAAAAATCCGCAAAAATATTTTTTTTTCCTGTTTTGGAATATTTGGAAAATTAGGAAAATAAGAAACTTCCAGGAAGCGTACCCTGGTGGGCACAAGACACCAGGCCCACCTCGGGCACCTTCCGGACTCTGTTTTTCTACAGTTTGCTTGTTTCCCAAGATAAAAAATCTTTATATACCCCCCGAACTTGTTGACCACCGTTTCACGGAGAAATCTTCTATTTTCTTTTTCCTTGTTGTTTTCTGTCAGATCACATCTACTATGGCCTCCTCAAGCTCCTCCAAGGACAAGTTCTTCAAGAACGTCGTCAACCCATATTTACGGGAGGTGGTGCAGCACCCTCAAGCTATCCAGATGCATGAGGGTGTGTTGCATATCCGCAATGTGCAAGGACCCAAGGGGAGGGGAACCGTGGAGGCCAGGCTTGAGGCTATGGAGCAGGAAGTCTTCCGGTGCAAGGGGATGGTGGAGCGTGGACTCAATGCCAATCACCCCATGATCACGAATCTTTCCCGTGATCTCAAGGTGGATGGCAAATCCATGAAGGACATCGTCTTCACCTTCAATGAGCCAATCAACTTCCTCCAAAAGCTAGATTTATGATCTCTAGAACCAAGTCTTTGAATATGAGGCGAGGTTTAAAGGTATGAGTTTGGCTGCCAGTTGCGAGACCCGTGGGGCTCACTCTTCCCCCTATGATGGTGAAACTCTGCCATGGAAGCCCAAGGATAAAACTGATACTTCACCACCACCACCATCTTCTTCACCACCAAAAGAAAACTCAGTATCGGGTATGGTAACTCCCCTTGGCCTCCGCCAAGCTTGGGGGAGGTGCCCCGGTATTGTATCATCCCCACTATCTTTTTACTTTTACTTGTTCTAGCTCAATCTTTTGCTTTAGAATAAATGAAAGTTTAGTTTGATCATTTCTTTTCGAGAGTTTTCTTAGTGATCTATCATTGTAATCATGTGCAAGATATATAATAAAGTTTAGTTTTGAGTTTTTGCTTTCTTTACCTTCCTGTTGCAATAAAAACAAAGGTTATTAATAAATAAATAAAAGAAAGGAAATAAAATAAGAAGATTTATATGCTAATCTTATGGTAGGTGATGGAACCACATAAGGAAAAGTATGAGTAGAAAATTTTATTAGAGATTGAGAAACATAGCATTGGTCAATAAATGCAACTCGTGAAAGAATAAATAAGGGAAGAGAAGATCCCTATATAAATATACTATCCTATAAATCTTTTGTGATTGTGAGCCCCCATCAAAATATTATATGCCAAAATAGTTGACATTGGACAAGGAAGACAACTTAATGATTTATGTTTGTTCATATTCACATATAAGTCATATTGTGGGAGATCCTTTAACATGCGGTGCTTGCTCAATATCCTTTCTAGCCAAAAATTCCGCACTAATTAGAGATACTACTTGTGCTTCCAAAAACCTTTAAACCCAAACATTTTTGGGAGTCCACCATACCTACCTATGGATTGAGTAAGATCCCTCAAGTAAGTTGTCCTTGGTGCAATAAGGCAATAAAAATTGCTTCTAAAAGTGTAAGATCATTTAGTGTAAGAGAAAATTGAGCATTGCACGAACTTGTGATGGTGAAGAATAAAAGCGGCAGACATCATAATAAAGGTTGCTATCACAAGGGGCAATGCAACGTGACATTCTTTTACACTAAGGGGTTGAGCATACAAACAAATAAGTGCATGAAAACCTCTGATTCCCTATGCGAAGGGACTATATTTTACTTTCATGCAAAGAGTCAAAGTTCTCTCTCTATTCCTTTTTTTATCCTTCTTAAAGCATCATGTGGTGAGGAAAGATCTAGGCACATATGTTCAGTTGAATATGAGTGGCATGAGTTATTATTGTTGACATCACCCTTGAGGTGAGTACGTTGGGAGGCAAAACTATAAGCCCCTATCTTTCTATGTGTCCGGTTGAAACGTTTTGCTCATGTGTATGCGGTGAGTGTTAGCAATCATAGAAGACTATATGATGGTTGAATATGTGGACTTGCCTAAAGGCTCCGATACGTAAGCCTTCCTGAAAAGATGATGAATTGTAGTTGCAAAGTTGATTGAGAACATAGTTTGTTGGTTTCTAATAGAGTTTATGCTTTATACTTCAATTGTGTGATGAACAGTTACTTGTTCATGAGAAGTATATGATAAAAGTCCTTTGATAAAAGCTTTATGTTTAAATTTGTTGTTGTTATACTAATCAACATGATGCCTCTATGTCCGTATTTTGTTTTTTATCGACACCTCTCTATCAAAGCATGTGGACATGTTTTTCGATTTTAGTTTTCGCTTGGGGGAGTTGATACATCCATTTTGCATCATGTTTTCTTACTGTTATTTATGTTGTTTTATGTATAATAATGCTTTTTGGAGTAATTCTAATGCCTTTTCTCTCATAATTTGCAAGGTATGCACCAAGAGGAAGTATTCCGGCAGTTGGAAATCTGGACCTGAAAAAGCTACGCCAGGCCACCTATTCTACACAACTCCAAACAAGCTGAAACTTCACGGAGACTGTTTATGGAATATTTGAACAATATTGGACCAAATAAGTACCAGAGGGGGCCCACTAGGTGGGCACAACCCACCTGGCTACGCCAGGGAGCCTAGGCGCGCCCTGGTGGGTTGTGCTCACCCAGGCCCACCTCCGGTGCCCATCTTCTGGTATATAAGCCATTATGACCTATAAAAAAAATAAGGAGAAGACTTTCGAGACGGAGCGCCGCTGTCTCGAGGTGGAACTTGGGCAGGAGCACTTTTGCTTCTCCGACGGAGCGATTTTGCCTAGGGAACTTCACTCCCAGAGGGGGAAATCATCGTCATCATCATCACCAACAACTCTCCCATCTTGGGAAGGGCTATCTCCATCAACATATTCAACATCACAATCTCCTCTCAAACCCTAGTTCATCTCTTGTGTTAAATCTTTGTACCAGAACTATAGATTGGTGCTTGTGGGTGACTAGTAGTGTTGATTACATCTTGTGTTGATTACTATATGGTTTATTTGGTGGAAGATTATATGTTCAGATCCAATATGATATTTAATACCCCTCTGACCTTGAGCATGTTTATCATTTGTGATTAGTTACCTTTATTCTTTAGGTCACAGGAGAAATCATGTTGCAAGTAATCATGTGAAATTGATATGTTTTCGATATTCTGATAGTATGTATGTTGTGATTCCCTTAGTGGTGTCATGTGAACGTTGAATACATGACACTTCACCATATTTGGGCCTGAGGGAATGCATTATGGATTAGTAATTAGATGATGGGATGCGAGAGTGATAGAAGCTTAAACCCCAGTTTATGCGCTATTCCGTAAGGGACTGATTGGATCCAAAAGGTTAATGCTATAATTAGAATATATTCTTAATACTTTTCTCGTAGTTGTGGATGCTTGCGTCAGGGTTAATCATAAGTAGGAGGTTTGTTCCAGTAAGAACAACACCTAAGCACCGACCCACCCACATACCCAATTATCAAAGTAGCGAACACGAATCGAACCAACATGATGAAAGTGACTAGATGAAATTCCCGTGTACCCTCAAGAACGCTTTGCTTATTATAAGAGACCGTCTTGGCATGTGCTTTGCCTCAAAAGGATTGGGCTACCTTGCTGCACTTTTGCTACTACTATCGTTACTTGCCCGTTACAAAATTATCTTGCTATCAAACTACTTTGTTACTTACAATTTCAGCACTTGCAGACGTTACCTTGCTGAAAACCATCTGCCATTTCCTTCTGCTTCTCGTTGGGATCGACACTCTTACTTATTGAAAAGAGCTAAAATTGATCCCCTGTACTTGTGGATTATCAAGGCAATTTTCTGGCCCATTGCCGGGGAGTGAAGAGCTTTTTGTAAGTGGAAATTGGTACGGGAACATTCATACAACATCCTCAAATTTATTGTCACTTGTTACTATGGAGAACAATCCTTTGAGGGGTTTGTTCGGGGTATCTTCACCTTGTCCGGAACCACAATTAGCTACCCCTCAACCCGCTGCACCTACTGAAAATATTGAATATGAAATTCCTTCGGTTATGATAGAACAACTGCTAGCTAATCCTTATGCAGAAGACAGAACCGAACATCCTGATATGCACTTCATATAAGTGGAACAAATTTGTGTATTGTTTAAGCTTGCAGGTTTACCCGGAGATCAAGTTACGAAGAAGGTTTTTTCTTTATCTTTGAAGGTAAAAGCATTAGCATGGTATAGGCTATGCGATGATATTGGATCTTGGAACTGGAACCGATTGAAATTGGAGTTTCACCAAAAAAAATATCCTATGCATCTAGTTCATCGTGATCAGAATTCCATATATAATTTTTGGCCTCGTGAAGGAGAAAGTATCGCTCTAGCTTGGGGGAGGCTTCAATCAATGTTATATTCATGCTCCAATCATGAGCTCTCAAGAGAAATTATTATCCAGAACTTTTTTGATCGGCTTTCTCGTAATGATCAATCCATGCTCGATACTTCTTGCACTGGTTCTTTTATGAAGAAAACTATTGAATTCCGGTGGGATCTTTCGAAAAGAATTAAACGCAACTCTAAAGATTGGGAACTCGATGAAGGTAAAGAGTCAGGTATTAAGCTTAAGTATGATTGTGTTAAATCTTTTATGGATACCGATGCTTTTCAAAAGTTTAGCACTAAATATGGACTTGACTCTGAGATAGTAGCCGTATTTTGTGATTCATTTGCTACCCATGTTGATCTCCCTAAAGAGAAGTGGTTTAAATATCACCCACCTATTAAAGAAGAAATTAAAGAACCGGTACTAGCTAAGTAAGAAACCATACTTAATAATGTTGATCCAGTTGTTCCTACTGCTTATATTGAAAAACCACCTTTCCCTATTAGGATAAAGGAACATGCTAAAGTTGCAACTGTGGTTAACAAAAGTTATATTAGAACACCTAAACTAGATGAACAAATTAAAGTAGAACCTAATATTGCTATGGTGAAAGATTTCTTGGAAGAAAATATAGACGGGCATGTTATTTACTTCTGTGAAAAAGCTGCTAGAATCGCCAAACCAGATAAAGAGGATAAACATAGACCTGTTGTTGGCATGCTCGTTGTCTCAGTCACAATAGGAGATCACTGTTATCATAGTTTATGTGACATAGGTGCTAGTGTGAGTGATATCCCTTACTCTTTATATCAAGAAATTATGAATGACATAGCACCCTCAGAGATAGAAGACATAGATGTTACTATTAAACTTGCTAATGGAGATACTATATCACCAATTGGGATAGTTAGAGATGTTGAAGTCTTGTGTGGGAAAATAAAATACCCTACTGATTTTCTTGTTCTTGGTTCCACACAAGATGACTTCTGTCCCATTATCTTTGGTAGATCTTTATTGAATACCGTTAATGCTAAAATAGATTGTGAGAAACAAACTATTTGTGTTAGTTTTGGTGATGAATCACATGAATTTAATTTCTCCAAGTTTAATAGAAAGCTTCATGAATAAGCATTGCCTAGTAAGGATGAAATATTTGGTCTTGCTTCTATTGTTGTGCCTCTCACTGATCCTCTAGAACAATATTTGCTTGACCATGAAAATGATTTACCTATGCATGAAAGAAATGAAATAGATGATCTTTTCTTTGAACAACGTCCTCTCCTTAAACACAACCTACCTATTGAAACTCTAGGAGGTCCTCCTCCACCTAAGGTGATCCTGTGTTTGAATTAAAACAATTGCCAGAAACTATGAAATATGATTATCTTGATGAAAAGAAGATATATCCTGTTATTATTAGTGCTAACCTGACGGAACACGAAGAAGAAAGGTTATTGAAAGTTCTAAGGAAGCACTGAGATGATATTGGATATACTGTTGATGACTTAAAGGGCATTAGTCCCACTCTATGTCAGCATAAGACCAATATGGAACCTGATGCAAAACCCATTGTCGATCATCAATGTCGGTTAAATCGGAAGATGAAAGAAGTGGTAGGAACATAAATATTAAAACTTATGGAAGCAGGTATAATCTATCCTATAGCTGATAGTAGATGGGCGAGTCTTGTTCATTGAGTTCCTAAGGAAGGAGGTATTACTGTTGTTCCTCATGATAAGAATGAACTTATTCCACAAAGAATTGTTACAGGCTATAGAATGGTAAATGATTTTTGAAAACTAAATAAAGCAACTAGAAAAGATCATTACCCTCTGCCTTTTATTGATCAAATGCTAGAAAGATTATCTAAGCACACACACTTTTGCTTCCTTGATGGATACTCCGGTTTATCTAAAATACATGTTTCTAAACTTTATCAAGAAAATGCCACCTTTACTTGTCCCTTTGGAACTTATGCTTATAGACGTACGCCTTTCAGTTTATGCAATGCAGGTGCTACCTTTCAAAGATGTATGACTGCTATATTCTCTGACTTTTGTGAAAAGATTGTAGAGGTTTTCATGGATGACTTCCCTGTCTATGGGAAGTCTTTTGATGATTGTTTAAGCAATCTTGATCGAGTTTTGCAGAGATGTGAACAAATAAACCTTGTATTGAATTGGGAGAAGTGACACATTATGGTTAACGAAGGTATTGTCTTGGGCCATAAGATTCCTTAAAAGGGTATTGAAGTGGACAAAGCTAAGGTTGAATCAATTAGTAAAATGCCATGTCCTAAGGATATCGAAGGTATTCATAGTTTCCTAGGTCATGATGGTTTCTATAGGAGATTCATTAAAGAATTTTCTAAAATTTCTAGGCCTCCTACAAATCTTTTTCAAAAAGATGTTCCTTTTTTCATGACGATTGATTTTAAGCCTTTGAAACAGTCAAGAAAGCCTTAATTTCTGCACCTATTGTTCAACCACATGATTGGAACTTGCCTTTTGAAATTATGTGTGATGCTAGTGATTATGTTGTGGGTGTTGTTCTAGGACAAAGAGTTGATAAAAAACTAAATATTATTCATTATGCTAGTAAGACTCTATTCAGTGCTCAAAAGAATTATGCTACTACTAAAAAGGAATTCCTAGCAGTGGTGTTTGCTTGTGATAAATTTAGATCTTACATTGTTGATTCAAAAGTAACTGTTCACACTGACCATGTTGCTATTAAATATCTTATGGAAAATAAAGATGCTAAACCTAGAATTATTCGGTGGGTTCTCTTGCTACAAGAATTTGATTTGCATATCACTCATAGAAAAGGAGCTGAGAACCCCGTAGCTGATAACTTGTCTAGGCTTGAAAATGTCCTTGATGACCCACTACCAATTGACGATAGTTTTCCTGATGAGCAGTTAGTTGCAATAAATATTGCTAATAATACTCCTTGGAATGTTGACCATGCTAATTACATTGTTGCTAAATATTTACCACCTAGCTTTACATACCAACAAAATAAAAATTTCTTCTATGATTTAGGACACTACTTTTGGGATGACCCACATGTTTATAAAGAAGGAGTAGATGGTATTATTAGATGTTGTGTACCTGAGCATGAACAGGGACAAATCCTTCAGAAATGTCACTCCGAAGCATATGGAGGGCATCATGCTGGAGATAGAACTGCTCACAAGGTATTGCAATCTGGATTTTACTGGCCTGCTCTCTTCAAGGATGCCCGTAAGTTTGTCTTATCTTGTGATGATTGTCAAAGAATAGGTAATATCGGTAAGCGTCAAGAAATGCCTACTGTTGAACCATTTGATGCTTGGGGATTTGATTACATGGGACCTTTTCCTTCCACCAATGAGTATACACATATTTTTGTTGCTGTTGATAATGTTACTAAATGGGTAGAAGCTATTTCAACCAGTAGTGCTGATCACAACACCTAAAATGCTTAAGGAAGTAATTTTCCCAAGGTTTGGAGTCCCTAGATATTTAATGACTGATGGTGGTTCATACTTTATTCATGGTGCTTTCTATAAAATGCTTGCCAAGTTTGATGTTAACCATAGAATTGCATCACCCTATCATCCTCGGTCTAGTGGTCAAGTTGAGCTTGGTAATAGAGAAATTAAACTAATTTTGCAAAAGACTATCAATAGGTCAAGGAAGAAATGGTCTAAGAAATTAGATGATGCAATTTGGGCTTACAGAACAGCTTACAAAAATCCTATGGGTATGTCTCCTTATAAAATGGTTTATGGAAAGCTTGTCATTTGCCTCTTGAGTTAGAACATAAAGCATTTTGGGCAATCAAAGAACTCAACTATGATTTTAAACTTGCCAGTGAAAAGAGGTTATTTGATATTAGCTCATTAGATGAATGGAGAACCCAAGCTTATGAAAATGCCAAGTTATTTAAAAAAAAGTTAAAAGATGGCATGATAAATGAATCCAGAAGCGTGAGTTCAAAGTTCGAGAATATGTTCTTTTGTACAATTCTCGTATCGGGTTTTTTGCTGGAAAACTTCTCTCTAAATGGGATGGTCCCTATGTCATCGAGGAGGTTTATTGGTCCGGAGCTATCAAAAATAATAATGCCGAAGGTACTAACCCGAAGGTTGTTAATGGGCAACGAATAAAGCATTATATTTCAGGTACGCCTATTAATGTTGAAAGCAATATTATCCAAACTTTGACACCGGAAGAACACATAAAAGAGTCCTTGCGGAACACTCCAGAATCGTGAAAATTAGGAGGTACGTCATACGGTAAGTAAACGGACTCCGAAAAATCCACAAAAATATTTTTGTCAGTTTTGGAATATTTAGAAAATTAGGAAAATAAGAAATTTCCAGGAAGCGTACCCTGGTGGGCACATGACACCAGGGTGCCCTTGGCTTGCCAGGCGCGCCCAGGTGGGTTGTGCCCACCTCGGGCACCTTCCGGACTCCGTTTTTCTAGATTTTGCTTGTTTCCCAAGATAAAAAATCTTTATATACCCCCCGAACTTGTTGACCACCATATCACAAAGAAATATTTTGTTTTCTTTTTCCTTGCTGTTTTCTGTCAGATCCCATCTGCTATGGCCTCCTCAAGCTCCTCCAAGGATAAGTTCTTCAAGAACATCATCAACCCATATTTGCGGGAGGTGGTGCAGCACCCTCAAGCTATCCAGATGCATGAGGGGGTGCAACACATCCGCGATGTGCAAGGACCCAAGGGGACGGGAACCATGGAGGCTAGGCTTGAGGCTATGGAGCAGGAAGTCTTCCGGTGCAAGGGGATGGTCGAGCATGGGCTCAATGCCAATCACCTCACGATCACAGATCTTTCCCGTTATCTCATGGTGGATGGCAAGCCGATGAAGGACATCGTCTTCACCTTCAACGAGAAAATCAACTTCCTCCAAAGCCGGATTTATGATCTCCAGAACCAAGTCTTTGAATATGAGGCGAGGTTTCAAGGTATGAGTTTGGCTGCCAGTTGCAGGACCCGTGGGACTCACTCTTCCTCCTATGACGGTGAACCTCCAGAATTAATGATACTTGACATTAGAAAAGCTTTTGCAGACGAACTACACGATCCTGTGCTATGCTTACGATTGGGTCTTGTCCATCACATGATTCTCCTAATTATGTGATCCCGCTATCAATTACATCCAATGTCCATGGCCATGAAACCGTGACCATCTATTGATCAACGAGCTAGCCAACTAAAGGCTCACTAGGGACATGTTGTGGTCTATGTATTCACACATGTATTACGATTTCCGGATAATACAATTATAGCATGAACAATAGAAAATTATCATGAATAAGGAAATATAATAATAACCATTTTATTATTGCCTCTTGGGCATATTTCCAACAGTCTCCCACTTGCACTAGAGTCAATAATCTAGTTACATAGTGATGAATCGAACACCCACAGAGTTCTAGTACTGATCATTTTTTGCTCGTGGAAGAGGGTTAGTGAACGTATCTGCGACATTCTGGACCGTATGTACTTTACAAATATCTATGTATCCATCTTGAATATAACCACAAATGGAGTTGAAAAGACGCTTGATGTGCTTGGTCTTCTTGTGAAACCTGGGCTCCTTGGCAATGGCAATAGCTTCAGTGTTGTCACAGAAGAGAGTCATCGGGCCCGACGCGTTTGGAATAACTGTGATAGCCTGGATTATTAGGGATGATAGACTACTCATATCAATAAGGAATTCCTTCTTTTCCGGGAGCCCATTCGGATAGAACTCCAAAGTTAAGCGTGCTCATCTTGGAGTAGTTTCAGGATGGGTGACCGACCGAGAAGTTGCTCCCGGGTGCGCCCGAGTGAGGACAAAGTGCGCAGAAAAGACTACTATTGATATGTGAGGCCAGTCTAGATCCCGCCAGGAGTAACGACCACCGGCGGGTGTGTCCGGGGCGTGACAAGTTGGTATCAGAGCCGACCCTCGCGGTTACACGTATGTTTGCGGACAGTTTGCAGTCATGTTGTGCATGACGTTTGTGACCCGTCGTGGCACACGGCATGGCACATGTGCTGTCCTGGAAGCACACACGGTTGTGCCAAGAGGGAAAGTTCCTGTGGCCCGACGAGGACGTCGGTTCCTCTGAGTGAGGGTGTATGTGATAGCCTGGATTATTAGGGATGATAGACTACTCATATCAATAAGGAATTCCTTCTTTTCCAGGAGCCCATTCGGATAGAACTCCAAAGTTAAGCGTGCTTAGCTTGGAGTAGTTTCAGGATGGGTGACCGACTGGGAAGTTGCTCCCGGGTGCGCACGAGTGAGGACAAAGTGCGCAGAAAAGACTAGTATTGATATGTGAGGCCAGTCTAGATCCCGCCAGGAGTAACGACCACCGACGGGTGTGTCCGGGGCGTTACAATAACTCTGAGGTCGGTGATGAACTCCTTCATCCAGAATCCTTCATGTGCTGCTTCGGAAGCAGCTATGTACTCCGCTTCACATGTAGATGCTGCCATGATGCTTTGCTTGCAACTGCACCAGCTGACTGCCCGGCCATTCGAAATATACACGTATCCGGTTTGTGACCTGGAGTCATCTGGATCTGTGTCGAAGCTAGCATCGATGTAACCCTTTATGACGAGTTCTTCGTCACCTCCATAAAGGAGAAACATATCCTTACTCCTTTTCAGGTACTTCGGGATGTTCTTGACCGCTGTCCAGTGTTCCATTCCGGGATCACTTAGGTACCTCCCCACCAAACTTATGGCAAGGTTCACATCAGGTCTGGTACACAACATGGCATACATAATAGAACCTATGGCTGAGGCATAGGGGATGACACTCATATTTTCTCTATCTTCTGCCGAGGTCGGGCATTGAGCTGTGCTCAATCTCACACCTTGCAATACAGGCAAGAACCCCTTCTCGGACTGATCCATATTGAACTTCTTCAATATCTTGTCAAGTTATGTGCTTTCTGAAAGACCAATGAGGCGTCTCGATCTATCTCTATATATCTTGCTGCCTAATATGTAAGCAGCTTCTCCAAGGTCCTTCATTGAAAAACACATATTCAAGTAGGCCTTTATGCTTTCCAAAAGTTCTATATCATTTCCCATCAACAATATGTCATCCACATATAATATGAGAAATGCTATAGAGCTCCCATTCACTTTCTCGTAAATACAGGCTTCTCCATAAGTCTGTATGAACCCAAACGCTTTGATCACTTCATCAAAACGAATGTTCCAACTCCGAGATGCTTGCACCAGCCCATAGATGGAGCGCTGGAGCTTGCATACCTTGTTGGCATTCTTAGGATGGACAAGACCTTCCGGCTGCATCATATACAATTCTTCCTTAAGGAAACCGTTAAGGAATGCCATCTGGACATCCATTTGCAGATCTCATAATCCTAGAATGTGGCAATTGCTAACATGATTCGGACGGACTTCAGCATCGCTATGGGAGAGAAAGTCTCATCGTAGTCAATTCCTTGAGGTTACCGATAACCCTTAGCGACAAGCCGAGCCTTATAGATGGTCACATTTCCATCCGTGTCAGTCTTCTTCTTAAAGATCCACTTATTTTCTATGGCTTGCCAATCATTGGGCAAGTCTACCAAAGTCCATACTTTGTTATCATACATGGATCCTATCTCGGATTTCATGGCTTCAAGCCATCTATTCGAATCTGGGCCCGCCATCGCTTCTTCATAGTTCGAAGGTTCACCGTTGTCTAACAACATGATTTCCAGGACAGGGTTGCCGTACCACTCTGGTGCAGAACGTGTCCTCGTGGACCTACGAAATTCTGTAGCAACTTGATCTGAGTTTCATGATCATTATCATTAAATTCCTCTCTAGTCGGTCCAGGCACCACAGAAACATCTTCCTGTGTTGCGCTACTTTCCGGTTCAAGAGGGGGAACTAACTGCTCATCAAGTTCTACTTTCCTCCCACTTACTTCTTTCGAGAGAAACTCTTTCTCCAGAAAGGATCCATTCTTGGCAACAAAGATCTTGCCTTCGGATCTGAGGTAGAAGGTATACCCAATAGTTTCCTCAGGGTACCCTATGAAGATGCATTTTTCTGATTTGGGTTCGAGCTTTTCAGGTTGAAGTTTCTTGACATAAGCGTCGCATCCCCAAACTTTTAGAAACGACAACTTAGGTTTCTTCCCAAACCATAATTCATACGATGTCATCTCAACGGATTTAGACGGCACCCTATTTAAAGTGAATGCGGCAATCTCTAAAGCATAACCCCAAAATGAAAGCGGTTGATCAATAAGAGACATCATAGATCGTACCATATCCAATAGAGTGCGATTACAATGTTCGGACACACCATTACGCTAGTTGTTCCAGGCGGCGTCAGTTGTGAAACAATTCCACATTTCCTTAGTTGTGTACCAAACTCGTGACTAAAATATTCTCGTCCACGATCTGATCATAAGAACTTTATTTTCCTGTCATGTTGATTATCTACCTCATTCTGAAATTCCTTGAACTTTTCAAAGGTCTCAGACTTATGTTTCAAAGGTCTCAGACTTGTGTTTCATCAGTGAGGGTGAGAACATAATGATAGCCACCGCGAGCCTCAACACTCATTGGACCGCACACATCAGTATGTATGATTTCCAACAAGTTGGTTGCTCGCTCCATTATTCTGGAGAATGGAGTCTTGGTCATTTTGCCCAAGAGGCATGGTTCGCACATGTCAAATGATTCAGAATCAAGAGAATCCAAAAGTCCATCTGCATGGAGTTTCTTCATGTGTTTACCACCAATATGACCATGGTGGTAGTGCCACAAGTATGTGGCACTATCATTATCAACATTACATCTTTTGGTATACACACTATGAATATGTGTAACATCATGTTCAAGATTTAATAAAAATAAACCATTGACCATCGGGGCATGACCATAAAACATATGTCTCATATAAATAGAACAACCATTACTCTCGGATTTAAATGAGCAGCCATCTCGCATTAAACGAGATCCATATACAATGTTCATGTTCAAATCTGGCACTAAATAAAAATTATTGTGGTTTAAAACTAATCCTGAAGGTAGATGTAGAGGTAGTGTGCCGACGGCGATCACATCGACCTTGGAACCATTCCCGACACGCATCGTCACCTCATCCTTCACCAGTCTCCACTTATTCCGCAACTCCTGCTTAGAGTTACAAATGTGAGCAACTACACCGGTATGAAATACCCAGGAGCTACTATGAGTGCTGGTAAGGTACACATCAATAACATGTATATCATATATATATTTGACGTTGCCAACCTTCTTATCCGCTAAGTACTTGGGGCAGTTCCGCTTCCAATGACCTATTCCCTAGCAATAAAAGCACTTAGTCTCGGGCTTGGGTCCATTCTTTAGCTTCTTCTTGGCAACTGGCTTACCGGGCGCGGAAATTCCCTTGCCGTCCTTCTTGAAGTTATTTTTACCCTTGCCTTTCTTGAACTTGGTGGTCTTATTCACCATCAACACTTGATGTTCGTTTTTTATCTCCACCTCCTCTGATTTTAGCATTGAATACAACTCGGGAATGGACTTCTCCATCCCTTGCATATTGTAGTTCATCACAAAGCTCTTGTAGCTAGGTGGGAGAGACTGAAGGATTCTGTCAATGGCCGAGTCATCTGGAAGATTAACTCCCAGCTGAGACAAGCGGTTGTGCAACCCAGACATTCTGAGTGTATGCTCGCTGAAAGATCTGTTTTCCTCCATCTTACAACTATAGAATTTGTCGGAGACTTCATATCTTTCGACCCGGGCATGAGATTGGAAAACCATTTTGAGCTCTTGGAACATCTCATATGCTTCATGTTGCTCAAAACGCCTTTGGAGCCCCGATTCTAAGCTGTAAAGCATGCCGCACTGAACCAGGGAGTAAACATCACTATGCGACTGCCAGGCGTTCATAATGTCTTGAGTTGCTGGGAAAATGGGTGCGTCACCTAGCGGTACTTCAAGGACATATGCTTTCTTGGCAGCTATGAGGATGATCCTCAAGTTACAAACCCAATCCGTATAGTTGCTACCATCGTCTTTCAGCTTGGTTTTCTCTAGGAACGCGTTGAAGTTGAGGGCAACATTAGCGTGGGCCATTTGATCTACAAGACATATTGTAAAGATATTTAGACTATGTTCATGACAATTAAGTTCATCTAATCAAATTATTTAATGAACTCCCACTCAGATAGACATCCCTCTAGTCATCTAAGTGGTACATGATCTGAATCGACTAGGCCGTGTCCGATCATCACGTGAGACGGACTAGTTCATCAATGTGAACATCTCCATGTTGATCGTATCTTCTATACGACTCATGTTCGACCTTTTGGTCTCCCGTGTTCCGAGGCCATGTCTGTACATGTTAGGCTCATCAAGTCAACCTAAGTGTATTGCGTGTGTAAATCTGGCTTACACCCGTTGTATGCGAACGTTAGAGCCCATTACACCCAAACATCACGTGGTTCTTCGGAACAACGAACCTTATCAACGGTGCACAGTTGGGGGGGACACTATTCTTGAAATTTTAGTGAGAGATCATCTTATTTAAGCTACCGTCGTTCTAAGAAAATATGATGTAAAACATGATAAACATCACATGCAATCAAATAGTGACATGATATGGCCAATATCACTTTGCTCCTTTGATCTCCATCTTCGGGGCCCATGATCATCATCGTCACCGGCATGACATCATGATCTCTATCATCGTGTCTTCATGAAGTTGCCTCGCCAACTATTACTTCTACTACTATGGCTATCGGTTAGCAATAAAGTAAAATAATTACATGGCGTTTTCATTGACACACAGGTCATACAATAAATTAAGACAACTCCTATGGCTCATGCCAGTTGTCATACTCATTGACATGCAAGTCGTGATTCTTATTTCAAGAACATGATCAATCTCATACATCGCATATATCATTCATCACATCCTTTTGGACATATCACATCACACAGCATATGCTGCAAGAAAAAGTTAGACGTCCTCTAATTGTTGTTGCAAGGTTTTACGTGGCTGCTATAGGTTTTTAGCAAGAAAGTTTCTTACCTACACCAAAACCAAAACGTGATATGCCAATTTCTATTTACCCTTCATAAGGACCTTTTCATCGAATCCGGTCCGACTAAAGTGGGAGAGACAGACACCCGTCAGCCAACTTATGCAACTAGTGCATCTTTGGTGGAACCGGTCTCACGTAAGCATACGTGTAAGGTTGGTCTGAGCCGCTTCATCCCACAATGTCGCCGAATCAAGATAAGACTAGTAACGGCAAGCAAATTTACAAAATCGACGCCCACAACAACTTTTGTTCTACTCATGCGTAGAATCTATGCATAGACCTAGCTCATGATGCCACTATTGGGGATCATAGCAGAAATCAAAAAAATTCTACACATCACCAAGATCAATCTATGGAGAAATCACCAACGAGAAGGGGGGGGGTGCATCTTCATACCTTTGAAGATCACTAAGCGGAAGCGTTACAAGAACGTCGTTGGTGGACTCATACTCGCAGCGATTTGATCGTGGTCGATTCTGATCTAAGCGCTGAATAACAGCACCTCCGCGTTCAACAAACGTGCAGCCCGGTGACGTCTCTGGTGCCTTGATCCAGCAAGGAGGAGGGAGAGGTTGGGGAAGAAAACTCCAGCAGCAGCATGATAGCGTGGTGGTGGAGCAGCGTGGTTCTCCAGCAGGGCTTCGCCAAGCACTAAGTACGACGAGGAGGTGGAGAAGTAGGGCTACGCCGAGAGAGAGAGAGGGACTCATGTGTTTGGCAGCCCCAAAAACCCCACTATATATAGGAGGAGGGGAGGTGGCTGCGCCCCCTCTAGGGTTCCCACCCTAGGGAGTGCGGCAGCCGTAGATGGGATGGAGGGGGCGGCCAAGAGGGGGAGAGAGGGGGACGCCCTAGGGAGGGCCTTAGGCCCATATGCGCCTAGGGTTTCACCCCTCTCCTCCTTTCTGGGCCTTGGGCCTTGGTGGGAGGCGCACCAGCCCACTCAGGGGCTGGCCCTTCCCACTCTTGGCCCATGCATGCCTCCGCGGCCGATGGCCCGTCCTGGTGGACCCTCGGAACCCTTCCGATGGTCCCGGTACATTACCGGTGATGCCCAGAACACTTCAAGTGGCCAAATCCTCACTTCCTATATATCATTCTTTACCTCCGAACCATCCCGGAACTCGTAGTGACGTTCAGGATCTCATCTGGGACTCCGAACAACATTCAGTAACCACGTACATATTTCCCCTATAACCCTAACGTCGTCTAACATTAAGTGTGTAGACCCTACGGGTTCGGGAGGCATGTAGACTTGGCTGAGACATATCTCCGGTAAATAACCAATAGCGGGATATGGATACCCATGTTGGCTCCCACATGTTCCACGATGATCTCATCGGATGAACCACGATATCGGGGATTCAATCAATCCCGTATACAATTCCCTTTGTCTACCGGTATGATACTTGCCCGATATTTGATCGTCAGTATCCCTATACCTTGTTCAATCTCGTTACCGGCAAGTCTCTTTACTCGTTCCATAACACATCATCCCGTGGCCAACTCCTTAGTCGCACTGAGCTCATTATGATGATGTCTTACCGAGTGGGCCCAGAGATACATCTCCGTCACACGGAGTGACAAATCCCAATTTTGATTCATGCCAACCCAACAGATACTTTCGGGAATACCCGTAGTGCACCTTTATAGCCACCCAGTTATGTTGTAACGTTTTGCACACCCAAAGCATTCCTAAGGTATCTGGGAGTTGCACAATCTCATGATCTAAGAAATGATACTTGACATTCGAAAATCTTTAGCAGACGAACTACACGATCTTGTCCTATGCTTAGGATTGGTCTTGTCCATCACATCATTCTCCTAATGATGTGATCCCGTTATTAATGACATCCAATGTCCATGGCCATGAAACCGTGGCCATCTATTGATCAATGAGCTAGCCAACTAGAGGCTCACTAGGGACATGTTGTGGTCTATGTATTCACGCATGTATTATGATTTTCGAATAATACAATTGTAGCATGAACAGTAGACAATTATCATGAACAAGGAAATATAATAATAATCATTTTATTATTGCCTCTAGGGCATATTTCCAACAATTGGCTCCTACATATTCTACGAAGATATTTATCGGATGAACCGTATGACAATATACTCGATTCCCTTTATCTGTCGGTATGTTACTTGCCCGAGATTCGATCGTCGGTATCTCTATACCTAGGTCAATCTCATTAGCGGCAAGTCTCTTTGCTCGTTTCGTAATGCATCATCTCGTAAATAACTCATTATATAGTCATTTGCTTGCAAGGCTTCTTGTGATGTGTATTATCAACAGCACCCAGAGATACCTCTCCTATACTCGGAGTGACAAATCCCAATCTTGATTCATGCCAACTGAACAAACACCTTCGGAGATACCTGTAGAGCACCCTTATGATCACCTAGTTATGTTGTGAAGTTTGATAGCACACAAGGTATTCATCTTGTATCCGGGAGTTGCATGATCTCATGGTCTAAGGAACATGTATTTGACATACAAGAAAGTAGTAGCAAAAACTATACGTTCAAATGCTAAGCTAACAAATGGGTCTTTTCCATCACATCATTCTCCTAATGATGTGATCCCATTTATCAAGTGACAACTCATGTCTATGGTTAGGAAACGTTAACCATCTTTGATCAACGAGCTATTCTAGTAGAGGCTTACTAGGGACACAATATTTGTTTATTTATTCAGGCATGTATTTAAGTTTCCGGTCAATACAATTCTAGCATGAATAATAAACATTTATCATGAATGAGGAAATATAAAATAATAACAACTTTATTATTGCCTCTAGGGCATATTTCCATCAGCCTCCCACTTGCACTAGAGTCAACAATCTAGATTACATTGTAGTGAATCTAACACCCCTGGAGTCTTGGTGCTGATCATGTTTTGCCCGTGGAAGAGGCTTGGTCAATGGGTCTGCCACATTCAGATCCATATGTACTTTGCAAATTTCTGTCTCCATCCTTGACCTTTGCACGAATGGAGTTGAAGCATCTCTTGATGTGTTTTATTCTCTTGTGAAAACTGCATTCCTTCACCAAGTAAATTGCTCTAGTGTTGTCACAAAAGATTTTCATTATACCCGAGGCACTAGGTATTACACCCAGATCTGATATGAACTCCTTCCCCCAAACTCCTTCATGCGTTGCTTCCGCAGCAGCTATGTACTCCGCTTCACACATAGATCCTTCCACGATGCTCTGCTTGAAACTCAACCAACTGACAGCTCCACCATTCAATCTAAATACGTATCTGGTATGTGACTTAGAGTCATCCGGATCTGTGTCGAAGCTAGCATCGACGTAACCCTTTATGACGAGCTCTTCTTCACCTCCATAAACGAGAAACATATCCTTTGTGCTTTTCAGGTACTTCAGGATGTTGTTGACCACGGTCCAGTCATCCACTCCTAGATTACTTTGGTACCTCCCTGCAAAAATTATGGCAAGGCACACATTAGGTCTAGTACACAGCATAGCATACATGATAGAACATATGGCTGAGGCATAGGGAATGACTTTCATTTTCTCTCCTTATTTATTTCTACCTCCGCCAATTTCAGCATCATGAAGAGTTCGGGAATTGTCTTATCCATCCCTTGCATATTGTAGTTCATCACGAAGCCATTGTAGCTTGGTGGCAGTGATTGAAGAACTCTGCAATAACTCTCTCGGGTGGAAGATCAATTCCCAGCTGAGTCAAGTGGTTATGACACCCAGACATTTTGAGTATGTGTACACTGACAGAACTATTCTCCTCCATCTTAAAGCTATAAAAGTTGTTGGAGATTTCATATCTCTCAGCCCGGGCATTAGCTTGAAATATCATTTTCAGCTCCTGGAACATCTCATATGCTCCATGACATTCCAAACTTCTTTGAAGTACCAGTTCTAAGCCGTAAAGCATGGCACACTGAACTATCGAGTAGTCATCAGATCGAGCTTGCCAGACGTTCATAACATCTGCTTCATCTCCTGCAGCAGATGTGTCACCGAGAGGTGCATCAAGGACATAATTCTTTTGTGCAGCAATGAGTATAATCCTCATGTTACGGACCCAATCCGTGTAGTTGCTACCATCATCTTTCAACTTAGCTTTCTCTATGAATGCATTAAAATTCATGGGAACGGTAGCACAGGCCATTGATCTACAACATAGATATGCATATACTATCAGGACAAAGTTCAAGATAAATTAAGTTCAATTAATCAAATTACTAATGAACTCCCACTTAAATTAACATCCCTCAGGTTATCTAAGTGATACCTGATCCAAATCAACTAACTCATGTCCGATCATCACATGAGATGGGGTAGTCATCAATGGTGAACATCTCTATGTTGATCATATCTTCTTTATGACTCATGTTCGACCTTTCGGTCTCAAGTGTTCCAAGACCATGTCTGTACATGCTAGGCTCGTCAAGTTTAACCCAAGTATTCTGCATGTGTAAAAATGTCTTACACCCATTATATGTGAACATAGAGTCTATCGCACCCGATCATCACGAGGTGCTTCGAAACGACGAACTTTAGCAACGGTGCATACTCGGGGAGAATGCTTTTGAAATTTAGTGAAGGAATCATCTTATAATGCTACCGCCGTTCTAGGCAAAATAAGATGCATAAAGGATAAACATCACATGCAATCAAAATATGTGACATGATATGGCCATCATCATCTTATGCTTTTGATCTCCATCTCCAAAGCATCGTTATGATCTCCATCGTCACTGGCTCGACACCTTGATCTCCATCGTAGCTCGTGGTCGTCTCGCCAACTATTGCTTTTACGACTATTACTAACTCATAGCAATAAAGTAAAGCAATTACATGGTGCTTGCATTTCATATAATAATAAAGAGACAATCATAAGGATCCTGTCGGTTGTCGATATTACAAAACATGATCATATGATACAATAACATATAACTCATCACGTCTTGACCATATCACATCACAACATGCCCTGCAAAAACAAGTCAGACGTCCTCTACTTTGTTGTTGCAAGTTTTACGTGGCTCCTACGGGCTTCTAGCAAGAACCGTTCTTACCTACGACACAAAACCACAACGTTGATTTATCAAGTTTGTTGTTTTAACCTTCTTCACGGACCAGCCGCAGTCAAATTCGATTCAACTAAAGTAGGAGAACCAGATACCCACCAGCCACCTTTATGCAAAACAAGTTGCATGTCTGTCGGTGGAACCGATCTCATGTACGTGGACATGTAAGGTTGGTTCAGGCCGCTGCATCTTACAATACCACCGAATCAAAATAAGACGTTGGTGGTAAGTAGTATTTGCTTTACACACAATGGGGGCGCCCTCCCCCCCCCCTCCTCCCCCCCACACACACACAGATATATATATATATATATACAGCCGGTCTATTCTCATAACATTATGAGAATAATATTCTCATAACACTTCCGAACAGCATTGTAATACTGCATT
>LR738711.1:598325401-598415166 GCA_902687465.1 Secale cereale | reverse complement strand
CCCCCCCCCCCCCTCCTCCCCCCCACACACACACAGATATATATATATATATATACAGCCGGTCTATTCTCATAACATTATGAGAATAATATTCTCATAACACTTCCGAACAGCATTGTAATACTGCATTGGAAAGCTATGCGCACTGTACCACAGAGACCAGCGAACTTCATGTTTGAAAAAACTGTACGTGTTGTTTTTCGGTACCTTTTTTGCTCTAGTTTTTTAACCGTTTATTGGAATTATGCGTGTAATATACTATTGAAAAGCTACGGAGTAGACGCAACTTCGCCATGTTGAACACTTTTCAAAATTCATCATAGTTTAAGAGCAGTTTCGAAAATCGTGCGGCTCACAACGAATGGCAGCGAGCGTTTTTTGGCGTTTTTTTTCTAAACCGCTCGTCGGAATGAAACATATGATACACCGTTGGAAAGATATCGTCGCCGTGCATCTTTTTCATATCTATTATTTTTTCTAATTCGCTACGGTTTAAGAGCAGTTTTGAATTTACTAAATCGCGGAATTGTGTTTATCGAAATTTTTCAAATTTTCGGTACTGTTTTCACTCCAGTTTTCTAACCGTTTGTCGAAACAATGCGTGTAATATACCGTTGGAAAGCTACGAATGAGGCACAACTTTCATATGTTGAAATGTTTTTGAGATTCCTTACGGGTTTTAGTTAAATTTGAAAATCGTGCGGCTGACTACGAAGGGCAGCGACAGTTTTTTCGTAAAATTTTAACAAAACGTTGGTCGAAATGATCCAAATGATACACCGTCGGAAAGATATCGTCGAGATGGTACTTTTTCATGTAGAACACTCCCTCTAATTCATTACGGTTTAAGAGCAGTTTTGAAATTACAAAAACGCGGAAACTCTGTTTTTCGCGACAACAAAATCGACGCGTGCACTGCATCGGACAGAAAAGCGCACTGCTTCAAACTGAATAACGCACTGCATTAGACAGTCAATCGAACCTCATGATTTATTTTGTTGGACGTAGATTTTTCTCAGAGGAGTTTTGTTGTCTTTTTTCCAACTTTTTTTCCGAAGGAAAGTGGACCGCAACACTCCCGAAAGTGAAGCGGAACACTACCAAAAGTGAACCTCGTGATTTGCTGTTGTCTTTTTTCGTACTAATTAATTTTTTACGCGCGTTGAGAAGTGTTGAGAAGTGGGCTGCTTTCCGATGTGTTTTTGTTTTTGGATCACCAAGTGAACCACAAAGGGTTTTTTATGGCCAACTTCGTGAGAGAACAAAGTGAGCTTCAAAGAGTCCTTTGCAATGGACTTTTTTTAGACCAAAGTGCACTGCATTTGTTTGTTTTTTAGACCAGTGAACTGCATGTTTGAAAAAACTGTACGTGTTGTTTTTTCGGTACCTTTTTTGCTCTAGTTTTTTAACCGTCTATCGGAATTATGCGTGTAATATACCGTTGAAAAGCTATGGAGTAGACGCAACTTCGCCGTGTTCAACACTTTTCGAGATTCTGCACGATTTAAGAGCAGTTTTGAAAACGGTGAACTGCATGTTTAAAAAAACTGTACGTGTTGTTTTTTCGGTACCTTTTTTGCTCTAGTTTTTTAACCGTTTATCGGAATTATGCGTGTAATATACCATTTTTCGGTACCTTCTCTCCTTCTGCAGATGTAGCTCTGGCTGCTGTTGGCGTGCAGTCCACCTCTGCTGCAGGAACTCATGGGCTTTTTCAACTTTTGCCATTGTTGCGGGAGAAGGCTCGATGGGCACCATTGCAGTTCGCATCCACGACGACTGCGATGGAGAAGGCATCCTCGCAGTTCTCTTTCCCCTATCATGCATAACCGAGGCTGGATGCTTCAGTGGCGGATCCCCTAGGTGGTGTTGGGGCGAAGGTGAGGGGCGGCGTCGCTTCCTAAACGCCGCCGCGGAAGAATCCTCGCCGACGGACTGCATCGTCGGCCGCTCGGCGCGCGCTCTGCGCTACTGGCCGCGGAAGAAGGCGGGGAGGGGTGTGGGTCACCGCCGGCCGCCGGAGCGCTGCCGCGGAAGAAGGCGGGGAGGGGTTGGGGTCGCCGCCGGCCGCCGGGGCGCTGCCGCGCAAGGAGGCGGGGAGGGGAGGGGGTCGCCGCCTGCCGCCGGGGTGCTGCCGCGCTAGGAGGCGGGGAGGGAGGGGGACGTCGCTGGCCGCCGGGGCGCTCCCGCGCTAGGAGGCGGGGAGGGAGGGGGACGCCGCTGGCCGCTGGGGCGCTCCTGCGCTAGGAGGTCGGTAGGGAGGGGTGTTATGAGAATAAGGTTTTTGTTAGGAGAATAAGGTCTTAAGGGGTGTTACGAGAATAGACCCACCCTATATATATATATATATATAGGTGGGAAGGGAGGGGAGGCAGCCAGGCGCGCCCTAGGGCTTGGCCACCAGCCCCTAGGGCCCCTGCCTTGCCCTGCGCCCTCCCTTCCCTTGTATCAAAAAGGGGGAAGGAAAGAGGGGGGAGGGAAGAAGGGGTAGTCCTACTCCACACTTTCCTTTCCCTCCCCTCTTTCCTTCTCCTCCTCATAGGGCCGACCTATATAGGGGTGCACCAGCCCCTTGCGGGTTGGTGTGTTCCCTCACTTGGCCCATAAGGCCCGTAGCATTGCCGGGATTGCCCGAAACCACTTCCGAAGTCAGAATATCATCGCCCTATATATCAATATTTACCTCTCGACCATTTCAAGACTCCTCGTCATGTTCCTGATCGCATCCGGGACTCGGAAAAACATCCGGTCACCAAATCACATAACTCATATAATACTATATCGCCATCGAACGTTAAGCATGCGGACCCTACGGGTTCGAGAACTATGTAGACATGACTGAGACACCTCTCTGGTAAATAACCAATAGCAGAACCTGGATGCCCATATTGGCTCCTACGTATTCTATGAAGACCTTTCTCGTTCAAACCATTATGACAACATACTAAATTCCATTTGTCTGTTGGTATGTTATTTGCCCTAGATTCGATTGTTGGTATCTCTATACCTAGTTCAATCTCGTTACTCGCAAGTCTCTTTACTCGTTCCGTAATACATCATCTCATGACTAACTCATTGCTCATTTGGTTGCCAGGCTTCTTATGATGTGTATTACCGAGAGGGCCCAGAGATAGTTCTCCGATACACGAAGTGACAAATCCCAATCTTGTTCATGCCAACTCAAAAAACACCTTCAAATATACCTGTAGAGCACCTTTATGATCACCCAGTTACGTTGTGACATTTGATAGCACACAAGGTATTCCTCTGGTATCCACGAGTTGCATGATCTCATGGTCTAAGGAACATGTGTTTGACATACAAGAAAGCAGTAGCAAAAACTGTATGATCAAATGCTAAGTGAACGAATGGCTCTTGTCCATCACATCATTCTCCTAATGATGTGATCCCATTTATCAAATGACAACTCATGACTGTGGTTAGGAAACCTTAACCATCTTTGATCAATGAGCTAGTCTAGTAAAGGCTTACTAGGGACACGGTATTTGTTTATGTATTCACACATGTATTTAAGTTTTTGGTCAATACAATTCTAACTTGAATTATTAACCTTTATCATGAACAAGGAAATATTAAATAATAATAACTTGATTATTGCCTCTAGCGCATATTTCCACCAGTCACTTCCTATCGTACGGTGGACTTTGGGGTTGCTCAAACGTCATATGTAACAAGGTGATCATAATGACAACTTACGGATTCATTGGAAAGTTTGAGAGGGGACAAGATAGGTGAAAAGTTCGATTTGCTCCTCCGACGATGGAGAGATGTTCTTAGGGCCCTCTCATTGTGACGGCATCCATCAGCATCTGGCCAGACACAGGTGAATACATCACAGGGGTGCCGGAACACTTCAACAAGAAAGAAGAACAAAACCGACAATGAGATTAACGGTATAGTGAGCATGTGCATAACTCAGGGGGATAGCGATGCATCACGGGTTTTTTAAAGTATCTCGAAGCACAGGGAACATCACATGATAACCAAAGGTTCAGTCGAATGTCATTCATGTAATCATAGTGATCGATATGGATGTGCACTATTCCACTATCGGTCATTGAACGAAGGGGTTTCATTCAAATCTAAGACTTACTGAACCTACGAGGTCTCAATACTAAGGTAGTCATGATTTGGCGAGTGTTAGTAGTACATGAGTATCGAGTATTTATTTGTGAATTAGTTTCGTCAACATTGGGAATAGTTCTGAGAGGAACCGAAAGCGTTTTGGGTTCACCAGAAGGGTTTCACAGTTTATCGGGCAATACTTGGTATTACTGATAATTAATATATAGGTGGAAAATGTTTCTCATGATGTTAAATGATATATAAAAGGTTCTAGTAATTATTAGAAGGATTTTATATATATAATGAAATATCAACGAGCATTAAAAGGCCAACAGCTAGAAGGCAACTTGGGCCACAAGGGCCCAAGTGGAGGTGGCGCCCTCATTTCGTTGTGTGTGTGTGGGGGGGGGGATCACTCCTACCCTCTTGGCCGGCTCCCCAAGGAGGTACTTTCTGTCCTTGGTGGCTGCCTCTCCCTCCCCATTTAATTTATATATTCTTAAGGTATTAGCCACAACTGAATAAACAAGTTTTGGTTCCTCCTCTTGTTCATCCAGTTCTAGTTCTAGTGGTACTAATTGAATATTTAGACCTAGACCTAGTTCCTATAATCTTCATAATTACAAGCCTAGTGTGGTTTTAATCTCCTCTTTCTAATTCTCCGACGAAAATTAGCTCTGGATGGCTAAGCGTTGTCGGATCATGAAGACCATACGCTTGCAACCAAATAGAGTGGTCCTGCTTTTGGTTTTCTGTTCAAGGGTGGTTTGCAGGATCGTCATCTGTAGTTTGAGGGACTCCAAGTGTGATCTACACTGACTCATCTCTTTCCACTACACTCCAGAGTCGGTAATGATTGTTGATCCAAACCCTATATACTGTTGGGGAACATTGCATGGAAAACAAACAAAATCTTCGCACACGCAAGATCTATCCATGGAGATGCATAGCTACGAGAGGGGAGAGAGCATATTTATACCCTTGAAGATCGCTAAGCGGAAACTTTTATCAATGCAGTTGATGTAGTCTTACAGCTTCATGATTTGTCCCGATCAAGTACCAGACGTACGTCACCTCCACGTTCAGCTCGACGACGTCCTCACCTTCTCGATCCAGCAAGAGAGTCGAAGTAGAAGATGAGTTCCGGCAACATGATAGCGTGGTGACGGTGGTGGTGAATCTATCCGTAGGGCTTCGCCAAGCACAACGAACATGGACGGAGGAGGAACTACAACTAGAGGGAGACGGGGCACCGCACACGGCATGCGGATCGTGTTGTGTATTTCCCCTCTCCCTCTTCACATATATATATATAGGTGGAGGGGGAAGAGGAGGTAGCCTAGGGCGCCCCCAAATGGCCGGCGGCCAGCCCTAGGGCCTGCCTGCCCCCCTCCCCACCCCGTTCCATATTTGAACACGAGGGGAAGGAAAGGGGGGATACCTGCCTTAGGGCGCCTTCCCCATCCTTTCCTCCCTTCTTGGCACGTGGGCATGCGTGGAGGGGCGCGCGAGCCCCCTTGTGGGCTTGTGTGCTTCCCCCTTTGGCCCATAAGGCCCATCACTTACTGGTGGCCTCCGGGAACCCCTTTCGATACTCCGATAAATACCATGTGCATGCAAAACCTTTCCTGTGACCAAATATTATCGTCCTATATATCAATCTTTACCTCCAGAACATTTCGTAGCTCCTCGTCGTGTCCGTGATCTCATCCGGGAGTCTGAACAACATTCGGTCACCAATTCACATAATTCATATAATACTATATCATCAAAGAAATGTTAAGCATGCGGACCCTACGGGTTCGAGAATAATGTAGACATGAGCGAGACGATTCTCCGGTCAATAACCAATAGCAAGACCTGGATGCCCATATTGGTTCCTACATATTATACGAAGATCTTTATCGGTCGAACCTTTATGACAACATACGTAGTTCCCTTTGTCTGTCGATATGTTACTTGCCCAAGATTCGATCGTCGTTATCTCCATACCTAGTTTAAGCTCGTTACTGGCAAATCTATTTACTCGTTATGTAATACATCATCTTGTATGTAACTCCTTAGTCACTTTATTTGCAAGCTTCTTGTGATGATACATTACCGAGAGGGCCCAGAGATACCACTCCATCACACGGAGTGACAAATCCATTTCTCGATCCATGTCAACCCAACAGACGCCTTGAGAGACACTTCTAGAGCATCTTTATGATCATGCAGTTACGTTGACGTTTGATAGCACACAAGGTGTTCCTCCGGTATTCGGGAGTTGCATGATCTCTTGGTCGAAGAAACATGCATATGACATTAAGAAAGAAGTAGCAGTAAACTGAATGATCATATGCCATGCTAACGGTTGGGTCTCGTCCATCACATCATTCTCCTAATGATGTGATCATGTTATCAAATGATAACTCATGTCTATGGTTAGGAAACCTTAACCATATTTGATCAACGTGCTAGTCTAGTACAGGCTCACTAGGGACGCAATATTTGTTCATCTATCCACCCATGTATTTAAGTTTTCGGCCAATAAAATACTAGCATGAATAATAAACCTTTATCATGAATAAGGAAATATAAAATTATAATAACTTTATTATTGCCTCTAGGGCATATTTCCTTTAGTCTCCCACTTGCACTAGAGTCAATAATGTAGATTACATAGTAATGAATCTGGCACCCATGGAGTCTTGGTGCTGATAATGTTTTGCCCACGGAAGAGGTTTAGTCAATGGGCCTGCCACATTTAGATCTGTATGTGCTTTGCAAATTTCTATGTCTCCATCCTTGACCTTTTCACGAATGTAGTTGAAGCATCTCTTGATGTGTTTTGTTCTCTTGTTAAACTTGGATTCCTTCGCTAAGGCAATTGCTCCAGTGTTGTCACAAAAGAATGTCATTGGACCCGATGCACTAGGTATTACACCCTGATAGGATATGAACTCCTTCATATAGACTCCTTCATGCGCTGCTTCAGAAGCAGCTATGTACTCAGCTTCATGTGTAGATCCCACCATGGCACTCTGCTAGGAACTGCACCAACTGACAGCTCCACCATTCAATAAAATATGTATCTGGTCTAAGACTTAGAGTCATTCGGATCTGTGTCGAAGCTAGCATCGACGTAACCCTTTACGACAGGCTCTTCGTCAACTCCATAAATGAAAAACATATCCTTAGACATTTTCAGGTACTTCAGGATATTCTTGACCGTTGTCCGGTGATCCACTCCTGGATTACTTACCTCCCTGCCAAACTTATGGCAAGGCACACATCAGGTCTGGTACACAACATGGCATACATAATAGAACATATGGCTGAGGCATAGGGAATGACTTTCATTCTCTCTCTATCTTCTGTTGTGGTCGGACTTCGAGTCTGACTCAATTTTACACCTTGTAACACATGCAAAAGAACCCTTTCTTTGACTGACCCATTTTAAACTTCTTGAAAACTTTATCAAGGTATGTGCTTTTTGAAAGTCCTACTAAGCGTCTTGACCTATCCCTATAGATCTTGATGCTCAATATATAAGCAGCTTCACCGAGGTCTTTCATTGAAAAATTCTTATTCAAGTATCCTTTTATGCTATCCAGAAATTATATATCATTTCCAATCAACAATATCTCATCCACATATGATACCATAAATGCTACAGAGCTCCCATTCACTTTCTTGTAAATACATACTTCACCGTAAGTCCGCATAAAACCATATCCTTCGATCACCTCATGCAAGCATATATTCCAACTCCAAGATGCTTGCACCAGTCCATAGATGGATCGTTGGAGTTTGCACACTTTGTTAGCTCCCTTAGGATCAACAAAACCTTCTGGTTGTATCATATACAACTCTTCTTTTAAAAACCCGTTAAGGAATGCAGTTTTGACGTCCATTTGCCAGATTCCATAATCATAAAATGCACAATTGCTAACATGATTTAGACAGACTTAAGTTAAGCATCGCTACGGGTGAGAAAGTCTCGTCGTAGTAAACCCCTTGAGCTTGTCGAAATCCTTTCGCAACAAGTCGAGCTTTGTAGACAATGATATTACCATCAACGCCCGTCTTCCTCTTAAAGATCCATTTATTCTCAATAGCTTGCCGATCATCAGGCAAGTCCACCAAAGTCAACACTTTGTTCTCACACATGGATCCTACCTTAGATTTCATGGCCTCAATCCATTTGTCAAGATCTGGGCTCATCATAGCTTCTTCATAGTTCGAGGGTTCACCGTTGTCTAACAACATGACTTCCAGGATAGGATTACTGTACCACTCTCACGCGGTACATGTTTTGGTTGACCTTCGAGGTTCAGTAGTAACTTGATATAAAGTTTCATGATCATCATCATTAGCATCTTCTCTAGGTGGAGTAGGCATCACGAGAATAGTTTTCTCTAATGTGCTACTTTTCAATTAGAGAGAAGGTACAACTGAAGGAAATATGCCCTAGAGGCAATAATAAAGTTGTTATTTATATTTTCTTATATCATGATAAATGTTTATTATTCATGCTAGAATTGTATTAACCGGAAACTTAGTACATGTGTGAATACATAGACCAAAACAAAGTGTCCCTAGTATGCCTCTACTAGACTAGCTTGTTAATCAATGATGGTTATGTTTCCTAACCATAGAAATGAGTTGTCATTTGATCAATGGGATCACATCATTAGGAGAATGATGTGATGGACAAGACCCATCCGTTAGCTTAGCAACATGATCATTTAGTTTTACTGGTATTGCTTTCTTCATGACTTATACATGTTCATATGACTATGAGATCATGCAACTCCCAAGACCGGAGGAACCCCTTGTGTGCTATCAAATGTCACCATGTAACTGGGTGATTATAAAGATGCTCTACAGGTGTCTCCGAAGGTGTTTGTGGTGTTGGCATAGGTCAAGAATAGGATTTGTCACTCCGAGTGTCGGAGAGGTATCTCTCGGCCCTCTCGGTAATACACATGGTAATAAGCCTTGCAAGCAAATAACTAATGAGTTAGTCACGAGATGATGTATTATGGAACGAGTAAAGACACTTGCCGGTAACGAGATTGGAACTAGGTATGATGATACCGACGATCGAATCTCGGGCAAGTAACATACCAATGACAAAGGGAACAACGTATGTTGTTGTGCGGTTTGACCGATAAAGATCTTCGTAGAATATGTAGGAACCAATATGAGCATCCAGGTTCAGCTATTAGTTATTGACCATAGAAATGTCTCAGTCATGTCTACATAGTTCTCGAACCTGTAGGGTTCGCACGCTTAATGTTCGATGATGATTTGTATTATGAGTTATGTGATTTGATGACTGACGTTTGTTCGTAGTCCCGGAGGAGCTCACAGACATGACGAACAGTATCGAAATGGTTGAGACATAAAGATTGATACATCGAAAGGCTATATTCGGACATCGGAAAGGTTCCGAGTGATTCGGGTATTTTTCGGAGTATCGGAGAGTTACGGGAATTCGTATTGGGCCTTAATAGGCCATACGGGAAAGGAGAGAAAGGCCTCAAGGGTGGCCCCGCCCCTTCCCCATGGACTGGTCCGAATTGGACTAGGGAAAGGGGGTGCCCCTTCCTTCCTTCTCCTTCTCCCTTCCCCTTTTCCTATTCTATATGGGAGGAGGAAAACTACTAGGACTAGGGAGTCCTAGTAGGACTCCACACTTTGGCATGCCCTATGAGGGCCGGCCTACTCCTCCCTCCATCCTTTATATACGTGGCCCGGGGGCACCCCATGGACACACAAGTTGATTTTAGCCGTGTGCGGTGCCCCTCCCCACAGATACACACCTCGGTCATACCATTGCAGTGCTTAGGCGAAGCCCTGCGCCGGTAGCTTCATCATCACCGTCACCACGCCATCGTGCTGACGAAACTCTCCCATGACGCTCAACTGGATCAATAGCTCGTGGGACGTCATCATGCTGAACGTATGCTGAACGCGGAGGTGCCGTACGTTCGGTACTTGGATCGGTTGGATCACGAAGACGTTCGACTACATCAACCGTGTCACTAGACGCTTCCGCTTTCGGTCTACGACGCTACGTAGACACACTCTCCCCTATCGTTGCTATGCTTCTAGTAGATAGATCTTGCGTGATCGTAGGAAAATTTTGAAATACTACATTCTCCAATAGTGGAATCATGAGCCAGGTCTATGCGTAGATGATATGCACGAGTAGAACACAATGAGTTGTGGGCGATAATAGTCATACTACTTACCACCATGTCATTCTTTGATTCGGCGGAATTGTGAGATGAAGCGGCACAGACCGACATTACGCGTACGCTTACGCGAGACTAGTTCCACCGTTACGAGCACTCGTTGCTTAAAGCTGACCGGCAGGTGTCTGTCTCTCTCGCTGTAGTTGAATCAAGTGTGGCTATGCCCGGTCCTTGTGAAGGTTGAAATAGCACACTTGACGAAAAATCGTTGTGGTTTTTGTATGCGTAGGTGAGAACGGTTCATGATAAGCCCGTAGCAGCCACTTAAACTTGAACAACAAAATAGAGGACGTCTAACTTGTGTTTGCAGGGCATGTTGTGATGTGATATGGTCAAGACGTGATGAGTTATACGTTATTGTATGAGATGATCATGTTTTGTAAATTATCGGCAACCAGCAGGAGCCTTATGGTTGTCTCTTTATTGTATGAATTGCGAAGGCCATGTAATTGCTTTATTTCATCACTATGAGTTAGCGATAGTAGTAGCAACAATAGTTGGCGGGACAACCACGACGCTGCGATGAAGATCATGGTGTCTAGCCGATGACGACGGAGATCATGACGATGCTTTGGAGATGGAGATCAAAAGCACAAGATGATGATGGCCATATCATGTCACATTTTTTGATTGCATGTGATGTTTATCTTATTATGCTTCTTATTTTGCTTAGTACGGCGGTAGCATTATAAGATAATCCCTTACAAAATTTCAAGGTACAAGTGTTCTCCCTGAGTATGCACCGTTGCGAAAGTTCTTCGTGCTGAGACACCACGTGATGATCGGGTGTGATAGGTTCTACGTTCACATACAACGGGTGCAAGACAGTTTTGCACATGCGGAATATTCGGGTTAAACTTGATGAGCCCTAGCATGTACAGACATGGCCTCGGAAGACTGGAGACCGAAAGGTCGAGCGTGAATCATATAGTAGATATGATCAACATATGATGTTCACCATTGAAAACTACTCCATATCACGTGATGATCGGACATGGTTTAGTTGATTTGGATCGCGTGATCATTTAGATGACTAGAGGGATATCTATCTACGTGGGAGTTCTTTAGTAATATGATTAATTGAACTTTAATTTATCATGAACTTAGTCCTGGTAGTATTAGCATATCTATGTTGTAGATTAATAGCTCGCGATGTAGCTCCCAGTTTATTTTTATACGTTCCTAGAGAAATATAAGTTGAAATATGTTAGTAGCAATGATGCGGACTAGATCCGTGATCTTAGGATTATCCTCATTGCTGTACAGAAGTATTATGTACTTGATGCACCGCTAGGTGACAGATCTATTGCAGGAGCAGATGCAAACGTTATGAACGTTTGGCAAAGCTCAATATGATGTCTACTTAATAGTTTAGTGCACCATGCTTTATGGCTTAGAACTGGGACTTCAAAAACGTTTTGAACGCCATGGAGCATATAAGATGTTCCAAGAGTTGAAATTAGTATTTCATACTCATGCCCGTGTCGAGAGGTATGAGACCTCTGACAGTACTTTGCTTACAAGATGGAGGAGAATAGCTCAACCAGTGAGCATGTGCTCAAATTGTCTGGGGTACTGCAATTGCTTGAATCAAGTGGGAGTTAATCTTCCAAATAAGATAGTAATTGACAATGTTCTCTAGTCACTATCACAAAGTTAGTAAAACTTCATGATGAACTATAACATGCAAGGGATGACGAAAGTAATTCCCGAGCTCTTCGCGATGCTGAAATCGGCTAAGGTAGAAATCAATAAAGAGCATCAAATGTTGATGGTTAACAAGACCACTTGTTTCAAGTAATGGGAAACGGTATAGAAGGGAACTTCAAGACGAATGACAAGCAAGGTGTCACTCCCGTGAAGAAACCCAAAGCTAAACTCAAGCCTGAAACTAAGTGCTTCTACTGTAAGGGAATGGTCACTGGAAGTGGAATTGCCCTAGATACTTGGCGGATAAGAAGGATGGCAAAGTGAACAAAGGTATATTTGATATACAAATTATTGATGTGTACTTTACTAGTGTTCATAGCAACCCCTGGGTATTTGATACATGTTCAGTTGCTAAAATTAGTAACTCGAAACGAGAGTTGCAGAATGAACAGAGACTAGTTAAAGGTGAAGTGACGATGTGTGTTGGAACCGGTTCCAAGATTGATATGATCATCATCGCACACTCCATATACTTTTGGGATTAGTGTAGAACCTAAATAAATATTATTTGGCATTTGCGTTGAGCATGAATATGATTTGATCATGTTTGTTGCAATACGGTTATTCATTTAAAGTCACAGAATAATTGTTATTTTGTTTACATGAATAAAACCTTCAATGGCCATGCACCCAATGAAAATAGTTTGTTGGATCTCGATCGTAGTAATACACCTATTCATAATATTGAAGCCAAAAGATGCAAAGTTGATAATGATAGTGCAACTTATTTGTGGCACTGTCGTTTAGGTCATATTGGTGTAAAGCGCATGAAGAAACTCCATGCTGATGGGCTTTTGGAATCACTTGATTATGAATCACTTGGTGCTTGCGAACCATGCCTCATGGGCAAGATGACTAAAACTCCGTTCTCCAGAACAATGGAGCGAGCAACTGATTTACTGGAAATCATACATACTGACGTATGTGGACCGATGAGTGTTGAGGCTCGCAGCGGGTATCGTTATTTTCTGACCTTCACTAATGATTTCAGCAGATATAGGTTATCTACTTGATGAATCACAAGCCTGAAACATTTGAAAAGTTCAGAGAATTTTAGAGTGAAGTAGAGAATCATCGTAAAAAGAAAATTAAGTTTCTACGTTCTGATCGCGGAGGCGAATATTTGAGTTACGAGTTTGGTCTTCATTTAAAACAATGTGGAATAGTTTCACAGCTCACGCCACCCGGAACACCATAGCGTAATGGTGTGTCCGAATGTCGTAACTATACTTTATTAGATATCGTGCGATCTATGATGTCTCTTACTGATTTACCACTATCGTTTTGGGTTATGCATTAGAGAGAGTTGCATTCATGTTAAATAAGGGCACCATCTAAATCCGTTGAGACGACGCCTTATGAATTGTGGTTTGGCAAGAAACCAAAGTTGTTGTTTCTTAAAGTTTGGAGCTGTGATGCTTATGTGAAAAAACTTCAACCTGATAAGCTCGAACCCAAGTCGGAGAAATGTGTCTTCATAGGATACCCAAAGGACACTGTTGGGTACACCTTCTATCACAGATCCGAAGGCAAGATATTCGTTGCTAAGCATGGATCCTTTCTAGAGAAGGAGTTTCTCTTGAAAGAAGTGAGCGGGAGGAAAGTGGAACCTGATGAGGGAATTGTACCTTCTCCCGAATTAGAAAGTAGTACATCAAAGAAACTAGTTCCAGTGATTCCTACACCAATCAGCGAGGAAGCTAATGATGATGATCATGAAACTTCAGATCAAGTTACTATTGAACCTCGTAGGTCAACCAGAGTGCGTTCCGCGCTAGAGTGGTACGGCAAACCGGTTCTGGAAGTCATGTTACTAGACCATGATGAACCTACGAACTATGAGGAAGCGATGATGAGCTCAGATTCCACAGAATGGCTTGAGGCCATGAAATCTGAGATGGGATCCATGTTTGAGAACAAAGTGTGGACTCTGGTTGACTTGCTCGATGATCAGCAAGCCATTGAAAATAAATGGATCTTTAAAAGGAAGACTAACGCTGATGGTAATGTTTCTATCTACAAAGCTCGACTTGTTGCGAAAGGTTTTCAACAAGTTCAAGGAGTTGACTACGATGAGATTTTCTCACCCGTAGTGATGCTTAAGTCTGTTCAAAACATGTTAGCAATTGCTGCATTTTATGATTATGAAATTTGGCAAATGGATGTCAAAACTGCGTTCCTTAATGGATATCTTAAAGAAGAGTTGTATATGATACAACCAGAAGGTTTTTGTCGATCCTAAAGCAGCTAACAAAATGTGCAAGCTCCAGCGATCCATCTATGGGCTGGTGCAAGCATCTCGGAGTTGGAATATACGCTTTGATAAGTTGATCAAAGAATATAGTTTTATACAGACTTGTGGTGAAGCCTGTATTTACAAGAAAGTGAGTGGGAGCACTACAGCCTTTCTGATAAGTATATGTGAATGACATATTGTTGATCGGAAATGATATAGAATTTTCTGGAAAGCATAAAGGAGTGTTTGAAAGGAGTTTTTCAAAGAAAGACCTCGGTGAAGCTGCTTACATATTGAGCATCAAGATCTATAGAGATTGATCAAGACGCTTGATAAGTTTTTTCAATGAGTACATACCTTGACAAGGTTTTGAAGTAGTTCAAAATGGAACAGTCAAAGAAAGAGTTCTTGCCTGTGTTGCAAGGTATGAAGTTGAGTAAGACTCAAAACCCGACCACGCCAGAAGATAGAGAAAGATTGAAAGTCATTCCCTATGCCTCATCAATAGGTTCTATAAAGTATGCCATGCTGTGTACAAAACCTATTGTGTACCTTGCCATGAGTTTGTCAAGGAGGTACAAAAGTGATCCAGGAGTAGATCACTGGATAGCGGTCAAAATTATCCTTAGTTACTGGATGACTAAGGAAATGTTTCTCGATTATGGAGGTTATAAAGAGTTCTTCGTAAAGAGTTACACCGATGCAAGCTTTGACACTACTACAGATGACTCTAAGTATTAATCTGGATATGTATTGAAAGTGGGAGCAATTAGCTAGAGTACCTCCATGCAGAGCATTGTAGACATAGAAATTTTCGAAATACATACGGATCTGAATGTAACAGACCCGCTGACTAAAATTCTCTCACGAAGCAAAACATGATCACACCCTAGTATTCTTTGGCTGTTAATCACATGGTGATGTGAAGTAGATTATTGACTCTAGTAAACCCTTTGGGTGTTGGTCACATGGCGATGTGAATTGTGGGTGTTATTCACATAACGATGTGAACTATCCATATTAAATCACATGGCGATGTGAACTAGATTATTGACTCTAGTGCAAGTGGGAGACTGAAGGAAATATGCCCTAGAGGCAATAATAAAGTTGTTATTTATATTTCCTTATATCATGATAAATGTTTATTATTCATTCTAGAATTGTATTAACCGGAAACTTAGTACATGTGTGAATACATAGACCAAAACCGAGTGTCCCTAGCATGCCTCTACTAGACTAGCTCGTTAATCAAAGATGGTTATGTTTCCTAACCATAGACATGAGTTGTCATTTGATCAACGGGATCACATCATTAGGAGAATGATGTGATGGACAAGACCCGTCTGTTAGCTTAGCAACTTGATCGTTTTGTTTTGCTGCTATTGCTTTCTTCTTGACTTATACATGTTCCTATGACTATGAGATTATGTAACTCCCGAATACCGGAGGAACACCTTGTGTGCTATCGAACGTCTCAACGTAACTGGGTGATTATAAAGATGCTCTACAGGTGTCTCTGAAGGTGTTTGTGGTGTTGGCATAGATCGAGAAAAGGATTTGTCACTCCGAGTGTCGGAGAGGTATCTCTGGGCCCTCTCGGTAATACACATCGTAATAAGCCTTGCAAGCAAATGACTAATGAGTTAGTCACGAGATGATGTATTACGGAACGAGTAAAGATACTTGCCGGTAACGAGATTGGAACTAGGTATGATGATACCAACGATCGAATCTCGGGCAAGTAACATACCGATGACAAAGGAAACAACGTATGTTGTTGTGCGGTTTGACCGATAAAGATCTTCATAGAATATGTAGGAACCAATATGAGCATCCAGGTTCCGCTATTGGTTATTGACCAGGGAAGTGTCTCAGTCATGTCTACATAGTTCTCGAACCCGTAGGGTTCGCATGCTTAATGTTCGACGACGATTTGTATTATGAGCTATGTGATTTGATGACCGACGTTTGTTCGGAGTCCCAGATGAGATCACGGACATGACGAACAGTCTTGAAATGGTCAAGACGTAAAGATTGATATATTGGAAGGCTATATTCGGACATCGGAAAGGATCCGAGTGATTCGGCTATTTTCCGGAGTGCCGGAGAGTTACGGTAATTCGTATTGGGCCTTAATGGGCCATACGGGAAAGGAGAGAAAGGCCTCAAGGGTGGCCGCGCCTCTTCCCCATGGACTGGTCCGAATTGGACAAGGGAAAGGGGGCACCCCCTTCCTTCCTTCTCTTTCTCCCTTCCCCTTTTCCTATTCCATATGGCAGGAGGAATCCTACGAGGACTAGGGAGTCCTAGTAGGACTCCACACTTTGGAATGCCCTATGAGGGCCGGCCTACTCCTCCCTCCATCCTTTATATACATGGCCAGGGGGCACCGCATGGACAAACAAGTTGATTTTAGCCGTGTGCAGTGCCCCTCCCCACAGATACACACCTAGGTCATACCGTTGCAGTGCTTAGGCGAAGCCCTGCGCCAGTAGCTTCATCATCACCGTCACCACGCCGTCGTGCTGACGAAACTCTCCCGTGACGCTCAACTGGATCAAGTGCTCATGGGACGTCATCGAGCTGAACGTGTGCTGAACGCGGAGGTGCCGTACGTTCGGTACTTGGATCGGTTGGATCGCGAAGACGTTCGACTACATCAACCGCGTCACTAGACGCTTCCGCTTTCGGTCCACGAGGGTACGTAGACACACTATCCCCTCTCGTTGCAATGCTTCTAGTAGTTAGATCTTGCGTGATCGTAGGAAAATTTTGAAATACTATGTTCTCCAACAACAACTACCTCGTCAAGTTCTACTTTCCTCCCACTGACTTCTTTTGATAGAAACTCCTTCTCTAGAAAGGACCCATTCTTAGCAACAAAGATTTTGACTTCGGAATTGTGGTAGAAGGTATACCTAATTGTTGGGGAACGTAGTATTTCAAAAAAATTCCTACGATCACGCAAGATCTATCTAGGAGAAGCATAGCAACGAGCGGGGAGAGTGTGTCCACGTACCCTCGTAGACCGAAAGCGGAAGCGGTTAGTAATGCGGTTGATGTAGTCGAACGTCTTCGCGATCCAACCAATCCAAGCACCAAACGTACGGGAACTCCGCGTTCAGCACACGTTCAGCTCGATGACGTCCCACGAACTCTTGATCCAGTTGAGGTTGAGGGAGAGTTCCGTTAGTACGACGGCGTGGTGACGGTTATGATGATGTTACCGGCGTAGGGCTACGCCTAAGCACTACGACAATATGACCGAGGTGTGTTACTGTGGAGGCGGGCACCGCACACGTCTAAGAAATCAACTTGTGTGTCTATGGAGTGCCCCCTAGCCAAGTATATAAAGGAGGTGAGGAGGAGAGGGTCGGCCCTCCTATGGTGCGCCCAAGGGTGGACCCTACTCACACTAGGAGTAGGACTCCACCTTTCTTAGTAGGAGTAGAAGAAGAAGGAAGGGGAGGGAGAGAAGAGAGGAAGGAGGGGGCGCCGCCCCTCCCCCTAGTCCAATTCGGACTAGGCCATGGGGGCACGCAGCCTACCCAATGCAGCCCATCTCTCTCTCCCCCCTAAAGCCCAATAAGGCCCATTTACTCCCCGGGGGATTCTGGTAGCCTCCCGGTACTCCGGTATTTATCCGATGACCCCCGGAACTCTTCCGGTGTCCGATA
The DNA here is from genome assembly GCA_902687465.1 of Secale cereale. NCBI lineage: Eukaryota > Viridiplantae > Streptophyta > Magnoliopsida > Poales > Poaceae > Secale > Secale cereale. The sequence goes on along the minus strand of LR738711.1, from coordinate 598,397,212 downwards.
TAACCTTCCAATATATTGATATTTTTGTCTCAACCATTTCGAGACTCCTCGTCATGTCCGTGATCACATGCGGGACTCCGAACTACCTTCGATACATCAAAACACATAAACTCATAATAACGATAATCATCGAACGTTAAGCGTGCGGACCCTACGGGTTCGAGAACTATGTAGACATGACCGAGACTCATCTCTGTTCAATAACCAATAGCGGAACCTGGATGCTCATATTGGTTCCTACATATTCTACGAAGATCTTTATCGGTCAAACCGCATAACAACATACGTTGTTCCCTTTTTCATCGGTATGTTACTTGCGCGACATTCGATCGTCGGTATCATTATACCTAGTTCAATCTCATCATCGGCAAGTCTCTTTACTCGTTCCGTAATACATCATATCATGACTAACTCATTAGTCGTTTGCTTTCAAGGCTTATTATGATGTGTATTACTGAGAGGGCCCAGAGATACCTCTCTGATACTCGGAGTTACAAATCCTATTCTCGATCTATGCCAACACCACAAACACCTTCTGAGACACATGTAGAGCATCTTTATAATCACTCAGTTACGTTGTGACGTTTGATAGCACACAAGGTGTTCCTCCAATATTTGGGAGTTCCATAATCTCATAGTCATAGGAATATGTATAAGTCATGAAGAAAGCAATAGCTGTAAAACTAAACGATCATAGTGCAAAGCTAAGGGATGGGTCTTGTCCATCACATCATTCTCATAATGATGTGAGCACGTTGATCAAATGACAACACATGTCTATGGCCAGGAAACATAACCATCTTTGATTAACGAGCTAGTCTTGTAGAGGCATACTAGGGACAGTCTGTGTTGTCTATGTATTGACACATGAATCAAGTTTCTGGTTAATACAATTCTAGCATGAATATTAGACATTTATCACGAGATAAAAGGAAATACAAAATAACAACTTAATTATTGCCTCTAGGGCATACTTGTGACGCCCCCGATTTGACCGTACACTAATCATGCACGCAAACGTGTACGACCAAGATCAGGGACTCACTGGAAAATATCACAACACAACTCTAGACACAAATAAAAATAATACAAGCTTTATATTAGAAGCCAGGGGCCTTAAGGGCTCGAATACGTAAGCTCGAACACACAAGAGTCATCGGAAGCAATAATATCTGAGTACAGACATATGTTAAACAAGTTTGCCTTAAGAAGGCTAGCACATAAACAACACGATCAAAAAGGCAAGGCCTCCTGCCCGGGACCTCCTAACTACTCATGGTCGTTAGTTGTCTCCACGTAGTAGTAGGCTCAGTCGGGGTAGTAGCAGTCGTCAAGGTGGCTGCTGGCTCCTGAACTCCACCATCTGGTTGCATGAACCAGAAAGAATAAAGAAGGGGTAAAAGGGGGAGCAAAGAAACCGTGAGTACTCACCCAAAGTACTCGCAAGCAAGGATCTACACTACATATGCATTGGTATCAATGAAAAGGGTAGTATCGGTGGACTAAGCTGCAAAATGCCAGAATAAGAGGGGGAGAAGCTAGTCCTATCGAAGACTAGCATCTTCTGGAAACCACCGATCCTGCAGCAGTAGAAGAGAGTATAGAATAACATATTATAATTATTGAGCATGTTGTAGCAATAATGCCCAGAGATCCTTCCTCAACTCCCTGCGAGGAAGCAATCCCGGAGCCACATATCCATATCATGCCTCAGCATCCTGTTCTAGTTGTAGCAATCAGGATACAACTCCAAGTGTCCATTACCGTAGGACATGCTATCGATAGATGTTTTCTTCCCTGTAGGGGTGCACCAACTTACCCACCATGCTTGCTTAACTCCGGCCAGATGCACCATCAGGTCATGCCCGACCTGGGCCAAACAATACGCCGCAATCCGGCCTATGCTTAATAGAGAGGTCATGCACGCTGGACTAAACCCTATGCCCCCAGGGGTCATGGGCCAATCGCCCCGGGAACTCCTGCACGTTGCGTGGGCGGCTGGTGAGCAGACCTGGGCAACCTCCTTAAAAAGGTAGGTGCTTACACGGTCCAACCAGGCGCGCGCCGCTCAGTCGCAATTACGTCAATTAAGCTTCGGCTGATGCATACGACGCAGAACACCCATACTATGCCCACGTGTTGGTTAGCGCTATTAGGCCAGAGGCCCCTTGGATCAAATATCCAAACAGTTTAGTGTCTTGGGAACGTGGTAACGAGCAGAGAGTCACGAAAGATGTGACCCCGTCGCCCCATCTCGAGGACTTGTGGCAAGGGCTAAGAATGCCCGGCCACGCCTCGTATTCAACTCTCGGGTACCCTCCAAGTCAACCCGTCTCCACATCACTTGCGGGTACCTCTCAGGGTCGACCCGCCTTTCCAAGTAACAGTTGTAAAGTCATAGTAACCATAGTAACTGTGTGCCTAACACCAAAGGGAAAACTTGAGGAAATCACCCTCGATGGAATTCCACCAGATGTTTATCGTCAAGGTGAACGAAAGACGAGTCACCCACGAGGTCCACTCTTGAGGAGTTGCACGACAGTGTCGTTATCGGGAGTGGAGAAAGAAGAATCACCCTCGATGACCACACCCGATGAACTAACCTACAAGGTTCACATCAGAAGTGCTGATGAGGTGTCACCCTCGGCACTCGATAGTAACCCTATAGTGTCGAGCAACTAAGGGGAAGTGATGTGCGGTGCTGGGGCCTGGTCTTCGATCCCGCTGATCGGGTCTTCTGATAATCCAGCGGGGCAGTCGGGACAATGTGGGGAGTCACTGGTGCATCTCTAACCTACCTATACTAAGCAGTTTAGTATAAACATGTAAGGTATGAAAGCAGATATCAACAACAGGTTATGCATCAAAATAGGATCATACAAAAACAGTAGCAATTCTAATGCAAGCATAAGAGAGAAGTGTAATGCCCCGGATGTAATACTTTCCCTTTTGGGCATATAATATATCTCCGGCTTCATCTATTCCTTTTCGGGTTCTTTGTCTTTCGGGTTTTGAGGGATCGAAGAAGGTGAGAGTGTCTAGAGGGGGGGTGATTAGACTACTCGACAAGATAAAAATTCTGTCTTTTATCAAGGACAGATTTTGGCAGTTTTTGCATAGCACACAAGTCAAGTAGCACACTACACATGCAATTCTAGAGTATGAGCAGCGGAAAGTAAATTGCACGAGTAGTAAAGAGAGGTGGAGAAGATCAAACGCAATTTGGAGACGCAATGATTTTTCCCGTGGTTCCGATAGGTGGTGCTATCGTACATCCACGTTGATGGAGACTTCAACCCACGGAGGGTAACGGCTGCGCAAGTCCACGGAGGGCTCCACCCACGAAGGGTCCACGAAGAAGCAACCTTGTCTATTCCATCATGGCCTACGCCCACAGAGGGCTAGCCTTACTCGGGGTAGATCTTCACGAAGTAGGCGATCTCCTTGCCCTTACAAACTTCTTGGTTCAACTCCACATCTCGATGACGGAGGCTCCCAAGCGACACCTAACCAATCTAGGAGGCACCACCCTCCAAAAGGTAATAGATGGTGTAGATGATGATGAACTCCTTGCTCTTGTGCTTCAAATGATAATCTCCCCAACACTCAACTCTCTTCACTGATATGGCTGTGGTGGAAGAAAGGATTGAGTGGAAAGCAACTTGGGAAGGTTAGAAATCAAGTTTCATATGGTAGGAATGGAGCAACTTGATCTCAACACAAGGGTAGGTAGTTCTCTTCTCAGAAAGTGTAAGGTAGGAGTGGTAGTTCTTTCTGATGGCTCTCTCCACGAATGAAGAGGGGGTGGAGGGGTATATATAGCCTCCACACAAAAATCCAACCGTTACACACATAATTGAGCAATCTCGGTGAGACCAAAGTTGACAACTCGGTCAGACCGAAAGTTCAAATATAGTGAACGTTGGGGTTTTCGGTGGGACCGAAAATACCATCTCGGTGAGACCGAAAGTGTAAATAATATGAACGTTGGGGTTTTCGGTGGGACCGAGAAAGAAAACTCGGTTAGACCAATTTGAGAAAAGACAGGAACATGCCAATTTCGGTAAGACCGATTTTATCAACTCGGTGAGACCGACTTGATGACAAACGGTTACAGAAGCTTGGCAGCCCATATTTCGGTGAGACCGATCTCAAACTCGGATTGACCGATTTTTCTAGGGTTTGGCTTATGGCTGAGGTGGTTCATCTCAGTGTGACTGGCTTTGGAAAATCGGTTGGTCCGAGATTACTTATGAGTGTGTATAGTAGTGAAGGTTGCTGATAGTTGAAGGAGATACATCACTAAGCACTTGAGCAACCAGATCATCAACACAACCTCATCCCCTTTTAATAGTATTGGCTTTTCCTATGGACTCAATGTGATCTTCGATCACTAAACCAAAAATGGAGTCTTGAGCTTTTGCCAATGCTTGCCTTAGCATTTTGAGGGGTCCACTTCTTCAGTCCTTTAGCCATGCCAATGTGATTGAATTTCCTGAAACATACTTGATAAAAGCATTAGTCCAACCACAAAGTATGTTGTCATTAATTACCAAAACCACCTAGGGAGCAAATGTGCTTTCAGGTTTTCGTCGTGTTGTTGTGTGCGTGTGTGGCATTTATTCATATCATATAGACATGTGCATTGCATTGCATTTGTGTTGTCAGTTGCATCCGGTTCCACGCGTTCCTTCCCGTTGTCCGTTTCGCATTCCGGAGCTCCCTCACGTGTCCGTGACGTCCCGTAGGCCTACTTTGGTGTTTGGGCGTGTAACGTTACCGGTGTGCCGCGAGGTTGTTGTGTGTGTTGTTGTTTTGTTGTGTGCAACCCGCCTCTCAAATCTCGTCGCGTTTGGACTCCGTTTGCTATCCCAACAGTTATTCGTGTGGGTCCAAAGTGCCTCCACTTGTGGCCCAGAAACACCCCTACAGCAGCCACTACCATCTCCTAGGCCTATCTAAACTACCCACGCGATCGGATCCGTCGGATCGCGATCGGAGGACTCCTAACACTCCTAAATCCCCCCTAACCCTAAAAATCTGCTATATAATAGACCCCCCTAGTCTATTTTTGGCATCTCTATCTTCTTTCCCCTTCCTCCCCTCAATTTTTGGATATAACCACCACCTCTCTGCCACTTGGCATCTCCCCGCCGCCGTTCCGTCGAAGCAGCCGACCGCCGCCGCAAGAATCGCTGGATCGGGCAAGTCCCTCGTCGCCAGATCCGTTCCAGCGCCCAAGTCAACGTGCCGTCGCCTCCCCCAGCGATCGCTGGATCCCTTCGGGCCTCCCCTGCATCGATCCTTCGGGGGCCCAGGACCACTTCGCTTCCCCGACCGCATCGCCCGCCCGAGGCCAGAGCCTCCGCTTCGATCTGGCCGACAGGGACCACTTCGCCACCGTCACCAGGCCCGTGAGCCACCGAGCCCGCGAGCCTCAGGCCGCCTCCCGCCGGGTGGGCCTCGCCTCCGCCAGCCACGCTCCCGTACTCCCTTTGCCACCGAGCCGCCAGGAGGGCCGGCCCACTTCCTCCGCCTCTGCGGGCCGCATCCGCCGCAGCCTCGCCAGGCCGCGCCCCTCTGACCGGGCCGCGCGCCAGCCGCTCCGGCCCAGCCCGAGGCCGCCCCGCCGTAGATCTCCAGCAGGCCCAGCCGCCAGGCGCCTTCGCGGGCCGCCCTCCCCGCCGGTCCATCCCGCAACTTCGACCCAGTCCGGCCTCGCCTCCTCCGCAGATCTCCATCGCGGGCCGCATCAGATCCCCGTGGGCCGAGCCCATCTTCTTCTTTGCAAATCTGAGATCTAGGTTGACTTTTACTCCCAAGTCCATATTAATTGTTTTCTGATGCATTTTTCAACTGAGGATAACTTTTAGTGTGTTTGTCTATTTCGCGCAAATAGCATGTCCAGACGTTTGTGGCGAATAGCACTACGTTTTATCTCTTTGTGTCATGCATGTTAGAGATCATCTAGGTGCTTGTTTTGCTGTTGCAAGAGTGCTTCGTGATATAAACTGCTGCTATGTGATGTTTTTATGTCATCTTTGCCATGTGATATCTTTTAGCTCGTTTGTCCGAATGATGCAAATGACATGTCCACGTGTTCGTCTTGCTATGCTCTACATGTTGTATGTTTTAGGTTGCATGATAGATTTATTCTTGCCATGTTTATCATCGTTGCAAAGTGCCATGTGGCTGTGATGTTGTTTCACTTGTTATGAAATGCCATCTTGTTGAGCTCGTTGCTATCGTTGTGTTTATCTCCATGAAGCATGCTTGTGTGTTTTGGAATCACCTTCATGTGTACTTTGATGAGGTGCTTACCACTTGCCATGTTTAGTTTCGAGGTGTCTTAAACATGCTCTTTTAGATGCCATGATGAAATTGCTGTTTTAGGACTTAGTGGATTTTCACTAAGTCTGAAATCTGTAATGTTCCGATGCCATGTTCGTGTGATGTTCTAGGACAAACCATGTTAGTTTTGGAGTGGATCTTGATTGTTCCTTGTAGTATATATTGTTGGCTTCCCATTCATGTTCTCACATGCCTATTTAAGTGGCTGTAGCATGTTTATCATTTGCTCCAAAGTTTCAATAAAATTCTGCTGCCAGAATTTTATTGTCAAGTTCAATATGTCCAAGCTCATTGCTATTGATCCGTGGCTCCTTTGGGGGTGCACCTTTGGACTTAGTTGCTTTAGTATATGTCTAGTTTATGTTCATGTCCTTTGCCATGAGGTTTGAGTGCTGTAGCTTAATTATTTTGTGCTCCGAAGTTGCTATGTTGCTGTAATTTTCAGCTTTCGCTCATTTCTTGTTTCGGGCATAACTTTTAGCCCGTAACTCCGTTTTCAGCGAGTCTGATATGAAACTTGATTGATTTTCTGTGTAGATTCATAATATCAGATTGTTATCTTGTTTTGAAGTGTTTTGCTTGAGTGCTAATTTCCGTGCTCCGTGTGCATCCTTTAGTGCATCCATCATGCATCCATCATTTTCGAGTGCGCATTGCATCTTGTTGATTCGTGCCTTGTGTGATTGTATTGTTTAGAGCCGGAAGCTGAGACCGAGTACGAGTACGAGCACGAGGTTACCAACGAGGTTGAGCACGAGGACCCTTCTTACGATCCGAATGACTTCTCTTCAGGCAAGATGACCGAACCCCGATAACATTACTATCTTTGCCTATTCCTAGTAGTTCCGCTCTATAGTTTTGCCTCGATGCCCATGTTCTTCCTGTCAGCCACCTACTTGTAACCATTGCCATGTTTAACCACCCTACCTACGCAAACCGTTGCTTGGCTAAGTACGCTTCGCTCAACCCTTCTTATAGCATTGCTAGTTGCAGGTGAAGATCGAAGATGCTTGCTTCATGTTGAAGTTTGTTGGGTTATATCACACTATATAATTGCTAAAATGAAATCATCTATATATTGGCAAGGGTGGAAGGCTAAGCCTTTTGCTTGGTGATTTGTTCCACTCATGCCGTTAGGAACCGTATAAACCGGTGTTATGTTCCTTGATTATGCGTTCCTAACACGGTTGGGGTGTATGGGACCCCCTCGATAAACCGCTAAGTGCTAAGTCTTTTCCAGCAAGTCCCAACATTGGTACTATTCGCCTAATAACAAACTAAACTTGCATAGGGAGTTATAAACCCTTTTTCTTAATCAACAACCCCGGGCCAGTGCTCCACATGAGTGTTGGTCCGAACTGGGGGTCCTGCAGGGCCACCTCGAGGAATCTCAAGGTCTGGTAAAAACCTGTAGCATCGCCCATCCGGTCGTGGCCTGAGACGAGATACGCGCGGCTACTATCAGGGTGTCGGCAAGCCGGGAGGATTTGCTGGATTAGCCTTACCTTAGTTCGGTATATCTTGAGCACGGGATTCCGAGGATACTCGGGTCTTCCCACTTTGGAGTTGCGACTCCGCGGATCGTGGGCTTGTAATGGGTCAAGTTGGAACACCCCTGCAGGGTTATGAACTTTCGAAAGCCATGCCCGCGGTTATGTGGCAGATGGGAGCTTGTTAATATCCGGTTGTAGATAACTTGACACAATGTTACTAATACACTACCAGCGTGTGTTCCGTGACCGTCAATTTCCGAATAGGGATTCGGGACTTGAACACGGAGGGGTTATGTTTGTTGAGCTTGTAGCTAGGATCACTTCGTGATCACTTCTCGTCCGAGGCTTTCTCTTCTCGCTCTCTCTCACGTAAGCTAGTTGCTAGTTGCTGCTACAGACACTTATTCTTTTCTTCAGCCTTATCCTCTCCCAAGGCTTAAATAGTCTTGTTACCCGGGAGCGGGATTGCTGAGTCCTTTGTGGCTCACAATTACTTCACCACACCAGATGCAGGTCCAGCTGTGAGCTATCCAGGTGATGGCACCGAGCTGGATTGGGAGTTCGACGAGGAGCGTAGTCGGTACTATGTTCGATATCCGGATGATCAGTAGTGGAGACTTTTACTAGGATTCGATCCGACCTGTGGATGTTATTTAAGTTTGGTATCTTGACATTTGGTTTTGCCCTTAGAAGGTTGTGATATTCTTAATGTATGATGTTTGAGACATGTTATGTAATTGTGTGACGTGGCGAGTGTAAGCCAACTATTTATGTTTACAATCCCCTCTTTTACATGAGATGTGCAATGATTACCAAACTTGAGATCATTCTAGGATGGACTTATGCCTTTAAGTCGTGCCTCGACACGTAGGAGGTATAACTCCATCCTTGGCATTACAAGTTGGTATTCAGAGCCTTCTTCGACCTAGGAGCCCCCACTGATTGATCGAATCGTTGACGGTCGAGTCTAGGCACACACTGAAAACATTTTGAGTCCTATATTATATCGGAGAGTAGGATTTCTTTGCTTCTCATCCCCTTTCTCTCTGGTGAGGACTCCTGACGACTACTCTTGTCTCTCCTATCTTCAAAAATTGCACCAAATTTTTTTTAGGAATCTCGCGAGTATTCTGGGATTGTTTCGATGTTCTTGTGACGAGGATATTGTTCTCGATGCCTCCTGACATTAGGGGTTGTGGCAGTGTCCCGGGGAGTTGAGCTTCGGGGTATTGTCGTCACAAGCATATCGCGGCAGTACTAAATACTTAAGACGGCCGACATCGAAAATCTCTCCTATACGGCCAGTGGCAAGATAACCCCGACATCACCCAGTACTGGGGAGGTAGTTCGGGAGTATTGCCATAGCTTGTTATAGTGGATGCTTTTCGTAGGTCCGAGGTACACAGTTTCCGAGAAAGACTGGTTATGTGTTGAAGGATGGATACACCTGGATGTAGGTTTAGAGTTGATTGCGCGGTGCTTCCCGTGTATCCCCAACACCTGATTGCATAACTGGAATCTTTCGGAAATTTATAGGTGGGTTTATCCAGTAGATCGTAGGCATTCTTCCAACGAATGCAGGTTAGTGAGTTCGGGGTTCTACATTGAGTGAAGTGGTTTATGACCGATGTTACTATCAGGAGTTGCATCTTAAAGGGTCCTTGGCTATGCTGATCCGGGGATTGCAAAACCTTTTCGTAACGCGTTCATATGCTTTCAGCACAAAGATGTTAGAACGAAACTCCTCTCTTGTGTTTGTTCCCATCCGTACCTTGTTGTTTTTCTTATTTTCATTTTGTCCCCTATGTGGCTTCTCGTGAAGATTGATGTTATCATTTAACTGAGAATTTCATTCATTCCTCTTGTTCGAATGATTTTATTCGTTCTTATTGTTCGAATGATTATTGTGAAGACTTGTTGCAATTCATTCCATTGATTCAGCTTATACCTTCTGTCAATCAATTGCTGATTCGTGGTCATCTCTTTCAGGATGGCTCCGAAAAGGGTTCCCAACGCTAACCTAGAGGCGGAATAGGTCCCAGAACATCCTCCTTCCCCTCCTCCTCCGTCTGAGGCTTGGAGAGCGATTATGCAGACTACAGCTCAGAACACTCAGATGTTGATGCAGATGATGCAACAGATGCAAGCTAATCAAGCTAATCAGGGTGTTCCAGGGAATCAAGGCAACTTCTTCAACCAGCAGCACCATGCTACTCTCAACCAATTCTTGGCCAACAGTCCTAAAGCTTTCAGTTACTGTGTCGACCCTCTTGATGCTGAAGATTGGTTAACCGACATAAAGAAGCATTTTGAGTGCAGTAACGTGAAGGAAGATGATTATGTGAAGTTTGCAGCCTTCCAACTGAAAGATCAAGCAGCTGATTGGTGGCAGCAATACAAAGACTCCAGGCCAGGTCAAGTGATCTCTTGGGAGAATTTCTGCAAGGATTTTCGCTCGCACCACATTCCTACAAGTGTCATAAAGGGTATGCGTGAGCAATTCCGCAACCTGAAGCAGGGCTCCATGACAGTCTATCAGTATAATGTCATGTTACGAAACCTCGCCCGCTATGCTAAGCAAGACATTCCTGATGCCAAGAGCAAAATCTACCAGTTCCGTGGAGGTCTCAAAGATGAACTTCAGCTTGCTCTCACCTTGTTCGAGCCCGATGAATTCGACAAGTTCTATAACATGGCTTTGAAACAAGAAGCAGCTCAGCTTAAGATGGAGGCTTCTAAGAAGAGAATTCGAGATGCCGTTCATTCTTCCTCATCGTCTCAGTTGGCTGCGAAACAACAGAAATTCTGGCTTCCTCCTCCTCAAGTGATTCGAGCTCCTTACAACAACTCCAACAACTCCAACAACTACAAGAACTCTGGTGGACGTGGTTTCTCCCACCCACCCAACCCGAGCAACCAGTCGAAGAAGCAGTTTCAGTCTCAAGGCTCCAAGTCAAGTGGCTCTCATTTCTGTCCTCTCTCTGAATTGGTGTGCAACAAGTGTGGCCAGAAGGGTCACTATGCCAACAGATGTCCGAATCCGAAGCGTCTTCCACCTCCTCCACCAGTGAGTTCAGCTATTGTCAGGCATGATCCAAAGGCAGCAAGGGTCAATCTGATGAATGCAGCGCAAGCAGAGAATTCTTCTGATGTCATTTTGGGTAACCTTCCAGTGAACTCTATCCCTGCTAAAGTGTTATTTGATTCGGGTGCTTCTTGCTCTTTCATGTCATATCCATTTGCATCCAAGCACGATGTTGTCACCAAAAATCTGCCAAGGGAGTTAACAGTTATTTCTCCGGGAAGACGAATGAACTCCAGTGTTTATGCTCTGGATGTTTCTATTCGCATGGGTGATTATCGATTTTTGGCTTCTCCGGTGGTTCTTGGTAATTCTGACATCGACCTCATCCTCGGAATGGATTGGCTTTCTCAGCATGATGCTCACATTGATTGTGCTCAAAAGGAAGTCAAGATGACTCATTCTGATGAAGATGTGATTATCTTCGCCTCCAGGGATAACACTATCAGGCTTTTCTCTCTCATTGATAAAGGCGAAATTAATGCCATATCTCAAATTCCGGTGGTGAATGAATATCAAGACGTCTTTCCTGAAGAACTTCCAGGCATGCTTCCACACCGTCAGGTTGAATTCGTTATTGAACTCGAGCCGGGTACTGAGCCAGCATGCCGGCGTCCGTACAAGCTCTCTCCGGACGAATTGAAGGAATTGAAGAAGCAGCTTGATAAACAGGAGAGTATGGGTCTCATCAGACCTAGTACGTCTCCTTGGGGCTGTGGTGTCTTATTTGTCAAGAAGAAAGATGGCACGGAGCGTCTCTGTGTTGATTACCGGCCATTGAACAAGAAGACGATTAAGAACAAATATCCGCTCCCCAACATCAACGAACTCTTCGAGCAGCTCAAAGGAGCTAAAGTGTTCTCTAAGCTCGACCTCCGAATGGGCTATCATCAAATTCGCATTCGCGAGGAAGACATTCCCAAGACGGCTTTCAGAACGAGCTACGGTTCATACGAGTATACCGTCATGTCTTTTGGTCTCGCCAATGCTCCTCCTACCTTTTCGAGGATGATGCATTACATCTTCAACCCCTATACTGGCGAGTTTGTGCTTGTGTATCTGGATGATATTCTGGTGTTTTCCAAGAATGAAGAAGATCACGAAAAGCACTTACGTCTGGTTCTTGATCGACTCCGAGAGCATAAATTCTATGCCAAGTTCTCAAAGTGCGAGTTTTGCCTCGATAAGGTTTTGTACCTGGGCCACATCATCTCAGCTGATGGCATTGCGGTAAATCCCGAGAAAGTTGAAGCAATTGTCAACTGGGAAGCTCGTCAGAACGTCAAGCAGCTCCGCAGTTTTCTGGGTCTTGCCAGCTATTGCAGAAGGTTCGTTGAGAACTTCTCCAAGATTGCCAAGCCTCTTTCAAACTTGCTTCAAAAGAATGTCAAATACTTTTGGTCTCCAGAGTGTGAAGTGGCATTCAAAACTCTCAAAGAAAAGCTCGTCTCTGCTCCAGTTCTGACTCCTCCAGATGAATCCAAGCCCTATGAAGTATTCTGTGATGCTTCTCTTCAAGGTCTTGGTGGTGTGCTTATGCAAGACAAGAGAATTGTGGCATAAACTTCTCGTCAGCTCAAGCCAAGTGAGAAGAACTATCCCACACATGATCTCGAGCTAGCAGCTGTGGTACATGCTTTGATTACGTGGAGACATCTGTTGTTGGGCAGAAAAGTCGACATCTTCACTGATCACAAGAGCTTGAAGTACATCTTCACACAGCCGCATCTGAACCTCCGCCAGACTCGTTGGGTTGAAATGATCCAAGAGTATAATCCCAGCATTGAATACACTCCTGGCAAGGCGAATGTGATTGCAGATGCTTTGAGCAGAAAGGCATATTGCAACAGCCTTCTTATCAAGCCGTACCAGCCTGAGCTTTGTGAAGCATTCAGGAAGCTCAACCTCCAAGTTGTTCCGCAGGGTTTTCTTGCAAATCTTCAAATTGCTCCTACCTTGGAAGATCAAGTCCGTGAGGCCCAACTCAGTGATACCATGGTGAAGAAGGTGAAACATGCTATTGCTAAGGGCATTCCGAAATACAAGTGCTTCCGTGTTGATGAGAGAGATACCTTGTTCTTCGAGGACAGACTCGTTGTTCCTAAAGGTGATCTCAGGAAGCTCATAATGGAAGAAGCTCATGATTCTCTCCTTTCCATTCATCCTGGCAGTTCCAAGATGTACCAAGATCTCAAGCAGTCTTACTGGTGGACACGCATGAAAAGGGAGATTGCCCAATTCGTGAATGAATGTGATGTTTGCAGAAGAGTGAAAGCAGAACATCAACGTCCAGCCGGTCTTCTCCAACCTCTTCCTATTCCCGAGTGGAAGTTCGACCACATTGAAATGGACTTCGTCACTGGTTTTCCTAAGTCCAAGCGAGGAAATGATGCTATCTTTGTGGTGATTGACAAGCTTACCAAAGTCGCTCACTTTCTTCCAGTCAAAGAATCCATCAATGCAGCTCAATTGGCAGAGCTGTACACTTCCAGAATTGTGTCCTTACATGGCATTCCTCAAGTTATATCCTCAGACCGTGGAAGTTTGTTCACTTCAAGGTTCTGGGACTCCTTTCAGTCCGCCATGGGCACTAAGATCAGGTTCAGCACTGCTTTTCACCCTCAGACTAGTGGTCAAGTCGAGCGTGTGAATCAGATTCTAGAAGACATGCTCAGAGCCTGTGTCATATCCTTCGGCATGAAATGGGAAGACTGCCTTCCATTTGCCGAGTTCTCTTACAACAACAGCTTTCAAGCAAGTGCTGGCAAAGCACCGTTTGAAATCCTCTATGGCAGAAAGTGCCGTACCCCTCTCAACTGGTCTGAAACAGGCGAACGTCAACTTCTTGGCAATGACTTGATCTCAGAAGCCGAAGAAATGTGCAAAGTCACACGTGAGAATCTCAAGGCCGCTCAGTCGCGTCAGAAGAGCTACTATGACGGCAAACATCGTGATTTGGCATTCAACATTGATGATCATGTCTATCTCCGTGTGTCTCCGATGAAAGGCACCCAAAGATTCGGTATCAAAGGAAAGCTTGCTCCTAGATACGTCGGGCCTTTCAAGATTCTTGGCAAAAGAGGCGATCTAGCCTATCAACTTGAGCTCCCTTCAAACTTCACCAATGTTCATGATGTCTTCCATGTGTCTCAACTTCGCAAATGCTTCAAGGCACCTGAGCGCATGATTCCGTTTGAAGATATTGATCTTCAACAAGACCTGTCCTACCGAGAGCATCCAGTTCCAATTCTTGAAGAAACCGAACGCAAGACCCGCAACAAGTCCATCAAATTTCTGAAAGTCAAGTGGTCACATCACACCGACCGAGAAGCTACCTGGGAACGAGAAGATCATCTTCGTTCCGAGTACCCTTCCTTTTTCCAGTCCTAGATCTCGGGACGAGATCTTTTTGTAGTAGAGGAGAATTTGTAATGCCCCGGATGTAATACTTTCCCTTTTGGGCATATAATATATCTCCGGCTTCATCTATTCCTTTTCGGGTTCTTTGTCTTTCGGGTTTTCGTCGTGTTGTTGTGTGCGTGTGTGGCATTCATTCATATCATATAGACATGTGCATTGCATTGCATTTGTGTTGTCGGTTGCATCCAGTTCCACGTGTTCCTTCCCGTTGTCTGTTTCGTGTTCCGGAGCTCCCTCACGTGTCCGTGACGTCCCGTAGGCCTACTTTGGTGTTTGGGCGTGTAACGTTACCGGTGTGCCGCGAGGTTGTTGTGTGTGTTGTTGTTTTGTTGTGTGCAACCCGCCTCTCAAATCTCGTCGCGTTTGGACTCCGTTTGCTATCCCAACAGTTATTCGTGTGGGTCCAAAGTGCCTCCACTTGTGGCCCAGAAACACCCCTACAGCAGCCACTACCATCTCCTAGGCCTATCTAAACTACCCCCGCGATCGGATCCGTCGGATCGCGATCGGAGGGCTCCTAACACTCCTAAATCCCCCCTAACTCTAAAAATCTGCTATATAATAGACCCCCCCCCTAGTCTATTTTTGGCATCTCTATCTTCTTTCCCCTTCCTCCCCTCAATTTTTGGATCTAACCACCACCTCTCTGCCACTTGGCATCTCCCCGCCGCCGTTCCGTCGAAGCAGCCGACCGCCGCCGCAAGAATCGCTGGATCGGGCAAGTCCCTCGTCGCCAGATCCGTTCCAGCGCCCAAGTCAACGCGCCGTCGCCTCCCCCAGCGATCGCTGGATCCCTTCGGGCCTCCCCCGCATCGATCCTTCGGGAGCCCAGGACCACTTCGCTTCCCCGACCGCATCGCCCGCCCGAGGCCAGAGCCTCCGCTTCAATCTGGCCGACAGGGACCACTTCGCCACCGTCGCCAGGCCTGTGAGCCACCGAGCCCGCGAGCCTCAGGCCGCCTCCCGCCGGGTGGGCCTCGCCTCCGCCAGCCGCGCTCCCGTACTCCCTTCGCCACCGAGCCGCCAGGAGGGCCGGCCCACTTCCTCCGCCTCTGCGGGCCGCATCCGCCGCAGCCTCGCCAGGTCGCGCCCCTCCGATCGGGCCGCGCGCCAGCCGCCCCGGCCCATCCCGAGGCCGCCCCGCCGTAGATCTCCAGCAGGCCCAGCCGCCGGGCGCCTTCGCGGGCCGCCCTCCCCGCTGGCCCGTCCCGCAGCTTCGACCCAGTCCGGCCTCGCCTCCTCCGCAGATCTCCATCGCGGGCCGCATCAGATCCCCGCGGGCCGAGCCCATCTCCTTCTCTGCAGATCTGAGATCTAGGTTGACTTTTACTCCCAAGTCCCTGTTAATTGTTTTCTGATGCATTGTTCAACTGAGGATAACTTTTAGTGTGTTTGTCAGTTTCGCGCAAATAGCATGTCCAGACGTTCGTGGCGAATAGCACTACGTTTTATCTCTTTGTGTCATGCATGTTAGAGATCATCTAGGTGCTTGTTTTGCTGTTGCAAGAGTGCTTCGTGATATAAACTGCTGCTATGTGATGTTTTTATGTCATCTTTGCCATGTGATATCTTTTAGCTCGTTTGTCCGAATGATGCAAATGACATGTCCACGTGTTCGTCTTGACATGCTCTACATGTTGTATGTTTTAGGTTGCATGATAGATTTATTCTTGCCATGTTTATCATCGTTGCAAAGTGCCATGTGGCTGTGATGTTGTTTCACTTGTTATGAAATGCCATCTTGTTGAGCTCGTTGCTATCGTTGTGTTTATCTCCATGAAGCATGCTTGTGTGTTTCGGAATCACCTTCATGTGTACTTTGATGAGGTTCTTACCACTTGCCATGTTTAGTTTCGAGGTGACTTAAACATGCTCTTTTAGATGCCATGATGAAATTGCTGTTTTAGGACTTGGTGGATTTTCATTAAGTCTGAAATCTGTAATGTTCCGATGCCATGTCCGTGTGATGTTCTAGGACAAACCATGTTAGTTTTGGAGTGGATCTTGATTGTTCCTTGTAGTATATATTGTTGGCTTCCCATTCATGTTCTCACATGCCTATTTAAGTGGCTGTAGCATGTTTATCTTTTGCTCCAAAGTTTCAATAAAATTCTGCTGCAAGAATTTTATTGTCAAGTTCAATATGTCCAAGCTCATTGCTATTGATCCGTGGCTCCTTTGGGGGTGCACCTTTGGACTTAGTTGCTGTAGTATATGTCTAGTTTATGTTCATGTCCTTTACCATGAGGTTTGAGTGCTGTAGCTTAATTATTTTGTGCTCCGAAGTTGCTATGTTGCTGTAATTTTCAGCTTTCGCTCATTTCTTGTTTCGGGCATAACTTTTAGCCCGTAACTCCGTTTTCAGCGAGTCTTATATGAAACTTGATTGATTTTCTGTGTAGATTCATAATATCATATTGTTATCTTGTTTTGAAGTGTTTTGCTTGAGTGCTAATTTCCGTGCTTCGTGTGCATCCTTTAGTGCATCCATCATGCATCCATCATTTTCGAGTGCGCATTGCATCTTGTTGATTCGTGCCTTGTGTGATTTTATTGTTTAGAGCCGGAAGCTGAGACCGAGTACGAGTACGAGCACGAGGTTACCAACGAGGTTGAGCACGAGGACCCTTCTTACGATCCGAACGACTTCTCTTCAGGCAAGATGACCGAACCCCGATAACATTACTATCTTTGCTTATTGCTAGTAGTTCCGC
Organism: Secale cereale; assembly: GCA_902687465.1. Classification (NCBI taxonomy): domain Eukaryota; kingdom Viridiplantae; phylum Streptophyta; class Magnoliopsida; order Poales; family Poaceae; genus Secale; species Secale cereale. The sequence goes on along the minus strand of LR738711.1, from coordinate 598,380,152 downwards.
TCTATAGTTTTGCCTCGATGCCCATGTTCTTCCTGTCAGCCTCCTACTTGTAACCATTGCCATGTTTAACCACCCTACCTACGCAAACCGTTGCTTGGCTAAGTACGCTTCGCTCAACCCTTCTTATAGCATTGCTAGTTGCAGGTGAAGATCGAAGATGCTTGCTTCATGTTGAAGTTTGTTGGGTTATATCTGTCGGGGGAAACTGTCCGCCACGAACACCTATGGGACCGGAGCCCCTTCTACGTTGCGGTAAGGGAGCGGAAGGAGCACGGAGAGCAGATCGAGGAGCACACGCGGGCAGTTTTACCCAGGTTCGGGCCGCGCGGACGCGTAAAACCCTACTCCTGCTTAGGTTGTATTGAGCTCTTGGGCTCGGGAGCTTGAAGATCTACAGTACTAGCTACACCGAGCGAGAGAGTTGTCTAGGTTTCGAACCCCCCCTACGTTGTGCATGGGCCTCCTTTTATAGCTCAAAGGGGTCACCGACAGGTGTCAACGTAGAGGAGGGTAAAAGTGTAAATTTGGTGGTAGTTGTAACAGTACATGAACAGTATATGAACAGTGGTCTTCACCTAACTTTGACAGTGGGGGACAAGGGCATTAAATGCCCGTCACCATCGCCCCCAAAAGCGTCCGTCCATGCTTCTCCGTTCGCCACGACGGTAGCCTCGTCACCGTGGCTTGCCACCGTGTCCCCCAGGCTGCACAGCCGTCTGCCACGTGCCCCTGGAAGGGCCCCAGGGCGACGCGTGGGCAGACGAGCTGGAGCGCGGGCACATAGCGTAGGTTTCCCCGGCAAGCACCTTGCCGGGGTCGTGATTTTGCCGGGCCCGGAAGCTTGTCGCTCTTCGGGTCCTGCCGGGGCGCATGATGCGCCGAGACATCTCTTGAGGTATGTGTTCCTTGGCCTTCCTGGCAAGCTCCTCTTGCCAGGGTCTTGTGCTAAAGTGATAACCTTGAGCCTGGTGCGGCCTTCCCGGCAAGCTCCTCTTGCCGGGGCCTTTTTCTTCTGACTTGTATACTTTGTTCTTGAATGGCTTTATAGGGACCAGAACGGTTCTTGGTGAGCACGTGCTAAGCCCTGCCACGGGAAGCTGCTACTGCCCGTGCACAAGTTGGGGTACTAAGGTACCCCTATCTTAGTACACCGACAGGAGCCCCCGGGCCTGGGCCACACACGGTGCCGAGCGCTGTTGGGCCAGGCCCAAGACAGTGCACGGGCACACACGGCCCACGGCAAGCCGTATCCCCTTCCGTATCCGCCGCATCCCTCCCTAACGGCACGCGTTGATTGCGGCGTCGTGGGAGAGATCGTGGCCTGTTCTTTAATGGGAAATGCGGAACGTCCCCCACTTCCCCCCTTAAAAGCAGAGGAAGCAGGGGCAGTTCCCTCCATTGTTTTCATTGCGCCTTGATTCTCCAGAAACCCCCGTCGCCCTCCGCCTCCCAAAGGTCGACAGAGAGCCCAGCCCCTCCCTTCCTCCGCCGTCTTCCGCATCCGCGGCACCGTCGACCTCCTCGCCTCTTTCCTTGCCGCCCCCGCCATGGCTCCGAAGAGCGACAAGGCGAAGAGTGACAAGGCCAAGAAGGAGAAGTCCGAGCAGGCGGCGAAGCTGGCAGCCCTGCGGAGGAAGTGCGTGGTCTTCGCGCCGAGGCTTGGCGCGAGGGAGCTGCGGGACAAATACTATTTGTTCTGGGCGAGGGAGACCAAAGCTCATCCCCGCACCAGAGTCCTTCCCGCCGTCGCCGTCGACATGTTCCCCGGCGGGTACTTTTTCTTTGCCGCATTCTTCCATTGTGGTCTGTGTCCTCCGTACTCGGAGTTCTTTTCTGATGTAATGAATACGTATGGCCTCCACCTCCTAGATTTCACCCCCAACGCCATCCTTACGATGGCCGTTTTCGCACATCTGTGCGAAAACTATGTTGGGGTTCATCCAAATGTAGCTCTTTTCCGCCACTTCTTCATGCCTAGGGTAGAGTCCGGTGCTCCCCTCTCCGGCGGCATCTCCTCGATCTTCAGGCTGAACAAGAAGGATGCGTACTTGAAGGGAGAGCTTCGCGGCAAGTGGGACGAGTGGAGACCCGATTGGTGCTGGGTGCTGGAAAATAAGGCCGAGCCCTTTACCTCGCCGCGCAAGACTGCCATAGTGCGCGGCAGGGATTGGAGTGAATTGGCCCTGGAGGACAGCAAGCTTCAGATCGCCCTCATTAGGATCATTCGTCTCCGGGTCGCCAATCTGGCTGTTGGAAAAGTTGGAGCAGATTTCCTCCGCCGCCGCATCGCCCCTTTACAAGAAAGGAAGAGGCCCGCCTGGGAATTCGGCAATGCGGCAGACATCATGAGGCTGCGCCCTGGATTGAACTACAACTTCACCGTCTTGGAGTTGAAGGGGATGGTTCGGGAGCTCTTCAATCATGACCCCGCCCACCCGGAGTGGTTCAGACCTTCCCGGGGAGTGGTGCCGCTGTGCAACAGCACTGCCCGTGATTCCATACGCGCGATGATGCCCGAGTGCGACTCCCATGGCATCGTCCCCACTTGGCTGGAGCCTCCACCGGAGACCGTGCTGACCTTCTTCGACAACTTGGTCGAGAAGCCCCGCAACGCCAAGGATAAGAAGGGCCTCACCCGGGATACTACTGACCGGGATGTAGCTTACATCGCCTCCAGGATGGAGGAGGCCGCCGCAGCTGCGGCTGCGAGCGAATTTGGATACACTGTGGACGAGGCAGAGGCCGCGGACATAGTGAGTCAAGCAGAGGAGGCGGAAATCCTCAAGCTACTGAAGATTGCGCCCGAGGAGTTTGCCGGGGAGCCTTCCGTTAAGCTTGCCGGGACGAGCGAGGTTGCCGGGGGGAGCGAGGCCGCCGGGCACGGCACTGAGTCCAGCGGGCCTGCCGAGGAGGAGGAGGATGCCGAGGCTGGAGATTCCGATGAAGACTCCGGTGGATCTCTAAATCTTGACGACGATGCCTCCTCATCCTCGGAGAACTCTCCGCCTCCGCCAAGCCCTCCGCAGCAACCGAAGAAGCGCCTCCGCAAGGCAGCTGAGACGGCGAGGCCACGGGCGCCTCGACAGCAACCGACGCGCCGTGCGACGCGCGCCACCAAGACGAGCGAAGTCGTCAAGGAGGCGCCCCGTGCCCGAGCGCCAAGTGGAGGGGGATCTTCCCGGAGCGGAACGGGTGCTCCTTCTGCCCCTCGGTCCTCGGCGACGACGGGGGCCGGGTCTTCACAGCCCACAGCCCCGGAGACCGCCAAGCACCCGAGGGAGCCTTCTCCTCCTGCTCCTCGCGTGGAAGCGCACCAGGCGGAGTTTGACTTCTCCGCCCTCAGCTCCGACGAAGAGGAAGAGGAGTAAGTACTTGCAATTCTTTTAGTTTCTTTGATTTTGTCTTGATTTTCCTTGCTTGGTTCTGATCTTGCTTTTGTTTTGCTTCGCATGACCCTGACCCAGTGGATGGCGAAGAGGGCCAAGATCCCTGTGGTCAATATCGAGGACGACGAGCCCGTCGCGGCGACGAGCGACGCGCCGGCGACAAGCTTGCCGGATCAGCCTGCTGCTCCAAGGAGCAGCCCCCAGCGCAGCCCCCAGCGTAAGTCTGGTATTTATCTTTCTGCTTGACGGGTGCGCTTGAGGTTATCATCTTGGTTGATGTCTTGTTGTCTTGTGCAGAAGTGGAGCCGCAGCCGCAGGAGCAGCAGGAGGTCGCCCCCGACGAGCCACTTGCTCTACCCTCCCCGCCAAGGGTGAATTCCCCGGCAAGGGAGAACGCTCCGCCAAGGACGGGCACTCCGCCAAGGGCGAGTACCCCGCCAAGGGTGAGCAGCCCGACAAGGGTGAGCACCCCGCCAAGGGAGGGCGCAGGCGGCCCTCCGCCAGCAGGGGCCACTACTCCGCCGCCAAGGGAGAATTCCCCGGCGAGGGACCCCGTCGTCGAAGAAGTCCGCGAAGGTAACCCTTGTGACTTCTTCTTCTCGAATTCGTCTTTTTGGATATTTGCTTGATTCTTTATTTTCTTTTTCTTCCACTAGATCCTCCTGCCCCAGAGCTGATGGAGACGGAAGCCACCGCTGAGGAGGAGGTGCACGGCGACGGCGGCAACGCCACTGCCACGGAGGGAATGGCCGGAGCCGACGAGCCCGCCGCTGAAGAGACCGCCCCGACCGCAGACGCCGTGGCTGGGGAAGGGACCGGCGATCGCACTGCTGGCCCGGAGGCCGAAGGAGCGCCGGACGCTGCACCGGCCGCCGACCCTTCCGCCTCCGCGGCTGGGCAGGGCGTCTACCTGGAGGCCGCCAACGGGGTTTTCATACAAGTCTCGTGGGCGTCCTCATCAAGGGCACCCGCGGAGGGAGAGACATTCGACGGAGAGGTCCTCGCCTCCGCCGGCCTGAAGGTCGTGGATGCGCCCGGCAGCAGCGACGATCCCGAAGAGGAGAGACTCCTTCGTCGGCTCCTGGCCTTGTATCGGGCCAGGCAAGCGAAGTTGGAGTCTCGGGAGGCTCTGGCTGCCAAGGCTGGAGCCGACTTGGAGAAGCGCGCCACGGAGCTCCGCGCCGCCAATCAGGCGGCCCTCCGGAGCTTGGCGGAGGAGCGTGAAGAGCTTGCCGGGGCGCAGCAACCATTTATCCTTGAGAAGGATGAGGTAGAAGAGCAGTAGCGACTGGCCGCCGAGGAGCTGTCTCGGCGGGAGGGAGCGCTCAACCAGCGGAAGGTCGACCTCGACAGCCACGAGGACGACCTCACCGCTCGGGAGCAAGCCATCGGCGGGGCCCTGAAGGAGGCGAGGGACGCCGCCGCTGCCGCGGAGACTGCCAAGAAGGATCTGGAGGCCAGGGTGGCGCAGCTGGAGTTGTTCCTGAAGGCGAGCGAAGACAGGGTCACCGCGCTCAACATGGCGCGGGAGAAGGATGCCCATACCAACTCTGAGCTGTAGGTACGTCTTTCCGAGAAGGGCAAAGAGCTCTCTGACGCCAGGAACTCCATCGCTGACTTAGAGCTGAAGGTCTCCACCTTGACTGATTCGCTCGACGCCGCCCGGGACCGCGAGACGAAGCTGAAGAACGAACTCCGCGAAGAAAGGGCCTTGGTGGAGAGCGCCGCCGTCTCGCAGAACAACTTCAACCGGGCAGTGGAGCAGTGGACTGATGAGCTGGTCACCTCCACTGCCAATATTGACATGGAGATGATGGCGCTAAGGGCGGAAGATCTCATGTATTCTCCGGACGAGAATCTCCCCCACAGCGCCAAGTTGAGTCTGTTCTTCAGGCGAATTGCGCCGGCGCTTGCGCTGCTGCGGGAGAAGATCCCCGTGCAGCTGGCCGACGAGGCACGTCGGCTCTGCATGGGCACCATGGAGCGGGTCTTATCGAAGATCGTCTACCGCAACCCCAGCATCAACCTCGTCAACGTCCTCCGCACCTTGCCGCCCGAAGCTGACCAGGAGGCGCTGAAGGCGCAAGTTGCCCACATCATCGCCAAGGTGGGCAAGATCACGGGGCGCGAAGGCGACCGCGTAGATTAGATTCCTTTCTTTCTGCTTCCTTTGCCGCTGCAAAGCATGTTACGGACAAGAATCTGTTAGTATTGCGGCAAGTCATCTTTGTAATATACAATCTTATTTTGAGCAACCAATGCAGTGTTATCTTCCTTGCTTTGGTCCCTTCACTTTGTATGCATTCCACCCTACGTTTTTAGGGAACTTGCCGGCAAAGGACCCTTGCCGCGAGCGCTGAGTGCTGGACTCTTAGCAGCCTGCTGGCAATACCTTTGCCGGCAAGAAACCTTGCCGCAGCTAGTCGCAGCACACTTAGATTGCTGAGCGAACTCGAAAACGAAGTAAGGGCGCGACACTTGTCGCAGCTCACTCAAGTCGTTGAGCGTGCTCGAAACAAAGTAAGGGTGCGGCTAGCCACGGGTAGGTTCCTCCGCGCACAGGTTTTCCATACAAAGTGTGGTTGTTCAAGGAAGACAACTAAAAAATTTGAAAAATTTGAATTACTCAAATTTTGGTAACTTAGCTTTCATAGATTGTTTGCTCCCCGACAAGGCTTCTCTTTCTTAAACAGTACTTGGTTCATGCCTCCATCTCCTCCCCCCCCCGGCAAACTTGTGCGCGAGGAATACTCCTTCTGCTTAAGAGGGAAAGAAAAAGAGGAGAAAAAAACAAGTATAGGGCCTTATGGCTTGCTAGTGCTTACCGGGGATGTGCGTTGCACAAGGTGTCAGATGATGCATGCAAATAACAAAGAAAAGCATGGCAATGACAAATAGTGTGAAGCACAAAAGCTTTACTGATGCACGGGATCTGCGCCCGGCTTTGTACAAAGGTTTACATGCAACTGCGGCAAGACTTGCACAAAAGGTGGTTGCCGGAGCGGATCACGGCAACCGCGCCTTATGGGTGAAACTTGCGAAGATGCTCTATGTTCCAGGAGTTGCTCACCGGTAAGCCTTCTTCGGTCTCAAGGCGGACAGCGCCGGGCCTTGTGACTTGTCTCACCCGATAAGGGCCTTCCCACTTCGGCGTCAACTTGTTGGAATTCTTGGCGGACTGAACACACCGAAGAACAAGGTCGCCTTCCTCGAGACTCCTGGCCCTAACCTTGCGGCTATGATAGCGGCGCAAGGCTTGCTGGTATCGAGCATCTCGTACAGCAGCCTGGAGACGTTCCTCCTCAAGGAGCAATGCATCATCTTGTCGCAGTTGCCCTTGCTCGAGCTCATCATAAGCGAGCACTCGAGGAGATCCGTATACGAGTTCCGTGGGGAGAACTGCCTCTGCTCCATAGACAAGAGCAAAGGGTGTCTGTCCGGTGGCTCGATTTGGTGTCGTCCTGATTGACCAAAGAGCCGCCGGCAACTCCTCTATCCAGTTTCTTCCGCACTTGTGCAGCCTGTCGAAGGTTCTTGTCTTGAGTCCGCGCAGCACTTCAGCATTGGCCCTCTCCGCTTGACCATTGCTCCTCGGGTGAGCAACAGAAGCGAAGCAGACCTTGGCGCCAAGGTCTTGGATGTACTGCATGAAGGTGCGACTTGTAAACTGTGTGCCGTTGTCGGTGATTATCCTGTTAGGGATTCCGAAACGGCAAACAATCGATCTGAAGAATCTGACTGCTGACTGTGCTGTCACCTTTCTCACCGGTTCCACTTCTGGCCACTTTGTGAACTTGTCGATTGCTACGTACAAGTACTCAAAGCCCCCGACTGCGCGGGGAAAGGGGCCAAGAATATCGAGCCCCCAGACCGAGAAGGGCCAAGACAAAGGGATCGTCTGGAGAGCTTGAGCTGGCTGGTGAATTTGCTTGGCATGGAACTGGCACGCTTCACACTTGGTTACTTGTGCAGTTGCATCTTGGAGGGCTTCTGGCCAGAAGAACCCTTGCCGGAACGCCTTGCCGGAAAGTGCCCTTGCGCCAATGTGATGGCCACATATGCCTCCATGTATCTCTGCCAACAGCTTTTGTCCATCTTCCCTGGAAATGCACTTCAACCTCACACCGTTGAGTCTTCTTCTGTACAGTTCATTGCCAACGAACTGGTACATACTTGATTGCCTGGTTATTTTCTCTATCTCTCCTGGTTCGTCGGGAAGTTCTCCAGTTTGCAGAAAACGGACGATTTGCTGTGCCCATGCTGGAGCCTGAGGCTCAACAACAAGGACTAAAGGCATGAGGGCTGCTGCGGGAACCTCAGCTTCTACGGCAAGAACCTGCGGCTCTGCCGGAGCTGACGGTCCCCCGGCAAGCCTGCCGGGGCAAGACTTGTCGGGAACGCCTGCTTCAACTGTACAGACCCTTGGATCTGCAGAAGCAAACTGTTCCTCAGCATCTTGGTTGTTGATCTTGGGGACCTTGGCGGCGGCTTCGGGAAGATCCGCCGGCAAGTAGTCGCCGGAGACCAACTTCCTCTTCTTGTTTTGCCCAACTGATGATGTAACGGATGGCTGAGTTAACTTGAGCACGAAGGTCCCTGGTTCGACAGGTAACTTCATTGCAGCACACTTTGAGAGGCCATCTGCAATATCATTCTGAGCTCTTGGGACGTGCTCCATTTCCAGGCCCTCAAAGTGTTCTTCAAGCTTCCTCCCTTCATCAACATAAGCTTCCATCAAAGGGCTCTGGTAACTCTTATTCACTTGTCGGACCACCAACTGTGAATCTCCCCGCACAATCAACTTCTTGATCCCAAGCTCGGCCGCAATTCTGAAGCCGGCAAGCAAACCTTCGTACTCAGCAGTATTGTTTGTCGCTTGTTCCTTGGGAAAGTGCATCTGGACAACATACTTGAGGTGCTCTCCGGTGGGCGCTATGAGTACCACGCCAGCACCGGCGCCTTGTAGCGAGAAAGCACCATCAAAGTACATTATCCACTCGTTGCTCGCTTCTTGGACGGGGACGCTTGTCTCTGGGATTTCTTCATCTGGCGTTGGGGTCCATTCTGCTATGAATTCTGCCAAAGCTCTGCTCTGTATGGTTGAGGTACTCTCAAACTTGAGACCAAAGCTTGACAGCTCCAATGCCCACTCGACGATCCTGCCTGTTGCTTCGGGATTTTGCAATATCCTCTTCAACGGAAAGCGAGTGACCACCGTTATCTCGTGTGCTTGGAAGTAATGGCGCAGCTTTCTTGAGGCCATGAGGAGGCCGAACAGCAACTTCTGCACCCCAGAGTATCTTGATCTAGCCCCCTGCAAGAGGGAACTCACAAAATACACTGGGCTCAGCACCATCTTCCTTCGCACTTCTCCTTGCTCTTGCGCAGACTTGTCCTTGTTGGGGCCAGAGCTTGTCGGGCAAGCCCCCTGCTTCTCCCTGGATTCGCTTGCCGGGGATGTGGGTTCCTCATCCGCCTCCCTCTCCGCTACTAACGCAGCACTAACCACTTGATTGGTTGCCGCTAGGTATAGCAGCAAGTTCTCTTGTGGCCTAGGTGCGACAAGTATCGGAGTGGAGGACAAGTATCCTTTCAAGTCTTGCAGCGCTGCCTCCGCTTCCGGAGTCCATTTCATAGGACCTGCCTTTTTCAAAATTTTGAAGAAAGGCAGGGCGCGCTCTGCAGACTTTGAAATGAACCTGCTGAGGGCAGCCACACAACCAGCAAGTCTTCTTACGTCCTTGACGCGCTTCGGGGCTTCAATCTGCTCAATGGCTTTTATCTAGTCGGGATTGGCTTCAATCCCCCTCTGGGACACAAAGAACCCGAGAAGCTTGTCGGAGGGAACTCCGAAGACGCACTTCTCGGGGTTCAACTTGAGTTGGATCTTGCGCAGATTCTCAAAGGTTTCCTCTAAGTCATGTATCAGGGTATCTTTGCTCTTGCTCTTGACCACTATATCATCCATGTAGGCTTCTATATTCCTGTGGATCTGTGGCTCAAAAGCAGTGTGCACCACCCTCGCAAATGTTGAGCCTGCATTCTTCAATCCAAAGGGCATGCGTATGAAGCAATATGTGCCGCATGGAGTAATGAATGCAGTCTTCTCTTCATCTTCCTTGGCCATGAATATCTGGTGGTAACCTGAGTATGCATCAAGGAATGAGAGCAACTCACATCCAGCTGTGGAGTCAACAATTTGGTCGATGCGCGGCAAGGGAAAGGGATCCTTGGGACAAGCTTTGTTCACGTCGGTGAAATCTATACAAAGTCTCCACTTTCCATTAGCCTTTCGCACGACAACTGGATTGTCCAACCACGTGGGATGTATTACGCCTCTAACCAGGCCTGCTGCTTCTAACTTCTTTATCTCTTCAGCTATGAACTCTTGGCGCTCCACGGCTTGCTTTCTGACCTTCTGCTTGACGGGCCGCGCGTGAGGACAAACTGCAAGCTTGTGCTCCATTACCTTCCTGGGAACGCTGGGGATGTCAGACGGTTGCCATGCAAACACGTCGACATTCGCCCGCAGGAAGGCAACGAGCGCGCTTTCCTATTTGGGGTCGAGTGTAGCACTGATGGTGAAGGTACCACCAGTGCCGTCCTCCTTGGCGGACACCTTCTTTGTTGCCGGTGGAGCTGCCATTCCTTTCTTGCACTTGCCGGTGGAGCTCGATGGTGCGTCCTCGACGGCAGCGCAGCACTCCAAAGAGGTGCGTTTGCCGGAGTGGGCCCCAGAGTTCTTGCCGGACTTGGTCCTGTTCTTCCCCCCGGGAGCTTCAGCAGCAAGTGTGTTGCTTTGTGCTGCGGCTGCTGCATCCCGGTAGATCTTGTCGGCGCAGATAAGCGCGTCCTTCTTGTCACCAGGGATAGAGATGACGCTTATCGGCCCCGGCATCTTGAGCATGTTGTATGCATAGTGGGAAGCTGCCATGAACTTGGCGAGGTCAGGACGGCCAAGTATCCCGTTGTATGGTAACGGGATATCAGCAACATCAAACGTGATCCTCTCCGTCCTGAAGTTGAGCTCCCCGCCAAAGGTCACTGGCAGCGTAATCTTCCCCTTCGGCTTGCTCCTTCCCGGGTTGATCCCTTGGAATGACCCGGTTTCCTCGAGCTCGCTGTCGGGGATCTGTAGCTTCTTGATCACAGCTGAGGAGATCAAGTTCAGGCCGGCCCCGGCGTCAACCAACATCTAGGTGACCTTGAGGTTGCGGATAGTTGGTGAGACCAACATCGGCAAGCACCCGACCGCAGTTGTGCGGTCAGGGTGGTCCTCAAGGTTAAAGATGATGGGCGTGCCGGACCACTTCAGCAGTCTGCGTGACTCGACGGGCGGCTCAGCTGCATTCACTTCCCGCACCCACTGCTTGAGCTGGCGGTGGGAAGTGTGCAGAGAGGCACCTCCGTCGACACACAGAACCTCTGTGGCCTTCTGGAACTCCTGCTCGCTGTTGTCTCCTTCTTCCATGTCATCATCGTCGTCTTCATCCTCATCCTTGTCGCGGCCCCGGGGAGGTCTGTCACCATGCCGTTGCTTGGCCTTGCCGCGGCGTCCTCCCCGGCCATTGAACGGCCGCTTCTTGCTGGGTTCTCCTCCGCCTCCCTGGGCCTTCTCCTTGTCGCGACGCTCGTATTCAGCCTTCTGCTGTTCTACGAGGTACTCCACTCTTTTGCAGTTCTGGAGATCGTGGCCCTTGGTGCGGTGGATCATTCAGTACTGCTTGTCGGAGCCGTCCTGCTTGTCGGCTGCCGCTACAGGGGCGGGTTCCTTGCCGGAACCGCCAGCCTGTGCCTTCTTGGCGGGAGCTTCCTTGCCGGACTGCTCGACAACCAGCACCTCCTTGCTCTTCTTCTTTCTGTTGTTCCGCCGCCGGTTTTTCCTTGCCGGGGCGGCATCCTCGCTGTCGCTTCCTCCTGCGCCAGTATCCTCTCCGGGGAGTCTCCTTCCCTCTTCAGCGCGCGCACACTTGTCAGCCAGAGCGTAGAGCTTGCTGACATCCCGGATCTTGGTCATGGCCATCTCCTCCCTCATCCGGCGGTTACGCACGTTCTGGTGGAACGCGCTGATAACCGCGGCAGGGTGGACATCGGGAATGTTGTGTTGGACGCGGCTGAATCTTTGGATGTATTTGCACAGGGACTCTCCCTCCTTCTGGGCGAGGATGTGGAGATCGCTCTCCTGACCGTGGAGTTTATGGCCGCCCGTGAAGGCGCCGACAAACTGGTGGCATAGATCTACCCATGAGGAGATGGAGCTCTCCGGCAAGTGCATAAGCCAAGACCGGACGTTTGGCTTAAGCACTAGCGGGAAGTAGTTGGCTAGGATCTTCTCGTCGCGTCCCCCGGCAGCCTCCACCGCAATGGTGTAGATGCTGAGGAACTCCGAGGGGTGTGTCTTGCCGTCGTACTTCTCGGGTACGTCGGGCTTGAAATTCTTCATGCTGGGCCACTGGACTTGCCGCAGCTCACGGGTGAACGCAGGGCAACCTGCCGCGTACGGCAAGTCGCCTGGTTCACCGGGCGCGTGCACGTCGACAGCGGTCCCGGCGCGCTGATCTGACTGTCTTCGGGCTTCTCTTCGACGCTCGATGCGAGTTCGAGCATCCTCTTGCCGCCTGTCGTCGAGGACCTGGCGCTGGTCACGACGAGCCCGCGGATCCGACGACGCCGTGGAGTCGTCGTCGACGTTGATCCGGCGGGGTGGCGTCTTCTGCTTCCGCGGCGGGGAGTGCACGGTAGTTGCACCCCCGGCGGTCTTGTCTCCATCGGCCTTAGTTTGGTCGATTTGCCGCGGCCGTGATGTTGCCGGCTGCTGCGGCATGTCGTTGTTGGCGAAGGCGATGAGGCTTTGGATCGTCGCCCTCCAGTCTTCGGCTTTATCTGCCGCTGGAGGGAAGTCGAGGAGCAGCTGTGCTCTTGCTAGAGCTTCTGCTGGAGAGGAGGGGAGCGGCGGCGAGCGGTGCGAGGAGCGAGATACGCTCGGACTTCTAACAGGGTTAGAAGGAGCAGTTTCTCGCCCTGGCGACCGCGCCTTGCTCGTACCAGCACGCTGGCCTTGAGCATCCCGCGATCCTCCGGCTTGGCCACGCCCCAGCAAGCGTATGGTACCTCCCGTACCACGCCGCTGCTGGTCTTGCACCTCCTGGGAGGGACGTGGGGCGTGTACTGACACCGAGGCTTTGGAGTTCGCCCGGTCGTCCGTCTTGTCCTTGGACTTGGTGGCGCCGTGAGTCTCCTCACCGGCGGTCACCCTTCCGCCGGCGTCTACTCCACCAACCGTTGGTTCTGGTCGTGGCGGGATCGACGCAGACGGGCCTCCGACCTCCGAAGCCTTCTTCTTCGGAGGCATGTTGATGCTGTCGATGAGGTTGATGAAGCTGGTGAAGTTGCTGAAGGTTGCGCCCGCGTGAGCGCCGGATCAGGTTCGCACAACCTCGACGCCCCCTACCTGGCGCGCCAAAGATGTCGGGGGAAACTGTCCGCCGCGAACACCTATGGGACCGGAGCCCCTTCTATGTTGCGGTAAGGGAGCGGAGGGAGCACGGAGAGCAGATCGAGGAGCACACGCGGGCAGTTTTACCCACGTTCGGGCCGCGCGGACGCGTAAAACCCTACTCCTGCTTAGCTTGTATTGAGCTCTTGGGCTCGAGAGCTTGAAGATCTACAGTACTAGCTACACCGAGCGAGAGAGTTGTCTAGGTTTCGAACCCCTCCTACGTTGTGCATGGACCTCCTTTTACAGCTCAAAGGGGTCACCGACAGGTGTCAACGTAGAGGAGGGTAAAAGTGTAAATTTGGTGGTAGTTGTAACAGTGCATGAACAGTGGTCTTCACCTAACTTTGACAGTGGGGGACAAGGGCATTAAATGCCCGTCGCCGTCGCCCCCAAAAGCGTCCGTCCATGCTTCTCCGTTCGCCACGACGGTAGCCTCGTCACCGTGGCTTGCCACCGTGTCCCCCAGGCTGCACAGCTGTCTGCCACGTGCCCCTGGAAGGGCCCCAGGGCGACGCGTGGGCAGACGAGCTGGAGCGCGGGCACACAGCGTAGATTTCCCCGGCAAGCACCTTGCCGAGGTCGTGATCTTGCCTGGCCCGGAAGCTTGTCGCTCTCCGGGTCCTGCCGGGGCGCATGATGCGCCGAGACATCTCTTGAGGTATGTGTTCCTTGGCCTTCCTGGCAAGCTCCTCTTGCCAGGGTCTTGTGCTAAAGTGATAACCTTGAGCCTGGTGCGGCCTTCCCGGCAAGCTCCTCTTGCCGGGGCCTTGATCTTCTGACTTGTATACTTTGTTCTTGAATGGCTTTATAGGGACCAGAACGGTTCTTGGCGAGCACGTGGAAAGCCCTGCCACGGGAAGCTGCTACTGCCCGTGCACAAGTTGGGGTACTAAGGTACCCCTATCTTAGTACACCGACAATATCACACTATATAATTGCTAAAATGAAATCATCTCTATATTGGCAAGGGTGGAAGGCTAAGCCTTTTGCTTGGTGATTTGTTCCACTCATGCCGTTAGGAACCGTATAAACCGGTGTTATGTTCCTTGATTATGCGTTCCTAACACGGTTGGGTTGTATGGGACCCCCTCGATAAACCGCTAAGTGCTAAGTCTTTTCCAGCAAGTCCCAACATTGGTACTATTCGCCTAATAACAAACTAAACTTGCATTGGGAGTTATAAACCCTTTTTCTTAATCAACAACCCCGGGCCAGTGCTCCACATGAGTGTTGGTCCAAATTGGGGGTCCTGCAGGGCCACCTCGAGGAATCTCAAGGTCTGGTAAAAACCTGTAGCATCGCCCAGCCGGTCGTGGCCTGAGATGAGATACGCGCGGCTACTATCAGGGTGTCGGCACGCCGGGAGGATTTGCTGGATTAGCCTTACCTTAGTTCGGTATATCTTGAGCACGGGATTCCGAGGATACTCGGGTCTTCCCACTTTGGAGTTGCGACTCCGCGGATCGTGGGCTTGTAATGGGTCAAGTTGGAACACCCCTGCAGGGTTATGAACTTTCGAAAGCCGTGCCCGCGGTTATGTGGCAGATGGGAGCTTGTTAATATCCGGTTGTAGATAACTTGACACAATGTTACTAATACACTACCAGCGTGTGTTCCGTGACCGTCAATTTCCGAATAGGGATTCGGGAGTTGAACATGGAGGGGTTATGTTTGTTGAGCTTGTAGCTAGGATCACTTCGTGATCACTTCTCGTCCGAGGCTTTCTCTTCTCGCTCTCTCTCACGTAAGCTAGTTGCTAGTTGCTGCTGCAGACACTTATTCTTTTCTTCAGCCTTATCCTCTCCCAAGGCTTAAATAGTCTTGTTACCCGAGAGCGGGATTGCTGAGTCCTTTGTGGCTCAAAGTTACTTCACCACACCAGATGCAGGTCCAGCTGTGAGCTATCCAGGTGATGGCACCGAGCTGGATTGGGAGTTCGACGAGGAGCATAGTCGGTACTATGTTCGATATCCGGATGATCAGTAGTGGAGACTTCTACTAGGATTCGATCCGACCTGTGGATGTTATTTAAGTTTGGTATCTTGACATTTGGTTTTGCCCTTAGAGGGTTGTGATATTCTTAATGTATGATGTTTGAGACATGTTATGTAATTGTGTGACGTGGCGAGTGTAAGCCAACTATTTATGTTTACAATCCCCTCTTTTACATGAGATGTGCAAAGATTACCAAACTTGTCATCATTCTAGGATGGACTTATGCCTTTAAGTCGTGCCTCGACACGTAGGAGGTATAACTCCATCCTGGGCATTACAAGAAGAGAGTGGGCGATATTGGAATGATCAAGGGGGGTTGGCTTGCCTGGTTGCTCTGGCAAGAAGGAGGGGTCGTCTTCGATGGAGCCGATCACCAAGGTAGCATCGGTCTCGCAGTCTATCGCAGAGAAGAGGGGGAAGAAACAATAAATACAAAGCATACAGATGTACAGAGAAACACGATGTGTCAACACACAGCGCTAGGGTGTTCTAACACGGTGGTACACGATACCGGCGAAGGGGGTAACATCCGGGAAAGTCTCCTCGGTGTTTTGTGTTTTCGGACAAATGAATCAGAGGGGGAAAGTTACATGTTCACTATGCTAGGGACGTGTGGCGAACGAACGGACAGCGCATTCGGATTCGTCTCGTCGTTCTGAGCGATTTACATATATGAAAGTGTTTCATCCGAGTTACGGATTATTTTATATGATTTTCAAAGTTTTAATAATATTATGAAATTATTGTTAATTCAAATTAAAACAGAATAAACATTTGTCACCTAGCTCTACACTAGCCTGGGTCTATGACCCGTGGGAGCCAGGAGTGGTCCAGTCAACATAATTGACCCTGGTCAACTATTGACTAGTCAAAAAGGGAATAGTGTTTGGGTCCCACTTGTCATTGACTCTGTTTTTATTATAACAAGCATATTTATTTAACTAACAGTGGGGCCCTTCTGTCATAGAAGCATTAGGAAAATTAGGATTAATTAACTAAGTTAATTACTCGTTTAACTGACTAATTAATTATTTTTACAAAATTAATTGTATTTACTTTTTTTGGGGCTGGACCCCACAGTCAGTGGTGTCAGGCCCAAGATGCGATTCTATCCCGATCACGTGACACACTCATGATTGGGGCACAACCGCATTTCAGGAGCTTAGCAAGATGGATATCATTACATCGTACCATTACATAAATACATGGGGATACAACAATTCATACAAGTCACATGGATACAACAACATCAATACAAGGCATCCGACTACGGACGCAAGCACGAAAAACACAACGACATCCATCTGCTATCCCAGGCTGCCGACCCGAAACCTAACCCAAGACTAACGAAGAGGAAGAAGAAAGAACTCCAACTCAAAGGACATCGCTCTTGCGTCAAGTCATCGGAAACCTGCACCTGCAACTTTTGTTGTAGTATCTGTGAGCCAAGAGGACTCAGCAATCCCATAACCATGGGTATCAAGACTAGCAAAGCTTAATGGGAATGGAAAAGGAAAGTGGTGAGGCTGCAGCAGCGGCTAAGCATAAGTATGGTGGCTAACTTACGAGTACAAGAATAAGATGAGCATCTACGCAAACGGTCGCAAACTAGTAATGGTCGCTAAATATCCTGGGCTACCTACGAGTCAAACATAACCCCACCGTGTTCTCTTCTCAAAGTGAAAAGAGACAGTCACAGTTACTCATGCAGTTGTGTGTTTTATCTCGGATCCTCTGTCAAGTTTTGTACAACCGGACATTAACAATTACCAATCTCCCACATAACCGCGGGCATAGATTTCAAAAGATCATAACCCTACAGGGGTGTCCCAACTTAGCCCATCACAAACTCTCACGATTAGCAGAGATAATAATAATATTACCCATTATCTTAGGGCCAGTCCGATCAGGCTCGGTATCCCGATGCACAAGACATTTCGACAATGGTAAAACAAGTCCAGCAAGACCTCCCGGCGTGCCGACACCCTGATAGTAGCCGCGCGTATCTCGTCTCAGGCAACGGCCGGATGGGCAATTTTACGGGAGCCAAACCTCGAGTTTCCCTGTGGTGGCCCCGCAGAACCCCCATTTGGGACCAACACCATCAGCACTGGCCCCCCAGTATGTAGAAGAATCCTCAGGTAGCGCAAACTCCCTATGCAATTAATTAATTAATTAAGTTTGTATTATATTGCAAATTAAAACCAATGTTGGGCCTTGCTGGAGGAGTTTTATTCAAAGACGAACTGTCAAGGGGTCCCCATATACCCAACCGCGTTAGGAATGCAAAATCAAGGAACATAACGCCGGTTTATCAGCTCCTAAGGTGGCATGAGTGGAACAAAACACCGAGCAAAAGGCCAAGCCTTCCACCCATTGCCAAGTATATAGGTGTGTTAATATATATAAGATATATTGTGATATTCCATCAACAAGTTCCAACATGGAACCATCTTCATCTTCACCTGCAACTAACAACGCTATAAGAGGGGCTGAGCAAGCAGGTAACATAGCCAAACAACGGTTTGCTAGGAAGGTGTCAAAGGTTAGAGGTTTCATGGCAACAAGCAGAGGCTGACAACAAAAGATAGGTAGCGCGACATATAACGATAGCATCGAGAAAACTAACATGGAAATGATAGTAAAGGTATCCAAGGTGATGGTCATCTTGCCTAAGATCCTGCAAGTAAGAAGAACGAGCTCATGAAGAAGACGAAGAAGAAGCCAGGAAGACGAACCACGTGTAGTCGAACGAATCCTCACGAACGCAACGGGTAATGACCTAGCAAGAAGAAGCACACCACCTGGTAAACATACCACTCAAGAACATGACAAGATGCTCAACCAAGTATGATGCAAGACAAGTCTATATGATGCAATTCATGGCAAGGGATGATGCATGCAAAAACAACACAAACTAACAAGTTTAAAAGAGGCCGGAAACAACATATAACAATTCCGGTAAGTCCTCATATGCACATTTCGAAATTGGTCCAGATCTGAACAAACCTTAAGTTAAAGTTGTTAAACAGCAAGTTAACATGCACCATGATGATCTACTCAAAATTCTAGTCAAGTTACATATAAAGTTTATTAAATTCGGAGCTACGGCCAAAAAGATATGAGCAAAACAAGACAAGCATGGCAAATATGCAAGATGCATCCATCCAACAAGCAAACACACTCCAAGCTTGAAAACAACATGATATTATGCTTCTACATGCAAAATCACGCAAGTTTCATATAGGGCACGCTCAAAACGGAGCAACGGTACAACACATACACAAGAAACAAGATATAACAACAAGTTGTCCAAAAACAGCAACATAGCAACTTTCGAACAAGGTATATATATGCTACACCACCCAAACATGATAACAAGAGGCATGGATGTGAAATAGACATGATAATTAACAAGCATGAACTTAGAGCACACCCAAAAACTTGCTGGAACACAATTAAACAAGCATGACAAGATTCAATAAGTTTACAGATTTCTCAGACTTAGCCAAAATCTGGGAAGGCAAAAACATCATCACGATGCTGCCTTCGGAGGCACAAAACAACAAGCATATCAACTCTACTAAGTATATAAAGATCATGGACATGTAATAGACATAGCATACATCAAACAACTCCATTGTAACAACTCGATAGGAGGCATGGATCAATAACAACAAGCTTCACCAAATTGATCATGCTGACAACAGTCTGATACGTACATTTACAGGAACTTGAGAGCAAGAAATAAATAAGCTACAGCAAGGTACAAAGGCAAACAAGGACATGCATGGATAGAGCATAACATGGGAAACAAGACATGATCATTGGACATACTAAAATATGCATGGATTTGAGTGGGGCATCAAGCAAACATGGCATCAGGGTAACAGTTTTCAGACTTAGCAGTTTTTAACAAGTCTCAGGAAACGACAACAGCGAGTAGGCTACTTTACAAGCTTGTTGCAAACATCTCAAGGCATATCATGAAAAGTGGATTTCATCACAACAAAGATGGCATGATTGTGCTTCTAAAACATATTGACATGCGGCATAAAAGACAAGCACATCAATAGCTATGAACAAGTCAAATCAACATCTCATAACAAGTTTCAGCACTTAACAGTCACATGCACTTTTGCAACAGAGATAAACATGGCAATATGGCACCTAACATGAATGCTACAGCAACCAACATGTAGAGCACTTCACAATGAACATTTTGATATATCATACACTCCATTTGGACCAACATGCACAATGATATCACATGACAAACATGGTAACATATTAACAGTTTTCAGCAGTTTTAAACATATAGTACTCTTGCAGCGATGATTAGGGCATCAAAATGAACTCAAACAAGCATTCCACAGTGGAACAAAATGAAGAGCATAACACAACGAACATCTGGACATATTATATGCTTCATTTGGATCACTACGCAAAAAGATATCACCATGCAAACATGCACACTTATTTACGACATGCAGGGGACTTAGTCATTTTTCTGTAAAGAAAAGGACAGGCACAAGATACTAAAGTGTGCACAGTGCGAGGGATTGACGGGTTGCTCACCATCTGGGCCTTGGGCCAGACCGAGGGGGAGGCCGGTTGGGGCGCGGGAGCTGGGCCAGCTCTGGAGGGTTGGGCCGGTCGCTGAGCAGGGCCGACGGGGAGGAGGGGTGACCAGACTAGGCTAGTGGGAGGCCAGCTGGGCCTGCGGCCCAGGCAGGGTCGAGCGGCGACGTGCCGATGGAGCTCCGGCGAGGTGGTTGGAGGCCGGGACGGGCGGAGGAGGGCGGATCCGGGTGGAGGGGCACGGATCCGAGCGCCGGGTGCCCGTTTCCGGCGACGAGGATGGCCAGCGGGGACGGCCAGCGACGGTGGCGGTTCAGGCGTCAGGAGGCGTCATGGATGGGATCCATGGCGAGGGAGCTCAGGGCCCCTGGCTCGGGCGAGCGGTGGAGGCGGCGGGGCACGCCGGCGAGCAAGGCGGAGGGCCGCCTCGGGCACGGGACGCACGCGGCGGCGTCTGTGGGCTCGCGCGGGCCCGCTATGGGCCTGGCGGGCCGCGGCGGTGGGAGGCTCGGTGGAGGCAACGTGGCGAGCGACAATTCGTCCGGGGCGGCGGCGGCGCTGAGGTGGCGGCCCCGGATTGGCCGGGCGACATGGCTGTGGTGGTGGACATGTCCGGTGGTGGTGCGGATATGTCCGCCGCGCGGAGGAGGACGGGGTTAGGGTTTCATCCGTGATTTGAGGAGGGGGAGGCAAATATATAGGTAGAGGGAGCTAGGAGTGTCCAAATGAGGAGCGGTTTTCAGCCATGCGATCCTGATCCGACGACCGAGAGCATGGATGGGGTTAGGATGGGCTAGCGGGTTGTTGGAGAGGGGGTGCTGGGCCAAAAGAGAAGGGGCTTCTATGGTTAACGCGGTTAACCGTTGGGGCATCAAACGGACTCCGAATGGGATGAAATTTGACATGCGGTCTACCTATGCTATAATAAGACCACATGCCAAGTTTCTTCCCATTCCAAGAACATTTTTCAGCCACTCATAAAATAAATATTCGGAGGTGCTGCGAGCGCGTGCGAGTGTGTCTGGCTTAGAACGGACAACGGAAAGGACCGATGGACTCGGACGGATGCAAGTTTTAGAAACATGCAGATGCAATGCACATGATGACATGGCAAAATGCAATGCGCAAGAAGATGACATGGCACGGCAACGAATAACTGGCTGACACCTGGTGCATCGGTCTCGGGGTGTCACCACACTCCCCTACTAACAAGAGATCTCGTCCCGAGATCTGAGGAACGAGACAGAAGAGGAAAAAGGAAGACAAAATTCTTCGAGGACAATAGAGTGAAACCAAAGAACCTAGAGAGGTTGAACAACTTGAAAGAAAATATACAACGGAGATGACCGAAGTTGCAAACACTTCGTTAGGCAAAGAAGAACAGGGGATACAATGAGAACCAAAAGGTTGAAGGATATGAAGCACGAGTTGAAGGAACAAGAACGAATTCGAAACCACTCTGCTTAAAAAGAGATAGAAAGGAATTTGAACAAAGTAATTCGGGCAGCACTCCGGCTGAAACTGAAAGAAATAGCACACCGGTTGAACATGAATGGAATGGAACAAGAACTTGAAAAGATGAAATGATACTCGACTAGAGCATCAACACAATGCCTCCGGAAGAATTAAAAGTGTGGAATGAGAAGAACGAATAAGAGAACAACAAGTTCTACCACGAATGAATTCAAAGCATCCTTGCGAAGAAAGGATGAACAGAGTTGTTGAAAATCAACAACGAAAAGAATTAACTTGTTGTGGACTTAAGAAAAACATCTGAAAGCTTGAGGTGAATTACCGCCGCAACGAAAAGATGGATTAACTGAGAATGAAGAATTGCAAAACTCCACTTCAAAAGAATACAGAGAATTATTTTCATCTCGGGACACAAAAGAATAATGCTTGAGCTGTTGAACAAGAATTTGATGAACACTTGAAGAATGAATTACTCATGATGAACCATCATGAAGAACTCAGGTAGCGAAAAGGATGATGATATAGAAGTGAAGGATTCAAGAATAAGAATAAAGCCTTGCGATGATTAGACGGGGTTCCGACGAGGTAGCCGAGAAACTATGAACTCCGGAAAAAAAGAGATTAAGGCACCTTGAAATAGAATTTATTCATCAAGAATAAATTTTGAAGGAAGGGATTAATCAACTTGATAAAACAATAAGAATTATGTTATGCTCATCCTTCATCTATTAAATTGATGAAAGCAATGGATGAGCATACTACTTATTCTCGTTCAAATGATTAAAGATGGATATATCGCGAACTTGCGAAGATCTTGATGAAACACC
The DNA here is from genome assembly GCA_902687465.1 of Secale cereale. Lineage (NCBI taxonomy): Eukaryota > Viridiplantae > Streptophyta > Magnoliopsida > Poales > Poaceae > Secale > Secale cereale. The sequence goes on along the minus strand of LR738711.1, from coordinate 598,358,391 downwards.
GGTAGGATTGGAATAAAATAAATGGATTGATATGATAACACCGAAAAGAACTCTTGAGCGGACCACCGTAAAAATTTAAGCCGAGTGAAGGAAAATGAATGAACCACCGTAAGGAATTGAAATTGAGTGAATACGATGAACCACCAAGAGAATAAAGCACTTGAGGAAATTTGAATGAGGAGAACGAAGAGATTGTGAACTGATTAAAGAATACTTGAATGAAGCACCGGACGAATGTGAGACGAACGAAGACGCATCAATGAAGAATATTTGGAGGACGAAGTTGAAAACTGAGAACGAATAAATCTTCTGAAATGATGACCTTCGGAGGAACACAATGAAAAGAATTCATGAAATACTCCAGATGGGTAAGGAAAAGAATTTATGACAAATAGGATAATTCGTGAGGATAACATGCAGCTAAAATCACAAATCTTTGAGAGGACGGACAAGATTCGGAGGAAAACTCTTCTTCGTCTCCAGATGACGACGAGGAACACAACCAAAATTATTGAGATACTCCATAAGAATTAAAAGAGTCAGGTAAGATCCTGGGAAAAGACCTGTGGGTTATGAGCCCACCGAAGAGAAATACCGTTGAAAAGAATCGCAAAGGAATTGATGCACCGGAACGATTGAAAAACTCGAATGAGGTGGCAACCTCGAATTAATTGGGACACGGACAGTTCTCTTGAGATATCTTCGGAACATCGGAACAATTAAATGGCAAAAGATGAAAGAGCAAGGGAAAGCACTTGAGCCGATGAAAGAATAATATGAATACCGAGTAATTGAGTAGGATCCATCGGAGAAGAAAAGGAGATGAAGAAGGACGAACTAGACGAGAATTCACCTGTTGAAATAGCTGAGGAAGGAATTCAAAACTTCACATGAGTAGGATAGATACTCGATTAAGGGCCCCGGCTCCGAGAAGAAAAAGGGTGGGCGGGTGGGAAAAGAAAGACCACATCGGACGGTGAAAAGGACATCGGTTGGAAAGAACCGATGATTGAACCAAAAGACGGGAAGGGTCAAATCGACTTGACGAGAGGTGTACCAGATGCAAAGAGCTGCCAACGCAACGAATGGAACCTAACTGCGTGATCCTAAAAAAATTGAAGGGGAAGAGGAGTAATTCAAAACACCTACGTCAAGATTCCTCACCAGAGCGACGAAGGGGCTGAGGAGTAAAAAGAATTCCTACTCTCTGATATAACTAGATTCCAAAATAGTTTTCTTCTAGACTCAACAACAAGCAAGCTACGATCAATCAAGGGGGCTCCTATGGTCAGTCGAGGCTCTGATACCAACTTGTCAGGCCCAAGATGTGATTCTATCCCGATCACGTGACACACTCATGATTGGGGCACAACCGCATTACGGGCGCTTAGCAAGATGGATATCATTACATCGTACCATTACATAAATACATGGGGATACAACATATCATACAAGTCACATGGATACAAGAACATCAATACAAGGCATCCGACTACGGATGCAAACATGAAAAACACAACGACATCCATCTGCTATCCCAGGCTGCCGACCCGGAACCTAACCCAAGACTGACGAAGAAGAAGAAGAAAGAACTCCAACTCAAAGGACATCGCTCTTGCGTCAAGTCATCGGAAACCTGCACCTGCAACTGTTGTTGTAGTATCTGTGAGCCACGAGGACTCAGCAATCCCATAACCATGGGTATCAAGACTAGCAAAGCTTAATGGGAATGGAAAAGGAAAGTGGTGAGGTTGCAGCAGCGGATAAGCATAAGTATGGTGGCTAACTTACGAGTACAAGAATAAGATGAGCATCTACGCAAACGGTCACAAACTAGTAATGATCACTAAAGATCCTGAGCTACCTACGAGTCAAACATAACCCCACCGTGTTCTCTTCTCAAAGTGTAAAGAGACAGTCACAGTAACTCACGCGGTTGTGTGTTTTATCTCAGATCCTTTGTCAAGTTTTCTACAACCGTGAGCACGGCTTTCCAAAGATCATAACCCTGCAGGGGTGTCCCAACTTAGCCCATCACAAGCTCTCACGATCAGTAGAGATAATAATAATATTACGCCTTATCTTAGGGACAGTCCGATCAGGCTCGGTATCCCAGTGCACAAGACATTTCGACAATGGTAAAACAAGTCTAGCAAGACCTCCCAGCATGCCGACACCCTGATAGTAGCCGCGCGTATCTCGTCTCAGGCCATGACCGGATGGGCGATTTTACGGGAGCCAAACCTTGAGTTTCCCCGTGGTGGCCCCGCAGAATCCCCGTTTGGGACCAACACCATCAGCACTGTCCCCCTGTATGTAGAAGAATCCTCGGCTAGCGCTAACTCCCTATGCAATTAATTAATTAATTACGTTTTTATTATGTTGCAAATTAAAACCAATGTTGGGCCTTGCTGCAGGAGTTTTATTCAAAGACGGACTGTCAAGGGATCCCCATATACCCAACCGTGTTAGGAACGCAAAATCAAGGAATATAACGTTGGTTTATCGGCTCCTAAGGTGGCATGAGTGGACCAAAACACCGAGCAAAAGGCCAAGCCTTAGACCCATTGCCAAGTATATAGGTGTGTTAATATATATAAGATATATTGTGATATTCCATCAACAAGTTCCAACATGGAACCATGTTCATCTTCACCTGCAACTAACAATGCTATAAGAGGGCCTGAGCAAGCGGTTAACATAGCCAAACAACGGTTTGCTAGGAAGGTGTCAAAGGTTAGAGGTTTCATGGCAACAAGGCGAGGCTGACAACAAACGATAGGTAGTGCGACATATAACGATAGCATCGAGACAACTAGCATGGCAATGATAGTAAAGGTATCCAAGGTGATGGTCATCTTGCCTGAGATCCCGCAAGGAAGAAGAACGAGTCCATGAAGAAGACGAAGAAGAAGCCACGAAGACGAACCACGTGTAGTCGAACGAATCCTCACGAACGCAATGGGTAATGATCTAGCGAGAAGAAGCACACAAAATCGTAAACATACCACTCAAGAACATGAAAAGATGCTCAACCATGTATGATGCAAGACAATTCTATATGATGCAATTCATGGAAAGGGATGGTGCATACAAGAACAACACAAACCAACAAGTTTAAATGAGGCCGGAAACAACATATAACAATTTCGGTAAGTCCTCATATGCACATTTCGAAATTGGTCCAGATCTGAACACACCTTAAGTTGAAGTTGTTAAACAGCAATTTAACATGCACCATGATGATCTACTCGAAATTCTAGTCAAGTTACATATAAAGTTTATTAAATTCGGAGCTACGGCCTAGAAGATATGAGCAAAACAAGACAAGCATGGCAAATATGCAAGATGCATCCAACCAACAAGCAAACACACTCCAAGCATGAAAACAACATGATATTATGCTTCTACATGCAAAATCACACAAGATTCATATAGGGCACGCTCAAAACGGAGCAACGGTACAACACATACACATGAAACAAGATATAACAACAAGCTGTCCAAAAACAGCAACATAGCAACTTTGGAGCAAGGTATATATATGCTACAACACCCAAACATGATAACAAGAGGCATTTATGTCAAATAGACATGATACTTAACAAGCATGAACTTAGAGCACACCCAAAAACTTGCTGGAACACAATTAAACAAGCATGACAAGATTCAATAAGTTTACAGATTTCTTAGACTTAGCCAAAATCTGGGAAGGCAAAAACATCATCATGATGCTGCCTTCGGAGGCACAAAACAACAAGCATATCAACTCTACTAAGTATATAAAGACCATGGGCATGTAATAGAAAAAGTATACATCAAACAACTCCATTTGAACAACTACATAGGAGGCATGGATAAATAACAAAAAGCTTCACCAAATTGATCATGCTGATACAGTCTGAAGGGTACATTTATAGCAACTTAAGAGCAAGAAATAAATAAGCTACAACAAGGTACAAAGGCAAACAAGGACATGTATGGATAGAGCATAACATGTACAACAAGGCATGATCATTGGACATACTAAAACATGCATGGATTTGAGTGAGGCAGCAAGCAAACATAGCATCAAGGTAACAGTTTTCAGACTTAGCAATTTTTCACAAGTCTCAGGAAACAACAACAGCGAGTAGGCTACTTTACAAGCTTGTTGCAAACATCTCAAGGCATATCATGAAAAGTGGATAGCACCACAGCAAAGATGGCATGATTGTGCTTCTAAAACATATTGACATGCGGCATAAAAGACAAACACATCAATAGCTATGAACAAATCAAATCAGCATCTCATAACAAGTTTCAGCACCTAATAGTCACATGCACTTTTGCAACAGAGATAAACATGGCAATATGGCACCTAACATGAATGCTACAGCAACCAACATGTAGAGAACTTCACAATGAACATTTTGACATATCATACACTCCATTTGGACCAACATGCACAAAGATATCACATCACAAACATGGTAACATATTAACAGTTTTCAGCCGTTTTAAACATACAGCACTCTTGCAACGATGATTAGGGCATCAATATGAATTCAAACAAGCATGCCACAGTGGAACAAAATAAAGAGCATAACACAACGAACATCTGGATGGGCCAGGGACAGCGGGGTGGGCCGGTTGGGCCACGTGGGTGGCCGGCTGGGCCTATTGCCTTAGTTGACCAGGTGGGCTCTTTTGCATTTTTTTATATATTTAAATTTGTGTTTTGTTTTCATTTTATTTATTTTAAGTTAGTTTTAGTTTTTGTGAAATACACAACTAGTCCTTAAGTATTAATAAATATCGCACTGCCACAAATATATTGTGAGGCTTTTGAAAAAGTTTGCAATTTTTATAAATTAAAAAGGCATTTAATTTATCGCCTATGTCACTATTTTAAGTAGTTTAGGCCACTTAAACATTTTGCAAAAAATGTTGGTTCACCACCAGTATTAACAAGTGATTATGTGCCACACTTTGAACATTTTAGATTTGTCATTTGAAAACTTCTATGTTTGACATTATTTCAAATTTGAATTTTGAACGGGGATTTGAATCAATGCGAGTCTAACAATAGTAACAGTGGTGTTGTGGCATCGTTACTGGGGAATTACTGTAGCAAGACACCCGGGGTGTTACAATATTTCCTTCAGTCTCCCACTTGCACTAGAGTCAATAATCTAGATTACATTGTAATGATTCTAACACCCATGGAGTCTTGGTGCTGATCATGTTTTTCTCATGGAAGAGGCTTATCAACGGGTCTGCTATATTCAGATCCATATGTATTTTGGAAGAGGCTTATCAGGTTGAAGCTTTTTCACATAAGCATCGCAACCCTTAACTTTAAGAAATGACAACTTTGGTTTCTTGCCAAACCACATTTCATAAGGCGTCGTCTCAACGGATTTAGATGGTGCCCTATTTAACGTGAATGCAGCTGTCTCTAAAGCATAACCCCAAAACGATAGTGGTAAATCGGTAAGAGACATCATAGATCGCACCATATCTAATAAAGTATGGTTACGACGTTCGGACACACCATTGTGTTGTGGTGTTCCAGGTGGCGTGAGTTGTGAAACTATTCCACGTTGTTTCAAATGAAGACCAAACTCGTAACTCAAATATTCGCCTCTACGATCAGATCGTAGAAATTTTATTTTCTTGTTACGATGATTCTCCACTTCACTCTGAAATTCTTTGAACTTTTCAAATGTTTTAGAATTGTGCTTCATCAAGTAGACATACCCATATCTCCTCAAATCATCAGTGAAGGTCAGAAAATAACGATACCCGCCGCGAGCCTCAACACTCATTGGTCCACATACATCAGTATGTATGATTTCCAATAAATCAGTTGCTCGCTCTATTGTTCTGGAGAACGGGGTTTTAGTCATCTTGCCCATGAGGCATGGTTCGCAAGCACCAAGTGATTCATAATCAAGTGATTCCAAAAGCCCATCAGCATGGAGTTTCTTCATGCACTTTACACCAATATAACCTAAACGGTAGTGCCACAAATAATATCTTTACTATCACTACGATCGAGATCCAACAAAAATAGACCACTCTTCAAGGGTGCATGACCATGAAAGATATAACTCATATACATAGAGCAACCATTATTCTCTGATTTTAATGCATAACCGTCTCGCAACAAACAAGATCCAGATATAATGTTCATGTTCAACGCTGGCACCAAATAACAATTATTTAGGTCTAAAACTAATCCCGAATGTAGATGTAGAGGGAGCGTGCCGACGATGGTCACATCGACTTTGGAAACATTTCCCACGTGCATTGTCAGCTCGTCCTTTGCTAATCTTCGTTTAATCCGTAGCCTCTGTTTCGAGTTACAAATATTAGCAACCGAACCATTATCAAATACACAGGTGTTACTACGAGCATTAGTAAGGTACACATCAATAACATGTATATCAAATATATCTTTGTTCACTTTGCCATCCTTCTTATCCGCCAAATACTTCGGGCAGTTCCGCTTCCAGTGTCCAGTCCCTTTGCAGTAGAAGCACTCAGTTTCAGGCTTGGCTCCAGACTTGGGTTTCTTCGCGGGAGTAGCAACTGTCTTGCTATTCTTCTTTAAGTTCCCCTTCTTTCCCTTGCCCTTTTTCTTGAAACTAGTGGTCTTGTTAACCATCAACACTTGATGCTCCTTTTTTATTTCTACCTCTACAGCTTTGAGCATAGCAAAGAGCTCTGGAATAGACTTCTGCATCCCTTGCATATTATAGTTCATCATGAAGCCTTTATAGCTTGGTGGTAGTGATTAAAGAACTCTATCAATAACACTATCTTCATCAACTTTGCATCCAAGTTGAGTCATGTGATTGTAGTAACCAGAGATTTTGATTATGTGTTCACTGATAGAACTATTCTCCTCCATCTTGCAGCTATAGAACTTATTGGAGACTTCATATCTCTCAATTCGAGCATTTGGTTGAAATATTAACTTCAACTCTTGGAACATCTCATATGCTCCATGACATTCAAAACGTCTTTGAAGTCCCGATTCTAAGCCGTAAAGCATGGCACACTGAACTATCGAGTAGTGATAACCCACAAGTGTAGGGGATTGCAACAGTTTTTGAGGGTAAAGTATTCAACCCAAATTTATTGATTCGACACAAGGGGAGCCAAAGAATACTCTTAAGTATTAGCAGCTGAGTTGTCAATTGAACCACACCTGCAAACTTAGTATCTGCAGCAAGGTAGTTTAGTAGCAAAGTAATATGATAGTGGCGGTAGCAGCAGTAAAACTAACGATAGTGTTTTTGTAGTTTTTATGATAATAGTAATGGAAAAGTAAATAAGCAACGAGCAATATAGGAAAAGCTCATAGGCATTGGATCGGTGATGGGAAATTATGTCGGATGCAATTCATCATGTAGAAGTTATAACCTAGGGTGACATAGAACTAGCTCCAGCTCATCAATGCAATGTAGGCATGTATTCCGAAGATAGTCATACGTGCCTATGGAAAAGAACTTGCATGACATCTTTTGTCCTACCCTACCGTGGCAGCGGGGTCCTATTGGAAACTAAGGGATATTAAGGCCTCCTTTTAATAGAGTACCGGACCAAAGCATTAACACATAGTGAATACATGAACTCCTCAAACTATGGTCATCACCGGGAGTGGTCCCGATTATTGTCACTTCGGGGTTGCCGGATCATAACACATAGTAAGTGACTATAGACTTGCAAGATAGGATCAAGAACACACATATATTCATGAAAACATAATAGGTTCAGATCTGAAATCATGGCACTCGGGCCCTAGTGACAAGCATTAAGAACACCAAAGTCATAGCAACATCAATCTCAGAACATAGTGGATACTAGGGATCAAACCCTGACAAAACTAACTCGATTACATGATAGATCCCATCGAACCCATCATCGTCCAGAGCCTATGATGGAATTACTCACGCACGGCGGTGAGCATCATGGAATTGGTGATGGTAGTTGCTACCATAATCTTTCAACTTAACTTTGTCTAGGAATGCATTAAAATTCAAGGGAACGGTAGCACAGGCCATTGATCTACAACAACATAGATATGCAAAAACTATCAGGACTAAGTTCATGATAAATTAAAGTTCAATTAATCATATTACTAAAGAACTCCCACTTAGATAGACATCCCTCTAGTCATCTAAATGATCAAGTGATCCAAATCAACAAAACCATGTCCGATCATCACGTTAGATGGAGTAGTTTTCAATGGTGAACATCTTATGTTGATCATATCTACTATATGATTCATGCTCAACCTTTCGGTCTCCAGTGTTCCGAGGCCATGTCTGTACATGCTAGGCTCTTCAAGTTTAACCCGAGTATTCTGCATGTGCAAAACTGTCTTACACCTGTTGTATTTGAACGTAGAGCTTATCACACCCGATCATCACGTGGTGTCTCGGCACGACGAACTTTCGCAACGGTGCATACTCAGGGAGAACACTTGTACCTTGAAATTTTGTAAGGGATCATCTTATAATGCTACCGCCATACTAAGCAAAATAAGAAGCATAATAAGATAAACATGACATGCATTCAAAATATGTGACATGATATGGCCATCATCATCCTGTGCTTTTGATCTCCATCTCCAAAGCATCGTCATGATCTCCATCGGCACCGGCTTGACACCATGATCTTCATCGTAGTGTCGTGGTCGTCTCGCCAACTATTGCTACTACTACTATCGCTAACTCATAGTGACAGTAAAGCAATTACATGGCCTTCGCAATTCATACAATAAAGAGACAATCATAAGGCTCCTGCCGGTTGCCGATAATTTACAAAACATGATCATCTCATACAATAATGTATAACTCATCACATCTTGACCATATCACATCACAACATGCCCTACAAAAGCAAGTTAGACGTCCTCTACTTTGTTGTTGCAAGTTTTACGTGGCTGCTATGGGCTTAGCAAGAACCGTGCTTACCTACTCATACAAAACCACAACGTTTTTTTGTCAAGTGTGCCGTTTTAACCTTCACAAGGACCAGGCGTAGTCACACTCAATTCAACTAAAGTGAGAGAGACAGACACCCGCCAGTCACCTTTAAGCAACGAGTGCTCATAACGGTGAAACCATTCTCGCATAAGCGTACGCATAATGTCGGTCCGGGCTGCTTCATCTCACAATACCGCCGAATCATAGTATGACATGCTGGTAAGCATATGACTATTATCACCCACAACTCATTGTGTTCTACTCGTGCATATCATCTACGCATAGACCTGTCTCTGATGCCACTGTTGGGGAACATAGTATTTCAAAAAAATTCCTACGATCACGCAAGATCTATCTAGGAGAGGCATAGCAACGGGTGGGGAGAGTGTGTCCATGTACCCTTGTAGACCGAAAGCGGAAGCGTTTAGTAACGCGGTTGATGCAGTCGAACGTGTTCGCGATCCAACCGATCCAAGCACCAAACGTACGGAACCACCGCGTTCAGCACACATTCAACTCGATGACATCCCATGAACTCTTGATCTAGTTGAGGTCGAGAAGGAGTTCCGTCAGCACGACGGCGTGGTGATGGTGATGATGATGTTACCGGCGCAGGGCTTCGCCTAAGCACTATGACGATATGACCGAGGTGTGTTACTGTGGAGAGGGGCATCGCACACGGCTAAGAAATCAACTTGTGTGTCTATGGGGTGCCCCCTGGCCACGTATATAAAGGAGGAGAGGAGGAGAGGGTCGGCCCTCCTATGGCGCGCCCAAGGGTGGAGTCCTACTCCCACTAGGAGTAGGATTCCACCTTTCCTAGTAGGGGTAGGAGAAGAAGGAAGGGGAGGGAGAGAATAGAGGAAGGAGGGGGCGCCATCCCTCCCCTAGTCCAATTCATACTAGGCCATGGGGGGGCGCGCGGCCTGCCTTGTGCAGACCCTCTATTTCTCCCCTAATGCCCAATAAGTCCCATTTACTCCCCGGGGGGTTCCGGTAGCCTCCCGGTACTCCTGTATTTATCCGGTGACCCCCGGAACTCTTCCGGTGTCCGAATATAACCTTACAATATATCAATCTTTATGTCTTGACCATTTCGAGACTCCTCGTCATGTCCGTGATCACATCCGGGACTCCGAAATACCTTTGGTACATCAAAACACATAAACTCATAATACCGATCGTCATCGAACATTAAGCATGCGGACCCTATGGGTTCAAGAACTATGTAGACATGACCGAGACTCATCTCTGATCAATAACCAATAGCGGAACCTGGATGCTCATATTGGTTCCTACATATTATACGAAGATCTTTATCGGTCAAACCGCATAACAACATACGTTGTTCCCTTTGTCATCGGTATGTTACTTACCCGAGATTCGATCGTCGGTATCATTACACCTAGTTCAATCTCATCATCGAAAAGTCTCTTTACTCGTTCCATAATACATCATCTCATGACTAACTCATTAGTCATTTTCTTGCAAGGCTTATTATGTTGCGTATTATCGAGAGGGCCCACAGATACCTCTCCGATACTCGGAGTGACAAATCCTATTCTCGATCTATGCCAACACCACAAACACCTTCAGAGACACTTGTAGAACATCTTTATAATCACCCAGTTACGTTGTGACGTTTGATAGCACACAGGTGTTCCTCCGGTATTCGGGAGTTGCATAATCTCATAGTCATAGGAACTTGTACAAGTCATGAAGAAAGCAATAGCTGTAAAACTAAACGATCATAGTGCTAAGCTAACGGATGGGTCTTGTCCATCACATCATTATCATAATGGTGTGATCCTATTGATTAAATGACAACACATGTCTATGGTCAGCAAACATACCCATCTTTGATTAACGAGCTAGTCTAGTAGAGGCATACTAGGGACACTCTGCTTTGTCTATGTATTCACATATGTATCAAGTTTCTGGTTAATACAATTCTAGCATGAATAAAAGACATTTATCATGAGATATAAGGAAATATAAATGACAACTTTATTATTGCCTCTAGGGCATATTTCCTTCACCAATAGTTTTATTTCGAGTATCCTATGGAAACACACCTCTCCGCTTTGGGTTTGAGCTTATCAGGACGAAGCCTTTTAACATAAGCGTCGCATCCCCAAACTTTAAGAAACGATAGCTTAGTTTTCTCGTCTCAATGGATTTAGACGGTTCCCCATTTAACGTGAATGCGGCTGTCTCTAATGCATAACCCCAAAATGATAAAGGCAAATCGGTAGGACACATCATAGAACACACCATATCTAATAAAGTACGGTTACCACGTTCAAACACACCATTACGCTGTGGTGTTCCACGTGGCATGAGTTGTGAAACAATTCCACACTGTTGTAAATGAAGGCCAAACTCGTAACTCAAATATTCATCTCCGTGATCAGATTGTAGAAGCTTTATTTTCTTGTTATGATGATTCTCCAGTTCACTCTGAAATTCTTCGAACTTTTCAAATGTTTCAGACATGTTTTCATGAATTATATATATCCATACCTACTTAAATCATCTGCGAAGGTTAGAAAATAACGATACCTGCCGCATGCTTCAACACTCATTAGACGGCATACATCGGTATGTATTATTTCCAATAAGTCATTAGCTCACTTCATTGTTTTGGAGAACGGATTTTTTGTCATTTTATCCATGAGGCATGGTTCGCAAGTATCAAATGATTCATAATCAAGTGATTCCAAAAGTCCATCTACATGGAGTTTCTTCATGCGCTTTACACCAATATGACCTAAACAGCAGCGCCACAGGTATGTTGCACTATCATTATCAACTTTGCATCTTTTAGCATCAATATTATGAATATGTGTATCACTATGATTGAGATTCAACAAGAATAGACCATTCACTAAGCGTGCATGACTGTAAAAGATATTACTCATATAAATAGAACAACCATTATTCTATGACTAAAATGAATAACTATCTCGCAATAAACAAGATCCATATGTAATGTCATCCTCAACGCTCACACCAAATAACAATTATTGTCATCTAAAATTAATCCCGAAGGTAGATGTAGAGGTAGGGTGCCGACGGTGATCACATCAACTTTGGGACCATTGCAGACACACATCGCCACCTCATCCTCACCCAATCCTCGTTTATTACGCAACTCCTGTTTCGAGTTACATCTATGAGCAACCGAACCAGTATCAAATACCCATGCGCTACTACAAGCATTAGTAAGGTACACATCTATAACATGTATATCAAATATACCTTTGTTAACTTTGCCATCCTTCTTATCTGCCAAGTTTTGGGGCAGTTCCGCTTCCAATGACCATTCCCCTTGCAGTAGAAGCACTCAGTCTCAGGCTTGGGTCCAACTTTGGGTTTCTTCCCGGGAGTGGCAACCTGCTTACCATTCTTCTTGAAGTTCCCTTTCTTTCCCTTGCCCCTTTTCTTTAAGCTAGTGGTCTTGTTAACCATCAACACTTCATGCTCCTTCTTGATTTCTACCTCCGCCTATTTCAGCATTGTGAAGAGCTCGGAAATCGTCTTAGTCATTCCTTGCATATTATAGTTCATCACGAAGCCTTTATAGATTGGTAGCAGTGATTGAAGAACTCTATAAATAACACACTCATCTGGGAGCTCAATTCCCAGCTGAGTCAAGTGGTTGTGGTACCCAGACATTCTGAGTATGTGTTCACTGATAGAATTGTTCTCCTCCATCTTACAGCTGAAGAACTTGCTGGAGGCTTCATATCTCTCAACGCTGGCATTTGCTTGAAATGTTAACTTCAGCTCTTGGAACATCTCATATGCTCCGTGGCGTTAAAAACACTTTTGAAGTCCCGGTTCTATGCCGCAAAGCATGGCACGCTGAACTATCAAGTAGTCATCAACACGCGACTGCCTGAAATTCATAATGTCTACAGACACTGGAGGGGGTGGAACACCAAGCGGTGCTTCAAGGACATAATTCTTCTCTGCAGCAATGAGGATAATCGTCAAGTTACGGACCCAGTCTGTGTAGTTTCTACCATCATCTTTCAACTTAGCTTTCTCTAGGAACGCATTAAAATTCAAAGGAACGGTAGCACAGGCCATTGATCTACAACATAGAAATGCAAAAACTATTAAGACTAAATTCATGATAAATTTAAGTTCAATTAATCAAATTACTAAAGAACTCCCACTTAAGTCAACATCCCTCAAGTTTTCTTAGCGATACATGATCCAAATCTACTAAACCATATCCGATCATCATGTGAGATGGAGTAGTCTTCAATGGTGAACATTAACATGTTGATCATATCTACTATATGACTCGTGTTCGACCTTTCGGTTTCCAGTGTTCCAAGACCATGTCTACATGCTAGGCTCGTCAAGTTTAACCAAAGTATTTTGCGATGTAAAATGGGCTTACACCCGTTGTATGTGAACGTAGAGTCTATCACACATGATCATCACAAGGTGTCTCGAAACGATGAACTGTAGCAACTGTGCATACTCAGGGAGAACACTTTTATCTTGAAATTAAGTGAAAGGATCATCTTATAATGCTACCATTGATCTAACCAAAATAAGATGCATAAAGGATAAACATCACATGCAATCAAAATATGTGACATGATATGACCATCATCATCTTGTGATTTTGATCTCCATCTCCAAAGAAACTTCATGATCTCCATCGTCACCGGCTCGACAGCTTGATTTCCACCGTTGCGTCGGGTTCATCTCGCCAACTATTGCTTCTACAACTATTGCTAACACATAGCGATAAACTAAAGCAATTACATGGCGCTTAATGATTGACACGCATGTCATACAAAAATTAAAAGACAACCCTAAGGCTCTTGTCGGTTGTCCATATTACAAAACATGATCATATCATACAATAACGTATATCACATCACCTCTTGACCATATCACATCACATCATACCCTGCAAAAATAAGTTAGACATCCTCTACTTTGTTGTTGCAAGTTTTACGTGGCTGCTACGGGCAACTAGCAAGAACCATTCTTACCTACGCAAAACTACAATGATGATGTATCAAGTTTGCCATTTTAACCTTCTTCAAGGACCGACCGTAGTCAAATACGATTCAACTAAAGTAGGAGACACAGACACCTGCGAGCCACCTTTATGCAAAACAAGTTGCATGTCTGTCGGTGGAACCGGTCTCATGTACGTGGACATGTAAGGTTGGTCCAGGCCGCTTCATCCAACAATGTTGCCGAATCAAAATAAGACGTTGGTGGTAAGTAGTATGAACATCACCGCCCACAAATTCTTTGTGTTGTACTCGTGCATATCATCTATGCATAGACCTGGCTCATGATGCCATTGTTGGGGAACGTTGCATGGAAAACAAAAAAAATCTATGCACACACAAGATCTATCCATGGAGATGCATAACTACAAGAGGGGAGAGAGCATCTTCATACCCTTGAAGATCGCTAAGCGGAAGTGTTTATCTACGCGGTTGATGTAGTCGTACAGCTTCACGATCCATCCCAATCAAGTATCGAACATACGACACCTCCATGTTCAGCTCGATGATGTCCTCGCCTTCTCGATACACCAAGAGAGGCGAAGTGGTAGATGAGTTCCGGCAGCACGACGACATGGTGACGGTGGTGGTGAATCTATCTTCAGGGCTTCACCAAGCACAACGGACGTGGACGTAGGAGAAACTAGAACTAGAGGGAGACGGGGCACCGCACACGGCTTGGGGATCGTGGTGTGTCTTTCCCCTTCCCTCCTCACATATATATAGGTGGAGGGGGGACAAGAGCCAGCCTAGAGCGCCCCCAAAGGGACGGCGGCCAGCCCTAGGGTCTGCCTAGCCGCCCCCCTTCCATATTTGAACATGGTGGAAAAAGTGAGGTTGGCTGCTTTAGGGCGCCTCCCCTTCCTTTCCTCCCTTCTTGGCACGTGGGCAGGGGTGGAGGGGCGGTCCAGTCCCCCTTGTGGGTTGGTGTTCTCCCCCCTTCGGCCCATAAAGCCCACCACTTACCGGTGGCCTCCCGGAACCCCTTCCGGCACTCCGATAAATACCCGGTGCTTATGAAACTTTTTGGTGACCAAATAGTATTATCCTATACATCAATCTTTACCTCCGGACCATTCCGGAGCTCCTCATCATGTTCGTGATATTATCCGGGACTCCGAACAACATTCGGTCACCAATTCACATAACTCATATAATATTATATCATCAACGAACGTTAAGCGTGCGAACCCTACAGGTTCGAGAATGATGTAGACATGACCGAGACGACTCTCTAGTCAATAACTAATAGCGGGACCTAGATGCCCATATTGGCTCCTACATATTCTATGAAGATCTTTACCGGTCGAACCTTTATGAGAACATACGTAGTTCCCTTTGTCTGTCGGTATGTTACTTGCCCGAGATTCGATCGTCAGTATCTCCATACCTAGTTAAATATCATTACCGGCAAGTCTCTTTACTCATTTTTTAATACATCATCTTGTAACTAATTCATTAGTCACTTTTCTTGCCAGTTTCTTGTGATGTTGTATTACCAAGAGGGCCCAGAGATACCTCTCCGTCACACGGAATGAAAAATCCCAGTCTCGATCCATGCCAACCCAACAGACACCTTCGGGAGATACCTATAGAGCATCTCTATGATCACCTGGTTACGTTATGACATTTGATAGCACACAAGGTATTCCTTCGGTATCCGGGAGTTGCATGATCTCATGGTCGAAGAAACATTTATATGGCATTAAGAAAGCAGTAGCAGGAAACTAAATGATCATATGTTATGCTTATGGTTGGGTCTCGTCCATCACATCATTCTCCTAATGATATGATCTTGTTATCAAATGACAACTCATGTCTATGGTTAGGAAACCTTAACCATCTTTGATCAACGAGCTAGTCTAGTAGAGGCTCACTAGGGACACGATATTTGTTTATGTATCCACAAATGTATTTAAGTTTTCCGTCAATACAATTCTAGCATAAATAATAAACCTTTATCATAAATAAGGAAATATAAAATAATAAGAACTTTATTATTGCATCGAGGGCATATTTCCAACATATACCTCTTCATATTTTTCCTGGGTGTTGGTAGGGCGATTTTTTTTCGTTTTCTACTACGTTCCCCAACAGGGGAAGGGGAGGGGAGGTGCTTGGGCAGGGGCAGTTCGCCTCTATGCATCACCAGCGCATGGCTGAAATAGCTCGGTCAGGCCATCAAAGGGGTGGTCAGCCCACTACAACATGGCACAATGACTGGAAATTGGTTTCTCGGTAAGCGGCATCCGCACTAAAGCGGCGACGCTCGAGAGGTCATGTCCATCAGCGCCTACCCTCCACTCTGGTCAAATCACGGCATCAATGTCGGTCGCTGCATACTCTGGGCCAACATGAATGCGATGCGGGAGTATGATGGAAAGCACGGGAGAGGCGGGTGAGGGGTGGTTAGTAGGAAATGGCACCCACACGCGGACTTGGAATCGTTCTAGACGTCCGCAAAGCTCTCCTAGTTTGTCTCTGTTTTGCTAGAAAAATTACATGTAGACTGCCTGGCAGGCCGATACAGGTTCTCATTGGATGACACAACACATCCGAACTACACGGTCCGAACGTATGTGGGCGGTTTAAGGATCGGTGTTGGAGATGCCTTACTAGATAGGGATTTCTATTTTCGTGCCCCTCCTTCCATTGTTCTACATCAGTTTTCCCCCGCCCATTTAACTTTGGTCACTTTTGCCCTCTTCCACTCACTCGCACCTCACAAAAGGCCAAACGGTGCCTTGCCATTAGGTCAAAGATGTTGACCGTTACTTCGCCCAGTGCTGACGCCTGGAGCGGATACCTCTTCAACGTATCTATAATTTATGAAGTATTCATGCCATGTTTACAACAATTTTATATGGTTTTGGTGCACTTTTATATGATATTTATGGAACTAACCTATTAACCTAGTGCCCAGAGCCAGTTGTTGTTTTCTGCATTTGTTTTTGGCTTTTCAGATAATCCATACCAAATGAAGTCCAAATGCTACAAAACTTTACGATGATTTTTGTTGGACCAAAAGATACACCCGAAGTACCGGAGATGGACATGGCAAAGTTTAGGGGAGCGAAGAGCTCAGAGGGCGCGCCTACTGAGCTCATGGGTCCCTCGTGGGCCCCCTGACGTGAAATGAATGCCAAATATTCCTATAAAAAAGTGAAAACCCCAAAAAGAAACCTAGAACTTCGCTCCACCACCGCAAGCCTCTATTCCGAAGAGATCCCATCTGGATCATTGTTCCAGCTCCCTACCGGAGGGGGAAATCATCACCGGAGGCCATCTTCTTCATCCGGAAGGTCTCGATGACAAGGAGCGAGTAGTTCACCATCGAGGTTGAGGGTATGTACCTATAGCTATGTGTTTGATCTCTCTCTCTCTCTCCCTCTCTCTCTCTCTCTCTCTCTCTCTCTCTCTCTCTCTCTCGTGTTCTTGATTCGGCGCGATCTTGATGTCCCGCGAGCTTTGCTAATATTGTTGGATCATATGGTGTTTTTCCCTATCTATATTGTTGCGATGAATTGAGTCGTGCCCTTTGAGGTTTCGTTATGTTGGATTAAATATTTGATTTGAGGTCACTTGATGTATGTCTTGCATGTGGATACTCGGGTGATAATGGGGTCTTCCATTGATTCACTTGATGTATGTCTTGCATGTGGATAATCGGGTGATAATGGGGTCTTCCATTGATTCACTTGATGTATGTTTTGGTATTCAACTTGCGGATTCACATGGTAACATTGGGGTAATCTAGGCATAGAGGTTGATACATGTTTTCATCCTACGTTCTCCAATAGAAACTTTGCAGTGATTCTTTGTTGCACGGTGAGGGATTGTTATATGATTCAATTATGTTAGCACTGTTCAGAGATTGCATTAGTGAAAGTATGAACCCTATGCCTTGTTTCTAATCATTGCAATACCATTTGTGCTCACTATTGTTACTTGCTACCATGTTATTTTTATTTAGTCAGATTACAAAAACCTATATCTACTATCCATACTACACTTGCATCACCATCTCTTCGCCTAACTAGTGTGCCTATAAAATTTGCCATTGTATTGGGTGTATTGGGGACACAAGAGATTATTTGTATTTGATTGCAAGGTTGTTTTAGAGAGACCATCTTCATCCTACACCTCCCACAGATTGATAAACCTTAGGTCATTCACTTGAGGGAAATTTGTTGTTATCGTACAAAACTCTACACTTGAAGGCCCAATACGAGACTACAAGAATAAGGTGTTCTGCGTCGGTGATGTTGTCTTAATGGAGAAGTGCAAGGAGATCTGCTCTTGGTTTCCTAGCATGAAAGCTCCAGTGGAGCATGTGTTACAATTGTTGATAGATGTGAGGCCGGATGATATCCGGCTAAAAATTCCATATCGTGTTAATGAGTTGACTTGTATCGGGGTTTTCGTCTCGGCGATGCGTGAGACAACGGAGTCGTCGGATCCTCGCTTGCAAGCTCGTTGGTATTATACGGGTGTCAACGCGGCCTGCCAGATCCAAAGGTCAAATGAGAGCTTGCAGTTATTCCGTATCAGGGTTTTTGTCTGGGCGATGTGTGAGGTAATGGAGTCGTGGGATCCTCGCTTGCAAGCTTGTTGGTATTCATACGGATCTTGATGCGGCCCGCCGGATCCAAAGGTCAAACGAGAGCTCGCGGCTATTCCGGGGGTGTGATACGTGCCTCCTCCACCTGGTATGTCTCTACACATAATTATGTCTGATAATGTGAGGATTATGAGGACCATCGAAAGGCCTGCGCCCGGAGACAAGTGAATGATAGTTGAGGATGAGGATGGGGATGAGGACTGGTTGTCAAAGACTGCTCCGGCCACCGACAAGGAGGACGAGGATGAGTATTCAAAGTAGGATATGTATTCTTATGTTGTAAATCACTAGATAACTCCCCCGTGCGTTGCTACGAAAATTCTTAGTAGGATCAATGTTCATATAGTGAAGAAGAGTAGCTCGAATCAAAGTATGATAGATGAAAAATAAAACATGGATAAGTGATTAGATATGATTCAAATGCTTACAGGGAAGGGAGTAATCTAATTTCCAAAGAAAGTTGTTAAGTAGTCGAGGCATTTGGTCAAGCATCTAAGGCAATAATCTAGCAAGCTTGGATTAAAAAAGAATTGTACTACAACAGAACGCATCAGTTGCTATTTAAGAAGTTTTAAGAGGATCCATCTACATCAGCTAAAAGATAAATCACCTAAGTTAGATTATTAATTAGGGCCTAGTTAATCCCTCGGCTTCTCTCCAAAAGAGAACGCCCCGTACATCCAAGTAGTTGTTGTTGCGGCCTGGCAGCTTGCATCCCCAGCGCACTCATGCGCCCATCCACGCCTGTTCACACAGAAGAGAGAATCCATATAGTAGACAGAGAAGAAATCATAAGCACGTATGATAAAATCCCACCATGTTTCAATTAGGAACCTTCTCATTCTGCTACGAGCAAAGAAAATATACTACTATCTTTAACTAACAGGCACTCCTAGTTGCCATCTATTTTATGTGGAAGAGAGGGGACATGTTAGTACTAGGAGAGATAGCAGGGAGGGGGAGAAAGACAGTGATGTTGTGTGGCTTGTACTCTCGCGTTGCCCCTAGCAACATTAGATGGAGAGAAGGGCGTCTTGCAATGGATCGGAAACACAAACGCATTGATCAACACCATGCACGCATCCATCAGGTCAGCTATATATCAACACCAAGCACAGATCCATCATGTCATCACGTTCGCAGAATAGAGGGTCTGCGGAAAATGCAAATTGACAGATCTGCACACATGCATATGTAATATAATATCATAAAAAACAACATAGAATAAGTTATATGTCATGCACACAGATTGGTATTGGTGGAGAAGAACCATCCTTGATGGCATGGTGGAGGGAT
This sequence comes from Secale cereale, assembly GCA_902687465.1. NCBI lineage: Eukaryota > Viridiplantae > Streptophyta > Magnoliopsida > Poales > Poaceae > Secale > Secale cereale. The sequence continues at coordinate 598,338,445 of LR738711.1, read as the reverse complement.
GAGGCAGAGGGAAATATCCATGTGGTTCATCCTGCTGCAGCAGCGTAGATGAATACTTGATGATCGGGTTGGGAGCATCGATCTTCTTCCACCAGAACGATGGCGTGGATCTGATGCGAGTGCTACCGCTGGAAGGCAAGCAAGATCCCGGGCATCCCTACGTACAATCAGGTTGAGGCGGCATCACTCATAGCAATCATGATCGGGAGGCAATGACCAGGTGCGGGAGGAGGCAAGGGAGCGATGTGCAGAGGAGGTGAACATATATACACATGAAAAGGCAGTGGGTCGAGAACTGAAGGGGAGAAGACACGAAACAAAGATAGTAATACACAAGAAGGGGAAGAGGAGGAGGCCAACCTGCTAGTCGTGCTTTAGAATTGCAACTCATGGGTGGCTTTCACTGTAGAGAGGTTTTTTAAGGAAGATTAATACGTGCACTTCATCAAGGTCCACAATATTTATCCATTGTAAAAAATCTGATCCGGTGCGCTAGCCTCAGTAGCAGGGAAAACGATGATGTGAACGGATGAGAGGTCGGCCTATCAATAATTGGAACTAAAAAAAGAAGCTGATGTGGCAAATTGATGAGGTGGATAGCTTGCATGTCAAGAGAAATATGGTAGTGGGGATGAACTATTTAGGTATTATAGATATGAGTGAATATGACGATGTTTTAGGGGTTATCATGTACAAAGCAAAGTCGGGGGATGAGTGGTCCCCCATAGTCGTGTAATTGAAGTTGTCATGTATTTCTAGTTTGTTTATCGCTATGTACTGAAGTTTGCTATGTTCATCGTTGATGTTCCAACGTTGTCGATCCAACATGTGTATGCTACCTTATCTACTGAAGTTTGTTTCTTTATCATAGATTCTTCCATTGTTGTGGATCTGAGATGTGTATGCAACCTTATATGCCGAAATTTCTCGCCCTTCCTTCACAAGAAATTCATCATGGGTGCAAGGAAATGTGAGAAAGATCTTTTTTACCCAATCCATGCTAAATAATTTCAATTTTTGAGCATTTATTCTTCTTTTGTAATTTCTTTCAGATTATTGTCAACATGCATGGATGAGTAATCATATAAAGTGGTTGGAAAATTGACATGTTTCTTTGTGTAGAATTCCTACATACCTAATATGCAAGCTAAAATGATTTTTTAGAATACATAATATTATTTATGTCACTTAGAGAGTCATGCATGGCACTATCAAATGGAAACTATTTTTTATTAACCAAATATTCAATCTTTTATTTGGGGGAATTATTGATCACAATGGTAACACCTTTGTTAGTTCCAAAAAATGGGCATGTTCATCTTGGTTGAAAGTCATTGATCTTTATATGAGATAGGCCAGTTTGTAAAGTTTTTAAAAAAAATTGTGGTTTTGTTAGTTTATCATTTCTCTCACAAGCCATTACACATAAGAGGCCTCCATGCAAAAGGATTTCAATTTTTTAGTCTTTTTCATTTTCTATAATATATTTCAATGTGTTTTCGAAATTGCATGGATGACTAATCATATAAAATGGTTTGAAATTTGAGTTTTGTTTGTGGATACTGCCTGCATCCCTAATGTGGCAGGTAAAATGATTTTTCAGAATTTATTGGACCAAACTAGGACACACTTCTAGTTCAAATTTGAATACTTGATGTAAATCGCCAGAAATTCAATAAATCAATGAAATATGGCAATATCACTCTAAAATTCATGAAAAAAGGCAGTTGGAATCCCATGTGGTATACTTTAGGTAAAAAATTATAAGGACAAAATTTACAATATTATTTATGTTACTTGCTTCACAAAAAAGTCATTTGTGGCACAAGAAAAATGAAAAATTAACTTTTTATTTGTGCTATTGTCGGCTTATCATTTTTCCCACAAGCAATTACACATAAGAGGCTTCCATGTAAAAGGATTTCAATTTTTGAGCATTTTTTATTTTCTATAATTTTTCTCAAATTGTTGCCAAAATTGCATAGATGACTAATCATATAAAATGGTTGGGAATTTGAGTTTTGTTTGTGAATACTGTCTAAATTTCTAATGTGAAAGGCGAAAATTATTTTTTACAATTTATTGGACCAAACTAGAGCACAATTGAATTACTTGATGTTAATCATCACAAATTCAATAAATCAATGAAATATGGCAATATCACTCGGAAATTCATGAAAAAATTGCAGTTGGAATCCTATATGGTATATTTTAGGTGAAAATTGTAAGGAAACAATTGAGAATATTATTTATGGCACTTGCTTCACAAAAAAGTTATGTATGGCACTAGAAAAATGGAAAATTAACTTTTTATTTCTTGTATTGTAAGTTTATCGTTTTTCGCACAAGCCATTGAACATAAAAGGCCTCCATGCAAAATAATTTCTATTTTTTACCCTTTTTCATTTTCTATATTTTTTCTTAGATTGATGTCAAAATTGCATGGGAAATCATACAAATTTGCACCCATTTTCTTATTTGCGCACATATTCAAACATAATTCATACAAATCATGAGTCATTCCAAGTGCATGCAAACATCTCGAAATACAATCATTCCAAATGATTTGCGCACATATTCAATACGAATTCATACTGTTGGAAATATGCCCTAGAGGCAATAATAAATTGGTTATTATTATATTTCCTTGTTCATGATAATTGTTTATTATCCATGCTAGAATTGTATTGATAGGAAACTCAGATACATGTGTGGATACATAGACAAACACCATGTCCCTAGTAAGCCTCTAGTTGACTAGCTCGTTGATCAATAGATGGTCACAGTTTCCTGATCATGGACATTGGATGTCATTGATAACGGGATCACATCATTAGGAGAATGATGTGATGGACAAGACCCAATCCTAAGCCTAGCACAGATCGTGTAGTTCGTATGCTAAAGCTTTTATATATGTCAAGTATCTTTTCCTTAGACCATGAGATTGTGCAACTCCCGGATACCGTAGGAATGCTTTGGGTGTACCAAACGTCACAACGTAACTGGGTGGCTATGAAGGTGCACTACAGGTATCTCCGAAAGTGTCTGTTGGGTTGGCATGAATCGAGACTGGGATTTGTCACTCCGTGTGACGGAGAGGTATCTCTGGGCCCACTCGGTAGGACATCATCATAATGTGCACAATGTGATCAATGAGTTGATCACGGGATGATGTGTTACGGAACGAGTAAAGAGACTTGCCGGTAACGAGACTGAACAAGGTATCGGGATACCGACGGTCGAATCTCGGGCAAGTACTGTACCGATAGACAAAGGGAATTGTATACGGGGTTGATTGAATCCTTGACATCGTGGTTCATCCGATGAGATCATCGTGGAGCATATGGGAGCCAACATGGGTATCCAGATCCCGCTGTTGGTTATTGACCGGAGAGTCGTCTCGGTCATGTCTGCGTGTCTCCCGAACCCGTAGGGTCTACACACTTAAGGTTCGGTGACGCTAGGGTTGTAGAGATATAAGTATGCGGAAACCCGAAAGTTGTTCGGAGTCCCGGATGAGATCTCGGACGTCACGAGGAGTTCCGGAATGGTCCGGAGGTAAAGATTTATATATAGGAAGTCCTATTTTGGCCACCGGAAAATGTTCGGGATTTTTCGGTATTGTACCGGGAAGGTTCTAGAAGGTTCCGAAGTGGGGCCCACCTGCATGGGGGGACCCACATGAACGTGGGTAGTGGGGGCAAGGCCCCACACCCCTGGTCAAGGCGCACCATGATCTCCCCTTAGAAGGAATAAGATCATATCCCGAAGGGATAAGATCAAGATCCCTAAAAAGGGGGGATAACAATCGGTGGGGAAAGGAAATGATGGGATTTCTTTCCCCCACCTTTGCCAACGCCCCAATGGACTTGGAGGGCAAGAAACCAGCCCCCTCCACCCCTATATATAGTGGGGAGGCGCATGGGAGCCGCACCCCAAGCCCTGGCACCTCCCTCTCCTTCCCGTGACACATCTCCCTCCTCCCGCAGCGCTTGGCGAAGCCCTGTTGGAATCCCTCTACTTCCACCACCACGCCGTTGTGCTGCTGGATCTCCATCAACCTCTCCTCCCCCCTTGATGGATCAAGAAGGAGGAGACGTCCCCGCTCCGTACGTGTGTTGAACACAGAGGTGCCGTCCATTCGGCGCTAGGATCATCGGTGATTTGGATCACGATGAGTACGACTCCATCATCCCCGTTCTCTTGAACGCTTCCGCATCGCGGTCTACAAGGGTATGTAGATGCACTCCACTCTCCTTTATGCTCGTTGCTAGATTACTCCATAGATAGATCTTGGTGATGCGTAGGAAAATTTTTGATTTTCTGCTACGATCCCCAACAGTGGTATCAGAGCTAGGTCTATGCGTAGTATCTTGCACGAGTAGAACACAAAGTAGTTGTGGGCGTGGATTTGTCAATTTACTTGCCGTTACTAGTCTTATCTTGATTCGGCGGCATCGTGGGATGAAGCGGCCCGGACCGACCTTACACGTACTCTTACGTGAGACAGGTTCCACCGACTGACATGCACTAGTTGCATAAGGTGGCTAGCGGGTGTCTGTCTCTCCCACTTTAGTCGGATCGGATTCGATGAAAAGGGTCCTTATGAAGGGTAAATAGAAATTGGCATATCACGTTGTGGTTTTGGCGTAGGTAAGAAACGTTCTTGCTAGAAACCTATAGTAGCCACGTAAAAACTTGCAACAACAATTAGAGGACGTCTAAATTGTTCTTGCAGCATGTGTCGTGTGATGTGATATGGCCAAAAGGATGTGATGAATGATATATATGTGATGTATGAGATTGATCATGTTCTTGTAATAGGAATCACGACTTGCATGTCGATGAGAATGACAACCGGCAGGAGCCATAGGAGTTGTCTTATTTATTGTATGACCTGCGTGTCACTGAATAACGCCATGTAATTACTTTACTTTATTGCTAAACGTTAGCCATAGTAGTAGAAGTAATGTTTGGCGAGACGACTTCATGAAGACACGATGATGGAGATCATGGTGTCATGCCGGTGACGATGATGATCATGGAGCCCCGAAGATGAAGATCAAAGGAGCAAGATGATATTGGCCATATCATGTCACTATTTGATTGCATGTGATGTTTATCATGTTTTACATCTTATTTGCTTAGAACGGCGGTAGTGAATAAGATGATCTCTCGCTAAAATTTCAAGAATTGTGTTCCCCCTAACTGTGCACCGTTGCTAAGGTTCGTTGTTCTGAAGCACCACGTGATGATCGGGTGTGATAGGTTCTAACGTTCGCATACAACGGGTGTAAGACAGATTTACACACGCGATACACTTAGGGTTGTCTTGACGAGCCTAGCATGTACAGACATGGCCTCGGAACACGGAAGACCGAAAGGTCGAACATGAGTCGTATAGAAGATACGATCAACATGAAGATATTCACCGTTGATGACTAGTCCGTCTCACGTGATGATCGGACACGGCCTAGTCAATTCGGATCATGTATCACTTAGATGACTAGAGAGATGTCTATCTGAGTGGGAGTTCATTAGATGAACTTCATTGTCATGAGCAATAGTCTAAGTTGTCTTCGCAAATTATGTTATAGACCAATAACTGCGTTGTAGCTCCCTGTTTAATACGATCCTAGAGAAAGACTAAGTTGAAAGATATTGTAAGCAATGATGCGGACTGGGTCCGTAGTCCGAGGAGTGTCCTCACTACTGCACAGAAAGCTTACGTCTTTCATGCACCGCTCGATGTGCAAACCCCTACAACGTTGTCTGTGGATGTTGAGAACACCTGACAGACACGTCCTGATGACTACTTGATAGTTTAGTGCACCATACTTTACGGCTTAGAATCGGGATTCCAATGACGTTTTGAACGCCATAGAACATATGAGATGTTCTAAGAGCTGAAATTGGGATTTCAGGCTCATGCCCGTGTTGAGAGGTATGAGACCTCTGACAAGTTCTTTTGCCAAAAAGATGGAGGAGAATGGCTCAACTAGTGAGCATGTGCTCAGAATGTCTGGGTGCTAAAATCACTTGAACCAAGTGGGAGTTAATCTCCCAGGTGAGATAGTGGTTGACAGAATTCTCTAGACACTATCACCAAGCTACTAGAACTTCATGATGAACTATGACATGCAAAGGATGGAGATGATCCCGGAGCTATTAGCGGTTCTTAAGACCGCGAAAGTAGAAATCAAGAAGGAGCATCAAGTGTTGATGGTTTAACAAGGCCACTGGTTTCGGAAGGGCAAGGGCTAGAAGGGAAACTTCATGAATGGCAAACCAGTTGTCGCTCTAATGAAGGAACCCAAGGTTGAACCCAAACCTCGAGACTAAGTGCTTCTATTGTAAGGGGAACGGTCACATGGTAGCGGAACTACCCCAAATACATGGTAGATAAGAAAAACTGGCAACTTCAACAAAGTATATTTGATATACATGTTATTGATGTGTACCTTACCAGTACTCCTTGTAGCACATGGGTATTGGATACCGGTTCAGTTGCTATTATTAGTGACTTGAAGCAAAAGCTACGGACTGAACGGAGACTGGCTAAGGGCGAGGTGACGATGTGCGTTGGAAGTGTTTCCAAGGTTGATAAGATCACCATCGCACGCTCCCTCTATTTTCGAGATTAGTGTTGAAACTAGATAAATGTTATCAAGTGTCTACGTTGAGCGTGAATATGATTAGATCATGTTCATCGCAATACGGTTATTCATTTAAGTTAGAGAATAATGGTTATTCTGTTTACATGAATAATACCGTTATGGTCATGCACCCAATGGTTCGTTGAATCTCGATCATAGTAATACACATGATGATAATATTAATGCCAAAAAGATGTAGAGTTAATTATGATAGTACCACTTTCTTGTGGCACTGCCGCTTAGGTCATTTTGGCATAAAATGCATGAAGAAACTCCATGTTGATGGATGTTTGGAGTCACTTGATTTTGAATCGCTTGACACATGCGAGCCATGCCTCATGGGCAGGATGACTGAGATCCCGTTTTCAGGTACAATGAAACGGGAAAGTGACTTGTTGGAAATCATACATGCTGATGTGTGTGAACCAATGGGAATTAAGGCGCGTAGTGGATATCGTTATTTTCTCATCTTCACTGACAATTTAAGTAGATATGGGTATATTTACTTAATGAAGCAAAAGTCTGAAATGTTTGAAAAGTTCAAGCAATTTCAGAGTGAAGATTAAGAATCATCACAACAAGAAGATCATGTTCCTACGATCTGATCAAGGGGAGATTTTCTGAATTATGAGTTTGGCAATCACTTAAGACATTGTGGAAATGTTTCACAGTTGAAGCCACCTGGAATACCATAGCGTAATGGTGTGCCCGGACGTCATAATCGAACCTTATGAGATATGGTGCGATCTATGATGTATCTTACCGATCTACCGCTATTGTTTTGAGGTTATGCATTAGAGACAGCTGCATTCACTTTATATAGGGCACCATCTAAGTCCGTTGAGACAACGACGTATGAACTAAGGTTTGGCAAGAAACCAAAGTTGTCGTTTCTCAATGTTTGGGGCTGCGATGCTTACGGCTTCAGCCGGAAAAAGCTCGAACCCAAAGCGGACAAATACATCTTCATGGGATACCCACTGGTAACAGTTGGGTATACCTCCTATCTCAGATCCAAGGGCAAAAATGTTTGTCGCTTAGAACGGGTCCTTTCTCGAGAAGGAGTTTCTCTCGAAAGAATTGAGTGGGAGGAAGATAGAACTTGATGAGGTTGTCGAACCCTCACTTCAATCGGAGAGTAGTGCAACACAGAAAGATGTTTCTGTGGAACCTACGACTGTTGAAGAGGAAACTAATGATAGTGATCATTAAGCTCCAGATCAAGTTGCTATCGAACCTCGTAGGTCGACAAGGATATGTACTACTCCTGAGTGGTACGGTGATCCTGTCTTAGAAATCATGTTGTTGGACAACAATGAACCTACGAACTATGGAGAAGCGATGGTGGGCCCGTATTCCGACAAATGGTTAGAAGCCGGGAAATCCGAGATAGGATCCATGTATCAAAACAAAGTATGGACTTTGGTAGACTTGCCCGATGATTGGCAAGCCATTGAGATAAATGGATCTTTAAGAAGAAGATGGACGTGGACGGTAATGTCACTGTCTATGAAGCTCGACTTGTGGCAAAAAGGTTTTTCACAAGTTCAAGGAGTTGACTACGATGAGATTTTCTCACTCGTAGCGATGCTTAAGTCCGTCGGAATCATGTTAGCATTAGCTGCATTTATGAAATCTGGCAGATAGATGACAAAACAAGTTTCCTTACCAGTTTTCGTAAGGAAAGGTTGTATGTGATACAATCAGAAAGGTCTTGTCGATCCTAAGGATGCTAAAAGGTATGCTAGCTCCAGCGATCCTTCCATGGACTAGAGCAAGCATCTCGGAGTCGGAATATACACTTTGATGGAGTGATCAAAGTTTTTGGGTATACAAAGTTTGTTAGAAACTTGTATTTGCAATAAAGTGAGTGGGAGCACTACAACATTTCTGATAAGTATATGTGAATGACATATGGTTGATCCGAAATGATGTTGAATTTCTGGAAAGCGTAAAGGGTTGTTTGAAAGGAGATTTTCAAAGGAAGACCTGGATAAAACTGCTTACATAATTGGGCATCAAGATCTATAGAGATAGATCAAGACGCCTGATGATACTTTCAAAAGGAACACACACCTTTGACATGATTTTGAAGGAGTTCAAAATAGGTCAGTTAAAGAAGGAATTCTTACCTGAGTTATAAGGTGTGAAGTTGAGTAAGACTCAAAGCTTGACCACGGCAGAAGAAAGAGGAAGGACGAAGGTCATCCCCTATGCTTTTGTCATAGGCTCTATACGGTATGCCATGCTAAGTACCGCACCTGATGTGTGCCTTGCCACATGTCTGGCAAGAGGGTACAAAGGTGATCCAGGAGTGGATCACTAGATAGTGGTCAAAATTATCCTTAGAGGAATAAGGAAATGTTTCTCGGTTATGGAGGTGATAAAGAGTTCGACGTAAATAGTTACGTCGATACAAGCTTAGCACATATCCGGGTAACTCTAGGTGGAGATACCGGATACGTATAATGGAGCAACAGTTTGGAATAGCTCCAAGTGGAACGTGGTAGCAGCATCTACGATATGACATAAAGTTTTGCGAAGTACATAGGGATCTGAATGTTGCAGACCCGTTGACTACAACCTCTCTCACGAGCATAACATGATCAAACCCAGAACTCATTGAGTGTTAATCACATATTGATGTGAACTAGATTACTGACTCTAGTGAACTCTTTGGATGTTAGTCACATGGCGATGTGACCTATGAATGTTAATCACATGGCGATGTGAACTAGATTATTGACTCTAGTGCAAGTGGGAGACTGTTGGAAATATGCCCTAGAGGCAATAATAAATTGGTTATTATTATATTTCCTTGTTCATGATAATTGTTTATTATCCATGCTAGAATTGTATTGATAGGAAACTCAGATACATGTGTGGATACATAGACAAACACCATGTCCCTAGTAAGCCTCTAGTTGACTAGCTCGTTGATCAATAGATGGTCACAGTTTCCTGATCATGGACATTGGATGTCATTGATAACGGGATCACATCATTAGGAGAATGATGTGATGGACAAGACCCAATCCTAAGCCTAGCACAGATCGTGTAGTTCGTATGCTAAAGCTTTTCTATATGTCAAGTATCTTTTCCTTAGACCATGAGATTGTGCAACTCCTGGATACCGTAGGAATGCTTTGGGTGTACCAAACGTCACAACGTAACTGGGTGGCTATGAAGGTGCACTACAGGTATCTCCGAAAGTGTCTGTTGGGTTGGCATGAATCGAGACTGGGATTTGTCACTCCGTGTGACGGAGAGGTATCTCTGGGCCCACTCGGTAGGACATCATCATAATGTGCACAATGTGATCAATGAGTTGATCACGGGATGATGTGTTACGGAACGAGTAAAGAGACTTGCCGGTAACGAGACTGAACAAGGTATCGGGATACCGACGGTCGAATCTCGGGCAAGTACTGTACCGATAGACAAAGGGAATTGTATACGGGGTTGATTGAATCCTTGACATCGTGGTTCATCCGATGAGATCATCGTGGAGCATGTGGGAGCCAACATGGGTATCCAGATCCCGCTGTTGGTTATTGACCGGAGAGTCGTCTCGGTCATGTCTGCGTGTCTCCCGAACCCGTAGGGTCTACACACTTAAGGTTCGGTGACGCTAGGGTTGTAGAGATATAAGTATGCGGAAACCCGAAAGTTGTTCGGAGTCCCGGATGAGATCCCGGACGTCACGAGGAGTTCCGGAATGGTCCGAAGGTAAAGATTTATATATAGGAAGTCCTATTTTGGCCACCGGAAAATGTTCGGGATTTTTCGGTATTGTACCGGGAAGGTTCTAGAAGGTTCCGAAGTGGGGCCCACCTGCATGGGGGGACCCACATGAACGCGGGTAGTGGGGGCAAGGCCCCACACCCCTGGTCAAGGCGCACCAAGATCTCCCCTTAGAAGGAATAAGATCATATCCCGAAGGGATAAGATCAAGATCCCTAAAAAGGGGGGATAACAATCGGTGGGGAAAGGAAATGATGGGATTTCTTTCCCCCACCTTTGCCAACGCCCCAATGGACTTGGAGGGCAGGAAACCAGCCCCCTCCACCCCTATATATAGTGGGGAGGCGCATGGGAGCCGCACCCCAAGCCCTGGCACCTCCCTCTCCCTCCTGTGACACATCTCCCTCCTCCCGCAGCGCTTGGCGAAGCCCTGTTGGAATCCCGCTACTTCCACCACCACGCCGTTGTGCTGCTGGATCTCCATCAACCTCTCCTCCCCCCTTGCTGGATCAAGAAGGAGGAGACGTCCCCGCTCCGTACGTGTGTTGAACACGGAGGTGCCGTCCATTCGGCGCTAGGATCATCGGTGATTTGGATCACGATGAGTACGACTCCATCATCCCCGTTCTCTTGAACGCTTCCGCATCGCGGTCTACAAGGGTATGTAGATGCACTCCACTCTCCTTTATGCTCGTTGCTAGATTACTCCATAGATAGATCTTGGTGATGCGTAGGAAAATTTTTGATTTTCTGCTATGATCCCCAACACATACATATTTTATTTAAATAAAACGACAACTTCGGCGCAGCCTTACTCCCACATCTAAAACTAATCTTCTTCGTCAACCTGCGAGCGGCACGCGGCAATGACCTCGTCGGAGCTAAGGCTACCCTAGAAGGCGCGTTTTCCGGCGATGTTTAAGTGCGACATCGGGTTGGGGCCGTCGAAGTGCTGGATTCGAGCGGTGTGGTCCCTGCCGAGGATGTGCGGCCATAATGGGCTGTTAGGCTCGAAGGCTGGATGTCCCCTCTCCTCCGGCGTCAGACCTACGACGGGGACATGCTCTACCAGAAGACCCCCGCACTCATAACCCATCTTGAAGTGGCGACAGCGAAGGATGGTTGTGGAGGCGAGTAGCGAAATGGGACGGTGGTCTGCATATATGGCACGGGAATGGTGGGTTGCGGCGATAAGGCACCATTAATGGGTGTGGCAACGCGGCTCCTCATGTGTGAAAACCCGACAAGTCGCTTATGTGGAAATTGCACACGACGCTGATTCTGTTTTGCATACCGATGAGTCCCACACGTTAGCCGCAGACTATGTAGGATCAACTGGCGACGCGAAATCAATAACACATGCGTCCAAAATGTGGGTCCCACGCGACTGTGAGCAGAAAAGAGCAGGTGATGCGAATGCATGCGCCTTACATGTCGGTCCATGCGTCAGCACCGGCGCAGTGACGATCAAATACTTTGACCGGATGGCAAGATACGGTTTGGTTTTTTGTGAGGCGCGGGTGAATGGAGGAAGATAAAAAATGAGCAAAGTTATATGGACGAGTGAAAACTGAGTAGAACAAAGGAAAAAGGGGCACGAAAATAGAAATCCCTATTGAATATGTTGATTGATCAGTGGATAGATCACTCAGCCGTGACGATATGGATCGGACTTCCTTCAAGCAGCAGTCCTACCTACCTATCTAGCCAGACAAGAAAACAGCCGAGTACGTTGGTACGCTACGTGCATACAGTACAATGTGCACATGACTTTCCCGTTGACACCGCACCCGCAGGATGGCTGTGGGATCGGCTGGGTTCGATCGATGCGAACCAACAAAAGCAACCTTTCCAGCGAGCGTGAGCCGTGGCGATGCTCGACGATGATGGAATGAATGGATCGACGCGCGTGCTAGTGCCCGTCGCTTGCTCAGTCCCCTGACCGATCCGATGGATGGACCATGGAAACGTGCGTGCGTATGCGCGTGTCTGTCTGGACTAGCCCGTAGTAGATGATGATTTGGGCTAACGCAACAACCCGACTTCGGCGGCACGGCACCGGTGCGTGGCACATAAGCAGAGGGGGAGGCCACCATGCAACTTGATAGACGTGGATGCGGATGGATCCACATATCGCCCGGCTTTAATTCAGAGGCTGATCGACTCATCGATCGCATCGCACCAGAAAGAAAGAATCAAAGAAAGAAAGAAGTCCCAAGACATGGAGGGAGAGCCAAAATGGTGTGGTAACAGCTAACAGGACGGGTCACGGTGCCCCGGCGTACGTAGAGCCGGCCGGGGTCAATCGACGCCGACGTACGTAAAAAAAAAGGCAGCGCGTCGAAGCCTCAAAGCTAAGGCCGGAAGCCACTCCTTTCACACCAAAGCGCACAACCAGGGCCGCCAGCGGGCTCAACGTCTAGTCGTGCTAAGAAGAACCCGACGGAGAATGTGCTGTTGCATGCGCTTGGACTGGTCCCGGATGACCTAACTGTAGAATATGAGAATTGCACGATGTATTGCTCTTCGTGCATAGGCACGTATATATGATGTATAAAGATGGCCACATACATCAACTATACAAGGAAATAGGAGGCGAGCAATACACAATATGCACATAACACATATACTCAACACCCCCCCC